>CAWUFW010003503.1:0-1200000 GCA_963921515.1 Calotriton arnoldi
TTACTTCGTTCAGTTGTATTGCTGGGAACAGTCCAGCCCGAACTGCCAAGCCAGGTCCTCCCTGGACTGGAAACAAGCATCCTAGGACCGGTTTCGGGGTGTCACCCCTCTTCAGCCAGGATAGCTTGATTCCAGTGGCATGGAGAGCACGGGACCCACGTCTGGGCATACCCGTCCCACTCGGGGTGACAAATGCAAAAACAACAGTTGATGGACAGAATGCAGAACAATGTCATACATTCACCCCAGTACAGAGATCTGGGCCTAAATCCATCGTTTTTTTGCTCACCATGCCATTCCAGTTTGAACCCAGCCATATGCAAATCAGTCTTGACCCTGTGCCTCATGGGAACAGTCCAGCCCGAACTGCCAAGCCAGGTCCTCCCTGGACTGGAAACAAGCATCCTAGGACCGGTTTCAGGGTTTCACCCCTCTTCAGCCAGGATAGCTTGATTCCAGTGGCATGGAGAGCACGGGACCCACGTCTGGGCATACCCGTCCCACTCGGGGTGACAAATGCAAAAACAACAGTTGATGGACAGAATGCAGAACAATGTCATACATTCACCCCAGTACAGAGATCTGGGCCTAAATCCATCGTTTTTTGCTCACCATGCCATTCCAGTTTGAACCCAGCCATATGCAAATCAGTCTTGACCCTGTGCCTCATGGGAACAGTCCAGCCCGAACTGTCAAGCCAGGTCCTCCCTGGACTGGAAACAAGCATCCTAGGACCGGTTTCGGGGTTTCACCCCTCTTCAGCCAGGATAGCTTGATTCCAGTGGCATGGAGAGCACGGGACCCACGTCTGGGCATACCCGTCCCACTCGGGGTGACAAATGCAAAAACAACAGTTGATGGACAGAATGCAGAACAATGTCATACATTCACCCCAGTACAGAGATCTGGGCCTAAATCCATCGTTTTTTTGCTCACCATGCCATTCCAGTTTGAACCCAGCCATATGCAAATCAGTCTTGACCCTGTGCCTCATGGGAACAGTCCAGCCCGAACTGCCAAGCCAGGTCCTCCCTGGACTGGAAACAAGCATCCTAGGACCGGTTTCGGGGTTTCACCCCTCTTCAGCCAGGATAGCTTGATTCCAGTGGCATGGAGAGCACGGGACCCACGTCTGGGCATACCCGTCCCACTCGGGGTGACAAATGCAAAAACAACAGTTGATGGACAGAATGCAGAACAATGTCATACATTCACCCCAGTACAGAGATCTGGGCCTAAATCCATCGTTTTTTTGCTCACCATGCCATTCCAGTTTGAACCCAGCCATATGCAAATCAGTCTTGACCCTGTGCCTCATGGGAACAGTCCAGCCCGAACTGCCAAGCCAGGTCCTCCCTGGACTGGAAACAAGCATCCTAGGACCGGTTTCGGGGTTTCACCCCTCTTCAGCCAGGATAGCTTGATTCCAGTGGCATGGAGAGCACGGGACCCACGTCTGGGCATACCCGTCCCACTCGGGGTGACAAATGCAAAAACAACAGTTGATGGACAGAATGCAGAACAATGTCATACATTCACCCCAGTACAGAGATCTGGGCCTAAATCCATCGTTTTTTTGCTCACCATGCCATTCCAGTTTGAACCCAGCCATATGCAAATCAGTCTTGACCCTGTGCCTCATGGGAACAGTCCAGCCCGAACTGCCAAGCCAGGTCCTCCCTGGACTGGAAACAAGCATCCTAGGACCGGTTTCGGGGTTTCACCCCTCTTCAGCCAGGATAGCTTGATTCCAGTGGCATGGAGAGCACGGGACCCACGTCTGGGCATACCCGTCCCACTCGGGGTGACAAATGCAAAAACAACAGTTGATGGACAGAATGCAGAACAATGTCATACATTCACCCCAGTACAGAGATCTGGGCCTAAATCCATCGTTTTTTTGCTCACCATGCCATTCCAGTTTGAACCCAGCCATATGCAAATCAGTCTTGACCCTGTGCCTCATGGGAACAGTCCAGCCCGAACTGTCAAGCCAGGTCCTCCCTGGACTGGAAACAAGCATCCTAGGACCGGTTTCGGGGTTTCACCCCTCTTCAGCCAGGATAGCTTGATTCCAGTGGCATGGAGAGCACGGGACCCACGTCTGGGCATACCCGTCCCACTCGGGGTGACAAATGCAAAAACAACAGTTGATGGACAGAATGCAGAACAATGTCATACATTCACCCCAGTACAGAGATCTGGGCCTAAATCCATCGTTTTTTGCTCACCATGCCATTCCAGTTTGAACCCTGCCATATGCAAATCAGTCTTGACCCTGTGCCTCATGGGAACAGTCCAGCCCGAACTGCCAAGCCAGGTCCTCCCTGGACTGGAAACAAGCATCCTCGGACCGGTTTCGGGGTGTCACCCCTCTTCAGCCAGGATAGCTTGATTCCAGTGGCATGGAGAGCACGGGACCCACGTCTGGGCATACCCGTCCCACTCGGGGTGACAAATGCAAAAACAACAGTTGATGGACAGAATGCAGAACAATGTCATACATTCACCCCAGTACAGAGATCTGGGCCTAAATCCATCGTTTTATTGCTCACCATGCCATTCCAGTTTGAACCCAGCCATATGCAAATCAGTCTTGACCCTGTGCCTCATGGGAACAGTCCAGCCCGAACTGCCAAGCCAGGTCCTCCCTGGACTGGAAACAAGCATCCTAGGACCGGTTTCGGGGTTTCACCCCTCTTCAGCCAGGATAGCTTGATTCCAGTGGCATGGAGAGCACGGGACCCACGTCTGGGCATACCCATCCCACTCGGGGTGACAAATGCAAAAACAACAGTTGATGGACAGAATGCAGAACAATGTCATACATTCACCCCAGTACCGAGATCTGGGCCTAAATCCATCGTTTTTTTGCTCACCATGCCATTCCAGTTTGCACCCAGCCATATGCAAATCAGTCTTGACCCTGTGCCTCATGGGAACAGTCCAGCCCGAACTGTCAAGCCAGGTCCTCCCTGGACTGGAAACAAGCATCCTAGGACCGGTTTCGGGGTTTCACCCCTCTTCAGCCAGGATAGCTTGATTCCAGTGGCATGGAGAGCACGGGACCCACGTCTGGGCATACCCGTCCCACTCGGGGTGACAAATGCAAAAACAACAGTTGATGGACAGAATGCAGAACAATGTCATACATTCACCCCAGTACAGAGATCTGGGCCTAAATCCATCGTTTTTTTGCTCACCATGCCATTCCAGTTTGAACCCAGCCATATGCAAATCAGTCTTGACCCTGTGCCTCATGGGAACAGTCCAGCCCGAACTGCCAAGCCAGGTCCTCCCTGGACTGGAAACAAGCATCCTAGGACCGGTTTCGGGGTTTCACCCCTCTTCAGCCAGGATAGCTTGATTCCAGTGGCATGGAGAGCACGGGACCCACGTCTGGGCATACCCGTCCCACTCGGGGTGACAAATGCAAAAACAACAGTTGATGGACAGAATGCAGAACAATGTCATACATTCACCCCAGTACAGAGATCTGGGCCTAAATCCATCGTTTTTTTGCTCACCATGCCATTCCAGTTTGAACCCAGCCATATGCAAATCAGTCTTGACCCTGTGCCTCATGGGAACAGTCCAGCCCGAACTGCCAAGCCAGGTCCTCCCTGGACTGGAAACAAGCATCCTAGGACCGGTTTCGGGGTTTCACCCCTCTTCAGCCAGGATAGCTTGATTCCAGTGGCATGGAGAGCACGGGACCCACGTCTGGGCATACCCGTCCCACTCGGGGTGACAAATGCAAAAACAACAGTTGATGGACAGAATGCAGAACAATGTCATACATTCACCCCAGTACAGAGATCTGGGCCTAAATCCATCGTTTTTTTGCTCACCATGCCATTCCAGTTTGCACCCAGCCATATGCAAATCAGTCTTGACCCTGTGCCTCATGGGAACAGTCCAGCCCGAACTGTCAAGCCAGGTCCTCCCTGGACTGGAAACAAGCATCCTAGGACCGGTTTCGGGGTTTCACCCCTCTTCAGCCAGGATAGCTTGATTCCAGTGGCATGGAGAGCACGGGACCCACGTCTGGGCATACCCGTCCCACTCGGGGTGACAAATGCAAAAACAACAGTTGATGGACAGAATGCAGAACAATGTCATACATTCACCCCAGTACAGAGATCTGGGCCTAAATCCATCGTTTTTTTGCTCACCATGCCATTCCAGTTTGAACCCAGCCATATGCAAATCAGTCTTGACCCTGTGCCTCATGGGAACAGTCCAGGCCGAACTGTCAAGCCAGGTCCTCCCTGGACTGGAAACAAGCATCCTAGGACCGGTTTCGGTGTTTCACCCCTCTTCAGCCAGGATAGCTTGATTCCAGTGGCATGGAGAGCACGGGACCCACGTCTGGGCATACCCGTCCCACTCGGGGTGACAAATGCAAAAACAACAGTTGATGGACAGAATGCAGAACAATGTCATACATTCACCCCAGTACAGAGATCTGGGCCTAAATCCATCGTTTTTTTGCTCACCATGCCATTCCAGTTTGAACCCTGCCATATGCAAATCAGTCTTGACCCTGTGCCTCATGGGAAAAGTCCAGCCCGAACTGCCAAGCCAGGTCCTCCCTGGACTGGAAACAAGCATCCTCGGACCGGTTTCGGGGTGTCACCCCTCTTCAGCCAGGATAGCTTGATTCCAGTGGCATGGAGAGCACGGGACCCACGTCTGGGCATACCCGTCCCACTCGGGGTGACAAATGCAAAAACAACAGTTGATGGACAGAATGCAGAACAATGTCATACATTCACCCCAGTACAGAGATCTGGGCCTAAATCCATCGTTTTATTGCTCACCATGCCATTCCAGTTTGAACCCAGCCATATGCAAATCAGTCTTGACCCTGTGCCTCATGGGAACAGTCCAGCCCGAACTGCCAAGCCAGGTCCTCCCTGGACTGGAAACAAGCATCCTAGGACCGGTTTCGGGGTTTCACCCCTCTTCAGCCAGGATAGCTTGATTCCAGGGGCATGGAGAGCACGGGACCCACGTCTGGGCATACCCGTCCCACTCGGGGTGACAAATGCAAAAAAAACAGTTGATGGACAGAATGCTGAACAATGTCATACATTCACTCCAGTACCGAGATCTGGGCCTAAATCCATCGTTTTTTTGCTCACCATGCCATTCCAGTTTGCACCCAGCCATATGCAAATCAGTCTTGACCCTGTGCCTCATGGGAACAGTCCAGCCCGAACTGTCAAGCCAGGTCCTCCCTGGACTGGAAACAAGCATCCTAGGACCGGATTCGGGGTTTCACCCCTCTTCAGCCAGGATAGCTTGATTCCAGTGGCATGGAGAGCACAGGACCCACGTCTGGGCATACCCGTCCCACTCGGGGTGACAAATGCAAAAACAACAGTTGATGGACAGAATGCAGAACAATGTCATACATTCACCCCAGTACAGAGATCTGGGCCTAAATCCATCGTTTTTTTGCTCACCATGCCATTCCAGTTTGAACCCAGCCATATGCAAATCAGTCTTGACCCTGTGCCTCATGGGAAAAGTCCAGCCCGAACTGCCAAGCCAGGTCCTCCCTGGACTGGAAACAAGCATCCTCGGACCGGTTTCGGGGTGTCACCCCTCTTCAGCCAGGATAGCTTGATTCCAGTGGCATGGAGAGCACGGGACCCACGTCTGGGCATACCCGTCCCACTCGGGGTGACAAATGCAAAAACAACAGTTGATGGACAGAATGCAGAACAATGTCATACATTCACCCCAGTACAGAGATCTGGGCCTAAATCCATCGTTTTATTGCTCACCATGCCATTCCAGTTTGAACCCAGCCATATGCAAATCAGTCTTGACCCTGTGCCTCATGGGAACAGTCCAGCCCGAACTGCCAAGCCAGGTCCTCCCTGGACTGGAAACAAGCATCCTAGGACCGGTTTCGGGGTTTCACCCCTCTTCAGCCAGGATAGCTTGATTCCAGGGGCATGGAGAGCACGGGACCCACGTCTGGGCATACCCGTCCCACTCGGGGTGACAAATGCAAAAACAACAGTTGATGGACAGAATGCAGAACAATGTCATACATTCACCCCAGTACCGAGATCTGGGCCTAAATCCATCGTTTTTTTGCTCACCATGCCATTCCAGTTTGCACCCAGCCATATGCAAATCAGTCTTGACCCTGTGCCTCATGGGAACAGTCCAGCCCGAACTGTCAAGCCAGGTCCTCCCTGGACTGGAAACAAGCATCCTAGGACCGGATTCGGGGTTTCACCCTCTTCAGCCAGGATAGCTTGATTCCAGTGGCATGGAGAGCACGGGACCCACGTCTGGGCATACCCGTCCCACTCGGGGTGACAAATGCAAAAACAACAGTTGATGGACAGAATGCAGAACAATGTCATACATTCACCCCAGTACAGAGATCTGGGCCTAAATCCATCGTTTTTTGCTCACCATGCCATTCCAGTTTGAACCCAGCCATATGCAAATCAGTCTTGACCCTGTGCCTCATGGGAACAGTCCAGCCCGAACTGCCAAGCCAGGTCCTCCCTGGACTGGAAACAAGCATCCTAGGACCGGTTTCGGGGTTTCACCCCTCTTCAGCCAGGATAGCTTGATTCCAGTGGCATGGAGAGCACGGGACCCACGTCTGGGCATACCCGTCCCACTCGGGGTGACAAATGCAAAAACAACAGTTGATGGACAGAATGCAGAACAATGTCATACATTCACCCCAGTACAGAGATCTGGGCCTAAATCCATCGTTTTTTTGCTCACCATGCCATTCCAGTTTGAACCCAGCCATATGCAAATCAGTCTTGACCCTGTGCCTCATGGGAACAGTCCAGCCCGAACTGTCAAGCCAGGTCCTCCCTGGACTGGAAACAAGCATCCTAGGACCGGTTTCGGGGTTTCACCCCTCTTCAGCCAGGATAGCTTGATTCCAGTGGCATGGAGAGCACGGGACCCACGTCTGGGCATACCCGTCCCACTCGGGGTGACAAATGCAAAAACAACAGTTGATGGACAGAATGCAGAACAATGTCATACATTCACCCCAGTACAGAGATCTGGGCCTAAATCCATCGTTTTTTTGCTCACCATGCCATTCCAGTTTGAACCCAGCCATATGCAAATCAGTCTTGACCCTGTGCCTCATGGGAACAGTCCAGCCCGAACTGCCAAGCCAGGTCCTCCCTGGACTGGAAACAAGCATCCTAGGACCGGTTTCGGGGTTTCACCCCTCTTCAGCCAGGATAGCTTGATTCCAGTGGCATGGAGAGCACGGGACCCACGTCTGGGCATACCCGTCCCACTCGGGGTGACAAATGCAAAAACAACAGTTGATGGACAGAATGCAGAACAATGTCATACATTCACCCCAGTACAGAGATCTGGGCCTAAATCCATCGTTTTTTTGCTCACCATGCCATTTCAGTTTGCACCCAGCCATATGCAAATCAGTCCTGACCCTGTGCCTCATGGGAACAGTCCAGCCCGAACTGTCAAGCCAGGTCCTCCCTGGACTGGAAACAAGCATCCTAGGACCGGTTTCGGGGTTTCACCCCTCTTCAGCCAGGATAGCTTGATTCCAGTGGCATGGAGAGCACGGGACCCAGGTCTGGGCATACCCGTCCCACTCGGGGTGACAAATGCAAAAACAACAGTTGATGGACAGAATGCAGAACAATGTCATACATTCACCCCAGTACAGAGATCTGGGCCTAAATCCATCGTTTTTTTGCTCACCATGCCACTCCAGTTTGAACCCAGCCATATGCAAATCAGTCTTGACCCTGTGCCTCATGGGAACAGTCCAGCCCGAACTGTCAAGCCAGGTCCTCCCTGGACTGGAAACAAGCATCCTAGGACCGGTTTCGGGGTTTCACCCCTCTTCAGCCAGGATAGCTTGATTCCAGTGGCATGGAGAGCACGGGACCCACGTCTGGGCATACCCGTCCCACTCGGGGTGACAAATGCAAAAACAACAGTTGATGGACAGAATGCAGAACAATGTCATACATTCACCCCAGTACAGAGATCTGGGCCTAAATCCATCGTTTTTTTGCTCACCATGCCATTCCAGTTTGAACCCAGCCATATGCAAATCAGTCTTGACCCTGTGCCTCATGGGAACAGTCCAGCCCGAACTGCCAAGCCAGGTCCTCCCTGGACTAGAAACAAGCATCCTAGGACCGGTTTCGGGGTTTCACCCCTCTTCAGCCAGGATAGCTTGATTCCAGTGGCATGGAGAGCACGGGACCCACGTCTGGGCATACCCGTCCCACTCGGGGTGACAAATGCAAAAACAACAGTTGATGGACAGAATGCAGAACAATGTCATACATTCACCCCAGTACAGAGATCTGGGCCTAAATCCATCGTTTTTTTGCTCACCATGCCATTCCAGTTTGAACCCAGCCATATGCAAATCAGTCTTGACCCTGTGCCTCATGGGAACAGTCCAGCCCGAACTGCCAAGCCAGGTCCTCCCTGGACTGGAAACAAGCATCCTAGGACCGGTTTCGGGGTTTCACCCCTCTTCAGCCAGGATAGCTTGATTCCAGTGGCATGGAGAGCACGGGACCCACGTCTGGGCATACCCGTCCCACTCGGGGTGACAAATGCAAAAACAACAGTTGATGGACAGAATGCAGAACAATGTCATACATTCACCCCAGTACAGAGATCTGGGCCTAAATCCATCGTTTTTTTGCTCACCATGCCATTCCAGTTTGCACCCAGCCATATGCAAATCAGTCTTGACCCTGTGCCTCATGGGAACAGTCCAGCCCGAACTGTCAAGCCAGGTCCTCCCTGGACTGGAAACAAGCATCCTAGGACCGGTTTCGGGGTTTCACCCCTCTTCAGCCAGGATAGCTTGATTCCAGTGGCATGGAGAGCACGGGACCCACGTCTGGGCATACCCGTCCCACTCGGGGTGACAAATGCAAAAACAACAGTTGATGGACAGAATGCAGAACAATGTCATACATTCACCCCAGTACAGAGATCTGGGCCTAAATCCATCGTTTTTTGCTCACCATGCCATTCCAGTTTGAACCCAGCCATATGCAAATCAGTCTTGACCCTGTGCCTCATGGGAACAGTCCAGCCCGAACTGCCAAGCCAGGTCCTCCCTGGACTGGAAACAAGCATCCTAGGACCGGTTTCGGGGTTTCACCCCTCTTCAGCCAGGATAGCTTGATTCCAGTGGCATGGAGAGCACGGGACCCACGTCTGGGCATACCCGTCCCACTCGGGGTGACAAATGCAAAAACAACAGTTGATGGACAGAATGCAGAACAATGTCATACATTCACCCCAGTACAGAGATCTGGGCCTAAATCCATCGTTTTTTTGCTCACCATGCCATTCCAGTTTGAACCCAGCCATATGCAAATCAGTCTTGACCCTGTGCCTCATGGGAACAGTCCAGCCCGAACTGCCAAGCCAGGTCCTCCCTGGACTGGAAACAAGCATCCTAGGACCGGTTTCGGGGTTTCACCCTCTTCAGCCAGGATAGCTTGATTCCAGTGGCATGGAGAGCACGGGACCCACGTCTGGGCATACCCGTCCCACTCGGGGTGACAAATGCAAAAACAACAGTTGATGGACAGAATGCAGAACAATGTCATACATTCACCCCAGTACAGAGATCTGGGCCTAAATCCATCGTTTTTTTGCTCACCATGCCATTCCAGTTTGAACCCAGCCATATGCAAATCAGTCTTGACCCTGTGCCTCATGGGAACAGTCCAGCCCGAACTGTCAAGCCAGGTCCTCCCTGGACTGGAAACAAGCATCCTAGGACCGGTTTCGGGGTTTCACCCCTCTTCAGCCAGGATAGCTTGATTCCAGTGGCATGGAGAGCACGGGACCCACGTCTGGGCATACCCATCCCACTCAGGGTGACAAATGCAAAAACAACAGTTGATGGACAGAATGCAGAACAATGTCATACATTCACCCCAGTACAGAGATCTGGGCCTAAATCCATCGTTTTTTTGCTCACCATGCCATTCCAGTTTGAACCCAGCCATATGCAAATCAGTCTTGACCCTGTGCCTCATGGGAACAGTCCAGCCCGAACTGCCAAGCCAGGTCCTCCCTGGACTGGAAACAAGCATCCTCGGACCGGTTTCGGGGTGTCACCCCTCTTCAGCCAGGATAGCTTGATTCCAGTGGCATGGAGAGCACGGGACCCACGTCTGGGCATACCCATCCCACTCGGGGTGACAAATGCAAAAACAACAGTTGATGGACAGAATGCAGAACAATGTCATACATTCACCCCAGTACAGAGATCTGGGCCTAAATCCATTGTTTTTTTGCTCACCATGCCATTCCAGTTTGAACCCAGCCATATGCAAATCAGTCTTGACCCTGTGCCTCATGGGAACAGTCCAGCCCGAACTGTCAAGCCAGGTCCTCCCTGGACTGGAAACAAGCATCCTAGGACCGGTTTCGGGGTTTCACCCTCTTCAGCCAGGATAGCTTGATTCCAGTGGCATGGAGAGCACGGGACCCACGTCTGGGCATACCCGTCCCACTCGGGGTGACAAATGCAAAAACAACAGTTGATGGACAGAATGCAGAACAATGTCATACATTCACCCCAGTACAGAGATCTGGGCCTAAATCCATCGTTTTTTTGCTCACCATGCCATTCCAGTTTGAACCCAGCCATATGCAAATCAGTCTTGACCCTGTGCCTCATGGGAACAGTCCAGCCCGAACTGCCAAGCCAGGTCCTCCCTGGACTGGAAACAAGCATCCTAGGACCGGTTTCGGGGTTTCACCCCTCTTCAGCCAGGATAGCTTGATTCCAGTGGCATGGAGAGCACGGGACCCACGTCTGGGCATACCCGTCCCACTCGGGGTGACAAATGCAAAAACAACAGTTGATGGACAGAATGCAGAACAATGTCATACATTCACCCCAGTACAGAGATCTGGGCCTAAATCCATCGTTTTTTTGCTCACCATGCCATTCCAGTTTGAACCCAGCCATATGCAAATCAGTCTTGACCCTGTGCCTCATGGGAACAGTCCAGCCCGAACTGCCAAGCCAGGTCCTCCCTGGACTGGAAACAAGCATCCTAGGACCGGTTTCGGGGTTTCACCCCTCTTCAGCCAGGATAGCTTGATTCCAGTGGCATGGAGAGCACGGGACCCACGTCTGGGCATACCCGTCCCACTCGGGGTGACAAATGCAAAAACAACAGTTGATGGACAGAATGCAGAACAATGTCATACATTCACCCCAGTACAGAGATCTGGGCCTAAATCCATCGTTTTTTTGCTCACCATGCCATTCCAGTTTGAACCCAGCCATATGCAAATCAGTCTTGACCCTGTGCCTCATGGGAACAGTCCAGCCCGAACTGCCAAGCCAGGTCCTCCCTGGACTGGAAACAAGCATCCTAGGACCGGTTTCGGGGTTTCACCCCTCTTCAGCCAGGATAGCTTGATTCCAGTGGCATGGAGAGCACGGGACCCACGTCTGGGCATACCCGTCCCACTCGGGGTGACAAATGCAAAAACAACAGTTGATGGACAGAATGCAGAACAATGTCATACATTCACCCCAGTACAGAGATCTGGGCCTAAATCCATCGTTTTTTTGCTCACCATGCCATTCCAGTTTGAACCCAGCCATATGCAAATCAGTCTTGACCCTGTGCCTCATGGGAACAGTCCAGCCCGAACTGCCAAGCCAGGTCCTCCCTGGACTGGAAACAAGCATCCTAGGACCGGTTTCGGGGTTTCACCCTCTTCAGCCAGGATAGCTTGATTCCAGTGGCATGGAGAGCACGGGACCCACGTCTGGGCATACCCGTCCCACTCGGGGTGACAAATGCAAAAACAACAGTTGATGGACAGAATGCAGAACAATGTCATACATTCACCCCAGTACAGAGATCTGGGCCTAAATCCATCGTTTTTTTGCTCACCATGCCATTCCAGTTTGAACCCAGCCATATGCAAATCAGTCTTGACCCTGTGCCTCATGGGAACAGTCCAGCCCGAACTGCCAAGCCAGGTCCTCCCTGGACTGGAAACAAGCATCCTAGGACCGGTTTCGGGGTTTCACCCCTCTTCAGCCAGGATAGCTTGATTCCAGTGGCATGGAGAGCACGGGACCCACGTCTGGGCATACCCGTCCCACTCGGGGTGACAAATGCAAAAACAACAGTTGATGGACAGAATGCAGAACAATGTCATACATTCACCCCAGTACAGAGATCTGGGCCTAAATCCATCGTTTTTTTGCTCACCATGCCATTCCAGTTTGAACCCAGCCATATGCAAATCAGTCTTGACCCTGTGCCTCATGGGAACAGTCCAGCCCGAACTGTCAAGCCAGGTCCTCCCTGGACTGGAAACAAGCATCCTAGGACCGGTTTCGGGGTTTCACCCCTCTTCAGCCAGGATAGCTTGATTCCAGTGGCATGGAGAGCACGGGACCCACGTCTGGGCATACCCGTCCCACTCGGGGTGACAAATGCAAAAACAACAGTTGATGGACAGAATGCAGAACAATGTCATACATTCACCCCAGTACAGAGATCTGGGCCTAAATCCATCGTTTTTTTGCTCACCATGCCATTCCAGTTTGAACCCAGCCATATGCAAATCAGTCTTGACCCTGTGCCTCATGGGAACAGTCCAGCCCGAACTGCCAAGCCAGGTCCTCCCTGGACTGGAAACAAGCATCCTAGGACCGGTTTCGGGGTTTCACCCCTCTTCAGCCAGGATAGCTTGATTCCAGTGGCATGGAGAGCACGGGACCCACGTCTGGGCATACCCGTCCCACTCGGGGTGACAAATGCAAAAACAACAGTTGATGGACAGAATGCAGAACAATGTCATACATTCACCCCAGTACAGAGATCTGGGCCTAAATCCATCGTTTTTTGCTCACCATGCCATTCCAGTTTGAACCCAGCCATATGCAAATCAGTCTTGACCCTGTGCCTCATGGGAACAGTCCAGCCCGAACTGCCAAGCCAGGTCCTCCCTGGACTGGAAACAAGCATCCTAGGACCGGTTTCGGGTTTCACCCTCTTCAGCCAGGATAGCTTGATTCCAGTGGCATGGAGAGCACGGGACCCACGTCTGGGCATACCCGTCCCACTCAGGGTGACAAATGCAAAAACAACAGTTGATGGACAGAATGCAGAACAATGTCATACATTCACCCCAGTACAGAGATCTGGGCCTAAATCCATCGTTTTTTTGCTCACCATGCCATTCCAGTTTGCACCCAGCCATATGCAAATCAGTCTTGACCCTGTGCCTCATGGGAACAGTCCAGCCCGAACTGTCAAGCCAGGTCCTCCCTGGACTGGAAACAAGCATCCTAGGACCGGTTTCGGGGTTTCACCCCTCTTCAGCCAGGATAGCTTGATTCCAGTGGCATGGAGAGCACGGGACCGACGTCTGGGCATACCCGTCCCACTCGGGGTGACAAATGCAAAAACAACAGTTGATGGACAGAATGCAGAACAATGTCATAAATTCACCCCAGTACAGAGATCTGGGCCTAAATCCATCGTTTTTTTGCTCACCATGCCATTCCAGTTTGAACCCAGCCATATGCAAATCAGTCTTGACCCTGTGCCTCATGGGAACAGTCCAGCCCGAACTGCCAAGCCAGGTCCTCCCTGGACTGGAAACAAGCATCCTAGGACCGGTTTCGGGGTTTCACCCCTCTTCAGCCAGGATAGCTTGATTCCAGTGGCATGGAGAGCACGGGACCCACGTCTGGGCATACCCGTCCCACTCGGGGTGACAAATGCAAAAGCAACAGTTGATGGACACAATGCAGAACAATGTCATACATTCACCCCAGTACAGAGATCTGGGCCTAAATCCATCGTTTTTTTGCTCACCATGCCATTCCAGTTTGAACCCAGCCATATGCAAATCAGTCTTGACACTGTGCCTCATGGGAACAGTCCAGCCCGAACTGTCAAGCCAGGTCCTCCGTGGACTGGAAACAAGCATCCTAGGACCGGTTTCGGGGTTTCACCCCTCTTCAGCCAGGATAGCTTGATTCCAGTGGCATGGAGAGCACGGGACGCACGTCTGGGCATACCCGTCCCACTCGGGGTGACAAATGCAAAAACAACAGTTGATGGACAGAATGCAGAACAATGTCATACATTCACCCCAGTACAGAGATCTGGGCCTAAATCCATCGTTTTTTTGCTCACCATGCCATTCCAGTTTGAACCCAGCCATATGCAAATCAGTCTTGACCCTGTGCCTCATGGGAACAGTCCAGCCCGAACTGCCAAGCCAGGTCCTCCCTGGACTGGAAACAAGCATCCTAGGACCGGTTTCGGGTTTCACCCCTCTTCAGCCAGGATAGCTTGATTCCAGTGGCATGGAGAGCACGGGACCCACGTCTGGGCATACCCGTCCCACTCAGGGTGACAAATGCAAAAACAACAGTTGATGGACAGAATGCAGAACAATGTCATACATTCACCCCAGTACAGAGATCTGGGCCTAAATTCATCGTTTTTTTGCTCACCATGCCATTCCAGTTTGAACCCAGCCATATGCAAATCAGTCTTGACCCTGTGCCTCATGGGAAAAGTCCAGCCCGAACTGCCAAGCCAGGTCCTCCCTGGACTGGAAACAAGCATCCTCGGACCGGTTTCGGGGTGTCACCCCTCTTCAGCCAGGATAGCTTGATTCCAGTGGCATGGAGAGCACGGGACCCACGTCTGGGCATATCCATCCCACTCGGGGTGACAAATGCAAAAACAACAGTTGATGGACAGAATGCAGAACAATGTCATACATTCACCCCAGTACAGAGATCTGGGCCTAAATCCATTGTTTTTTTGCTCACCATGCCATTCCAGTTTGAACCCATCTATATGCAAATCAGTCTTGACCCTGTGCCTCATGGGAACAGTCCAGCCCGAACTGTCAAGCCAGGTCCTCCCTGGACTGGAAACAAGCATCCTAGGACCGGTTTCGGGGTTTCACCCCTCTTCAGCCAGGATAGCTTGATTCCAGTGGCATGGAGAGCACGGGACCCACGTCTGGGCATACCCGTCCCACTCGGGGTGACAAATGCAAAAACAACAGTTGATGGACAGAATGCAGAACAATGTCATACATTCACCCCAGTACAGAGATCTGGGCCTAAATCCATCGTTTTTTTGCTCACCATGCCGTTCCAGTTTGAACCCAGCCATATGCAAATCAGTCTTGACCCTGTGCCTCATGGGAACAGTCCAGCCCGAACTGCCAAGCCAGGTCCTCCCTGGACTGGAAACAAGCATCCTAGGACCGGTTTCGGGGTTTCACCCCTCTTCAGCCAGGATAGCTTGATTCCAGTGGCATGGAGAGCACGGGACCCACGTCTGGGCATACCCGTCCCACTCGGGGTGACAAATGCAAAAACAACAGTTGATGGACAGAATGCAGAACAATGTCATACATTCACCCCAGTACAGAGATCTGGGCCTAAATCCATCGTTTTTTGCTCACCATGCCGTTCCAGTTTGAACCCAGCCATATGCAAATCAGTCTTGACCCTGTGCCTCATGGGAACAGTCCAGCCCGAACTGCCAAGCCAGGTCCTCCCTGGACTGGAAACAAGCATCCTAGGACCGGTTTCGGGGTTTCACCCCTCTTCAGCCAGGATAGCTTGATTCCAGTGGCATGGAGAGCACGGGACCCACGTCTGGGCATACCCGTCCCACTCGGGGTGACAAATGCAAAAACAACAGTTGATGGACAGAATGCAGAACAATGTCATACATTCACCCCAGTACAGAGATCTGGGCCTAAATCCATCGTTTTTTTGCTCACCATGCCATTCCAGTTTGAACCCAGCCATATGCAAATCAGTCTTGACCCTGTGCCTCATGGGAACAGTCCAGCCCGAACTGCCAAGCCAGGTCCTCCCTGGACTGGAAACAAGCATCCTAGGACCGGTTTCAGGGTGTCACCCCTCTTCAGCCAGGATAGCTTGATTCCAGTGGCATGGAGAGCACGGGACCCACGTCTGGGCATACCCGTCCCACTCGGGGTGACAAATGCAAAAACAACAGTTGATGGACAGAATGCAGAACAATGTCATACATTCACCCCAGTACAGAGATCTGGGCCTAAATCCATTGTTTTTTGCTCACCATGCCGTTCCAGTTTGAACCCAGCCATATGCAAATCAGTCTTGACCCTGTGCCTCATGGGAACAGTCCAGCCCGAACTGCCAAGCCAGGTCCTCCCTGGACTGGAAACAAGCATCCTAGGACCGGTTTCGGGGTTTCACCCCTCTTCAGCCAGGATAGCTTGATTCCAGTGGCATGGAGAGCACGGGACCCACGTCTGGGCATACCCGTCCCACTCGGGGTGACAAATGCAAAAACAACAGTTGATGGACAGAATGCAGAACAATGTCATACATTCACCCCAGTACAGAGATCTGGGCCTAAATCCATCGTTTTTTTGCTCACCATGCCATTCCAGTTTGAACCCAGCCATATGCAAATCAGTCTTGACCCTGTGCCTCATGGGAACAGTCCAGCCCGAACTGTCAAGCCAGGTCCTCCGTGGACTGGAAACAAGCATCCTAGGACCGGTTTCGGGGTTTCACCCCTCTTCAGCCAGGATAGCTTGATTCCAGTGGCATGGAGAGCACGGGACGCACGTCTGGGCATACCCGTCCCACTCGGGGTGACAAATGCAAAAACAACAGTTGATGGACAGAATGCAGAACAATGTCATACATTCACCCCAGTACAGAGATCTGGGCCTAAATCCATCGTTTTTTTGCTCACCATGCCATTCCAGTTTGAACCCAGCCATATGCAAATCAGTCTTGACCCTGTGCCTCATGGGAACAGTCCAGCCCGAACTGCCAAGCCAGGTCCTCCCTGGACTGGAAACAAGCATCCTAGGACCGGTTTCGGGGTTTCACCCCTCTTCAGCCAGGATAGCTTGATTCCAGTGGCATGGAGAGCACGGGACCCACGTCTGGGCATACCCATCCCACTCGGGGTGACAAATGCAAAAACAACAGTTGATGGACAGAATGCAGAACAATGTCATACATTCACCCCAGTACAGAGATCTGGGCCTAAATCCATTGTTTTTTGCTCACCATGCCATTCCAGTTTGAACCCATGCCATATGCAAATCAGTCTTGACCCTGTGCCTCATGGGAACAGTCCAGCCCGAACTGTCAAGCCAGGTCCTCCCTGGACTGGAAACAAGCATCCTAGGACCGGTTTCGGGTTTCACCCCTCTTCAGCCAGGATAGCTTGATTCCAGTGGCATGGAGAGCACGGGACCCACGTCTGGGCATACCCGTCCCACTCGGGGTGACAAATGCACAAACAACAGTTGATGGACAGAATGCAGAACAATGTCATACATTCACCCCAGTACAGAGATCTGGGCCTAAATCCATCGTTTTTTGCTCACCATGCCATTCCAGTTTGAACCCAGCCATATGCAAATCAGTCTTGACCCTGTGCCTCATGGGAACAGTCCAGCCCGAACTGCCAAGCCAGGTCCTCCCTGGACTGGAAACAAGCATCCTAGGACCGGTTTCGGGGTTTCACCCTCTTCAGCCAGGATAGCTTGATTCCAGTGGCATGGAGAGCACGGGACCCACGTCTGGGCATACCCGTCCCACTCGGGGTGACAAATGCAAAAACAACAGTTGATGGACAGAATGCAGAACAATGTCATACATTCACCCCAGTACAGAGATCTGGGCCTAAATCCATCGTTTTTTTGCTCACCATGCCGTTCCAGTTTGAACCCAGCCATATGCAAATCAGTCTTGACCCTGTGCCTCATGGGAACAGTCCTGCCCGAACTGTCAAGCCAGGTCTTCCCTGGACTGGAAACAAGCATCCTAGGACCGGTTTCGGGGTTTCACCCCTCTTCAGCCAGGATAGCTTGATTCCAGTGGCATGGAGAGCACGGGACCCACGTCTGGGCATACCCGTCCCACTCGGGGTGACAAATGCAAAAACAACAGTTGATGGACAGAATGCAGAACAATGTCATACATTCACCCCAGTACAGAGATCTGGGCCTAAATCCATCGTTTTTTTGCTCACCATGCCATTCCAGTTTGAACCCAGCCATATGCAAATCAGTCTTGACCCTGTGCCTCATGGGAACAGTCCAGCCCGAACTGCCAAGCCAGGTCCTCCCTGGACTGGAAACAAGCATCCTAGGACCGGTTTCGGGGTGTCACCCCTCTTCAGCCAGGATAGCTTGATTCCAGTGGCATGGAGAGCACGGGACCCACGTCTGGGCATACCCGTCCCACTCGGGGTGACAAATGCAAAAACAACAATTGATGGACAGAATGCAGAACAATGTCATACATTCACCCCAGTACAGAGATCTGGGCCTAAATCCATCGTTTTTTTGCTCACCATGCCATTCCAGTTTGAACCCAGCTATATGCAAATCAGTCTTGACCCTGTGCCTCATGGGAACAGTCCAGCCCAAACTGCCAAGCCAGGTCCTCCCACTGTCAGCAGCAGCACTCTCTCTTTCGCAGGATGCTTGTTTCCGGTTCAGGGAAGACTTGGCAGTTCGGGTTGGACTGTTCCCATGAGGCACAGGGTCAAGACTGATTTGCATATAACTAAGTCTGAACTGAGGTAGCGAAGTGAGCTAAAGAATGATGATGGATTCAACCCAGATCTGTGACTGGGGTGAGTGTCTGAAAAGTTTCAGCGCTCCGTCCATCATCTACTTGTGTTTGCTTTGTTCGCCCTAAGTTGGCAGGGTATGCCCAGAAGTGGGTCCCTTGCTCACTCTGCCACTAGATTCAAGCTAGCCTGGCTGATGAAGGGTGTTACCCAGAAACCGGTCCCAGGATGCTTGTTTCCGGTTCATGGAAGACTTGGCTTGGCAGTTCGGGCTGGACTGTACCCACGAGGCACCGTGTCAAGACTGATTTGCATATAGCTAAGTCTGAACTGAGGTGGCGAAGTGAGCTAAAGAATGATGATGGATTCAACCCATATCTGTGACTGGGGGTGAGTGTCTGAAAAGTTTCAGCGCTCCGTCCATCATCTCCTTGTGTTTGCTTTACAGTGTACAAGGAGCTTCTGGGGCACACAATCGCCTCAACCACAGGTCTGACAACAATGACTACTGCCCTTCACAATGTAGCTAACAATGAACTGACAAGCTTTTCCTCTCTATCCTGTAAGAGAGTAGGTGAAATACTTATATCCATCAAGTCAAGCTCCCCGACAGATCCATGTCCACCTTTCGTCTTACATATGGCATCAGACACTGTCAGCTCATACTTAGCTCTGCTTTTAAATGATATACTCACTTCAGGGATCTTTCCCACATATTGGAAGAAAGCTTGTATACGCCCTATACTAAAAAAAAAACCCTCTTTAGATCCAACAGAGACAAAAAACTATCGACCTATATCATGCCTACCACTCCCCACCAAAATCTTGGAAAGGACCATGAATGAAGACCTGGTGAGCTATCTGGAATCTAATGATCTCCTTGACACCGCGCAACACGGTTTCAGACCTAATCACTCCACAGAATCGGCATTGGTCATGGCCACAGAGGAAATCTGTAAGCAGCTTGACAGTGGGGGGAAAGCTGTATCTATCCTACTTGATCTCTTTGCCGCTTTTGACACCGTTAACCATCGGGTATAACGCAGAGGCTAGAGACAGTAGGAATAAAAGGGACTGCTTTAACTCTGCTCACTTCCTTCCTCTCCCACAGAGAGCAGAAGCTGTGTTGGGAAAATCTTACTTCTGACACGTTTTCTCTCCCCTGCGGAGATCCTCAGAGTTCAGGGTTGCCCCCCACCTTATTCAACATCTATGTCACCCCTTTAGCTAAACTCATTCGAGCTCATGGTTTTTCGGTGGTATCCTATGCAGATGATACGCAGATAGTTATATCCATAACATCTAGTGCAGACTCAGTGGCAAGTCAGTTCTATAACTGTCTGACGCACATCATTAGGTGGATGCACGAAAATTACCTCAAGTTAAATACAGACAAAACAGAGGTGATTGAGTTTGGGAACGGCTCTCCCCTTTAGAATGAATCTCGACGGCCTGCTGACGTGGGTCCACGTCTCGACCTGGTTAATAAACCTAGAAATCTGGGAGTACTGTCCGATGATCAGCTCTGTTTTTCCGAACAGATTAATCAGGTTACATCCTCCTGTTTTTCCTTTTAAAAATTATGAGAAAGATCTTTCTATTCATCCCACAAGAGTTGCAAAAAACCCTTGCTAGTTGCTTTGATTGTCTCTAGAGTAGACTATTGCAATGCCCTTTTCTTCGGCATTGACAAACGTTTACAACTAAAACTACAGTCTGTACAAAATGCTGCTGCCCGGGTGCTGTTGAATATTCCCAAATTTGATCCCATATCCAACAGCATTAGGGACCTCCACTGGCTACCTGACCAGGAAAGGATTTGGTTTGAAGCACTATGTTTGGTGCATAGAGCGTTGTACGGGGGGGCCTTGTGATCTGCAGAAATACATTGTTTGCTACATCCTGCGGCGGGATCTAAGGTCTGTCGATACTGGGTTTGTCCTTGTTCCTAGGATTAGGAGGGCCAGGTGGGGGGTAGAAGCCTATCCTACCAGGCAGCAAAGCTTTGGAATGCACTGCCTGCCTCAATCAGACTGCAATCTAATAGATCCTCCTTCAGGAAGCTGCTCAAAACTTAAATCCCCGCCCCCCAAGTAAAAAGTACAATTTTTCCCTCTATCCTAGATGAAGTATGTGTCTCCTCCAGCGCCAAGACGCCTCGGCATTCGCTGCGCTTTAGAAATGATTTACTTACTTACTTACTTACTATAACAGTACAGCAAATTAAAAACCTAGAAAAATCTATGCTATCCTACTTTTGAGTTTGAGTCTAGACCCAAAGGATTGTGCGTCAAACTGCAAAAAGCATTGACAGGAACCACTGTGATGGCAATGCTTTAAGAAATTACCGTCAGCTTGGCAGTCATTTCATAATTTGGCAGACCAATGCGCAGTCAAGGTGACGGAGTGAAATGCTCCGTCGCCCTGACTGCCAAGCCTCCATCTGCTAAATTATAAATCAGTCCCTTAGTAGTAATATTGCATCTTTCTGTGTTTATTGTGATTCTATGATCGATTCAATACCTTCAAATATTTCTCAAATTTTTGCGACACATGAATATCATTTGTGTGAAAAAAACCTTTGCAACTTTGCTCGTCCCCAGTGGCAGCCAGTGGCAACCTTGGTTGCACTGCATCACTGGCTATGCTTCACTGCACGTCAGGGCTTGGAGACTCCTCACAGAAGAGGTCCAACGTTCAAGTGCTTTGGATGTAGTCACTGCTTATGTAAATGATGAGTGCGACACGGGTGTTTCACTGAAACCATTTTTGCAGTGAAAGATTGACAGGAAACTGTGCTGGCTCATCTAGCCATGGAGTATCTATTCTATTCTATTCTATGAAGCACTTATAGAGCGCATAGTTTCCCCCAGGCATCCATGGGCTAATATCTCAGTTGCCCAGTGGCTAGTGTTCAGTTAGAGTGGACTATCAGTGCTGCTTAGAGTGGAAAATAAATAGGTGGACTGCAGTTCAGACACTACGCAGCACAGCCATACGACAGACTACGTCCGATTGGACCATGTCAGATCAGTGGCGTAATGAAGTTGAGGGAGCGCCTCTGCAAAGTACATGGAGGAGACCCCCCACACTCTGGACTCATTCAGAAGCTCTCAGGCCAGGGCCCGCCACCCGTGCACAGTGCTGAAGGCGGCCCTATGGAGCTCGCCCGCCCGCCCGCACCATGGAGGCTGCGGGCGCTATTGTGCCACTGTGTCTGATTATATCAGTCTGACGCGATACGAGATGAGTGAGCTGCTCAGAGATTGGCCCAGACTGGACCTTGAGACATGCATGCTGACTGAGTGAAGTGTGTGAGCTGAAAGTCAAGCACTGAGGTCTGTGTCCCTGTCAGAAGAGATAGAGATTAAAAAAAAAAAAAATTAAAAATGGAACAGTGGATAAGCGCTTATAGAGTGCATAAGTAATACAAAGGAGATAGGATGAAAGACACCACCTGGTAGAAACGTAGGGCCCAAAAATACTGCTGCGAACACCAGGTGAACTTTTGATAATTTTTTTGTTCACCGGTTTCATAGTAAATCATGTGGTTTAAACTCTGAGAATGTCGTGGGTTTTATTTTATGAAAATGCATTACACAAACAGATGAGCTTCTGAAGACTTGCTTAATGCATAGTCCGTGATTTTCTTCTATTTGGCTGCTAGCCCCCGGGCAGGTACTTTGTCATTGATTTGCATAGAACATTATGTTCCAAGACTGTTGGCCTCCTCTGTACTTGCAGCAAAATGCACTTTGGCATCAAAGCACTGAGCACTAGACCTCCACACAATCAATCAAGGACTGAAGCCAGCACTGCTAATGGATACCTTCTGTTCCAAATTGTGTCCTTTCCACACATATCTTCATTTTCTAATTCCTTCGCCATCAATATTTTAAAGACCAAAGAAACTGAAGTACCTCGGCATTGAAAACACAGCTGCAAGCAGACTGTTAAGCGAGAGGACACACCGAGAAAGAAAAGATATACAATTCTTTATAAAAAACCAAACTTTTACACTCCATGGCCCAGGAAAAGCTTCAAATCCCCTTGCCCTTGTTTGAGTTTCCGTTCACCGTGGGCTTTGCCAATGGTTCATAATGTGATCTCGAGTCATCTTCTTGATAGCCTCTAGATACCACTTCCTGCCCCCCCTGAAAGACATAGTGGTCGTGGTTATTGAAGAGCCCACAACACATTCGTCAGAAGCATTGCTTCATTTGTAAATAAAACAATGTGCAGGGTGTGACGCTTTTCGTAGGAGCCCAACACTGATGCTACTGAATTTCAGGCTTGCGAATACCAAGTCTTGATAGCACCTCATACCGCTTTCTTCCACCCCCCTACACTTCTTGTCTCTTGATCTCACCATGGCAGGTTCTTTTTCATCCCTGCTTTCTCCCTTGGTCACTGCTTTCCTGTCTTTTATTCCTTCTTTTTTCTCTATTTTCTGCCTTCCTCTCTCTTGGTCTGGGTCAAAGTCTGATGATGACAAATAACTCTTGGTCCTCAAAAATGAGTGTTTTTACCCATCACCTGCAACCACCGGCAAAGATTGCCCGCTAGGTAGAGGGAGTATTTTCTGACAGCGAAATTTCAGCAGCAAAGCAGATCACTGATAGCAGGGGCGGCTCCTCCATTTTATGTTTCTGCTTCTCGCGCTGCGATAAAGCAGAAGGCAGGATATGCCTCCTTGGTATCGGGTCAGGGAGGAGTGGCTTGCCCACTCTGAGTGCCCTGACTGTTTGGTCGTCCCTCTGGGGCCGACCAAACCAGTCATGTACACTGCCATTGCAGCGTTGTGATTGGCTTAGGGGAGGGGAGGGAGGCTGCCTTCTTCCTGTTCCAGCAGCGGGACCCGGCCAGGAGCGGAGGCGGCGCGGGACCCGGTAAGTGAAATTTATTTACATTTATTTTTTAATCCACCCACCCCGCGCAAACCCCAGCTTGACCCTCCCACCCGCCCCGAGTCATGCGAGCCGCGACTGACTGATAGGCTGTTCTCCTTTGGGTGTCATTTTCTTGGGGTTATGTCCAAGGCAAATGTGACCCGTCACATGGTACATCCTGTGGCATGATCACTCTCTGGATCACAATGCCAGTGGCATATTGCTCAAACCCTCCCAAATTTTATGAGCATGTTGCAGCTTTAAATGTAGGCAGGGTTAGCTAGCAGGCCTGGACTGTTTGTGTTTTCCACTGGTTGCTAATGGTGCCTCTGTCACTTTCTCTTTCTTCCACAGGTAATTACAGCAGGCATGGGGTGGTGTAGGGGGGGAGGGGCAACGAGAGAGAGAGAGCGCGAGAGAGAGATAGGCAAGCAAGGAGGAAGAGAGCAGGGCTGGTTTGAACATTTTTTATAGGCTGCTTTTGGTTCCAAATCCCGCCCTGTTAGCTAGAAGTTCAATAGGGTCTCAACACTGCTGCCCCTCTGTTGGGAGCAGTGACTTCTGTCTTCACTGCAGTGAATTGCACAACCAGGCAGAAGAAGGGGTGAGTGCCACATTTTTACACTCAAACAGGCAGACTGGGATTTAATTTTCTAATTCCTCGCTTGCCCCCACTGTAGGCCAGGTGGTAACGTTTCATGCCCACTTGTATGCTGATGTTTTTGCAAGATGGGTCTCACAGTTTTGCAAACTCAACACTTCTACGCCAAACCCCAAGCGAAGTCTTCTGATAGTGACTTGATGTTTTTTTTTGAGTAATTATGGGTGAAGTTGTCCAAATATGTCCTGCTATATTTGAAAAAGGGTATCTAGAGATTACACAGATCAAGATCGGAAACACTTTCTTATGTTCATGCTCACAGTGCCGAAACATAGTGAGCCAGAAGTTCAAATAGAAAACAAGAGATTAATATGGAGCCCCTTAAAATAACTTTTAATGGGTACCATTTGCTATGGCGCCATTGTTGGTTACCACTACACGCAGTGGTTCCCTCCTGCAGCAGAACCACCTGCGCCAGCACTGATACACATTCTACCCTGGTGTTCATAGCTCCCTGCAACACCCAAGTCGTTGTTGACTAAAGACTATTTTGAGAAAGCAAAGAATAGGCACAGTGATTTCAACACTCCGCAGGTTGGTAAATGCAAGATGAAAGGGTCTCTTCAGTACAGTGATGACAAGTGGAGCAGCATTCCATTGGGTCTACCCTCATTATTACTGATTGGGCCCCATAAGTATATTGAGGCCTTATGTATTTATGAGATATAATGTAACTAGCAAGAGAAAAGTGCACTTAAAGCCACATACGAAGTGCACATGCTATGTAATCACAACATTTATAAATGTGTGTGTTTGCAATGCCTTGTTTTCCGTAATAACGAATGACAGCTTATATCCATTTATAAGAAGATGTTTGGCTTTTTGCTATATAGTGGAATATGTGTACACGAGAAATGCATTTACTTTTATAATGTGACTGATCCTGTACTAGCATTTATTTAGTTATAATGTGTATTGATGTTTTGAATTTTTATAACTTGACCAAAGGTCTTAAGCATTTAAGTTCGGCAATGTCTAACTTTTGATGTGAATGTTTACTTGGATGGAGTGTATTTCTCCCCTCTCCAGGTGCCTGATACGAAGACCTAATGAATGGAAAGAAGGCTCCTTTAAGTGAAACAGATAAGCAAGTGAGAAGGCAGTCAAGGGTGAAATAAATTATGGCCGGAGGGGGAGGCTTACTGTCTGTGTGGAACGAAGGCATAAACTTAAGGTCATCCTGAGATATGTGGATCAAAGGAGAAAGAATTATTGACATGATTTTGAAGAAAGAAATATGGCTGTGTTTTGCTAAAGAGATATTGTTTGAAGGTGGTCTTTAATTGGGTCCATGACAATAATTCAGGAGGATCTTTGATGGTATAACTAGGCAATGTTTTGTGGCTTTGAACGCTCACTACCCTGAGACTTCTTTAGGATAGGAGAGGTTTAGACCTCTGTGCCTTCCATTTTATGCTTTATTTTCATTGCATGGCTTCATGCTATGCAATATTTAATTTAGAAACTGTTACTGAAGGGTCACGTTGACACCTTTCTCTTTATTTTATGGATCTAATTGAAGCTTAATTTAGTATTTTTAGTGCAGTTTAATTGGAGAATTAGAAATCTTCATACATCATAGACAGGAGGATCAGTTGAAAGTACTTTGATAATTCTATATTTCTATGTGATGTTTCTGAGACTAATTTATAGTACGCTGGCTTTGAATTTTAAATAAATCTATGTTTAACTTGACTTCCCGACTTGGACCTTTACTGTGTAGCGAAATGGGTTAAACTGTATTTGTGAATTTAAATTGAAATCTAACTCCTTTTTTCCTCAAGCTCCCTAAAAAGATTAGAGTCAGAGGGGACAAAAGGGCCCAAATCCCCTCCACTACAGCAGATGGTACCAGGGGATGATTAGGGTCTTGAAATAGGTAGTTAGTGAGTTTTGGTGAAGATAGTTAATGCCCTAGGTTAGGTCGGTTCCAGTCCTGAAGTTCATGATTCGATTTGGTGGATCAGCACAGTTCCAGGGTCCGGTGGTGGCGTAATAGTATCAGAAGGAGTGAGTATCAACACGGTTGTGTGCGTATGGCTTACGCTTAGCTTGCGTTGTTGTAATGGTTGTGTGACGTCTGGTAGAGGTGTTGTGTATGTTGTGAGAATGTGGTGCTTAACATGACAAAGCTGTTAACGGATCTGACATGGCCTAAGATCCCGGGATAGTATTAAAAGATGCAGAAGAGACCGTATTGCATTGTCTGCTAGAATTGTGTGGGATTTGTCGGGAGAAGTTGTCGGCAGCCAAATTAAAATACGAACTTTTCTTTTGTGTGATTGAGGGAGGAGTAAGATTAGTACAGTGAACCCTTTGAGCAGGAGAATGTTGTATTGATCAAGGTGATTCTTCGCGGGTCGAGGTTTTGCTTGAGTGTGCGCTTGACGAGATTTTCTTGTGTGACAGAATTCTGTTGATCTCTTTAGTAAAGCAGACATTTGTTGTATTGTATTTGGTTGTATGTGTGAGGCTGAAAGAGTGTGTTTGTGAAAAATTATAAATGAGGGGGCACACTGCAAGGAGTGAGATCGACGTCATGCTGTGTTTCACTAGGATTGGTCAGTTGGCGTAAAGCCTCGCAGTTATTGGTTAATTATGTCTCATTGTGCCGTGCTGGTATTTGTTACTGACTCTGAAAATAAATTGTGCGAAAATCGTTGTTTTTCTGCTGAATTGGATAATATTGATTGTGATTTTGATATATTGTATTAAAAATTAAATGTTTCAAAATGATACAGGACTTGGTTAGAAGAGATGTGTCTTTTCCTGTAGGAGAGGGAGATGAGGCACCGCCTGAGGATACAGCAGGTCATTATGTAATGATAAATATAGGGCTGTACACTTGTGTTTGGCTTAAACTTAAAAATTGAGACACAATTTGTATGAAATGAAGCTGCAACCCAGACCTGCACAGTTTGAGGCACTTAATGCATTGGAACGAGCTACACACACTAGAGAGAAGGAGAGGTTTCAAGGAAGGTCTCGAAGGACAGTACATACGTATGCAGATACGAGATGGGATGCAGAACAGAAAAGGTGGAGGATGTTTATGATAGAAGGAGCTAAATTATATCCAACATTAACGGGTGAGGAGTTTGGAAAGGAAGGCAAAAAGAAAGTGAGAGGATACGAGTTGAAGGAAGTAGATGAGAGAGCTGAAACTAATGGAAGTGACTCCAGTGATGCACTTTTAAATGTCTTACTGGCTGAGCATCCACCTCCGTACAATGAAACACCAGTGAGGGAAGGTGGAAGTTTAATGATTAATGGAAATTCAGAGGTTGCTACTGTACCGATAAATGCAAGCACTAATGCAGTGGGAGATACCTTTACGAAGTGGCGCCAGAATATGACGCGAGCTAATTCAGGAACTTGTGTACTTAGTCACCCTATAGTCCCGAATAATGCTACCATCTCAAATCCAGATCCCCTTACGGATCCAGTCACGACTGGACCCTTAGTCCTGATATATTGCCCTAGTACTACAGAGAGTGTTATATGTGATGTTTTCCTTCCAAGTGAGACAAGATCCCAGAAAAGGCTTCGACTAGATCTGGTGTGAAATTTATTACCTTAGTTTCTATAAATGAGGATCCTCCTTGTGCTGCGAGTGCAGATCCATCTGTGAGTCAGGGAGGATTTGGACCTTTAAGGTCATTTGTAGGATTGCCAGAACTGGGCTCACTTATATGGGAAACACCTTCGAATGTACCCAAAAGCACACCTAAGGTTAAGGTAGTGTTCATTCCACCGGAGACAACATGTACACTGACAGATGAGAATATAGAAGAGTGGTTAAGGGAACGTAACGTTCCTTTAGGAGAATGTAATGTTCTGCCGATGTCATGTCCTTTAGGATAGTCCCATCATGTACATACCAATTACATACGTTTTGTCCCATCCACACGACATAACGGTTCTACACAGGTGACTTTTTACCTAGTAGCTTACTTCTGTATCTCCAACATCAGGCTCTCGGTACCGTATCTTAATCCCTGTACCTGACGTACATAAACATGTCCCCAGGCACGGCAGATTTATTCTGTATAAGGGTCACCACTTTTTTCATCCATGGCCAACAGCCAGCTGTGCGTGATCATGTTTGTTTAGAAAAGGATTAGCAGAGGATTAGTGAATGTTTTCAAAATATATCGATTCTAGAAGAAACCCTGGAGTGACCACTTTAGTATAAAAGACCCTCACTCCCCCTTACAGACAGAGAGCAGAATTCCTTCCAGGCTGGACCGAGACTCCCCAGGCTGATCCTTCGACAGGCAGAGACCTGACATCCCTTGCGGGGTCATATACACACTTAGGATCTATTTGGGGGATCTAAGGAAGCCAGAAGGTACTGATCCCGCAAGAGAATACTATTCACATAGAAGTACGTCTGGCTATGTGTTAGGTGAAGAGAGGAAAAAATGAATGAATGGAGAGCGAGTACTATGTAGAAGAAGAGGGGGGGAGAGTTCCCTCAGGACAAGAACTCTCACTCACCGTTAGGTGACATGCTTTATCATATGGGTTCCTTCCTCACACCGTAGTGTGGGCTACGACTCCCCAAGGGGAGGAGCAGAGGTGTTTTCTCAGAAGATGAGCGTTAGCGTACAGATGAATGAGGGGCAGAGTACAAATAGAGTGATAGAGTGTGGTTTAAAAATGTCTACCTGAATCCACTGAAAGTTTATTTGGTGTCACAGTGACATAGTTAAAAAGCAAGAGGATTAGGGATTCAACAGATATACCCTATTTCATAAGGTCAACATGTTTCTGCCAACAGGCATTCGTCAGGACCTATATTTTCAGTCACTCTGCAATTGTGATAAAGTGAAAAAGAGAAATAATACAAGCCACCACTGGAGCTGTGTGGCCCGTTGTTCAACGTCCCTCTTCTTATCAGAGAGGTACGTAAACTGTGGAAAAAGGTCAAGTCAGTGTCATCAGACCTCATCATAATTACAAGACCATAGTATACCCAGTGCTCCATTCTTACATGAAATCATCATGCTTACCTAATGTGCGATATGGTCATGTGCACTCTCCAAGCTCTTGAACCGTCTCGTGGTGCCCAGCTGTAAGTGCATTTAACATAATGTGTTGTAGTTTTCACAATAATGCGTGCATGTTACTCTAAATACAACAGACATGGCAAATATTGCTGTTCCAGAAGTTATGAGTAATTTAGACGCTATCCAATGTGGGGCGTCGTGTGTTTGGTTATCCCTTGGGTCATGATAAAGCATCTAGGTGGGGCAGGAGGTCCCAGTGATGCTTTTACAATACACTGCGGTCCAGTGGAGACCCAGTCAGGTGTGCCATACCACGTGTCCCTTATGGGGATCACCGTACTATGTTGCGAGGGGCTGGAAAAACCAGCAAGGAAAGTACTCTGCCTAAGAGTCGTTTGCATGCTAACCAGTACCTAGGTGAGGACTAACACATAGTGCCCCAACTCAAGATGGGGGCAAAACGAATCCTGTGTGGGGAGACAAACTCCCTGCAAAACTGCGCTGTGGGTGAGTGAGCACAACAAACGACATGAGGGACAAGGCAGATCCTGCGTAGGGAGACCGGCTCTGTATGCCCCTCCGCTGTAGGTGCGTTGACTGAAGGGTCAAACCGACCGACACTGGTATTGTGTGTCTCTAGCAGTCGAGAGACCTGGATACGCAAATGCACCACCGCCTCCAAATTCAAAGGGAGGCCCCCGTCGGGAGAAGGGGAGTCTCAGCCAGAGGACGGTGGGGGTGAAAAGATGCACCCATACTTAAGTGTGCTGGGAGCCGCGGGACCGGGGCGTCCGCAACCCGGCTCCAAAGGGGCAAAGTGAAATGCAAAGTAGGTCCATGCTAGTTGGACCGACCGACACTGGTAGTGTGTGTCTCTCTAAAAGTCGAGTGATCTGGAGTCACAAGTACGCCACCGCCTCCAATTTAAAGGGAAGGGAGGCCGCCCCCCGCCGGGGAAAGGGGGTCTCAGCCAGAGGGCGGTGGGGGGTGAAAGGAAGTACCCGTGCCTAAGTATGCTGGGAGACGTGGGACCGGGATGTCCGCAACACGGCTCCAATGGGGCAAAGTGAAATGCAAAGCAGGTCCGTGCTAAATGGACCACCGTGGGCAGTGAGGCACTCACCTGATGTTGCCAGTGCCTCCACCGAAGAGATGACAGGCGAGAGTAGCGAGCCGCTCTCCCTGACATCTAAAATATGCAATCATCGTGACGTGGAGGGGCGTACCACGCCACTGACGCGTGCGCCCGATCACGTGGTGCAAGGGCCTTCTGGGAATCGTAGTTTGTCCCGCAGTGGCGGACAGGCTACGGAGAAACCCGGAGGCGGCTTGGAGTGATATTGCACAAATGTTATGTTATGTTATGTTAATATGTCTTGTATAGCGCACAGCTGCCCCAGCAAAGAGGCGTCCCAGCGCTGAAGCAGAACATAGAGGCTGGAAGTCAGAGAGAACATTAGGCTACAGGGAAGAGATGGGTTTTAATGGCTTTACGAAAGGCCAAGTAATTCTCCATGGCGCGAATGGAGTATGGTAGGGAATTCCAGAGCTTGGCAGCCAGAAGACGGAAAGAGCGTCCGCCCGACCGTACTCTCCTCATACGAGGCACCGTCGCCAGATGTTGTCCAGTAGAGCGGAGCTGGCGCGTAGGGTGGTAAGGTGACAGCAGATTGGTCAGGATGGCCAGAGAGGAGAGTTTAAGGATTTTAAATGCCGTACAGAGGACCTTAAATTCCACTCGGTTGGCAACAGGAAGCCAGTGCAGCCGACGGATAGCCATAGAGGTGGGGCAGGTTCTGGGGAGGCCCAGCAGGGTTCTAGCCGCCGCGTTTTGGACTCGCTGAAGTCTCAGGGTTTCGATCTTATTCACCCCTAGATACAGTGCATTGGCATAGTCCAGTCTTGATAGGATGGAGGCCTGGATGATCATTTGCCTGACTGGTGGGTCAAAGAACCCGAGCAGCGGTTTAAGCCCCCTAAGTATGCCAAAACAGGTCCCCGCGACTTTTTTGGTTTGGTGCTGAAAACTGAGACCAGAATGTACCCAGACTCCAAGATCTTTCACTACCTGCTTAGGAATAGGTGCACAACCCAATATGGCTGGCCACCACCCGTCCCCCCATAGCTCTTGATGGTTGCCCACCAGCAGGACCTCTGACTTGCTGGAGTTCAATTGGAGACAATTGTCAGTCGTCCACTCTGCAACATCCGTGAGATCTTCCCGAAACTTAAGTGCTGCACTCCCAGAGCTGTCGGAGAGGGCTACCACTAGCTGTGAGTCATCAGCATATGATACGATGGTGAGCCCTCTGCTCCGAGCCAGGGCTGCCAGGGGTTGAACGTAGAGATTGAAAAGCAAGGGTTCAATGCAGAGCCTTGCGGGACCCCTTGCTTATTGGCATGAGACGTAGAGGCGAACGGGGGGGCTATAACCTGAAAGGTCCTAATTGAAAGAAAGGAAGCACACCAGGTCAAAGCTGAGCCCACCACACCTGCTTCTTGTAACCTACGTAACAAAATCTGATGAGAGACCGTGTCGAATGCGGCGCTGAGATCTAACTAAACCAGCGCCGACGTATGTCCCTCATCCTGTGCGAGCCTAAGTTGTTCAGTAACAGCCAAGAGAGCAGACTCCGTACTATGACCTGAGCGAAAGCCATTCTGAGAGATGTCCGGACAGCTGTTGTCTTTCAGAAATCTGGCAAGAATGGAATGGACGTAAGTCTCAGTAATCTTGGCAATCCATGGGAGGAGGGAGATCGGACGATAATTTTCCAATTTAGCAATGTCCATAGCAGGCTTCTTAAGCAAAGGAATCACCTTTGCTCGCTCCAGGAATTAGGGACAGTCGCACTAGACAGAGAGTTATTAATAACCTGTCTTAGAGGTGACAAGAGCAAAGGTAGTGATCTCATAAACTGGTCAGGTTTGAGAGGATCGGAAGGGGAGCCTGATTTGATCTTGGAACACACTGCTCGTAACTCCTCCAAAGAGACCTGCGGAAATGAATCCAGAGTGTGAGCAGGGGGCGGCCCCAAGACAGGGTCAGAGCTCATAGCAGTTTGAGTGAAAGACAAATAAATGTTCTCCACTTTTTCAACAAAAAAAGTAGCCAGAGCCTCGCACTGCTCATTAGAGGAAATCGGGGGCACTTCCGGGACCCCATGCTGTGTTAGACTTTTCAGTATGGAGAAGATAGTTTTAGAGGGGTTGCCACTACTCCTAATTTCCCCGGCAAAATAGGCTGCTCGCGCAGTGTGAATGGCCCTGTGATAGCTCTTCATTGATGCTTGATAACACTTTTTCTGTAAAGGGTCATACTCCCGTCTCCAAGACCGTTCCAGCATTTTGCAGGATTTACGCAGAGTGGCCAAATCATCATTATACCATGGGTTGGATTTGGCGGTACGACTGACTGACCACTGCAGATCCAATCTGAGAGTGCTTTATCAGCAGCATTAGGGTCGTCAGGCAGGCTGAAAGCAGTCCTAGCAAGAAGGTCATGGAATTGGACGAGGTCAAGTTTATGCCAGGGGCATTTAAAAACAGCCTTCTGACACTGCTTCCGCGGAGGAGAAACCCCTGAGAGAGACATAGTAATCAGATAGTGATTTGACCAGCAGACAGGAGTAGGAGTATGAGCTAACAGAAAGGGAAGGTTTGAAAACACCGGGTCCAGCAAATGTCCTGCTGAGTGCGTGGGGCCCTGGACCAATTGCATCAGCTGGCAAGCACCCAGGTCAGCCAGGAAATTGCTAAGCTCCATTTCCTGCGGATTTCCTAAGTGCAGGTTCAGGTCTCCGATGACACTAAAATTAGCTGTCCTTGTGGCCAGAATGTAAACAGTGTCCATAAGCGACGACCTGAACTCTTTGGAAGGGCCAGGTGGGCGATAGATGAGTAAACCCGACATGGTATAGCAAGCGTTCAGGGCGAGCCCAAAACGGGCACACTCACAGCCAGCAACAGTCTCCTTAACAAAAGAGCAGGTGTAGCAAGATTTAAAAATTATAGCAATGCCTCCGCCTCTAGACTCTCTATTGAGGTTAGCAATGTTAAAGCCCTGTGGGAGGGCCAAACCGAGCACGGACTCGGAGTCAGCAGATAGCCAGGTCTCTGTTAGAAAAAGGGCATCTGGGGACTCCTCAACTAGCAGGTCGTAAATATCAGCGTGATGTTTCACTAACGAACGACAGTTAAGGCTGAGCAGTTTAATGACGTTGTTGGGACCTGGTTTGGGAGAGGGTAAAAGGGGGGGCAGTGACCAAGTGTTGAAACCACAAAACAAACAACAGAAAGGGCCCTCTGGAAGAAGGGATGGGGGATGATCACAAGTACCCACCGCTTTCCTAATGTCCATGAGGGTGGTTGAGGAGTAGGTGAGCCTGGGTTTTATGAAACCGGCAGCATGCCTGGCGTCATCCAGGCGCGGACGGGTGCAGACGGGCTTGCATTAGGCGCGCCAGCGGCGTGCGTCCGCTGCGCGGTCGCGATCTCCTCATCTAATATAGAGGAGATCGCCAGTCTAGTCCTGCCCTCCGGAGCCCAATCGTAAGTGGAGCGCGATTGGTGTTTAAGTTGCACAGATTCAGGGGAGCCCGCCCTCCAAACAAACGGCACAAGCCGCGATGGACCGGGGCGAGGCTCAGAAAGCAGCGAGGGGAAAGATGCCAGCAAGCACTGGTAGCGAGAAAGGTGCTATCAAGTAGGTACTTCTATAAAAACAGTTTAAAAAGTTAAAAATCAGATCACACTAAAACACGAGCAAACTCAGATGCCATTCACAAATACACAATTAAAGTGCAAAAACGTGCAGAGGAGAGACAAACAGCCTCATTTATGTCAAATGGAATAGAACCGGGTTCATGTAGTGCCATTAAAGGACCAGGGGTCCAGTGCCCTGTGTGAACCAATGTCTGGAGGCAGGTGTGTCCGCGAGGAGAGTGAGGCGGAACCTGGCGGGTCCCATACTGAATGTCTCATGGGTCGCAGGCGGTATAGGCCTAAGGGTGACCCGTGGGGGGAGAGAGAGAGATCACCGCCAGGAGGTGGACCGAATGGGGCCTCACCCCCGTGAAGGGGGACACAGTGTGGGTCAGAGTGGACAGGTGCCTTCTGCAAGGGTCTGTCAAACCAACCTTAAGATCAGGTGGTGGTGAGCCTGTAAGGGTGGGCGAGATCAGGCGTCTGAGAATGGGAGGTCTCAAGGGCTGCCACACAGGCAGGCACCCTCAGTACGCTTGGAAAGGGATGGAAAATCCCAGTGCCACTAGAGAGACCCCCGGTACGGTTGGCATGCACACCCAAAGAGGCCCCCCTGGGGGTGCGCCATGCAGAGTGGGACCAAAACCCATGCCCAATTTAGAGAGTTCATATCAGTGGGATAGGGTAGTCCAGGGGATATCGTCGTTTAGTCCTTTGCTGTCACTTTTGAAACGAAAAACCCAACACTGCTCTCTATGAAAGAGTACCCTTTCTAGTGGGCCCATGGTTGTAGTGTTGTTAGGTTTGTCAAGTACCAGCCAGAATATATCATTGGCTGTTTGTCCTTTGTCTGAGAAGTGTCTCGTAAGTTTGGTGTTTGTCTTGTTGCATCTAATAGAGCTACGGTGTTCCGTGATCCTGGTTTCCACCTTGCGTGTTGTCATGCCTATATAGATGGGGTCACACAGACATTTCAGGAGATAGACCACCCTCTCTGTGTTACAGTTGGTGTGTTTATTAAGTTTCCACGGAATGCGTAATCCTATGTCAATATCTTGTGTTGGTCGTGTATATGGACAGACTGCACATGAGCCACACGAAAAGTGACCAGTAACAGACGGTAGGGACCACTGGAGTTGTGGAATGGATTTCTTGATGTTGGTGAGCGGTCTAGTATGTACTACCATTTCCCATATGTTTCTGCTTCTCTTGAATGCGAACAGCGGTTTGGGTAGTGTTCTGTTTCCTATGTTTAGGGTTTGCCAGTTCTTCCCAATTACCTTCTTGATTGTCTTGGTCAGGTGGCTGTATGTTGTCACACACACCAATCTGACTGATGTAGGCTTTGGGTGTGTTTCCAGCATAAATTCTCTATTATTGTTCCGAGCTCTTTTTTCGGCTCTCCTGATCAGGTATGGTGGGTATGATCTTTGTAGTAGGCTGTTGCTCAGTGAAGTTGCGTGGGCTTTGAATCTAGCAAATTCTGTACAATTTCTTCTTAGTCTGAGGAATTGTCCTACTGGTAAGTTATTCCTCAGGGCGTGTGGGTGGTAGCTATTATAACAGAGTAGTGAGTTCCTCGACATGGGTTTCCGATATAGTTCAGAACACAGACTCCCATCTTTGGGGTATAGTAACAGGTCCAGAAAGGGTAGTTTTGTCTTGCTGTACTCATATGCAAACCTCAGGTTGTTGTTCCTGGTATTGAGCCAGTCCGAGAAATTCTGGAGGGAAGCTAGGTCACCTTCCCAAATGACCATGTATACCTCTTCCACACTGCAATGTTCTGTTTGTATGGATTCTCCTGAGGATAGATGTGGGTGGTTTCAAACTGGTGCATGTAGAGGTTCGCCATGCTCGGCGCAAAGGTGCTGCCCATAGATGTGCCTGGTGTTTGCCAGAAGAGAGACTCCTGGTATTGAAAGAAGTTTTCTTTCATAGCCAAAGTTGCTAGTTCCATAATGAATGTAGTTGGTGTCATAGCTCCTCGGGTCTCTCATCCAGAAGTGTCTTAATTGTCTGTTAGGTATCATCCTGAGGTATATTTGTGTAGAGCGACTCTACGTCAAACGAGGCCAGGTAATGGATGTTGGTGTCAAAGACCATATCTTTGATGACATTCAAAACGTGCTTCGTGTCCTGTAGGTAGGAGGGCATCTTAGCTACATACAGCCGTAAAAACCAGTCTACGAATTGCGAGAGAGGTTCAAGAACCGACCCAATCCCTGACACTATGGGTCTCCCTGGCGGTGGTCTCGCTGGTTTGTGGATTTTCGGTAGCACGTAAAAATATGGTGTCCTGGGATTGCTCAGTTGTAAGAAATCACATTCATTCTTGGTGATCCATCCTTCCTCCTCGCCCATTTCTGCTAGACGTTTGATTGTTTTTTCAGTCTTGTGGTTGGGTCAATCCGTAGTTTAGTGTAATGCCTAGCGTCTGAAAGTTGCTGGATGCACTCCTCATGGTACTGTTTGCGATCCATGATGACGATGGCGCCCCTTTTGTCGGCTGGCTTCACAATGACTTTCTCATCCCTCCCAACTCTTGTAAACATCGGTTTACCTTCCTTTGTGATGTTCACGAAGGGGATTCTGGCTCTGGTTTTCAGGTTCTCAAAATCCTTCATAACCGCCTTTTCAAATGTGGCTACTTCAATTGGTACCAGGTGTAATGGTGGATTAAAGGTGGATTTGTTCCGTAGTCCTGTATTTTTGTCTGTGTCTGGTCCTTGGTGTTCTTCTTGTCTGTTAAAGAAGAAATTGAGCCTGATCTTTCTGAAGAACTGGGCTGGTTCTGTGTAGGTGGTAAAGTCGTCACCCAAATGGGTGGGTACATATCCCAGTCCTTTATTAAGCACTTGTGTCTCCAGCGAGGTCAATGATCTGCTGCTCAGGTTTACGATGAGGTCGGGACATTGCTGGTCTTTGCCACTGGGTCCTTGGCCATGCTCCGCATCACTCACTGCTCTATTGACGGATCCCATTGTATATGGTGCCTCTGTGGGTCCTGGTGTGTCTCTGGGAGGGCTCGATTGTTCCTTCTTCTTCTTGTCCTGCCTCCTCGGCCCTGTCCAAAAAAAGAAGGTTGGTATGGTTGTTCTCCAAAGAACAGTGGTTGGAAAGGTTGCGGTTGGTATCCCCATGGTTGCGGTGGCCACCAAGGCTGGGGTTGGGGTACAAAATGTGGTTGGTAATTGCCAGGGGTGTATCTTCTATTCCTCCCTTGTCGCTGTCTGGATGGTAATGTATCGGATGATGCACTAGAGTCTGAGTCCTCATTCCTGCTCCATTCATCCAAATTTGAAGTTCATTCATTGGTGTCCTGTCGCCAACCTCTGGTTCCCTTCTTTTGTTGGTTTTTGGTGGTTTGGGTGTTGTAGTCATCAGCCAGGTAAGGGTAAACTTTCTCATGGCTGAATCTCTCGATGTCTTTTCGTAATTTATTGATTTTGTATTTCAAAATGCCTTCTTTGGTTTCGCTCAAAGTCTTGTTGACTTCTTCTAATTTCTTTTTGAAATCACTGACTTGTATAGAACCTCTGATTTGGGTCTCTAGAAGTTGGATCTCTGTGAGAATGAGTTCCGCTGTTTCTTTGGCCGTGTTGATGAGAAGTACTAACTAGTCTCTGGTACATTTCCATGAGACCAAGGACCAGTTTTTCTTGAAAACTTTATTCTCTAAAAACAGCCTAGGAGCATTCGTCACAATGAGTCCCCGTGGTGCCAGGTTCCCTCTCAGATATTCAGTGAGTATGGCTGCGTGCATTATGGTACGTGTGTGCTGTCTCTTTAGATTTGTAAGTTTCCCCCAGTCATCTGCATGACTCAATGTGGTCATGGGGTTAGTCTCAAGAATGCTAGGTGTCTGTAAGATGGATTGGATCATGTCATCGTCAAACAAGAGACCTGCTGTATCTGCCATGTCAGTAGAGTGATGTTATGTGACCAAATTGAATTGCCTAGGATAAGCATCAATTCTGATCACGAGTTAGGAGATCCTCAGCTTAGAGGCTGTGCTTTAGTCATATACACACTTCTATCTATTTGGGGGATCTAAGGAAGCCAGAAGGTACTGATCCCGCAAGAGAATACTATTCACATAGAAGTACGTCTGGCTATGTGTTAGGTGAAGAGAGGAAAAAATGAATGAATGAAGAGCAAGTACTATGTAGAAGAAGAGGGGGGGAGAGTTCCCTCTGGACAAGAACCCTCAATCACTGTGACATGCTTCATCATATGGGTTTCCACCTCACACCGTAGTGTGGGCTATGACTCCCCAAGGGGAGGAGCAGATGTGTTTTCTCAGAAGATGAGCCTTAGCGTACAGATGAATGAGGGGCAGAGTGCAAATAGAGTGATAGAGTGTGGTTTAAAAATGTCTACCTGAGTCCACTGAAAGTTTATTTGGTGGTTACAGTGACATAGTTAAAAAGCAAGAGGATTAGGGATTCAACAGATATACCCTAGTTCATAAGGTCAACATGTTTCTGCCAACAGGCATTCGTCAGGACCTATATTTTCAGTCAATCTGCAATTGTGAAAAAGAGAAATAATAAAAGCTACAACTGGAGCTGTGTGGCCCTTTGTTCAACATCCCTCTTCCTATCAGAGGGGTACGTAAACTGTGGAAAAAAAGGTCAAGTTAGTGTCATCAGACCTCATCATAACTACAAGACCATAGTACACCCGGTGCTCCATTCTTACATGAAATCATCATGCTTACCTAATGTGCGATATGGTCATGTGCACTCTCCAAGCTCTTGAACCATCTTGTGGTGCCCAGCTGTAAGTGCATATAACATAATGTGTTGTAGTATTCACAATAATGTGTGCATGTTACTCTAAATACAACAGACATGGCAAATATTGCTGTTCCAGAAGTTATGAGTAATTTAGACGCTATCCAATGTGCAGTGTCATGTGTTTGGTTATCCCTTGGGTCGTGATAAAGCATCTAGGTGGGCCAGGAGGTCCCAGTGATGCTTTTACAATACACTGCGGTCCAGTGGAGACCCAGTCAGGTGTGCCATACCACATGTCCCTTATGGGGATCACCGTACTATGTTGACAGGGGTTGGAAAAACCAGCAAGGAAAGTACTCTGCCTAAGAGGCGTTTGCATGCTAACCAGTACCTAGGTGAGGACTAGCACATAGTGCCCCAACCCAAGATGGGGGGCAAAACGAATCCTGTGTGGGGAGACAAACTCCCCTCACTGTGGGTGAGTGAGCACAACAAACGACATGAGGAACAAGGCGGATCCTGCATAGGGAGACCAGCTCTGTATGCCCCTCCGCTGTAGGTGTGTTGACTCAAGGGTCAAACCGACTGACACTGGTATTGTGTGTCTCTAGCAGTCGAGTGACCTGGATACGCAAATGCACCACCGCCTCCAAATTCAAAGGGAGGCCCCCGTCGGGAGAAGGGGGGTCTCAGCCAGAGGACGGTGGGGGTGAAAAGATGCACCCATACTTAAGTGGGCTGGGAGACTTGGGACAGGGGGCGTCCGCAACCCGGCTCCAAAGGGGCAAAGTGAAATGCAAAGTAGGTCCGTGCTAGTTGGACCGACCGACACTGGTAGTGTGTGTCTCTCTAAAAGTCGAGTGATCCGGAGTCACAAGTACACCACAGCCTCCAATTCAAAGGGAAGGGAGGCCCCCGGCTGGGGAAAGCGGGTTTCAGCCAGAGGGCGGTGGGGAGTGAAAGGAGGCACCCGTGCCTAAGTATGCTGGGAGACGTGGGACCAGGACGTCTGCAACACGGCTCCAATGGGTCAAAGTGAAATGCAAAGCAGGTCCGTGCTAAATGGACCACCGTGGGCTGTGAGGCCTGAATGCCTTTTTTTCCTCTCTTTACCAAACACACAGCCAGACGTACTTCTATGTGAATAGTATCCCTTGCGGGGTCCTTCATTCAGAACCATCACGTGAGGGGTTAGTACTTCCCCGAGGGTTTCTTGGCTTCATTAGAATCTATCCTGACATTTATATACACTTGATTCACCTACATATCTAGGTTAGGTACTTTTAGGTAGGCTCCGCATCGTAGGACTACGCCAATGCAATTGTTTTACATAATCTGCTTTTATTCATCTTATTAGCACTATGGTGGAAATGTATCTGCTATTTACGATATTGGCGCTAGCGATCACATTTGTTTGCTCCTGTCTTCTGATTGTCGCAGCTAATATGTTTCACACTAGACTGACGCTTGACCAATAAATAATTATTGAAACCGTTCCAATCGTCATTCTATGTATATTCTGAGAAAAGTAAGCACGAGTGACTGACCGGAAGATACCGTATTGTTTTCCACGATACCCGAGGAATCAGGATTGTCATGTTCAGTGGTTGCCAGAAATTACACACACCACTGTAGAATACAGGGGGGTGGTAGTGGCACTGTAGAGCTAGCTGGTCTAACGGCTGACTCATCCTGTGGGGGTGTCCAGAGTCTGTCTGCACACCAAGCCCTCAGTTTAGGTCATCCAAAACGCGCAGGTCCTGGGGGGTCCTAGGAATTACACAACACCGAATGAGACTCAGAGTACAGAAATAAGTTGCGATGATTCAGTCAGCTGTAAAAGTGAATTTGGTAGATGTATACAAATTAAAACTTGAATTGGATGAAATAATAAGTGGAAGTTCGGAGTTAATTCAGATTGACACTTGTCAACCAAATTAACTTTTGTTTCTGAGCAAGTATGTTACTCAGGTTCATGAGAAATTGTCCAAATTGGCACAAAAATACGAGGTAGATTTAGAATGAACTTAAGCTTTATAGAAAAGTCATCAACTTAATTTTTCTGGTGAGGACTTGGGAAACATAAGTATGGTAGACTTAAAAATGCAAATTAGAGAACTCATCCAAAGTATTCAAATTTGGGGAATATTGGAGAAGTGGGAAGTTAGATGGTCAAAGAAGAATAGCCCAAGAAGATTGTTAGGAGAACCACCTCCTCGGGTGAAGGAGGAACACGTGTTAAAATTTTACCTTTCCGAGAAGTGCCCAGTGGAGGTTATGTTCTTGTACCATGGAATCGAAGCGATCTTGCATCATTCGCAAATTATTTTCCCATGCTGAGAGAGAAACCTGTAGATTGGTACAAACAAGTTGAGCGTTTTGTGAAGATTTCTAAGGTTTTGTGAACTGATTTGAATACTTTGTTTGATATTGTGGTTCCGGGTGATTTGTGGTTGGAATGCAAAATAGCGAACAAATGGCCTGAGAGAGGGCCAGAGAGAGATCCAGTGACTAACGATCCGTCAGATGGGGTGATGAGGAAGTATAATCAAGTGATGATATGGTTGAACTCTAAGGTGTCACCCAATGATGTTGATTGGGTTAAAATGTATCATACGACTCAGGAACCCAAGGAAACGATTCATGCTTACTATGAGAGATTGTTACAGGTGTTCAAGCAGTATAGTAGGATGGAAACAATGGAACTGAAATATATGGGACATTTTATGTCCAGGTTTGTGACAGGACTGAGACTTGAGATTAACATTATGATACAGCAGCATTTGATATGCTGGCAGAACAAGTCTGTTGATGAAAATACTGCAATGACAATATTGACAATATTGAGATGAAGCAGAAAAATGTAAAAGAAAAGCTCATGATGACACAAATGAAAACAGCACAGAGAGGAAATCAAGGCCCACCATTTATTTCAAATGCACATCCTATGTAGGGAGTGTATCAGCAAGGAGTCCCCGCAACCCAGGGTGGAAGTGGATTTCCATCTCAAGGTAGAGGAGTTCCTACTGACCATAACACTGTAATTGATGTGGCTTCATTGAAAAAGTCTAATCTATGCCACATCTGAAATAGGTTGGGGCACTGGAAGCGAGAATGTCGTTTTAATCTAGTAAATCAAGGGAAGCATACAAGGTTTGTACCTCAACAACGTAACAGTCCTATGCAGAATGTGCTCAAAATTTTAATGTACCTCAAACCACAGTGATGCAAATTCTACAACCTCGATGCCACAACAAAATACAGCTGGTTCCAGATTTGTTTCAAATCAGGTTCCCAATGTAAACCAGAACTCATGTCATGGAACTGGTCTGTATCAACAATATCCCATGTTTGAGACTGTTGACAATTTTGGTGCTGATCTGTCAGCTTGACGGTGCCTGAGTGTTAGGCAAATGAATAATTTTGCACCCTCCCAGGAGCAATGAAAGAAACGCACAATACAGCAGTTTGCTCAGGAACATATGAAATGTATATGTCTGTATTCACACATACTTGCTGGCCAGCAAGGAAGACGTCAGTGCACACACTGGTGCTCTCAGCCTGCTTCTTCCCTTCGTGGATGGTTACTGGGTCATATATACCCTTAGTAATGCAACTTTAGCAGAACTACAAGGGACAAGGTGCCAAATATGATCAACAGAGAGATGCAAGATTGGCACAGTGCAAATTATACACCATGCCAATTATAATACAGACATACAGTGTAAGCAGAAATGAACAACATGATGAGCAAGCTGACATAGTAGTCAGAAAATAAAGTGACCTCTAAGTTGGTTCTGAACAGCTGTTGAAGCTTGTCCAGACAAGGTCAGATGCATACTTAGTGCATACATATGGAGTTATATATATATATATTTCCTCAACAATCGTCCCTTTAGGATAGTCATATACTAAATTAGTGTAAAAACAAATTTATATATAGTGACCGAGAGGGTAAACTTCGCCAATTAGAGTCAAAGTATATTTTGCTGTTTAACTCCAAGAGTCCAACTGGATTGAATGCTGAAGAAGATTTGCACGTCCATTTAACTTAAGAGAGGTATCCATTGCAGATGGTTTTTATTTTATTTTTAATTTTAATTTCAGCGGAGTTAAAAAACAAAAAGTGGCAGAGACAGGCATCATGTATATGGAAGTTACAGAAATAACAGAACTAAGATTGAACATGAAATTTTAGTGGTGTATTGGTTTTAAGTAATTCATCAAGGTGGTGTTTATTATTTCAATGAAATGTTATGGAATGCGAATAGGTTCGTTGATGTACTCCAAATGGATAGAGTAGGTTGATGCACTTGCACTCTTAGTTTGGTTTAAGTAAAAACCATTAGAAGGTTATGTTTCAGTACTGTAAAGCATTTTGCACTTTATCGTATAAATTTGCACATATCTAGGTGCTGTAATGCACTTGCACTTTGTGATGTAATTTTGCACTAGACCTGAAACTGTGAATTGGGAGTACTATAATGAAGCATTTGCACTTTGGTTAATTTTTAGATACATCTTGAATGAAAACTGGAAACATCTGAACTCCGTCAGAATGAAGTGAACGGAGACTCATAGAAACTCGATGAATAGCAATTGCACTTTATTTGTTTACTGTATATTTAAGATTGAATTTATTGCCGTTCTCTCTTCGTTCTAAAATGTTCATAAAGACTATAGTTTTGAATTGGTTGAAAATATAATGCACAATATAATATTAACACTGGATAAATGGGTGTACATTATTTCATGTTATTTTTAATGAAATAGATGTGAGGAACCCAATTAGTAGGAAGGTCCAATTTTGTAAAAATTCACAATGAGACGTATCATTATGTGGAACCAATGGACATAAGGGCACATGCCCTCTATTAGTATGATGTTAAAATATTGTGCATATTAGAATGTTCAAAACAGTCATAAGTAGGTTTTTAATGACAATGAAATTTTAATTGTTGTTTCAACCATTAATTTTTGTTATATTTAATTTTGTGAATTAGAGTAAAATTGTTTTAAAAAATGATTTGTTAAAAAACGAGCAGAGATAGTCTTGACTACTTCCTCTGTTTACCAGTGATAGTCTTTCTTTGCTGCCCATTGAAAACCGTGTGTCATGTGACCACGTTACTCTGCTTTTTAAATGAATCATGTTAATGGCGACTGTTGTGTGATCAAGGCAGGTGTGCCGAAACGCGTAACAGCGTATATGGAATAAAGCGAAAGATGGAATTGCCAACGCTACCCCTTTGTCGGTGTCCGATTCTTTAGAGGGATTCGGAGGTGGTGTTTATATATATATATATACATATATATATATATATATATATATATATATATATATATATATATATATATATATATCCCAACAAACAGTTGCCTGGATTGAGGGAGCCCACACAGGTGAGTTTAGTTGCGCCATATCTTTATTCGAAGAAAGCAATGTTCAAACAGCAGCAGTGCCCAGCATGAAAATGATAAGTCCTGCCCAACGCGTTTCGTGCTCAAAAGCACTTCCTCATGGGCTAAGGGCATCTGAATGAGTCGTGGTCACAGCTGCGGCATCAGTTAAAGGATATTCTCCCGCCCCAGTGGGCGTGGCCACCCCCGCGGCCCTCTGGTTACTGTAGTGCCTCATGTATTACTTCAGTGAGTTGCTATGCACACACTCGATTTTTGTGATTAAGTGTAAATCCCACCACTTCGCAACATTCTCTACGACCAGCCAGATCGGCGATAAGATCACAAAACAGGCGATAAGGCGCGTTAGCAGCAGGGATTTAACACCTGCTCTCACCTGGTGTTAAGTCGGATGACAACCTGCACCACAAAAGGGAGCCCAGACCAGAGCCACACCTGAAGAACAACAGATGCCATGGAGCTACTGATCATGCAGCTCGGAGCCCCAAGAGGGCCACAACACCCACCGCCACCACACACAGGCCCGCCACCCCCGGAACCCCCCCCCCCGGGGCCCTACCACGGACAAGGATGTTTAACATCAACTCTACGAAATCATGAACAAAACAATTCGCCTGATGTCGCACAAGTACAACAATTAACATTCATGTGTGGTCAGAAAAAGGAGAATCATACATTCATCTTTGAATTTCTAAACAAATGATTTTATTCAAATTCAACTCAAAACAACTATTCTGAAGAGCCATGGTGGGTCTTCTCTGGAAATCTATAAGACACAGCCTGCAAGACAAAATTCAAGATAAGAAGATGTGTCATGCGCTCATCAAAGGACAGAGAGAGAGAGAAAGAGAGAGAAAGAAAGGGAGAGAGAGTGAAAGAGAGGGAGAGAGAGAAAGAGGGAGAGAGGGAGAAGGAGAGAGAGAGTAACAGAGGAAGAGAGAGAGACATTGAAAGGAAGAGAGGGAGAGGGAGAGAGAGAGTAACAGAGGAAGAGAGACATTGAAAGGAAGAGAGGGAGAAGGAGAGATAGAGCAACAGAGGAAGAGAGAGAGAGACAGTGAAAGGAAGAGAGGGAGAAGGAGAGAGAGAGCAACAGATGAAGAGAGAGAGAGACAGTGAAAGGAAGAGAGGGAGAGGGAGAGAGAGTGCCGACACTGCAGACCCAGGCCTCACTGCTCACCTGCTGCCACCGGTGTGTCTCCAACCACGTGCCGGTATACACTGCAGTCCACCAGGTCCCTTATGTGAAACAGAGTCCAGATTTATGAATGGCAGAGTTCACATCATTGCACACGCCATCATCGCTTGGCCGCCCCTGCGCACACAGGCTGCTGCACCCCAGCCCCTCCCGCCTCCCAGCGGTGTTTGCCCGCCCCTGCGCACCCAGGCCTCACTGCTCACCTTCCGCCACCAGCGTGTCTCCAAGAGGGCCCACCACGTGCCGGTGCAAGCTCCAAGCCTGGGGCCCGCGACCTTGGCAGCCTCCACATCATGCAGCCCCACCCCGCGGGCCACCAGGTCACACACGTGATTCTGGGTCTTGATTTCGCTATGGCAGAGATCATATCAGTGCACACGGCATTATCGCAGGCTGCGCACCCGCTCAGCTCTATAGGTGCTACTAACTCTGTGAACCGCGAGGCAACGCCACGTGGCGGTAGGCCCGCGCTGCCCGCTGGCCCAGGCCTACACTGCGGCCCAGCAGGGCTCACACAAACCATTACTAGTCCGGACCGCCAGGACGGCGCATCATCGCAGGCTGCACACCCGCTCAGCACCTAAGGTGCCCCTACCTCAGTGCACCGAAAGTCACCGTCCCGTGGCGGTAGGCCCGTGCCGGCCGCAGTGTTTCCGGTGCCACCAACTCTGTGCAACGCAAGTCATGGAACCTTTCTGATTGAGTCCCATGATATGCGAGGCGGACTCAGCCATGTCACCTCCGGCAGTGGGGAAGAACTGGGACACGTAGCGTCATCGTCACCCCCTTTATACGTATGCCGAATGGGCTGGGTCGGCGTATGCCAGGCCAGTGTAGGGGTGTGAATAATTATCCCTGGGCATGGTTCATTTCTGGGCTGGACAGGAAACCAACTGATGCGTGTGTCTCTGTTGCAGTGTCTGCGCCACACGGCCCGCAATCGACAATGTTGCAATGTTACATGCACCCGGAGGGCGGCCGCGCACGAAGGTATTGTACAAGGAGCGCAAGCCCGCTCGGTCTCTTAGCTCATGCATGCCAACCGCTGTGTGTGCATCGCTATTGGTGCACCATATGCCTAATGCCTAGCCTCAATTGCAGCGTGAAAGCCACATCACATTTCCAGAATGCAAGCAGTAGTCTGACTAACATTAGGGATGAAAGCTCCTTTGTCTCAATACATAAGGCGGAAGGACATCTGCACCTCCGACCTTGGTCTTGCATGCGGCAGGCACCCCCTGAGAGAGATACCATAGCAAATGATGACGACTCCCACACTACGCACAGCGCCAATGATAGACCAACGTATCCACACCCCACACACAGAAGTCCTTGCTCGAGGTACTCTTGCATGGAATGCCCTTGACACTTACGTACACAATAACCCATACGTCCAAACGTTGCACACACATACGACTTATTGCTCCGAGCTGTGGCATATCATCCACATAACTGCCGCAGGTCAGAAGAGTGCCGGTCCTACGAGAGCCACCAACGCAATGGCAGAACATCCCGGGCGCATGCACAATGCCTGTCACGTGGAATTGTACCGTGACAGAATGTTGCCTGTTAGTGTCTGATGTATTGGTCTGCTTGTTGTGGCCCTTGTCTTGCCAGTACTGACACGCACATGGCAATAAAGTCTACGCAACTTCACTAGTGTTCAAATGTGATGAGTGTTGATTAGAATGACAAATCGTGAGCCTCAATGAGCATTGTCCGTACACAGGGAGGGACTGACTGACGCATTTCACCTAGGGGTGAGTCCCTATTGCCAGCTCCACCTCTGTGAGCCAGACATAGTGGTTGGGATAGTTGCCGATCGACCTGTGCTTTTACGTGTCTTCAGCAATGTGAGTATGGTGTCCATATTCTTGCCATGTGGATCAATGTGATCCATCACTACAGGCTGTGTCCACCCAGTTGAGTGTGAGTAGGTATGCGAAGAGATGTTCTGTTGTCAAATGTAATGGGGGACACTACTTTAGGCCTGCCAACGACTTTGACATTTCATACCCAGCCCTATTCCTAACATTGCGTGGGGCAAAGTTGAGGAATTGCGCGATTGTTGTTTCCGAGCAATGAGGCCACAGCTAGTGCACACATTCCCAGTCATCTCACTTCCTATGTGTGTCACGGTCAAACATGCGCATTGCTTTCATTTACCAGGGTGTACCTATTTGGGCAATCAATGTCCTTACATTCATCCACACTTTCATACTTGATCGATTATGGACATGACACATCTGTGTGAATTTGAATGATTTATTCACATTCGGTGGAGTGTCGGAGCTGGAGCAGTACATGGCCATGCAAACCCCACATTACATTGTAGCCCAGTGGAGGGCCAGCCAGAGTCATTTAGGGATTGACAAGTACATCGGAAGAGGAAGAGTACAGTCCGCAGTCTGATTGCTGTGTCATTGGTAAGCAAACAGAATATGGCAGTCCGTGTCGAGGTCCAAGGTGAGTGTTGCAGAGTGTTTCGGGGGACAGTGGGAGGTGTTGTTACAGGGCATGATGCAGAGGGCAGAAACAAGCTGAAACAGGGCATATGGCAGAGAAGAATGCTACTGGCTCCTTCTTACTACAAAGGTGGAATCACCCGCATCTTCGTCCTCTATGTCATCTGTCTGACATGTGGGTGCTGATGTTTGGTCTGCAGCACTGTGTGCCACTGACACATCAGGGGCCGGAGATGTGTGTGTAGAAGTACCAGCAGCATTCATTAGCAAGGAAGATCCCAACAACTTTTCGCTGGTGTGCATCGGTGGCAGCCATTCTTTCCGCATGAATCCGCTCCATGTTCTCCATTATCCTCAGCATCTGTGCCAACTCTCGGCTGACATCGCTGAGGCCACTCTGACTAGACAGTTGTTCTCCTCTCAGAGTCATGACTCCAGCGATGTCGGGCATGGATTGTTGGATATCATGGAGCGAACTGTGGGTGTCCGTTAGGGAGTGTAAGTGGTCCCTGATGGGACTTAGACACCCACGTATGTCATCTAGTTTGGCTGCCATGAGGTCGAACCCCACCCGCACCTGTTCAGCCACCTCCTTCTGGCAGTCTAACACATGGCCTTGGAATGCGATGTGTTCTTGTGTGAGGTGCTGGGAGCCAGGCGTGGTGGTGGTGGGTGCTTCCTGCTGCGTGGTCTGTGCAGGGGGTGGGGTCTCCTCGATGCAGCTGGGCTGCCCTGCTCCTGGAGGTGGGTTGCCGTAGCTGTCCATGAGCTGTTGTAGGGCGTCGGTGTCGAAGGTGAGGAGGTCCTCTTCATCATCACTGATGTGTTGTCTGGTCTGCTCTGCAAGAGGTGTTGATTGTCCCTCTGCAATGTGAAGGGAGATGCATTTTGACATTGTGTTGACATGTATGTTGACGCATTGTTCAAGTTTACATACAGACTGCATGGCAATGTACATTGTGACTGTTTGGGAGGAGCAGACTATTTGATGCGGGACAGTGGACATTTGGACTACATCACGAATGTGAGGTTGTACACGTACATCATCATCTCACAGTTCCTGCTATGCCAGATGTGATTGGCCAGTTTCTACGCACAAGCAGAACCAGTTGTGTCCTCTGTTCTGTAGTGAGAGTGTTGCACTTTGTACCACATTGTCGTCAATGATGATGTGCTGTTATTGCTATATGTGTGTGCTGCATTGTGGGAGAGTCGCCCCTGCAGCTGTGATTTTGCTGCCCTTGTCCCTTTGAGGCGGTGTGCCTTTGACTTCTGTGCTTCTACAGTGCTGGGATGTTGCAGACTTGGCAAATTTTTGCTCTAGTTCGGATTTTGGACTCTTGGGCATGGTTTATCCGCAGATGTGTTGTTGGCGTCAGGGGTTGTTTGTGCACGTGGATGTGTCAGAGTATGACCTGCTCCTTTTACGGATGTTTTCCACACTCAGCCACCTCAGTGTTGTGGCGTGCACCATGTCATGATAATTGGACTGCAGCCATGCTGTTCGTCATGCGGTGTCTTTTGCATTGTCAGTGTGGCTCACAGACACGCAGCTTTGCTGGTTTTGACACGTGTGCATGGGTTGGTTGTGAGATTGGTGCTGTGTGGGGAGGGACCCCTTTGTGCCCATAGTGGATGGGGGCCTACTTGCTGTTTGTATGTGTGCTGCAGTGTGCCAAGGGGATCAGGGACATGATCCATAGTCATTGTGGGTGTGCAGTGTGCTGTACTTAATTGTGCATGTGTGCCATTGTGTCCATCTCCCTCCATCCCCCCAGTCCCTGTTCGGTACTCACCCTGGTGCTGTTGTGTCAGGTCATGTCGAGCAGTGTCCGGACCCCCAACTCCTGCCACCATCTCCCCACTGATGACTGTGCCCATCATTTCCTCCATCTCGTCCAGCTCCTGGTGTTCCGCTGGACTGCCACCTCCAGTCTGCATTGCTGCCTGATGGTTGTCAGCGAGTTTCTTCTTGGTTTTGCGCTTCGCGTCATTCCAGCGCCTCTTGACCTCTCCAATTGTCCTCCTCCTCACTCCGACTGCATTCACCTTGTCCAGGATGGACTGCCATATTGCATTTTTATTTGCCAATGACACGTTGGAGGTGATGAACAGTTGTTGGTGGTGTTCTATCACCTCCGTGATGATGATCCTGTTTTCCTGCGGACTGAACCTCGTCTTCCTCGTCTTCTTCTCCTTGCCCTTCCGTGACCCCGAGGTCCCAGGCTGGTCCTCCTGGGGGCTTGTGGGGTTCTGGTCGTCCTCTGTACTTGCTCCGGCTTCCTCCATGGTGCTACGTAGTTTAAATTATTTCGTTTGTGTTTTTCGGTGCTTTTGTAGTGCATTTTCCCGCATGACGCGTGGGAATTGCAGGCCTGTCGCTGGTTATCGCTGATTTTTTTATCGCGGTTGGCCACATCGCAACTTTTTTTGCGTTCGTGTTTCGCGTTTATTTGGCGTCGCGTTAATTTTAACGCGGTCATTTGGCGCGTTGTCGTGAGACTATCGCATGGTGCCGACGGGTTGAGAATACAACGTTAACACAGTGTTATTTTCCCGCGATAGACTGCGATGTGCAAAGTTGCGTTAAGGTAATTTTGCGATAATTATCACACGTTCTGGAGAATATCCCCCATAGTCTCTGATGAGATAATCATTATTGAAACATAGACAAAATAATATACTAGTAATCAACGCATACTACTTCCTGTTGCATTGTGATATCAGCCAGTGGTCGTAAATCAGGCAACATATACACAATTAAGTGTCTAACAAATATTGTTTGCACTATGCAGTGCATATTGCGACAGTGTGCCTAAGTCACTCAGTCCCATTGCACTTTCTGTAAGTGACAGTAATTTGAAGTCATGCAGTGTGTTGTCATCTGCTTCTCCTTCTGGCTCTTCAGTCGTCTTGTTCAGGGGCAGTTTCACGGACCTGCCCTGCATTGTCCTCTTAAATCTATTTTTCCTGCAGATGCAGACCATCACTGTTCTTTAAGAATTCATTGTGTACATCAATCAAAAGCATCAATTTGTGTCACCGTCCCTGTGATCCTTTATGTTGGGCCCTCAGCGTGGCTCTTAGGAATGGTCTGGTCTGTCCTCTCCTTGTCTGGTGTGTTGCACAGCTCCTCTGGTGCAAAAGAAACAATTGATGGACGGAATGCTGGACAATGCAAACATTCACCCCCAGTCACAAAGATCCGGGTTTAATCCATCATTCTTTTGCTCACCACACCACCCCAGTTTGGACCCAGCCATATGCAAATCAGTCTTGACCCTGTTCCTTGTGGGAACAGTCCAGCCCGAACTGCCACGCCAGGTCCTCCCTGGACCGGAAATAAGCATCCTGGGACAGGTTTCTGGGCATCACCCTTCATCAGCCAGGCTAGCTTGAATCCAGTGGTGTAGTGAGCACGGGACCCACGTCTGGGCATACCCTTCCCACTTAGGGCGACATATGCAAAAGAAACAATTGATGGACTGAATGCTGCACAATGCAAACATTCACCCCCAGTCACAAAGATCTGGGTTTAATCCATCATTCTTTTGCTCACCACACCACCCCAGTTTGGACCCAGCCATATGCAAATCAGTCTTGACCCTGTTCCTTGTGGGAACAGTCCAGCCCGAACTGCCACGCCAGGCCCTCCCTGGACCGGAAACAAGCATCCTGGGACCGGTTTCTGGGCATCACCCTTCATCAGCCAGGCTAGCTTGAATCCAGTGCTGTAGTGAGCACGGGACCCACGTCTGGGCATATCCTTCCCACTTAGGGCGACATAGGCAAAAGAAACAATTGATGGACGGATCCTCTGGTGACAGATGTTCATCAATTTCTGGTACCTTCGTCTCAGGTGTTGCTGCCCTGGATCTTGTCCCCTTAATCAATTCACGGCGTCCATTCACCGTCTGTGGTCCAGTCCACCTAGAAGTAAGACAATTATCTTTTAATTTTCTCACCATGGCCATGTATCCAGAGTTGCTTTAGATGGCTTCACCCTTATGGCATGGCATACTAAAGACAGAGCATCGGGCTATTTCAGGCCTGTTGCATCAGTTATCTTTACTATCTATTTTTTATTTTATTTTGGAGTTTATCCTCTCCCCCTGGCCTTGAACTTTGCAGGGTGGTATGGGCGCATGCAGTTTCCACTCCATTCCCAAACATGTCATAACGCCCCCCTCGTCACTATTTTTGCCCAGGGGAACCCCAAACCTGTGTGCGCTGTCTTTCATCAAGCATCACGTAACCGTTGCTGCATCAGTCTTCCTTGTTGGAAACACCTCTTTCCATTCTGAAAACATATCCACTCACCCCAGCAAATATTTCAATCCATTCACTGGGAAGCAAAATGTATCTGCACCTTCATCCCCTCCCGTACAATATCAGAGGGTCCATGCTCAAGCCTTGTAAGGGAAAGGAACATACTGCGTGGAGTCACAGGCCTCTCATCCTGGTAGGCCCACAATCCCTCATCATTCTGCTCACATCCAGCATCAGTCCACACTCTCTCCTCTTCTGGTGCTGCAGATCATTGTGCTTCTTTCACATCAGCTAGCAACAATTGTCTCTGTATGAGCTGGATTTTAGGAATGCTTTTATTCATTAAAGGCACCATCTGTACTGGCTGTAACATTCTCTCTCTTGCTGCTGTGTCAGCCATGGCGTTACCTCTGGCTATCTTAGTATTAGTTCCTGTGTAGGCTTCACATTGTATTTCCGCTATGCTTTTATGTAATCACGATACTGCCACAGCTGGCCAAAATTATGGATAACTCCAAAGGCATAATGTGAGTCAGTGTAAATGTTAGCAGTTTTCCCCTCAGCTGGACTTTCAACTATGGTGTCAACTATTGTAATAGCATACCCTGCTCTGTAATCAGTGTCTATCAGTCTGCTGGAGGAACCATCAGTGTACAACTCATAAGCTGCCTTTTCTAGTGGTGCTTGCTGTACATCTGGTCTTCGTGTGGTGCAATTTTCTACAGCGTCAACACAGTCAGGCTTAGGGGTCTTATCAGAATAACCTATTGCAGGTAATACTTTTGCCAAATTAACAGGTGAGCATCTTTTTATTATGATATTACAGTTAGACAACAAGGTGAATTCATAACCTGTATGCCTGCCAGCAGACAAATGTTGTGTCGCTCCAGATGACAAGAACAGCTGTACCAAATGTGTCACCTAGACAATACAAGTATAGTCCAACACAATGGGAGCCGTCCTCGCCACCATCACAGCTGCCGACGCCCAGTCACTGTTGAAGGCAAAGTCACATAGTAGTATCACACAGGTCTTTTTTTTAACTTTGCCGGCACACCATTTGAAGCACCACATCATTTACAATGCCATTTTGCTCTCACACATAGAGATAGAAGGGCAGTTTGTAGTCAGGCAGTCCCCATGCTGACACAGTACACAATGTCTCTTTCAATTTCTTGAAACAGTTTTCAAGTTCATTAGTCCATGCAATGCCGTTCGGTGCATCTTTTAGTGTACAGTGTCTCAAGATGGCATCATAGCATCTGCATTCAGGTGACCACTCACAGCAACAGTTCATCATTCCCAGGAAGGACATCATTCCTTTTTTTTGGTGGACAAGGGCAGCATGCTCCCCATATTCAGATGACGTGTACCTTGGGACATCACATAACCCTGGTAAGTCACCTCTTTTTGGCAGCGCTGGAATTTTGACAATGAGGCTTTGCGTCCTCTCTCCTGTAGATAGTTCAGCAGAGCTACAGTGTCTTTTCCACAGGCCTCAAGTGATGGAGATGCCACAAGGAGGTCATTAGCGTACTGAAAGACAATGCTACCACCTTCCAGGTATAGGTGGTCCAAGTCTCTCTTTAGTGCCTGCACATTGACCTTGGGACTCTCAGTGAAGGAAGTGCACTGTATATCTTTTAGGGCGACGGCAAAGAGGCCCTCACTCTGTGGATAGATTTTAATGCTAAAAAACACTGAGTAGAGAAAAATACTCTGCCTCTACAGGTATAGATGCTAATTTAGTATTTGTGTAAGGCACAACAGGCTCTAAGGGAACCACAAGTTCATAAGGTAAGGTAATCACTTTTGGGGACAGCATGCTTTCACCTATCCTCTTTTTTCAAATATCACTTTATGGGGATGGAATTTTTTTTCCAAACCTCTCAGTTCACTAGTTCTAGAACCTTGTTTTTAGTCATCTGTAAAGCCATATTCCCTTCAAGCTTATCAAACTGCAGTCTAACACCACCATTCATCATCTCTCAACACATACACAAGTCCCAATGGAAATGTAATATCCTTAGTCCTTTGTTAGTCCTGGAGGTGTTTGACCCTGAGGCCCAAATGTTTAGGGCAAAACCTATTTCTTCAGCTATAGACAGTGTTGTTCTGAAGCTGGCACTAAAATAATCTCTCTTCCTGTGGGCCTAGTTTAATGCTCATGGCACACCCTTCTTTTCCTACGTACAACGTGTCCTTGAGCAACTCCATTGTCCAGTACAAATGTTTGTCTGCCATGTAGGCGTACCATTTTGGCACTGACCCTGTGAAAAATGCTCCAGTACAATGTACCCGTTCATGTACTAATATCAACTGCACTAAATGAGTGACTAAATCACTCTCAATGTCAGGGCTGTATTTAAACAGTTCTTGAAACATGTCATCATAGAAAGCTCCCTGTAACGAAGTCCATTTGTAATGTGTAGGAGAGCGAGAGAGACAAGACAGGGGGTGCACATAACAGAGAATCCTCACTGAAGTTGCAAGCTATATTCTAACCTGTCCTCAGGTATTTGTAAATAAATTCCATTTATTGAAAATTACACTGTTGCAAACATTTTGCAGAGGAGACATATCCCCAGCAAATTGGTGGGGTGCATCCATATTAAAATGTAAGAAATCGATCACTTTATCTCCTACCTTAGGTGGAAACATCGCATTCACCTCAGGCGAGTCTGATACCTTCAGCTCGAAACACTGGGATGGGTGTTCCGCTATGCTGATCCTTTGTTTTTCCTGGAAATCGTTCCTCATGTAGCGCTGGTTCTCCTGTAAGTCTCTTGGCATTGGCAACAATAACACTGATCCCTTCTCTTGTCTCTTCTCTGGTATCTACGCTGCGCCCCTTGGTAATGGTATTCAGTAGGGAAACCCCACCCGGCACATCTTCCCCAAAGGTACTATTCCTCGAGAGAACTGTGATGTCAACTGTGCCTCTAACAGAATTTGCACTGCTTCCTTTAGCCAGTCTTGTTAGTGGCATTGTGAAGGTCCTTGAAGCAAGTTACAATTCAGTAAAACACTGTCTCCTTCTTTTAGTTATGTGTTTATTGACACTGACCTAAAACTGACCAGTGGTGTCCAATCTAGCTCCAGGAGAGCTGATCTAGGCCATAATTTCATTGCAACCACTATGTAAATTCTTCCATCTATTAAATGTATTTAAATTCCTAATGATGATATCCTGAATATTTTTAACATGTATTATGCATCGATATGACTCTATTTTTTCTTACGCCCATGAAAGCCCCAAGATATTATCAGAGGCAAGTTATATTTAACATTTTTATAAAGCAGCACTTTTGAACTGGTATGCAGTGGCGTAACACAGGCCCCCGCAGCCCCCGCGGTGCGGGGGGGGCCCTAAGCTCCAGGGGGCCCCCTCAGCACAGTCCTCGGAACGAAGAGCTCCCGATTTAATCCGGAGGGGGCCCGTCTGCTTACCTTGCAGGGGGGCCCCCTCAAGTTTCGTTACGCCAGTGCTGCTATGTGCATGTCGGTACATTACTCGTGTGTCCTCCCACCATGGAATATTTAGGAAATCTAATACAAAAGAATTAGGGGGCATATTAGCAAGACCGGCGATAAAATGATCGCCGTTTTAGCGGCAGGAAACTGCCGCTAAAACGGCGATAATGGGCTTGCTAATATGCGTTATAGAATTCCAATAGAAGCCCAGGTTAGATGTGCAGGACATCTAACCTGGGCTTCTATTGGAATTCCATAACGCATATTAGCAAGCCCATTATCGCCGTTTTAGCGGCAGTTTCCTGCCGCTAAACGGCGATAATTTTATCGCCGGTCTTGCTAATATGCCCCTAGGTCTTTATATTCAGTGGGTACGTTTAGAAAATCCCACAGCCCGTTTTTTGCTGCAATGATGTTGAGCCTTCATTGAACTGCTTTTAGAAATGACATGTTGAGGAATCTGCAAGGACTTGAAACACAGCACAGGGGGGATGGCCCCCCAAAAATTAATTGCTATACTTGTGCAGTCTGTGTAGTGTTTTAAATGTCACGACAATCAAAGAAAAATAAATAAACAGAACTGCTTTATTCGCTTAATGCTTCCTTTGCATGAAAACGTGCGGTCATTTGTGTTGACGATTTCACGCTTTTATAAAACATTAAATAGAAGGATAAAGTCAGACACAGAACGCAAAGTGCCCTACATGATGCATATTTAGTTCATCTTTTTGTTTTTCTGCTAAGTTCTCAATTATAATTGAACTTGTAACCTCAACTACACAATACAACAACATATAAAACATAAAATGAATGTTGAGTGAGGTCAAGCCAGAGGTCTGTCCTTTCCCTTGCCTTCCTGTCTCTATTGACTGAAGAGAGCAGTAAAGCTATCTGTACACAACAAACAACAACACTGATGACTTGTATGAAGGACAAAAGCAGGTGAGAAATTTTTTATTTTTCTCTACTTTTGTCATCTGCCTTGTAAAGGCCCAGGGATGTTGTACCCTGAATCCTAGCATCAAAGGACACCGCGGTGCATGAGAAGGAGGTCAAACCTCACACCACTGCTACTGCCACAGCCTCTTCTCCTTAACTCTAAGGCACGCAGACAAGACCACAAAACTCCCATTGAAAGGGAGGAAGGGATGTGAAGCAGATGCGCTGAAAGATAAAACAATGAATCTATCTTCCACGATACCTCGATCGCTAACTGCCACAGGAGACGATTGAATAAGGGTAAAACTCAATTAAGCTATAATATAATCCTTAAATTATAAGAACTGCCTAGAGGTAGAATTTATTGAAATCAATTTAGGCATTATCTCACTTTGCACATTTATTAATGCGACTCTAAATACAAGCATCGTATTGTTGATAGAGTGAGGGGGCTGCTGCCCATGCACATGCACCAGTCTGGCAAACTAAAATGCTTTACTAGTGTCTGCGACAAGGATCTCACGACGCCAGGGTATTAGGGGCGCACTGCAGCCACTAGGCGCTAGGCCATTTAATGTATTTCCCCCACTTATTTTTCTTTAAGAATATGTATGGCATTTTCATTTCCAAATATCATGTGTGCGGTCCTCCAGCAGGTTTAATCGAGAAATGTATTCTCGCCGCATGCTGCTAGAGCAGTGTCTTTGCCCTGGCTGAGCCGCCTCGTGTGAAGCGTTTGTGGACTCTGGTAAAGGCATTGTAAGCACATAAGTGATGACGCTAAAGTTAGCAACCAGCTAGTATTTCACCGGCATCACCGGTAAATGCAAGTCTGAAGCCGGTGCCGGAAAGGTCTCACTATCGGTAATACCGTGTCCGGTATTTTACACCCTCAGACTTTCAATGCGTGTTATTAAGCAGCAGTTATGGTGGTCAGGAGCAGTCTCCAGTAACCCAGCAATCTGTGACAGACACTTCTCCCTGGCCCAGTGAAGAGGACACGCGCAGTCCGCAAGGCTTAAGCCCCCTCTTCGGACTATTTTGCTTCTGTTTTATTAAACTTGAGCGTTCTATCAAAAAGGAGAAAAGGTCTTAGTGTTAACAGCGCATTCACCTCGTCCTGTGTCAGAGAACTACTGCCAGGGGCAGTTATTTTAGGTGCAGAACCGGCTAAACTGTAGCACTTTGGCTCTTCAGAGAACCCAGTCAGGGAACGCACACGAAGCCTGTCACTCGGGGGCCCCCACACTCCATAGTGAACAAGGGCAGTGAAAGAAGCCCCCTCCAGCCTCTGCTTCGCGTTCACCTTTGATGACCAACACTCGCCAATGTGAATTCCTTTAAACAAACGCCGTCTGTAGGCATCAGCCTAAACACACTTTAAAGGTGGTGGAAAAGAAGCGCTGGTGACTGCACAAAGAGCAAAATTAATCAAATGTTTCCCAGTTTCATCATCATAAAACAACAAGAGCAAACGTAGTATGAAAGACATATTGTGCCGTCCCTTTTGTAACTCCCACGTAGGCTCCTTGGTGGCACAAGGACAGGTGCTAACTCTGTTTACAGCCTGCAGGCACGGATCCATAAATCTTACCCAACAATAAATGACATCTGTTCCTTGAATTGGAATGTATAGATATAGACAGCACTGCCGTTTTAATCTCCCATTTAATTTCAAGTTAAAAGCAAACAGTGGTGAAATGTTTTACTGGGTGAAAGTTTGCCAAAGAAATACGTTGTTCACTCCCGCACTAGTCACTGGCTCTGTCTCACCCCCTGAGACGAAATTCTAGTTTGCGACTTTCAGTATTCACAAAGGGCTTTTAGGAGCAGCAAAGTTAGACTTTTGGTCTCAGTTAAACTTGAGACCAAAACTTAAGTTTAACTGAGACAAAAGTCTGACTTTACAACTCGTAAATGCCCTTTGTGAATACTGAAAGTCATAAAGTTAGACTTTTGACTCAGTTTACCTTTGTGAATTGGGCCCTAGATTTGTGTAATTGCAGTCTGGGACTCACAGCACCCTGGCCCTGTTGACAGTCCTGATGAATCAGTGTGTGGTCGTGCTGCTTGTTTTACACACAGCATTCCCCACACATAAACTCATCCTCGTTAAAATACCAAAGATCGCTTGCCTGCACTTCAGTTTGCAAAAACCAAAATGAAGCTTGATGTTTAAATTATTATTTCCTACCCTCAACAAATTGAACCATATTAGACAGAGAGAGTCCAATATCACTAAGGGGTGTATTCAGAATATTCTTGCATCAGGTTCCAATGTTATTTTAACAACTGGAAGTACCGAAGATATGTGCTTGAAATATTTTGCCGATGCAGGTACAGTGACTGTGTGGATATTTTTAAAGAAGGGCCTTAAGCACATTGGAAATTCAACTAGAGCTACTATTTGATCAACCCAGGCCAATCTGGAAGGTGAAGAAAGCTTTGAAGTGCTGGGACAGGCAGAAAAAGAAGTTGAGAGGTACACTTCCCTTTCCTAATTTTGGTAATAATTCTACATTGTGTATACACAATTGACATATTTAGGTTACTTGAAAGTCTTTTTATAAAGAAGTATACCATGTGCCTTTCAAACCTTTCTCAGCCTGCTTGTGTAGTTTACTACTACTTTGACTTGGCATTTAAAACTACTTGCCAAGCCTTAACCTCCCATTTTATTACATATAACTCACCCCTAAGGTAGGTGCTAGGTAGCTAATAAGGCAGGGTGCTGTATACATAAAAGTTTGGGCATTTACCGTTAAGTTTTACATGCCCTGCTGGTGTCAAACACACAAATTCTTTTTTCCCTGTTAAGCCTACTCCTCTCATATTAAGTGCCTTTTTACTGGTAAAGTTAGTTTTAACATTACTATGTTATAAATGTCACTTCTAGAATGTAGATATTTTTCTGCTCTCACAGCTCTGTGTGTATGCAGCCTGTCTTCAATATACATCTAGGCTTTATTACATCTACAATTTGTGCCTTCCCTCTCCCTGTCCACACTAGCGCGCAAACTACTTAGCATATTTTACACCATTTATATTCTTACCTTTCTATCTGGTGATGATTTTTAAACCTTGTTCAACTTACAGCTGTTTAAACAACTTTCTAGTGGGCTTACCATTGTTTTCCTTAAAGATCATCTCCCGTGAAAAGTAATTTTTACACACAATCTGCACTTACACCCTGAAAGATAAACACAGGAAAAACTTTTATGCAGTAGATAGAGAGAGGGAGAAATAGATCAACAACTGTTGACACAGGGGCATATTTATAATGGAAGTAACGGAGCGCGACGTTAGCCTTCTTGGATTAACGCTGCACTCCGCCACTTCTGAAACGCAGGGCTGCACCATATTTACAACAATATGGTGCAGCCCTGCGTTTCCCCCAGCGCTGGCGCTAAATTTAGCTGCCTAGTGCCAACGCAGGCACCCTTGCACCATAGTGCAAGGGTGACTGCGTTGCAGGGGAAGATTGTTTATGTGCAGGAGGTGTCCCTTCCTGTACATAAACAATCTTTAAATGGCGTTTTGTGACTTCTATGTGTGCTGCACAGCGCAGCACACATGGAAACAACAAAAACAAGGAGAAATTACATATTTGTCCTCATTTCGCCTGGGTAAGACCAGGTTTTCCCTCGTCTTACTTTTGGCGCCACTCCTTATTTACGCCACCCTTGTAAATATGGAGCAGCGTCAAAATCAATGGGTGTTGCGGTGAAACACCCACCGCAAAACCCATTGCCCTCCCTTTTCATGCTAAGTATAGCGTGAAAGGGTGCCTTATTTACAAGGCAGCGTTAAGCCACGTTAAGTGGCTTAACGCTGCCTTGTAAATAAGGCGAAGCCCCTATCGCCACCATAATGTCATGAAAAGTGACATTGTAGTGGCGATAGGGGCATGTAAATATGCCCCACAGTCATTTTGCAAATGTGACAAAACATATCTGCACATCACCATTAGTGCAAATACAAATGAAATATGGCCATTGATCAATATTTCAAAATAATTTCGCTCTGTCCTGGTGCAACCTGCCAATCAGACGCTTCCCTCACTATACTCTGGGAAGGTTTCTTCTCCTTGAGGCCCCTAAAAAAAAATCCCCTTCTGGTACAGGTTCTTCTGCGTGGATTAGCCACTATCATCCAACTTAATGATACAGACAACTTAGTTACTCTTCAGTCCCATGCTTAATTGCCAGCTATATGTGTAGGTACACCTCAATCCCCTGTTTCACTACCAGCTACATTCTAAGCGTTGAAAGGCCACGGCAGCAAGGTATTCACCTCACTTACCTTTACCTGTGCGACATTTCACGCCATCCCAGTTCTGACGCCATTTGTTAGGGAAATAAATACTTTTGCACCCTCTCAGGAGCAATGAAAGAAACACGCAATACAGCAGTTTGCTCAGAAACAAATTAAATGTATATGTCTGTATTCATGCATACTTGCTGGCCTGCAAGGAAGAGGTCAGTGCACGCACTGGTGCTCTCAGCCTGCTTCTTCCTTGCATGGCTGGATTCTGGGTCATATATACCCTTAGTGATGCAACTTTAGCAGAACCAAAAGGGACTAGGTACCAAATATGGTCAACAGAGAGGTGCAAGATCGGCACCGTGCCAATTATACACCTTGCCAATTATAATACAGGCATACAGTGTAAGCAGAAATGAACAACCTGATGAGCAAGCTGACATGGTAGTCAGAAAATAAATTGCCCTCTAAGTTGGTTATGAACAGCTGTTGAAGCTTGTCCAGGCAAGGTCAGATGTGTATTAAGTCCATACATATGGAGATATATATATTTTTCCTCAACATTGAGGGGGGAGGAGGATTGCGTACTTGGCGTAGTCGTAGAGGTAGGTCAGAGTGGCCCTTATGTAAATGGTGCGGAAAATGGCCACAATGCATTCTTCTTGGTTGATATTGATACTACCCGTTCAAAGGTAAGATCAGTGGAAGTTCCGAACCTACCCCTCTCGGTAACAATGATCCAAGTTTTTGGAGTTGCTAATCAACAGATGAGAAATCCCATTACAGAGGAAGTGCCTGTTAGAACAGGGAATTTTGAGGATAATCACCAGACGTGATCTGTGATTCAAGTACCGTATAGCGCAGGACCTACATAAAATAAATAACATAGTGGTCCCATGTTGTCCTGTGGTACCCAATCCTGCTGTGATATTGTTCCAGATTCCATGCGAGGCTGAGTGATTTTCTGTTATCGATTTGTGCCAGGCATTTTTCTCCATAACCTTGCATGAGAGCAGCCAGTTCCTTTTGGCGTTCTGGCTGGGTAAATATGTTTTGCCATGGTGCCGAGTTCCACAAGGGTATACTGAGAGTCCTTCTGTCTTCAACCAGATCCTTAAAAAGAATCTGGAGTCTCTGGTCATGCCTTGTCATTCCATCCTGGTCCAGTATATTGACGACTTATTGGTTGCGTCAAATACACGTGAAGCGTGCAAGGTTGATACCATCACATTGCTGAGCCACTTGGCTGAGAATGGACATAAAGTGTCCTGGAAAGTTGCAGTACTGTCTGAAAGAGGTTCATTGATTTTGTCGTCATATCGAAAAAGGAGCCAGAAAAGTGTCACAAGAGAGAATCTCGGCGATTTTCCAAATTAAACCGCCAACAACTCAGAAAGAGGCCAGAATGCTTTTGGGAATGGTGGGCTACTGTCGCTAGTGGATATCCAACTTTTCCCTAGTGGCCAAGACTTTACAGAGGCTGACACACAAGAATATGTTGGATCCGGTACTTTGGGACAAAGATTGTTTGATTGCATTCCTGGAGTTGAGAGAAAGTCTTTGTCATGCCCCGGCGCTAGGAATGCCTGACTATAACAAAGCGTTTTTTTTTTTTCTGCAGTGAGAGGGAGGGCTGTGTTCTCTCAGTACAAACACAAATACATGGGAATGCCCGTAGGCCTGTGACCTATTTTTCAGCTTCCTTAGATCTAGTAGCAGCGGCTCTGCCTGGGCGCCTTAAAGCAGTGGTAGCCGCAGGTGTCAGCATAGAGAGATGTGAAGGCATTTTCATGGGTCATCGTTTAATGGTGTACATGCCTCACTCTGTGGAAATAATGCTGACGCATACCCGCACCATCATTTGATGAGCGGTAGCCTGACCCGGTATGAGCAGATCATATTTGCGGCTGAAAACATCACGTTGAAGAGGTGTTCTGTTTAAAACCCTGCTACATTGTTACCTATTCCTGATGCTGATGTTGATGAAAATGAAATGAAGCATGACTTTCTCGATGTCAATAAACTATGCATCAAGCCGAGACCTGATATTCTAGATGAGGCACTACCTGAATCTGATTTTGCATTGTGTGTGGATGGCTCGTGTTTGCGAGATCATGAAAGAAATTTGTGAGCTGCTATGTGGTTTGCAGTTTCAGGAGTAGTAGAAGCTTTGTGGAGCCCAGATGTATATTCAGCACGTGGCTGAGTATATTGCTCTTACTAGGGCATGCTGTGTCTCTAATCAACAGAGAGTGACTGTCTACATGGATAGCTAATATGGCTTTGGTGTGGTTCATGATTTCGGACAGTTATGGTCCTAGAGGGGTTACATGACCTCTTCCGGATCGCCCATCCGAGACGGGGGGTGAGTTCGAAAACTCCTCGAAGCATTGACAGCTCAGATTGCTGTTGTTAAGTGCTCTGCACATTGTAAGGGCGACGATTATGTAACTTTTGCAAATAGCAATGTAGACGAGGTGACGAAATACTGTGCGTACAATGCTTGTACTTTTAATGGTAAATATACCAATGAGGGAACACACGAAACGAACTACAACCTATTATTGACAACAGCAGACACATGGGAAGAAGTAAAGAGGTTGCAGGGGGAACAGCAGGGTTGGGTTAAAGCAGGGAATGTTAAAAGAGATGAGGATGAGATTTGGATTTCAGTGGATGGGAGACCAGTGATGCCCAATAGTCTTTTACTACCGATGGCACGACACTATCATGGTCCCACTCATGTAGGAAGTGATGAGATGGTGAGGTTGTTCAGACAAACCTGGTGAATCCCAGATTGAGGTTGATGGCTGAATCGTTGTGTTATAGGTGTGTCTTGTGCTAACAGAACAATGTAGGGAAAAGAACTTCAGTTACATTGAGTCACATTGGGTGCTCTGGTAGTCTATTCAAGAGGATGCAGCTAGGTTTCATAGATATGCCCACTTGTGTAATGGAATGCAGTATGTGCTGGTTGTGGTGTGTATTTTTCACGGTGGGTTGAGGCATATCATGCACGCAGGAATGACAGTTTTACAGTTGCAACATTATTTTTGAGGGAGTTGACACCTAGGTTTGGCTTCCTGACTTTATTGGAATCTGACCAAGGGGCATACTTCCACAATGAAGTTTTGAGAATGCTGTATGCTGATTGGCGAGTTAAACAGAGATTGCATTGTAGTTACAGGCCAGAGGCTTTGGGTCTGGTGGAGCAGGTCAATGGAACTTTGAAATCGAGGCTTGCCAAAGTATTTGCTTCCACGTCATTGAAATGGCCTGATGATTTGCTGCTTGAGTTGATGAGTCTTCACAGCATACCTGTTCAAAGGACAGGATTGTCCCTCCAAGAGATTATCATGGGTAGGGCAATGAGAATGCCTGCATTGCCTGCAAATGTGCTTGTCAATATCACTGACGAGTTGGTGCTCAACTACTGTAAGGCACTGGCTGATGTGGTGCCGTCTGTGTCTAATCAAGTCAAAGCTGCTACGGTCCCGCCTCATCAGGAGCAATGCCATGATCTGACTCCTGGTGGCTGGATCCTGGTCAAGAAACACGTGAGGAAAAGCCATTTGGAGCCCCGTTGGCGGGGACTGTCAAAATGACTGCAGTGAAGTGCCGAGGTCTCCCCAACTGGGTGCATGCTGCCCACACTCGCTGAGTTCCGTGTTCCCTCGATGAGGTGACAGCATCTGTCCCAGAAGAGCCAGTGGTGTTCGAAGGACCACAGGAACAGGTTAGACAAGCTGTTGGGGAATTACAAGAATTCAAGACAGCACTCGTTCAGCCTGAAGAGGGTCTTGAAGGATCGGTTACTGAGGTTGAAAACTAAATTGGTTCTGTGAATGTGACAGAACACAAGACAGACCCAAATGAAGGGCGCAGTGCTGTTCAGTCACGAGTGGCAGCTGGCGAACATTGGCCAAGACAACAAGAGTGAGGAAGACTGATCCCGTAAGGAGAAGGTGACCTTGCTGAAATTCCGGAAGACACAGAGAACTCTGATTTGAGTGATGCTAGAGGAGAAGAAAACACACTCAGAAGGTCAAAGAGAGCAAGGGTGCCTTGTCGAAGGTACTCTTCTCCTCAGTGGACATATTTCTTTGCAAGTGACCGAGAGTTCGAATTGTCCGAATCCTGGAATAGTAGTGAAAATTCATCTGAATCTGAGTGAACTTGATCTACAATTTGAGCTCACGTTTGAACCTCCTTTGCTAATAAGACTGAGTGCTTTGAGATTTTTCCTTTTTTAACATGATCGAGCTTTCTTTCTGGATGCCAGTGAGTTAGTTAACAAACTGAAACACTTTCTTTTGGAACTGATTATTAGTGAATTCAAGCCTTTTATCATGAGAGACATTGAATGGGGTGCAAGAAAGAATGGCTCACAAAGACTTGAGGGCATATTATCAAGCACATGCGATAATTATCGCAAATCGCGCATAGCGCGATTTTCATTATCGCCGTCTATCGCTGGATTTCAGCGCCGGGTTAGCGATGTATTATTAACGCTTTTCACCCAGGCGATGTGAAATCCAGCGATAGAGGTGATAACATGCATTAGCGTGAGAAAAGTAGCGAAAAATGACCTGCGATAATGTAAACCTTGATAATAGGCAGGTGTGGACTTAGCCCTGAGATCCACCTCCCATGTTACAGATGGCTAAGTCGGATTAATAGCAGGTGTTAAAATCCTGCGATAAAGGGGCCTTAGCGCGACTTTGATCATCGATTCGCGGGTCTGGGGCATCCTTGTAAATATCGCGATGCAGTTGTAGCGATGTTTACCCATGTTGTTCTGTGAGGAACGCCCACTTTGCATGTCATTAGCGATAATAATCGCTGACATGCAAAGTGGAGAAAAGACGGCTGCTAACTCAAGGAAACACGCGTTAGCGTGTCCTTGATGATAGAGCGATATTTAAATTGCCGCTTTTCGGTGGTAAACGGCCGCTAAAGCGGCGAAATTGGGCTTGATAATATGCCCCTTGGTACATAATTTGTTGCTTATTGATCGAACTTGGTTTTGTTGTTTGTACTGGTGGAAATCGACAGAAGATTCCATAGCTGCTAAGTTCCACCCAAAGGTTTAGATTTTAGCGAAGAAATGAAAGCCAATACCAAAACAAAATCTAATGCTGATGTTACACCTACTGCTAGTTTTAATAGAAGTGGATGCTTCATAACAGGTATATTAATAGTCAAAGAAGCAGTACTCATAACAACACGTATAGCTTTGTCTCCAGCTACAAATAGGTCAAGAGAAATGATTTCAACAGTTGCAACAACTACAGCACATTCTGCTGACAATAAAGTACAAATATGGGGAACTAAAATGCTACATACAGATATGTTAAGAGGACATTATGATTCGAATGTGTATTTTCGGTTGCTGTATGAGTATGTTGATACGATGGCTGCAAGAGATTGTGTGTACACAGTTTCCTGCCTCAGTAGTTGAGAGCACTATCTGTCATCACATACCTTTGACATATGGAATTATATGTAGCCTTTTCATAAGTTTATTATACGGACAAGGTAGTTTTCAATATTACTTTTTGAATTTTGATTTAGTACTGTCAGAAATTCTGATTTTTAAGAATTTGAATAAGAATCCTTATTTTAAGGGTGCAGAATTTGCAGGTAAATATTTTGCATCTCTTAAAACGCTAGATACGGCTTACGCACAGAGACACAATCTGACTTGGTCAATGTCTGATGTGGAGAAGACATTTCTGAATTTTGTTGAGGATAGATGGAGACAGCTGAAGAATTTAGTTGAAACTGGTAAGAGTGCAGACAATCACAAATGGGGTAGTGAAGAACTCAAACAGCCAGAAAATGGAATTCTACCTTCTCTTGCTTTAGATTGGAAGCATAAGGGAAAATTGTGCATACATGTTGATCAGAGTTATTTTGAACCATTGTTCCTAGGGGAGAGTGATTGTGAACATGTGACTGAAGCAAGCGGAAGGAATCCTTGTTACGACTTTCTACTCGCGAAGGAGGGCGGAATCTGTCAAATGCTCAAAGTCCAGCAATGCTGTACTTATATACCTGACGAGAGTCAGGATCTGGATAAGTATATCCGGAATATATCTGGGTTGATGAAGGGCTTGAAAGGGTTGAAAACAACAGGAGTTTGGGAAGCTATTGGAAATGGATTGTCTGCTGTGGGAAAATGGTTTGAAAATTTGGGAAGTGGAATATTGGGTGCTATCTTGAAGCCTATTTTGATAATTGCTCTTTGTGTGATATTACTTTTCTTAATCTTCAAGGGATATAGATATGTTCAAGTTAGACAGGGAGTGAAGAGAAAAAGAGCAGATGTAGAGCTAAAGGAGAGTCAGAGTAGATACTATATTGAGATGAAACGTCTGGAGGATTCAAGACGAAAAATGATTAAGACCACACAGTTTAAGATGGTTCATCTGATAAGATTAGAGTGTTATCTGTGATGGCTTGACACGCCATCAGAGGGGGGACTAGAGCAGCATAACATTGGCTCTACCCTACTTATTATTGATTAGGCCACATATGTATATTGAGGCCTTATGTATTCATGAGATATAATGTAACCAACAGGGAAAAGTGCACTTAAAGGCGCATACAAAGTGCACGTGCTATGTAATCACGACATTTAAAAATGTGTGTGCTTGCTAATACCTTGTTTTCAGTAATAACGAGTTATAGCTTATATGCATTTATAAGAAGATATTTTGCTTTGTGCTATATAATGGAATTGTGTACATGAGAAATACATTACCTTTTATAACATAACTGTTCATGTACTAGCCACTTTTTTTCACCGCAAGATAGCAGACATCCACGACAGCTTCAACACCCAGACAGCCCCAACAGCCATCAACACAACAGACTCTCCGCACACCATCGACCACGACCCCCTGCTAGTCTGGGCCAACGTGAGCATCGATGACACCATCAAGACCATGAGCACAATCCACTCCGGCTCCCCGTCAGACCCATACCTGCACCACATCTTCAACAAAGCCAGCAGCTCCATCGCACCCCATCTGCGCAACGTCATCAATCTCTCCCTCGAGACCGCGACCTTCCCAGAGAGCTGGAAACACGCCGAGATCAACGCCCTACTCAAAAAACCCAAGGCGGACCCAAGAGACCTCAAGAACTTCCGGCCCATCTCTCTGCTTCCGTTCCCGGCCAAGGTCATCGAGAAGATCGTCAACAGACAGCTAACCCGATACCTCGAAGAAAACAGAATCCTGGACCCTTCCCAGTCAGGGTTCCGCAGCAAACACAGCACCGAGACTGCCCTCATCGCCGCCACCGACGACATCAGGACCCTGCTGGACAACGGTGAGACCGCGGCCCTCATCCTCCTGGACCTCTCCGCCGCCTTCGACACCGTCTGCCACCACACACTACGCGCATGCCTCCACGCCGTAGGGATCCGAGACAAGGCTCTGGAATGGACCACCTCCTTCCTCTCCGGCAGAACCCAGAGCGTCCGCCTCCCCCCATTCCGATCCGAAGCCTCCGAGATCATCTGCGGCGTACCCCAGGGATCTTCCCTCAGCCCGACACTGTTCAACATCTACATGGCCCCGCTCGCACACGTCGCCCGACAGCACGACCTCAACATAATCTCCTACGCCGACGACACTCAACTGATCCTCTCCCTCACCAAGGACCCCATCACCGCCAAATCCAACCTCCACGAAGGAATGAAGGTCGTCGCCGACTGGATGAAGATCAGCCGACTGAAGCTGAACTCGGACAAGACGGAGGTCCTCATCCTCGGCTCCAACCCTTCAGCCTGGGACGACTCCTGGTGGCCGACGGCACTGGGGGCAGCCCCGACACCCACCGACCACGCACGCAACCTAGGAATCATCCTCGACTCAACGCTCTCCATGACCAAGCAAGTCAACGTCGTCTCCTCCTCCTGCTTCAACACCCTCCGCATGCTCCGCAAGATCTACAGGTGGATCCCGACAGATACAAGAAGAACAGTCACGCAGGCCCTCGTTAGCAGCAGACTCGACTACGGAAACGCCCTCTACGCGGGAGCCCCGACCAAGCTCATCAAACGACTGCAACGCATCCAAAACGCCTCTGCACGACTGATCCTCGACGTACCACGCCACAGCCACATCACCCCCCACCTGAGAAACCTGCACTGGCTCCCCGTCAACAAGAGGATATCCTTCAAGCTCCTCATCCACGCACACAAGGCACTCCACAAGACCGGCCCAGCCTACCTCAACAGACGACTTTCCTTCTACATCCCCAACCGCCAGCTCCGCTCCACCGGCCTCGCACTCGCCACCGTCCCTCGCATCCGAAGAACAACCACCGGCGGGAGATCCTTCTCCCACCTCGCCGCCAAGACCTGGAACACCCTCCCACTGAGCCTACGACAGACCCAAGACCTGCTGACCTTCAGGAGGCTACTCAAGACCTGGCTGTTTGACCAGTAGCGCCCCCCCTCCCAGCGCCTTGAGACCCTCGCGGGTATGTAGTGCGCTCTACAAATGTCTGATTGATTGATTGAACGCGTATTGAAGTTTTGAATTTGTTAACTTGACCAAAGGCCTTAAGCATTTGAGTTCCGCAACGTCCAACTTTTAATGTGAATGTTTTGTCAGATGTAGTATTTTTCTCTCCTCTCCAGGTGCCTGACATGATGACTTAATGGATGGAAAGAAGGCTCCTTTGTGAAAAACAGGTATGGAAGCAAGAAGGCAGTCAAGGGTGAAAGAAATTATGGTCGGAGGGGATGCTTACTGTCTGTGTGGAACGTAGGCATACATTTAAGGTCCTCCTGAGATATGTGGATCAAAGGAGAAAGAGTTATTGACGTGTTTTCGAAACGTACATCAAAGAAGAATAAATTATGACTGTGTTTTGCTAAAAAGAGTATTGTTTGAGGGTGGTCTTTAATTGGGTCCATGGCAATAATGTAGGAGGGTCTTTAAGGGTATAACTAGGCAATTTTCTCATTAGTTATTTTCTATATAAAATTAATTTTGTTAGCAGAGTTGGAAGTGCTTTGATAATTGTGTATTTCTATGCAATGTTTCTGAGACTGATTTATATTACGCTGGCTTTCAATTTTAAATAAATCTATGTTTAACTTGACTTTCCGAGTTGGAGATTTACTGTGTAGCCAAATGGGTTGCACTGTATTTGTGAATTTGAATTGAAATCTAACCCCTTTAGTCCTCAAGCTCCCTAAAAAGATCAGAGTTGGAGGGGTCAAAAGTGTTGAAATCCCCTCCACTGCAGCACAAGCATGGACCAGTCCATGCCCTGCAACACAAATTAAAAAGTCATCAGCAATAAAATGTCCAAAATTACAGCCAGCACCAGACCAAAAGGGGCTCCAACAGTATAGGAGCCAGCGCTGCCTTCTAATCCATGTAATGGAATTCACTTAAATGGTGGGTTCTTCCACTGCTGACTAGTTTTCTCACCTGGCTCCCTTCATTCGTGTGCAACCTTTTTGTGTTTTTTGGTCTAGCTTTGGGTTCATGTGTAACTGCTGGCTACTTAACTCTCTCTGGTTATTGTTGCAGTCTTCCCAGTAGGACCCTGTCTTCAGCTTCCACCGGGTCCAAGTTGTCCCTCAGGACTAATGGTGGAAGTAGAGTGCACCTGACTTACTTAACTGAGCCGCTGGACTAACATTGCTTTCTCTGCCCAAATTGAGGGCATTAGGAAACTGAGACTCGTGTATCATCTGCGCAATCATCAACTCTGGTCATGACACATTTCTGCTTCTTTAAGGCCTGCTAGATCTAGCCTCTCCAGTGGCGACTCTCCAGTGGGTGTATATTACTTCCACTCTCACATGATGTTTTTGTTTTCTGAACCTCCACAAAATAGCTGAGGAATATGACTGTTGTTCATGTTGTTAAACATAATCAAGAGCAACTGAGGTTTATGCCTCATATTATTTCCATGGATTGAATTTGCTCCTACTTACCTGTCGTCCGCACCTCTTAGCCATGTTTAAATTATAATTCACAGTTGTTCATGTAGATCTCCATATATGAACAAAACTGTGGAACCAAGAGCATCTGGGCACCACTGTATCTGTTAAGCATTATTTTAACCACTTCGATGCCATATTCCATGAGGAGATTCCCAGCAGCTGGAATTACTGATACCTGCCAGAATCTCCACATGGAATTCCTGTAATTAAAAATAAAGTCCCACAGAATGGGGACTGAATCTCATGGAGTGCAGAACCCAATTTACCGGCTAGAATTCTGCACAGAATTTCCAATTCTACCAGGTTTAACGCATACATTTACCACCTGCTATGGAGTAGATAAGAAAGGTAGAGGGAAAAAAGGAAAGATGTCATCTGGTGGGGGGGAGCATTGCATGCTACCCCTGTGCCTTGACTGACGGTGGGGGGTGCAGGGAAATGTGTCCAGGCTACAATGCAGCCATTTCCTAAGGCAATTTTAAATGCCACTTTTTCTCGCTTGTAAAATAGGGTTCGGCATTCCCACACCTGGGAAAACCAGGAGCAGGAACACCAGCCAACTTAAATTAATCACGCCTTGGTAAAGATTTGCAGGTTCCTCAGACCATTGCCCTGACAAATCTACTTAATTATGCACAAAAACATGTCTACGTAACGGCATGAATGGCTCATAACTGTACCCTCTTTAATAATGTGGTAGGAAGGTCCCATTACAAGTAGAGGCTAGCTATTAAGATAGGGTTTCCACTAAGCATGTAGATGAAACATCAGCTTGGGGGATCACTTCTCAAATAGAAAAAGTAAGATGTAGGCAATCCTGTGGACATGATATGACATATGAGCCCCACTTTGTAAAACCTCCAACAACAACAACAAAAACTTGTGATGAAAACACCTCAGATTGGGGAAAAAATCCCTACGATGAAGAACGCCACATGATGTTGGTGAGAATTTGACATTGTTTTAAGAAGACACTTAATGACTGCTAGAACCCGAGGTTCATTGTAGGGCACCAATGAAGTCCCAGGTTTTGACATCGGAAATACTTAACCTCGCTCGTGGAGTAGTCACGCATGTTCAGCTCTAGGGACAACAGCCAACTTCCATGAAGACCTGAACGGAAATAGAGAGAGTAAAACAGAAGAAATACTTAAGGTTAGAGGGAATAAACAGAGAAGAAAGACTAAGGAGCGAACGAAGAATAAAGTTTGAAAAGAAAGGTGAGGAGAGCAAGAAAAGACAAGATATTAGGGGAAGATAATGAAACACTTGCCACGACAGCCATCAGGGATTACACCAGAGTTGAAGACCAGGGAAGACTGGTCTCCGGTGGTGCATGAAGGACCAAGAACAACTCAGTACCAATTGCATTCCGACACACTTCAATGCTTAGATATAATGCTAGACGTTGAGATGACACCAGAGAGCTAGGACAGAAACAGATAACCCCTGAGGGTACCTGGTGAGCAGGAGATGCCAACCAAGGAAAAATTAACACGAGGCAGCTTGGAGGAGGTGGGGTGAAAGCAGATAGATCTAGATCAGAGCTCTGAGGAGGAGGCAAAAGAGAAGATTGGTAGCATTCAATAATCCATAAGGGGATGCCAGGTGACTCTCTTCCACCACCTGAGAATTGGTCATGGACTAGGAAAGTGCCAGGGGATCACTAATTGTTTTATTCCAACATTTTATTAGTTTTAAAATCACCAAAGTACAGTTACAGCCGCAATCCACCTTCCCAAGCCATTAACAAATCACATTCCCAGTCCATAGTATGCCCCCCACCTCCCGCATACCTTGTCATGCTTCCATGGACAACGTCGGGCAATGTAAATGGACTTCTCAAGTTGAGCGCACCAATCCACTCCTGCTCTCCATTTCACCAAGGACCGGGCGCTGGGGGAGTTCCATCACCGGGGATCAATTATTATTACATATGTTTTCATTTATGTTTACTGCAGTGAGAGTGTAGATTTATTAATATAATAACCATGAATGCAGACACATAAGATCATCAATCTTAAGGAAAAGCCTAGTCTTCTTGTGCATGTCATGAGTAAAAGGACTTGGAACATTCAGATCTATCAAGAGGGTGAAATATTTTTCTTTATTTATTTTTTGGGGGAGTGATTCAAAGTAGATTGGAGCTTAAGAGGTTGAGAAAAAGAAAAGCTTATGATATAGAGATAAGCATAAGATTAAGAAAAGAGAAACCCAGAGTAGAAGACTAGAATGTAGGTAAAGAGTAAACAAGTATCAGGAAGAAAGGGTTTTTTTCTTTTTACTTCTTACTGCTTAACTTTATTTTGCCTGGTGGAGAACAAGAACTACGAGGTCATTACTACCGATGGAAGAATCTAGGAGAACAGAGAGAGCCCTTAAGGGAAAGAACTTTATGAATATACTGAACTATGACTGAGATGTAAAAAGGGCACTAAAACATTTTCAGAGAAGCAAGTATATATTAGATGGTTAATCTCATTTAATATCTTAATCCACATGACCAATTTCACGCAGCTTTAAGGAGCAAACGTTAGGTCTAAGCAAATGCCTTAAATGATGTAATCTGTCCCAAACTGCTCTTTTCTAAAAGAATCTTCAGTATGTAACCTCAAAAAGTTATGATTAACAAGAAGACCAAAATACATAGATTTGCAATATTTTTCTCAGCTCTTTTCTTCAAAAACAGTGGATATAATGCTTGAATTAATGCCAGCCAATGGTAATTACTCTGGTCACATTCCATGCCACCTCAGTTTATACCCAACCATTTGCAAATTATTCTTGACTGTGCTTCAATAGGAACAGTCCAGCCCAAAATGCCAGGAAAGGTCCTTCGTGAAGCAGAACATAAGCAACCCAAGATCTGTTTGGGGCTTGTCAAAAGGGTGCATATTGGAAATTGGGTTACTGGTTTGGGGGGTGAAACCCTACTCAGGTAGCAACTGCAATCTCTGTCAAGGTGAAGCACAAGCAAAACCCAAATTAACATGTGTGGTAGCTTGGCACAAAGCAGTCAGTATTTATTTAGCACTTCAAACAGCAATAAAGTGATAGCACAACACAAGAAAAATTCCACATCAAATTAGAAACATACAGTAAATTCTAATAAATTATTTGACACCAAATTGCATAATTCCAATCAGTAGAACCGGAGATATGCAATTTTTAAGATTTAAGTGGAAATAGGGCCTAAAAGCACAAAGCGCCAACTATGGTTTTGTGATTGCGCTGGAATGGGACAAATTCACAACTTCACGCTGACCCCGATGGAACGTGAGTCAGATGCAGGATAGCTGGTTGAAAAAAGTCCCTTAAATCCTGGTTGCAGAGTGTTACAAGATCCCACATCGAGGATTTGTTGCATAGCTGCAGTTTTGAGGAGATGTGAGGCTGCGATGCAAGGTCCTGTGACATCGTCAAGGATGCTGCTGACGAGGAGTTTGTGATGCAAAGTCCTGCATCGAAGATGCATCATGCACCAATAGGATGGCTGAGCACCTTCAGGCCCACTTCCAAGGGTCCAGGACTAGGGTGGCACCACCTAGGGGGAAGGATGCACAGAAGACTGAGTCCAGGTGCTGTGTTCAAGATGGTTGTAAGCCTTTTATGTCCCTGAGTCTCTTTTCAGGAGGCCGGCCAACTAGCCCTTGGAGTCACTCTGGCGGTCCTGGGATTAGGAGGTAGGTTTAGCCCTTTCACTCAGGCAGTAGGGCAGCAGATTAGCAGTCCTTCTTGCAGAGCAGCACAGAAGTCTTTCAGAGTATTCAACAGGTCCAGAGGTGAACTGAAGAGTTGGGTCTGAGGATCCAATATTTATGCCTGTTGCCCACTTTGAATAGGAGATGGTTCTGGAGGTTTCCCCTTCTAGAGGTGTTTGGAATTTCCTGCCTCCTTGCCATGGCTACAGCTTGTCTGGGGTCACAACAGACTAGTGGGAAACTCTTTGTGAGTGTGCCCAGGCAGAGCTTTTGTAATGTGCAAGTGCGGTAGGTGACAGATCCTCCCCCTCATCAAGTCAGAGATGGCCCATTCTGCCAACACCGATGCTCCTTTGTCTCACTGTCTGGGAGCAATATACAAAGACCAACTACCAGCTACACCTAGTCATGTGACCCAGGAAACAGGCTGCAGGCACCAAATGGGTCGGACAAGAAAATGCCAACTTTCTAAAAGTGGTATTTTCAGAATTGTTATTTAAAATCCAACTTTGCTACTAAAGAGGGCTTTAAATTGCAATTCTTTAGACACCAAACTTAATATGCCGATCTGCTCCCAATTGAAAGTTATCAATAACGCTTAATTTGAGCCAGTGGTTTTGAGTGCTCGGCACCGCACTTAATTGTCAACACTGGCACTTATGACAGTCTGCCACACGGTTGCGCTGTCAGCCGAATTTAGAGATGAGCACAACAGCTGTTTATTAATTCAATACACAATAAAAATGACTAATGTCTACCACCCAGGCTGTATTTATAACTTTGGAGGCCTGGCCCAGTATCTTGTCCTTAGCTTGTCAGGCAAAAACATTCATTGTTTTCTGAATAATGAGTGTGAATGCGCTAAGGTAACCATGTTATTCTTGCTTACATTACAGGCAGGATATTGCTCTTGTCTAGTTCATAATTTGAATTGAGTCGTATGCAGGTGTTTATAGCGGGGCACAATTGGGTTTTAGCTGAAGGCAGTGTGAGTTTCTCTGAGTGGGGCAGTATGGTGTTCAGTGGGGGAGAGGATGTGGCACTATGGCCAGAGCTGCCAAAATTGGAACTGGGGAACCAGGTTCAGCCTTCATGACCGGTCCACCAGACCACTCTCCTGAGGGAGCACATTCCCATGCTAGACCTTAGAAGCTCCCGCTAGACCTTAGAAGCCCTAGGTTGCATCACAGATTCCATTCCTATTTTTAAACCAGTCGGTGTGCACATTGCACAAAGGGCCCTCGATTTTGGGCCAAACATCCACAATCTTCTGAGGGATTTCCCCAGACAGCAGAAAAGGCAGCATCTGCTGGCTTGCAACCCCGCCAGAGACATAATAATCGTTATGTGAAGCTCTTGTAAAGCATGCCTTTAAAGCATTATTGTATGGTAGTGCTATCTGAACAGCTTTCGCTACAATAATCATCCATGTTGTGGTTCACAGAGCTTGCCAGCAGAGGACGCCTTTCCCCGCTGACTGAACACTGATGCTGAAGGTGAATTAAAGGCAGTCAAAGGCAGAGCCACTGGAATTATGTCACAGGGGAGGGTCAAATTATGCGACAGGGTCGAGTAAAGTGTGCGGCAAGAAAAGGAAAATTATGTGGCATTATGTGGCACTTATTGTGATAGTATTAGGTCAATATTTTGTCATGTTTAGACTTGTTAACACTGTCTGGGGGTTGGTTGCACCTCATTAGTACCAGTTTAACACACAAACATAGCAATAAGCTACAGAAAGGTGACCAGTCAACCTTTGCAAAGGACCTTCCACTGCATGGCAGCACGTGCCGCTGCGTTTTTACTAACTTTTGAACCGTTTGAGCTAGAAACTAAAAAATGTTTTGTTAACATCTGCAGATTATGCGGCAGATGATGAATTATGTGACAAATGTTGCCAATCTCAAATTATGCGAAAATCGCCGCACAATCGCATAATTCCAGTGGACCTGGTCATAGGTAAGGCCCAATTCAGTGCAACCAGTGGACTTGGTCATAGTTAAGGCCCAATTCAGTGCAACATTTATATGGTGAGTGGGTTCAATGAGAGAACTAACAAGCATTTGCAATGCAATTGGTCTCGCCTTTGGGACCTTTTATGTATTTAGCTAAGCAGCACATTAGCCTGGGTGCTGAAACATCTACTGTTCTTTAACATGGAGGGAAAGTAAGCACCAAACTGCGTGACATGCCAAGTATGGGAACACATGTAGAAAAATATTGCCTTTCAGCGGGAAATGGTGTAGTCCAAAGCTCTGTTTTTAATATAAAATCAGGCCCTTCGGTGGTCATATCACTGAAAATACAAGATTTGGAAAAAATATTATTGTCTATGGGTACTCGTGGAAGACAATTTCTATGGACTGGAATCTAGAGAATGCTAAAGTGTTTCTGCTGGTCGTTTTCTATCAAGAAAGTTAAATAGAGGCAGTTGCCAGAAAAATAAAAAAAAGAAAGTCCCTCAGCAGTCAGCAATTCTGGTATTTTACAGACCTCTGCTGGCCGTTTTCTATCAAGACAGTTAAATAGAGGCAGTTAAACAGAAAAAAAAGTCCCTAAGCGGAAGCAGACAAGTCCTAGGGCTGATCTCCAGAGCCCACAAAGTACATACACATATAAGTATATAATAATAAGTATATACTAAAGTATATACAAGAGGTCTCGAATGCTCGACCTAAAAATGTGTAATGCTTGTTTGATTATGATGTACCCTAGGCCTGGGTTTCACTGCGGCCAGGACGACTTCGTTCTGGGTAACATTATTAAATTGATGACGTCACAATTTGAAACTGACTACATGGCCAGTTTGTGCAAAATGTTGTTTTCGCACTTGTCAAGTGATGCGAAGATCAGTGAAAAATGGCGCCAGCGCAGTATATTTAATCGAACCGTCTTGAGTTCAATTACATTTAATTATTTTGTGCTGTTCTAAGTAAAGGCACAGCTAATGGAACCCCCTTTGGCTGCGGAGGAGTGGGTGGCACACAAGGAAATTTAAAAAAAGAATCGGGAGACTGTATTTCCCATGTTAATATATTGAAGCAGAAGCAATTTTAGTCGGGAGACATCCAAAATAAAGCCATTTTTGTCTTAAAAATCGGGAGTCTCCCACCTGAATAGGGTCTGCTGGCAAGGGAATGTGTGTGTGTGAGGGTGGGCAGTGGGCACCCAGAAGTGCAGCCTTACGACCCCAAATACTGGCTGCAGGTCAGAACCTTTCCATCCCTGGAACTGTGGGTGCCTGGGGTGGTTTGAGAGCAGCACACTAAACCCTTCAGCCGCTTTGCTTTTGCCACATTGCACAGTGGCTCTCATTTCAAAACGAGGCATGCACAGATCGGTCTGTAATAGCTTTTCTTCCTGCCAGACAGAAGTCAAAAACGTCCCCCGATTAGTTTATCTTTAGAACCCGAATTCCAAGATTGGACTTTTATGATCAGCGACCTAGAGTAAGTAAATAACAGAAAATATCACCCAGGCTTCCTACGCAGATGATGATGTCTGTTCAAGAACAGCTGCCGCGCTTCTGCTGCGTCATCACTTCTTACGTTGTAGTGATTCATGGATGCGAGCCTCAGTTACTTGTGATAAAACCTTATCGTTAACCCTGCAGGGTGCCCGCCCTCCTCCAGGCCTGTGTCTTGGATTTTTCATCTCCACTTATCTGGATGTGTGAGTTGGTATATTTTGATCCAGGCTCGGTGGGGAGGGCGCAGTGTTCTTCTGCCATTTGTAATCTGAGTGGGAGTCGGGGGAGGGGAGAGAGTTATGAACTCAAAATAGAATGAATGAAGCAGTGAACAGGAAGCCGGGCATCGAGAGCACAGATATGAATCAATACGCAGCATGAATCGATGCAAAACAGACCTGCTCATGGGCGGAAGTGCTGGCACGTGATATGCTGAGATAAATTGCTGCAGACAACATTCTGCCCTTAAAATGTCAGAGGCACATTGTCTTAACCTCCACACAGTTGCCTTATTATTTATATGCGAACAGGAAGCTGATCTGGTGAAACAGGAAGGCACCTCTTACCCGGAAATCATCGGTGCCAGCTGGCGCCATGTCTTGCGGGCGGCTTTCAGACATTCTTGGTGTTTCACCTAGCAACGCATGCTCCAGCCTGGCTCGGGCCGGAGATCTGGTTCCAGACCGGCTTTGGGGTCCAATTAAAGGGCGAGCCACCGATGAGCCAAGATATACACCTTCTCTCCACCAACCTTTATGCAGTTTTGTAAAAGTAAAATGAACAGGCTACATCCTGCAAATTGAAGGAGATCTGCTGAAAAGCAGTGCGAGCATGAATATAATGAAAAAACAAACTTTGGCAAAGACACTCAAGGGCTGATTTAGAGTTTGGCAGGCGGAAGTAAGTGCATTGGTATGGCAGAGTACTTTGGCGTCCACTGCCCGCCAAATTTAGAGTTGTCCACCATCCCTGTGGAAAACTCTGCAGAAACTCTAAACATTGGCTGGAACCACAGTCACTGCAGTTCCTGTCAATGTATTAAAAGTTTGATTAACGGTACCATCAATATGACAGTGCCGTCTGTCAAACATTTACATGTTTTTGTTTTTTCCAAAAATCCCAAAGCACGATTTTGTTTTTGAAAAAGCAAAAACAAAAATGATCCCCACACCATGGTTTCTGCCATGATGTGGGTCAGTTACATGTTGTTAGTGCCTCTTACTGCCACGTTTTTCATGGCAGTAAGGAAGAGTAAAAACTGGCTATTCTACCACCCACTCTAAATTGCGGGGTGGGGGGGTTTAAATGGCAAAAACCTCCAATGGCCCTTGCTTCGTCAGGCTGCCGGAGGAAAATGCCAGTGACGGAGATATAGTAGGCTCGCTGACACACTTAAGGTTTGCCTGTCTGTAAATCAGGTGGGCGGACCTTCAGTTTGATGGACAGGGTGCTCCCTCACTGTTGCAATGGACTACCCTCTCCCCCAAACTGTAAATGAGCGCCTAGGTCTAACTTACATTTTTTGGTATAAGCCAGACCTACTGGCTTTGGCTTAGCTTTAATGTGTTAACTCGTATTGGCACTGCAGCAGTTGCAGTTGTACCACTGCCCAGTGGTGTGAGGGACACTGTTGTATGTATAAGGAGAGGTGCATCTGTTTCTGTTACATCACCACTCTCCTTTGGAGATGCACATTTCATCCTCACCATTGGTGCACTCTGCGCTCTCTGTCTGATCTTTGGGCTGGGCTGGATGTGACAGCCTTGGTTGGGACTATCTTGTCATTTATGGGGGTCACTGACAGAATATCGGAAACAAAAATATTGTGTGGACAGAATATCGTGTCAAAAATATCAAGGACCAAAATATCGAGAAGGTAAATGCAAATAGGTAAGTACAGATTTACTATTCTAAACTCCACACTACGTACCTTGAAAATATTTATATATCGTCAAGGCACATATGTGTGGAGTGATATATAGTAAAACTTTGCTTACACATAGAAACTTACCTTCGCAATAATTTTGTCCTCGATATTCTTGACACGATATTTTGTCCCACGATATTTGCGTTTCCGATATTCTGTCTAAATGCTCATTCATGGTGCAGCTGCTTAGCTCCAGTTGAAATGGGGTTAAATTGTGCATTCTACACCACAATTTTCAGGCAGATTTTCTAAAAAGACACAGGCCCTGAAAGCACACTCCTGAAACATTCCAGTACTTTCAAAGTATGTCAAGTAAGCCTGATCCCTCAGAGGAGTGTGGCAGTTCTGCCTGCCCCAAGGCAATTTTGAGAAAACGATGATAAAAAACAGCATTTTTCCTAAAAAACGCACCACACTAATCTGACCTGCTGTCAGATAACCAGCTTCTGTGAGCACCCCCAAATGAAAATGGTAACCTAAAGATGTCTTAGGCTCTCCTATAAAGTCCAAACACTGATCAATACCTAGCATCCATAAACCTGACCAGCATGCCTGACTTGTCTGTAACTTTAGCACCTGGTTGCCTCAGAGTCTTTTATTGCCATTTAAAGAACTTGTAAGAACACAGCATCAATCAGGAGCATTCGTGACAGCACATTCATCAGAAGGTGTCATACCAACTCAAGTAAGCAGAGGAGATCCCTGCAGGGCCAGACTGGGAACCAAAATCGGCCCTGGCAAAGTGCTCGGGAGGCCCCCCGGGGGGCTGTGGCCGAGCTGTTTGCCAGGGCCGGTTTCGGCCGATTTTGTTACAGGGGCGATATTGCAGCTATGCTGCAAAAATGGCCCTGTAACAAAAGCGGCCCCCCAGGGTCCCAAAACCGGCCCCCACCCTGGCGGCCCACTGGGGAAATGCCCGGTGCCCGCTACGGCCAGTCCGGCCCTGGATCCCTGGCATCTAGAATCTGTCACACACAACAGCAAGAATGGCATCAGGTCGAAAAGACAGTGTAACAATGAGTAAATTATAAATTTATAGCTCGCCTCCACTAGGTGCAGATATCACCTCTCTGGGACTTTATCTGAGAAATGAGATAATGGGGCATACCCTCCTTACAATTCACAATAGCATATTGCACAGATTTGCTACGCAATTGCAGTTGCAAACCACTGATCAGATACAGACACCAGAGCTGGAGTGGTATCTTTTCCACAAGAAAAACATCTTATTTTAAAGCAGCCCTATTTTCTTAAACGTATACAGACTGCTTTACCAAAAAAGTATTTCCCATTTTTGAATGTGAATGCAGGGACGGTGGCAGTGCTTAATTTGAGCCGGTGATTTCCGGTGTTCGGCAGAGGCACTTTATTGTTAACACCAGCACTTGTGACATTCTGCCACAAGGTGGTGCTGTCTGGCTAATTTAGAGATGATCACAACAACAGTTCATTATTAATTCAATATAATTTGATAATAACTATTACCTGCCGCCCAAGTTATTCTTTGGGGGCCTGGAATAGTCAGAATAGTTACACTAGTGTGTGATGGTTAGTAGTTGTGTTTTTACTATCATTAGCAGCATGGCAGGGGCCTCCTAAAGAGAGCCCTGGCACCTACTGTTTTACAAATTAAGCATTGAGCGGCGGTCTCCTCTGCTGTGCAGGCCACCATCCCTAACTTTGTTGCGAAACCCAGGGGGTCACAAATAGCGCCCTGTCATATTAATATTCATTAGGGAATTGTTCCGTGACCGCCTTTGAATGGATATTTTGCAACGTGACCTGTTAGTCCATAGGTCGCATCTAGGGTGACCAGCTGGCATGGGTGCAAATTCAGGACGGTCAGTGTAAAAATTCAGGACAAAGGGTCAAAATTCAGGACAGAAATTCAGGACAGAAGGTCAAAATTCAGGACAAAAATTTGGGACAAAACATACGTTTTATAGACATATCAGAGGAGGTCGCACAATAGTATATAAGTAAATAGACAACCAAAATAAGTACAAGTCAAAATATGTTTATATAAGGTTGAGACAATCGTGCACTTCACAGTTATTCAGTATGAGCGCAGCTTTGCAAAGCGACATCAGGCCCTTTCTGCAATCAAGATTTGTGCAGGAGAAGGCACACCACATGCTGTCACAATAATAGGGCCCATTGTCATTCTATCTGTGATAATCGTCAGCAGTCTCAGGATGACAATGGGCCAGTCCACAGTCCTTGTGAGGTCCGGGAGGGGCTGTTGCAGGCAGCCTCAGTCTACAGATTAAACGATAAGTGCGAGAGGCCCCGAGTGGAAACTTTTAAACTCATGGGGCCTCTCGCAGGGGAACAGCAAACCTTCCTGAAATTCCCCAATTTGATTTTAGGATGATGTCTGTAAGGCGTCCGTAACGTATGCCTTACAGACATCATACTAAAATAACGGACGGTCCGTGAAATATACGGACGGTTGGTCACCCTAGTCGCATCACAAAAGATGGTGTGCAATTTGGTCCCACTATTTATGACCTGACTGTTAGTATATCGGGCCCTTGGTTCTTAACCGGCATTCACATTCAATAGACCTAGATGGAGTTATGAATAGCCTGTCTTAAGAAGAGAATGACATTGGCACACATAACAAGGAAAGGTTCTTGTAGGCTGTGTCCGTGAGACTCTTTCTCCTTCTGGCCCACTCTGCTTGGAGATTATGCAGTTAAGAATTGCAAAAAAAACCTTCCCTTCCCCAAGCACACGCACATTGTCAACTTCACTTTCATTTAAATTTGTTGCAGGACAGCAAAGTGGCAATATAAACAGCTACATTCATTGAAATATCTACATATAAAAATCCGCTGCAAAATTCTATAATAGTTGAATATGTTTTCACCGAAACATTGATTTATCAGCATTTTATCATATCAAATACAGAGTTAAAAATGTCCCACTCCCCAGCATAGAATAAAACCATTGTATGTCATTATATATATAAACATTTCCTGAAACTTACTATCTACGTTTCTCTAAAAGTTGAGACTAATAATTGTGCACCTTCCTCAGCTACAGAAAAACGGAATATAAGTAAGAGTTTGAGCAGTGTGCACACACATTGGGCATGGCCCCTCTTAAAAGAGGAACATTTGCCCTACTCCGGGTAAATTCTGGGAGGGGGAACTGACACATCCCCATCATTACCATCCTGTGTATGACCTCTTGTGATTGGATAAGCAGTACTATGTGACTCTATTTGTCATATTTATCACAAAACGAAGAATCTGCCTGCATGCTAACTTTCCTTGTCAGCGATTGGATCTGTGTCTTCCAGTCTTTATTGACCTCCAACAAATACCCATGGGCATATCTATCAATCTTTCATGCAGAGCGATGCAGCAAGCCACCTTGCTGTGCTGCGTAAAAGGGAAAGGGCAGGAATGCATCACATTTAACATTATACAGCACTTTTCTATCCTTTCCTAGTGTTGGCACACTTTTGGCTGTCTAGGGCCAGCACAGGCACCCTTGCGACATGTTGCAAAGGTGCCTGTAGTGTAGGCAGAATAGTTTTTTTGTAGGAAGGGTCACCTTTCTGCACAAAAACAATCCTGAGAGGCATTTTTCTCTTTCTGCGTGTGCTGCAGAATGCTTCATTATGCCACACCTGGGTAGGGTAGCATTTTGACACATTCCCAGGACTACCACTAATGGTAAATCTGGGAATGTACCACAGTCCATGGGTGGATGCCTGGGAACACTCACGTTCCACCCATGGAACGCCTCCCTGAGCAGAGTAACACAAGGCAGCGAGTTGGTTTGCCTTGCGTTACTCCAGATTTATCATGCCGTGCGGGGCCACGCAAGGGGGCCTTTCGTGGCTTGATAAATCGCTCTTGAAATTTGCGTCGCCCTTGCGCTCCCTTGCGTGGTGCAAGAGTAACACAAAACCTTGATAAATCTGGCCCCAGTCTTTCCCCCTAGTCTCAGGTGTGGTCCAAAATTCTGGAGTTTGTTAGATTTAGTTTAATTGTGCCTCGTCAGTGGACAACTTTTTAATGGTACATCTCACTCTTTCTTCTTCTGCAAATCTGACTTGATATAGATACGGTAAAAACTCTCATAATATTGATACCTACTTTTGCTATGCTTTACTCTAGTCTTAATCCATAGTTTGGCGTTTCCTTTCGCAACAATAACACATTTTTCTAATAGTCTTCTCAGGTGTCTCAAGAGACTTCACATCTCCAGGACAAAATCTCAGAGCTATATAGGAGGATGTGTACGAGCATTGCTTCAAAAGTACGTATTAACATTTCAATTGATGTTCTATCAATTCAATTAAATTCAATTATCTTTATTCAGTATAAAATAAAACCATAAAAGTACATAATCATCCATGATAAATAAAATTCACCGTTAAGCATCACGTCAGGCCTACTAAAATAATGACAATAAATACTAATGGCCTTATTTACAAGAAAGTGACTCAGCATGGTGCCGCAAGCCATTTTGCTACACTGCACTGAATCATTTTCAAAGCACAGGGATGCGTCATATCTACAACGATATGTCGGATCCCTGTGCTCTCCCCTGCGCTGGCACACAATTGGCTGCCATGTGCCGACGCAGGCACCCTTGCACCATGGTGCAAAGGTGCCTGCATTGTGGGGGAGATTGTTTTTGTGCAGGATGGGACACCTTCCTGCACAAACACAATCACAAGCGGTGATTTCCTCTTTCTATGTGTGCTGTAGAATGCAGCACACATAGACCCCACACCCCGCCACCATAGGAGGCTGCGGAAACACACCTGGCTCTGTAGATAGGGATCGTCTCCTGGATCTGTTTGAAGCCCAGTTTCGAGTCAAACCTGCAGATACCCTCACAGGCACGTATTATCTTTAGAAATCAAAAAGAGCTAGCTATTAGTTAGAAACTCAAGATGTGTGTGTCAGAAAAAATATTTGTTTTCTATGAAGGTCCTCACCCACCAACCTAGTTGGTGGCATGCTTCATCATCGGGCCCCACCCAAGGCACCGAGTGTGCCTCGGGTGTGCTGCGACATCTGTTTACAGCGGAGCGGATTATGTTAAGTGAGTGTGCAGTGATGGTGTTGAGGGTGTAGGTTTAAAAGCTGTCCTAAGGGTCCCAGTGTCCACAAGGGTAATTTTAATAATGGGCCCTTGGCAGTATTAAAAACAAGGCAGCGGATGTGTATGGAGATTACTATGAGCTCCCACATCCAGTGTGGTCAACATGTTTCAGCCAGGCCTCGCGTTAATTCTGGCTTTCATCAGGACCTTTACAAACAAATATAAATCATCGCCCTTATTAGAGGATGCAGGCGACAGTCAACACACCCGGGGATACTCCCATGACGCTATACACACATAAGGCTAGGTCTGTCTTCTGTTTTTACTGTTCTCCATTTTAGACGCTGCTCGCGCCTGACAGGAAATTGCCTTCAGCTGCGGGGACAATGAAAGTATTTAAACTTTAAGCTTTTAAACCTACACCCTCAACACCATCACTGCACACTCACTTAACATAATCCGCTCCGCTGTAAACAGACGTCTTTAGATTAATTTTAAGTTCCCTGTCCTCCATGAACGCCGTAAAACGGTCCATAACTCATTGCAAGCCATTGGGGATCCTTGACAATAGGACAGCGTCATCGGCATAGAGGAGGACAGGGAGTGCCCGCCCGTCCACTTGCGGAGAGTAAGAGGGCACATCTTGGAGCAATCTATCTACACCATTTATGAACAGGGAAAACAAGAAGGGCGCCAACACGCACCCCTGCCTGACTTCTCTCCATTTTTTTAAATGGCGAGGAGCACTCCTCATTAGGTCTGTAATGCACCCTTGCAGAAAAATTGCTGTAAAATTGTGGTAATAATTGCACAATTACTAGTGGTGCTCCTATAGAGAGCAGAGTCGCCACAAGACTGAGTGATTTATCAAATCAAAAGTGCTGGACAGGTCAACAAAACATTAATGAAGATGGCCAGTCTTTGCCCTCGTGTATTTCCCTATGAGGAGATCTAAATTTACACACTGTTCTACCATCCCAAGGCCCCTCCTAAACCCAAATTGTGACTCTGTGAGAACGCTGTTGAACTTGGTCCATTCTTCTAGTAGTCTTTCCAAGATCACACTGCCCAGGATCTTGGCAGAAGAGTCCAAGAGGGATATGGGGCTTTAGCATTTGGGGTCCCTTTTGAAGTCCCTTTTAAAAATCGGAATTACAAGTGACTCTGCCCATTTTGACGGAATGTGACCATTTACAGTCGCTTTCAGGACTTGAGTGAGAACAGGAGCCCACCAACATCTGTTTATACATACCGACAGGGACTCCATCAGGTCTTGCAGTTTTCCCACTGGCAATTGTTCTATCAGTTTGGGAGATGACTTTACGAGGAACCTCTCTAACATTTTGGAGTGAGCAAACACCCTCTTGACGTGATCCATCAAGGGCAAATTAGTTGCAAATTTTCCTCCTAAATATGTATAAATTGATACCACTTCTTATGCTTTTGCTTTTAACCTTCGTGGGCTCTTCAGTATGATATTCATATTCCTGAAAACCATTACTTTGTTTTTAAATATTCAACTTTATGAGATTTTCCTGGTAGTACTGATGGCATGCGACAAGGGGGGTTAGATACTATGCATATCCTCCTGCCCCATCTGCGGTGGAAAACACCATTACCTAAGATCACAGGAGCTTCAGCCATACAGACTGAAAGCAATACACCCCCGATGTATCCCATTTAGAGTCAGTACTATAAATGACAACAATCCATTTTTCCAGTTTCAATCCTTTTCCACGATTCTTTCTACATTATGCTTCGAAAGAAAGAACTTTGCTTTTTCTTAGCTGTAAACTTTGTTTGTCTGATGAATTCTTCCTCTTTTATGTCTTAGCATCCGGCTGCCTATGCCATACATTTTTGTTCTAAGCATTGTGGGACTTGCAGTCTTGATTTCACATTGGAACGGCTATACGGGCAGAGTAAATCTTGGTCCAGAATGTTGAAAACTTCACTCGCGTATTTTTGAAAAATCATCTGATTCACAAACAATAGTGAACTCATGCACATATGTCATTGACAAATAATTCATGAACTAATTGATGTATATTGTATGTAACAACCTGTATAAAATAATACATTGTTGAACATCTGAGTGCCCTCTTTTGTTTTATTAAAACTGTTATAGTATACTGGGAAGGTACTATTTACTGTGTCTTTGGCATGATAACTTTAGAGCACATATACAAAATCCCTGCATAGAGTTAAAGGAGGAGAACCACCAATACTTTCCACCATCACCCCAAAATAGGCTGTTAATTGTGAGGATCAACATCACCACATATCCCACAGTAAAATAGCTACTCTTTTATGTAGCTCTAACTCACCTGAATATTTAGCCACAATTGAAAGGCGTCCCAATTATGACATATTTTGTCCCTGTTGAAGATGATTCCCCATTGTTCTTTGACTTAGAGGAAGTTTAGAGGGCTCTGGGTGAATGTGGCAATTTCAAGGCCCTTAGCCCCAATGGGGTACCTCCCGATGTTTTTTGGAGTGTCAGGTCTTGTGGGCCTCACTCTTGGTGATTGTGCTCAATGTTATAGCAAAGGTTGGCCCACTAGCATTGTGGAAGCAATCAGTAACTGCGCGAATTTATAAGAAGAGAGACAAGTCAAACCCCAAGAACTATAGGTCTATAGCGTTGCTCGATTCCACAGCAAAGCTAATGGGGCGTATCCTGCTACACAGACTTGAGGATTGGGCGGAGGCAAATAACATTCTGGTAGGCACCCAGTATGGATTTAAGAAAGGGCGGGGTACTATCGACCAGTGCCTAAACCCGAGTATGATGGTAGGCAAGTACACGCTGGCTAAGAAAGGTGTTATTTTTTGGCTTTTATGGACTTAACCGCTGCGTTCGATTATGTCTCCTATTCTAAATTGTGGGCCCTTGTGGCAGACATGGGTATAGAGGATGCCATTATCACCTTTATAAGTCAGATGTATTCCAAGGCGACCGCCTGTGTGCGCTATGGTCAGGAAGGTGAATACACTAAGTAGTTTAAGATTGAACTTAAACTACTTAGGCGTAAGGCAGGGATGCGTCCTTTCCCAGTTCCTATTTTCCCTATACACTAACCTTCCTTTTTTCCCTATACACTAACAGAGTGGAATCAGCCCTTTTGGTGAGGCCCAGAGATGTCTCCTATATTGGATCTTGCCCCCTCTCAATACTCCTCTATGCAGATGTGCAGATGACGCTGTGCTCGTAGCAAGGAATGGTCGGGCACTGCTGAGTCTCATAGAGGCCTATAAATCTTTATGAAGGAGTTGGACCTACAGGTGAATGAAAGCAAAACTTTCATACTTACTTGTGATGAAACGGCTAAAGAAACACCCAGTTTTTAGCATTAACAACCGCAGGGTGGATGAGACTAAGACCTTTTCGTATCTGGGGATTCTCTTTGGCACTAAATACTCCTAGAAACGTATGGTGTCGAACAGGGCGTTAATGTTAGAAACGACTATTCTGGCCCTGTTCAATTTTAGTAAGAAACTTGGGTTGAGACCTATCACCGAGACGCTGAATATCTACTCAGCGAAATCTGTCTCAACAGCCACCTATGGGGAATCCCTCTGGGACATGGTGGAAGTCAGTGGCGGCTGGTGGATTTTCAAAGTGGTGAGGCGAAAATGTTTGTACCCGAGTTACTTGCACACACTGCGCCCCCCCGAAGTTAGCACCCCGTGCACTGGAGTACCTGGAAATTCCTGACAGTTATTGTACTCAGACCTTTTGCATATACATACAGGGGGCCGGGGCAGCAGACCACTACCTTTCAGGTGCACTTGACTTGGCTGATACAAAGCCTCACGGTTTCTGCCAAGGTCTGTCTGATCTGGAAGCGCAACCGAGGTCCCACAGTGAAGACACGTATGTACAATTGGCTCAAACTTACACTGGCATGACCAGCGCTGCCAAGTAAACAAGCATCATTTCGCCAGTCATTAAGCCAGCCCTGCCTTTCAACAGCACTGTTGATTATCTTCTAGCTTTACTTCCCCCAGTAAGTCAATGCAGGGTCAAAGAGCAACCAACCCCGACTGAAGAGGTCCTAGGCGGCCAGGCCAGCTGGCACTCTCTGCCTTAAAATTCAAATACGAAAGAAGACACCAACATTTTGTTTCTTCGCAGATTGGCGTGCTTCAGCACTCTGGTTACAATGGCGCATGCGCAGTTCAGCCCTTGCGAACGGCCAGCATGCTTTCTGGTTCACCGTAACAGGACATCATGATTCATTGAAAAAACACTCTTGTATTAATGCATATCAATTCCTAAGGAGCCACAAAACATGTTTATCCGCAAACGCTCTTTTTACACAGCTGCTGTAAAGATTTAAAGAGTGTGCAAGTTTGAACAGGACGTATGCGTGCGTGTTTATCTGCAGCTGAGTGTTATGAAGAGGTGCAGCTGCGTTCGTTCCTAAGAGGCCCGCAGGAGCCGAAGGCCGCCGTGTGATATCAGGAAGCAGCCCAGCTTTTAAAAACCCGCACCGAGGTCTATGGAGCCATTTGAACAGTTTGCCACCAGACGCCGTGGTCAGAGGCAATGGGCAGCGCGGAGAGGGGCAACCAGACTCATGTGTACCATGTCACTGATAATATTAAAGTAGCTGATTGCAATTGGCATAAAATACCATGAGGTATACATTATTGGATACAGCACGTCACAAAGGAGTTTCATGACAGGAGCATCAGGAACGGTGCGAGGATTCTCATCACTTCCCAGGTCGTGGAAAGGGCGGGAAGTAGTAGTATGACGTAATTTGGGTTTGCTACGCAGCCACTGGCAAACCAATAGTGTTCGCCTTGTGCAGTCCAGGTACATACACACAAACACACACACAACAAACAGACATGCAAACAACAAATGTACAGCACTCACGTGCAATGAATACTCAGTTGCGTGCCCGGCCGGCATGACGGGGGGAGGTGGAAATGGGGTCGTCGCAGGAGGGGGAGGCAGGAGGGGTTTAATTATAAAAAAATATCAAATAAAACTTACCGTCCCACGCCACCTCAGCTTTAAAATGGGTCCCGAGTCTCCCGACTCCCGCCGTCCTGCGTTTTCCGGTACCTGCAGCTCTCATCGTCATCGCCGGGAAAGGCAGCCTCCCTCCTTCCCCTCCGCCAATCACAACGCTGCAATGGCAGCGTTGTGATTGGTGAGGTGCAGCGGAAAGCGCCCCAGCCGGGACATTTTCTCTATGTAGGCTGCATGCAGCAGCCTACATAGAGAAAAAGCGAGAGTGGGCGGTCCTGCTCGAGGGCAGGGAGGGAGTGGCTTGCCCACTGTTGTGCATACTGACTGTTTGGTCGGCCCCAGGGCCGACCAAACAGTCACGACCCACAACAGTGGGCAAGCCACTCCCCCTGACCTCGAGCAGGACCGCCCACCCCCAACCAGACACTTCTGCTTTCTCGTAGTGCGAGAAGCAGAGACATAAAATGGTAGTTTTTACCATTTATGTTTCTGCCTTCTCGCACTGCAAGAAAGCAGTGGGGCAACGCCCCGACGCCCCAATGGGGGAGCCGCCACTGGTGGAAGTTGACCAGATACAGCGAGCCGAGGATGATTTTATTAAAAAGCTATTAGCACTGACGAGAGATGTAAGACCAAACCTTCTCCCAAAATTCGGAGACTATAGGACAATTTCCATTCCTTATTCTATACCTCTCCTCTTTGCTGGAAGCCTTTCTGACTCTTTAGATCTTCCTCCACACGGTCATGGTCTTTTTGACCTTATGCTTGCTCTAGCCTTTCAACACATTTCCTTTAACTGGAAAAATCTCACAAAACTTTCCATACAACATTGGTGGAATACTCTCTGTCATTTCCATAGACTGGATGTTGCTTTCGCCTCTTCTTGCAAACCAATCATTAATAGGGATCTCTTTTGGTTGCCACTTACCACCTATTTAGATCGAATTGTTTTTAAAAAATACTTCGCATATAACCTCTGAAAATTTCAAACCCCCTTGAAAGATTTTGATCTCTGTTCTTCATTATCTACCCTGTTAAGCTAATACATATATTTACTCATTAGACAATTTTATATTTATTCATTTACAGTATTTAATCTAGTATGTTTTTCTCTGTTTTTATTCCTTTATACCACACTATCAGTATTCCCTCACCTCCCCTTCTTACCCTTCTTCTTCCTTCCTTCCCTCTTTTCCTTACCTCCACCCTATATAAATCCTACAAATTGCTTCTACTCTTTTCTTCCAGATATCAGCCAATTCCTTTGTTATATTGTTATACTTGATTTCTTCTATATATTGCTGATGTCTTTATGTATTAATAAGTTACTAATAAAGCTTTTCAAACATAAAAAAAAGCTATTAGCACTACCTCGCAGCTGCTCTGATGTTATATGCCATAGTGAGCTGGGTTTACCCTGTATTACAGATATAATTAAGCTAGCACCAGTGTTGCTTTGGCATTCGATCTGGAAGAGGGAAACTGTATTGTTAAATCAACAGATATTGGAGGACTGTCTAGAATTACACCTTGTGCTAGAGATACCCTGGATATCATATATCTGGAGGGATTAGGGCTGCTGGAGCTTTTTAACACTCCTAATATCTGCTCGACAGTCAGAAAGGCGAGGCTGAAGGAGACAGTCTTAGCTAAGGCTGCATCTAAAAGATTGGAGGACAACAAGAATAAAACAGCTGTTATTTTTTATAATACACTTCCTTCCTATCCAGGTCTGCAGCCATACTTGTCTACAATTCAGAACTTGCAGCATCGTTGTGTACTTACAAGATTTTGCATGAACTACCTCCCCTTAATGCTGGGTTCTCCCGCAAACTGTCACTCATTGCGGGAGCTCGGTCCATGTTCATGTCATGGTTTGTCCATTCAATCCAATTGTCAGTGTATGTTTCTTTCCACATTCTATCGCTCTCCGAGGCAAACATCTATTGCCCTGCTTACGCGCAGGTATAATTTCAGGCAGTGCAGACCGGCTCTTTGTTTTATGCAGCAGTTCTCAGTGTCCACTTCTAGGTGTCGATTGAGAAATACGTTATGTTGACATACCGTGGAGACTCTATGTGTCAGGCCACTCTCCTGAAATGTGTCTCATGTGTTCTGTGCCCCGAGGGTGTCCCGGCACACACTTCCTAAGATAAGATCTGATGTAAGGAAAAGTTTTGAAACAGTATTTTGCTGTTTTATAGACGCCCAGTTCCTTGCTGTAATTGTCAGCCTCCTGTGTGCTGACCTGTTTTAGCTGATAAGTAGCTGTAGGCGTAGAGCTACTTTGATTCGCCCAGGATCACACATCTTGGTAATTCTCTTTCCTGACTGATAATGGCCCTGATTCTCTAATGCGCCTTGTCATAGGATGGTGGGTTATCAATATTAACTTTTCATCTTAACCGTTTCACTGCTGGGGTGGAAGCGTACCCCCTTGCGAGGGCTGTATTTTTTAACGTTTTCCTGAGATCACCTAAACATGTGGGCTGCATCATGTAAGTGAACCCTACTTGAATCTCACCCACAAGTTTTATGCCAACCACTTTGAAATGTCACCAGCCGCCACTGAACAGTTGGATGGCCCAATGGTATTCCAGGCGGTTGCATCTTACATTTACCGAGTCTTAGACGATGTAGTTTGTCATTAAGAAATTATGAAGTGTATGGTATTACTGAGGAATGCACCTTGCTTCTATGGTTTAACGAATCATGTGTTTTTATCGTTTTACAATGATTTTATGTAATGATTTTTATAAAGTGGTCTGTCTCTAAGTACTAGCAGAATGGATGATTATATTAAAGCACTTTTAGTCTACCGAAATGTATGCACTTTATGACTATTTATTGTTTTTAAAATGATTTTATGAAAAAGATGATTATTCGGCTGCCTTAATGTTGTTCTTCAATGCACTTTAATCCTTTTTTCTGGATGAAATGATAAACGCTGGTGTTTCTAATGGATTTTAAGGAGATCGTATTTTGAAATAGGTAACTGAGGAGGACGGGGTTTACAAATCAATTTAACGCTTGTTTTCCTTTCTTTATTCATTTGCATTTCAACGCTAAATAAAGTGATTTGACTTGACTTGACATATTTTGCTATATTATTTTAAAAAAAACTGTAGGACAACAAAATGAGGCCCAGGATGCACAAACAACTGTGTAATACCAAATTAAAAGTTTACATGCTTGTCACCTTAAATATAATACATTCCAGAGGAGCAAACTAGGCATAGTTCGTGACAAGAAGAAATCATTGGAATGGTCCCTAGCAACCACAGCATGATGCTGAAGCCAAGTGTTCCACATGGAAAGGAGCACCCGGCAGCGCTTTGGGGTAGGGTAGACGAGCTGATGCTGACGCTGTTATCTTCTGCCACAATGTGTTTCTCACCCAATGATGTGGTTTCTAGGGATGTAAATTGTCATTTCTCTGATAGAAACTAAACACAGGCATTAGAGGAATGCTCTTGTATTTTAAACGGATGTAACTTTTTTTCCTCGTTTGTCAATCCCTCTCCTTCCACTTCCTAGGTTCCCTTTCCTCCTTCCCCCTCCTTTTTAGGATGGTCGGTTTCCCTAAGAAATTGGATTATTGGTTGGCAGGGTGTAAAAACCCTAAACAAGCAACAACCACAATCCTTGTCAGGGTGAACCACAAAAGTCACTAAATCAACCTGTGCTTAACCCTCTGGTAGCCTGGCACAAAAGCAGTCAGCCTCAACTGAGAGGCACTGTCTAAAGTATTTATGAAGCACAAAAACAGTAACAAAGTGAAAACACAATGGAAGGAAAATCCCAAACGAATTTAGGAAAAAAGGATACATTTAAAAAAATAAAATTGCACTAAAACAAATTAAATCCAATCAGTAGAACCGGAGTTATGAATGTTTAAAGTTTAAGTGAAATCTAGTGCCTAAAAGATCAAAGCGGCAGCCGTGAATATGTGGTCGTGCGGACCAGGGCAAAGTCGAACGTTAAGGCCGACTGCAATGGAGCAGGGTTCGGATACAAGTTGGGAATTGGGCTCGGTCTTGGCTTACCTTTGGAATTAAAAATATCTTGAAGAAAAGTTCAGGAGAAGGTAGAGTTCCGTGGGGCAAGGCTGGGTCCGAGGAGGCATCGGCTGGAAGCCGCAGGTTGAAGTCTTAGTGAGGCCATTGACGATGGTGAGAAAAAGCTCAGAGCAGGAAAAGCTGGCTTTCTAGGCGGAGGAGATCATCATAATCGATGGGGAGCCTGTTGCTGTCAAGCCCGGTGAAGGTTTTTACCTTTGTACTTAGAAAACTTTTCAGAAGTTGGAAACCTCCAGTGGGACAAAGTTGTAAGCTGTAGCCGAAGAGGGCTTCACGAGGCCGGATACCATCTCTGAGAGGTCCTGGAAAACAGGATTTGCTGCTGCGGAAAAAAATGTAGCGGGAGCTACCACGAAGTCAAGCCGACCGGCGATGCACCTTGGGCTGATCGGTTGGTGGGTAGGTCCCAGTCTTCTGTTGGTTCTTTGGTGAACATTTTTGTTAAGTCCAAATTTTTGGAGTTAGGCAGGGGCAGCACCTCTAACACCCCTTCAAAGGGTCCTGGACCTGGGCTGCAGGCACCACCTGGGAGGTAAGGATTCACTGCAGCAGAGGGCAGATGCAGGGTTCAAGGTCTTTGGAGCTTGTTATGTCCCAGTAGCTCACACAGGAGGCCCGCCGACTAGCCCTTAGAGTCACTTCTGGTGGTCCTGGGTTCAAGGAGACAATCCACTTCTCCCTCAAGCAGCCAGGCAAGTCTCTGGGGAGCAAGGCAGGCCTCAAGCAGCAGGGAATTCCTCTGGTAGCAACAGGACAGTCCTCTGGGGGAACAAGTCTGGCCTCAAGCAGCAAGGCAGTCCTCTGGGGAACAAGGCAGTTCTTCTGAGGACTTTCACAGGTCCAGGAGTGTACTGAAGAAGTGTTCTGAGGGGCCAATATTTATACCTGGGGCCAGCCTTTGAAGTAGGGGAATTTCCTATGCTACCCCCACATCTGGTTCTGGAAAGTTCTTCTCTTTCCCTTTCAAGGCTCCAAGAAGTCTGGGGGTGCCAAAAAATTAGTGTCAGGTTCCTTTGTATATGCTGGAGGCAAGCCCTTTGACGTGTAAGTTGGGCAGGGAATAGTTCTGCCTCTAGCCATCCTGGTAGGATGGCTCATCCTGCCAATATCTAGTCCCCTTTTGTCTCACTGTCTGTAAGGAATACACAAAGCCTAATAGCGGATCCATTCACAGTCATTTCACACAGGACACTGGAAGCATGCACGAAATGGTTAAGACAAAAAAATGACAACTTTCTAAAAGTGGTGTTTTCAGAATTGTGACATAAAATCTGACTTTACCATTAAAGAGGATTTTAAATTCTTTTGAGCCCAAACTTGACATGCCTATCTACTCCCAAACAAAAGGAAGCACTTATTACATGTGATTGTTTAACCCAGGGTTATCCAATGGGAGAGACAGGCCTTACAGTAGTGAAGAGGAATTTAGGAATTTTTCAGTACACCAGGACATGTAAAATGTAAGAACACAGGTCCTACTTTTTAAATACAATGCGCCCTGCCCCATGGTCCTTTAGAGTCTACCTTAGGCGGACTTATGTGTATTAAAAAGAAAGGTTGAGGCATTCCAATGGCAGGCCTAAGACATGATTTAAAGTGCTACTTTATTGGTTGGCACAATGAGTGTTGCAGGCCCACTAGTAGCATTTAATTCATATTCCCGGGGTACATGTAGCACCATATGCTAGGGGCTTATAAGTAAATTTGATGTACCAAACAGGTGTAGGCCAGTTTTACCATGTATTAGGGAGAGAGCAGTGATTAGCAGTGGTAAAATGCAGAGTCCTAATGCCAATAAAAACTTTCAGAAAACAGGAGGCATGAAGGCAAAATGTTTGGGGGTGCCCCTGCAGAGAGGGCTATGTCCAATATTTTCTCCATAGAACACTTGAGGTTTAGAATTTATGTTGTCCGCTAACAGAATTTTCAAGTTAGAAACTAAAAATAAATCTCTCTCACTTCTTCTACCTACCTTTGTCTCTTTGTTTGCATTATTACACTTTTTGGCAACAAGGACAGTTCTGTCACGATCGCTGCCAAGATCAGGAAGTGACAACGGAGCCTATTTTGTGTGGTGTAGCTCGGCACTGGTTATTCTCCTCATCAACGCTCCCTGCCTTCGACTGTGCCACGTCTTCCACACTTACCGAGAGGTAGGCCATCCAGCACTTTGACACCGCTTCTGTGTCTTTCTCTACCTCCTGACCACCCTCCTGAGCTTGCTGGGTATCCTCTCAGTGTTCATTGTGAATTTACTGGCAGTTCAAGCCTCACTTCCATTCTAGGGACCATTTTGAAATTCCTTGTTTTTTAATGGAGTTATGTGTTTCAACAACATTCAGTAAACAGTAGACATTTTTATATTGTTTCAGTCAGTGCCTCATTTGAGATTTTCTCTCCGTAAACGGTGTGGGGGTATGATTCCAAGCACTGGAAGAGCCCTCCGTTAGGCTCTCAGTGTTCCCGGGGCCAACCTTCTAGACCCGGACAGCATAAAATGGTTGCTGCCGACCAGAGGCACATTTCTGCCCTCCTGCTGCTGAGCCAAGCTCGAGCAGAGGAAGGTGGAACAATAGGCATCCTGTCACCAAAAGGTGTGACCACCTCCCAGACAGGATTTAGTGTATTGGGACCGGGTGGGTGTGCTTGTCAGCACCAGAACGTCTGCATGAGGGGCACACTTGGTGTACCTGTGCATAGTCCAGTTCAAACCAGTTCTGGGAGCCACGGGCTCCCGCTCTGGCTCGAAACTGGACAAAGGACATGGGCGTAACCTCCCCCCTGTCCAGAACCTCCCCTGGGAGGGTCCCCTGAATCTTCCCAACCCTTTCCCTAGGGTACTTAAGGGCTTACCTGGGTGTAGGTCCCTAGATTCGTCGTGGGATAAGATTCAGATCAGACACCACTTCCTCTACCGTCTGGGCACTCTGGACTTCGCTGGACTTCGTTTGGGCCTGACTTCGTCTCCCTTCCAGTCTGCTGCATTGTCTGTGCCTGTGCATCATACAGGAACCTTCCAAGGCCTGTGAAGCATCAAAGACACTTGAAGGAATCTCCCTTGGAGTGAAGGAGTCACTCTCCTGCATTCGCAAGCACCACAGCTAAGTCAACCGGTCTGCTGATCCTGAGCTGCTCTGGACTCCGTAAAGGTTCTGCAACACAGGTGGTGGTTTTCCACAGCTCCTGAGGCCTGCCCTGCCCTCTCACCAAGTTTGAGGCCAGTATCCCTCATGGGGGTTGCAATAACCGAACCCCTGTGCACCACATCCAACTTGCAGTTGCAAAGGCTTGTTGGCTTCCTTCCAAGAAGATCCTCAGCCTCCAAGTAGCCCCAACCTCGAGCATCTCCAGTGACCAGAATCTTCAGCCACACCACATCGTGTGCATTGTGGCCTGCATCTTTTGGTGAGCTGCTTGAGGTCCTCTTGCAACTCCAGTGCTTCGGGCCAGTGGGTCCATTTGAGGGTCACACTTGTTTCTTTTGGGCTCCCCTGATTGCTTGGGGCCTGCCCTGACTCTCCTGCTTTTGGTGAGTCCCCTGGACCTTGCTGGTCCCGACGTTGCTCCTTCTTTGATTCCTGCGTTGGTTGCATTTGCCAAGGCTTGTTGGTGCTCCCGCCAGACACCGGCACCTCAGCACTCGACATCCTTCGTGGGACAGCTCATGCACAGCTTCTGGTCGTCCTCAGCATCGCCTGGTACTCACAGCTGCAGAGTCAACGTCCTCGTCACCCATCCTGCAGCACCCGCCATTCGAGGGCATTCGTCTTCCAAGTCTCCTGGTCACTCCTGAGTGGCATAGACTCTGTCCCCTCTGCTTGCAGGTACCGCTCATTAAGAATCCATCCTCGGATTCCCCCGGAAACGTCTTCCTTCTTCCCCAGCGGCACTTTCCTGAAGTCCTCCATTGGGTTCGACGGTGGTTTCCGACACCACTTCACACGTATGCACCCAGCTTCCCTGGTGTAGGTAACGTGGGTACTAGAGTATCCACAGATGGGCTGGCTCTCCAACCTTGTGTCTTCCATGGGGTTTCTTCAGGGTCCACTGGGAAGGGTCCTTAATCTTTAAAAATCCAACTGCCACTTGCACATAGACTTCTACAGAGCACGCAGTCGTGTTCCCACAATGCACACGCTCTCCACGGGGTCCTTATCTACTTACTTTGGGTGGTTATGAGGGTCCCCAGCATTTTTACGTCCTCTCAACATCGTCCTGACTCGAGTCGTGGTTCTTGTACCACTTTCTTAGTATATGGTGTGGTCCCACCCTGGGGGTCCACTGTGTATTCTGTGCTAGTTACTGTGTTTCTTTGTTAAAGTATTGTGTGCATTGTGTAGGAGATACTTGAACGTACTAGAGAGTATTATATAATAAATACATATAATTATAAATACTTGGTGTGGTTCTTTTCACCTAATCTATACTATGAGATTGCATTCTGGTAAAACAAGCTGCTTTACACTCCTTCTGGGCTGGGCCTGAAGGCTGCTCTCCACAGCTATCACTTAGAGAGCTTTCTAAGGTTGTCTAAGACCTCTTAAATCACCATAAGGGTTGTCTGGACTGGTGCAAGGTGCCCACTTACATAAGTGGACATCATATACCAGGCCAGCTTCTCATAAGAGCGTTATGTGAGAGAATGCTCCACTTGTTACTCAGGTGATACATTTTGCAAAACCAACATTCCTCCCCTGTGTAGTGCTCTCTGGCCTAATGCACCTTGGCAGAAAATAGGGCTTGACATATATGGGCTTTACAACAAAATCCCTTCCAACATGCCGTATTCTGTAGTCTTAATCGATTACCATTCCAAATGGCCTGATGTGATGTTCACAGAAAGAATTTTCATCCCAGTAGAATTGGATTTTTTTATGATGTCTTTAGCCATGAAGGGTACCCTGAGAATATTGTCACTGACAATGGGGTGCAATTCACTTCCTCAGAGATGTCTGAATTTTTATCCACGCATGAGATAAAACACATTCATACTGCGCTATATGACCCAATGTGCAATGGCCTGGTAGAGCCCTTTCATAGATTCCTCAAGGACAGTATACGCCTTGCCTCGTTGAGGAAGTCCCTTTTGCTTTTGGCAATCAGAAGAAAACTGTGGGCCTATAGAGTCCCGCCTAATTCAGTCACAGGCAAATCCCCGTTCTTCCTCTTAAGAAACTGAGAGCGTAGCTCACCCATATGGCCCTGGTGGCTCAAATCTAGGTATCCTGTACACACATCTGATGAACCCCAATTTTGCCCTGGCAAGATCTTAGACAGGTTCAACGTCAACAAGAAAAATCTAAAGTGCGTTAGGATTGACATTATAAAAGCAAAGAAACTAACTTCAAAGTGGGTGATATGGTCAGAATTAATATCCGCAGATTGGTGCAGAAACTGAGTACACCCTAATCTATGTATCATAACCTAGAACTAATATTTTTCCCGGTTCTACCACAGATTTTCCTATCTCTTCTGAGTCTGAAAGTTTGCAAGAAGAGTTAAACTCGGTTGCTGAATGTGTAACTTGTTCACCCCATGTGAGACTTCCATCGTGGAATGTTATTCAGAATTATTGACTTTGTTTTCTTGGCAAAGTAGGATGTGTTGTATTTTAAACTAATATTAGCAATCACCTGTTAAGAAATGAACACCCAGTGGCATCAGGGGAGGAAGGAGATGTATGAACAAAGCATGTTCAGCATTACTCCTGGCACTAGACGGAAACGCACTGTTTGCAGTGATATTTCGTGAAAATTGCACCAATTTATACAAAATGAATTTTACGGTAACTCCTATGATAACTTAATTCAAGGCCTTACCTCTAGTGCTAACTCAGGAAAGGCGAGTGATAGTAATATGCTCTGTTTAGATGACATTTTTAAGCCACATAATTTGCGTGAGTCCTTTTTAACAGCTTTGGAGTTCATCCTTTGTAAATAAATGAAACTTGTTGAAAGATTTTTAATTTAGTGCCAGGCATGTTTACTATGTAATTTGTATAATTTGCAGGTCAATTTAATTGAGCATATTGTGCACAATTTAGACATTTCACTCTCGAAGGACAACTTATACGCAAGTATTGCTCCTTCCTTTAAATCTAGTGTCACAATTGCAGATCATGTACCAGACGCCTGGGCTTGTCAAATCTCTCAGAAGGAGGACTTCTGTCCATAGGTCTTGGAAAGAGGGAGGATCTCGAACCTAGTTCTTGACAGTCTTGGTCTGCCAGCGATAAGAGTGACCCCTTCCAGTAGCCACGATGCCACCAACACTTTGAGCATCTAAGCATATAGTGCTTCCTAGAAGGAGCGCCAAGGGAGGAAAAACCCCAAAGGCAAAAAAACACCAATGAAGTCAGCGTGGCTCCAAGATGACAAGGCGTAAGAAGAAAGGAGACTGTAGCCCGGAGTAGGAAGCAAGAATGCTACTGGAGACACAGGATAAAGGAGAAGGAGTCCCAGGAGCAAATGGAGTGAAGAAACACACCAATAGGAGTGAAGATGTGTTGTGACGCAAGAAGGAAGATGAATCTAACCCCTTATATACCTTAAGGACAGGAAGTTACCTCATCAAAATAAAGCCACCATCTTAGGTTGGTAACATCCCAAAGAAAACAATGGGATAGCCACCATCTTGGTTTGGGTACTTTTAGTCGCATGAATCCTTCCTCAAGGATTCTAGGACAAAGAAAGGAGAAGCCATGGTGTCCTTCAAAGAGATCCCCGGGGGTAGGACTGCACTGGTGGGACAACTACCTCAAAGTAAGGCCTGTGGGAATGTGTGGCCGCCCGCCTGCGTCTCTGCTGCCCTGCTGGCCGATGTACTGCACGGCCTGCTGTATCGAGCGGACCGCGAAAGAAATTGTAAGACGGGCACAGGCCACCATGTGGCCCACGGTACAACAGGGCTGAACACTTATTGCAACACTAAGCATGCTGGGACTTGTATCCCCCCATTTCCCTTGACCAGCAGGCACCGAAAACCAATAGAATGAAGAGGACTGTTGGCTGAAAATCCTAGAAGGAAAGAAAGTAACCCACATAACATAGAGCCAATATGCAGCGAGGGGAGAAGATTGCAGAAGCAGCCGCTCTCAGAAGGGCAAGAGCTACCGGGGAGATCACAGCTCCTTCTAAGTGCAGTGTGTTGTTGTTGCCATGTCCAGGGCCTCCCAGTCAAGTATGGCAGTGCCTATGTCAAATTTCCTCTAGATTCGGCAGTACTAGATGCAAAGGCTCATCCCCACTTGAATTTTTGAAGAGTCCAGATAGGGCACAAACCACTACACCTCATCCTGTCTTGCACACAGCAGAACAGAGGAAAACAAATGAATAATTAACACACATCAAAATCTGATGATTTTGTAATGTCCCACCAACGTGCTATCCCACCTCCTCATTTCATTCTTGTTTGTTACACGTTAATTTTACAGTTGGAACAACAAAGGAATCAGTGATTCATAGAAATGCATTATTAATTTTTTCCTTCAGAATCATTGTTAGAAAATTGAATTACTCCAGATGAAGTGCAGTGTATGCATGAAAGAAGTAGTACCTGGATGAATGATGGAAGATTTAAAACAAGTCGACACCCATTACCCAGATCTGCACTGTGCATGGAAAACATATGAATATGAATACCAAATATACTGATAATTTATGGTTTGCTCCCAGACAAGCATTCTCCATGTTGCATAGCATTTTTAGCAGTGAGACTGCTAAATAAAGTTGTTGCATCTAAATGAGTGGTAGACTTGGAGCTACCTGTGAAAAAAACAATTACAAAATACGCCCAACCTGCCAAATTCAGGGTTCCTTCTTTCAAATATCACAGACTATTTGGAAGAAAATTCAAAAGAGCGCTCAAAATGAAGAATACACAAATTATAACTAGGGCTCCCGGTTTTACGGCATTTATTTTTTAACATTTCCGTCTGTATTTATCCATATTTATTTTTTGGTCATCTTATTTGTATTTATCCATATTTATTTTGTGCAAATCAATGGAGTCATAAAACTGTATATTTCCACATTTACATTTATTTATCTGATGAACATGCACTTATACTTTGCTGCCTGTCACATTTTAGCATTTTAAGCAGCCAAATATAGGAAACCACTACACTCACAGGTAAATATCAGCATTATAATACAACTATATGTTAACATATGCCTGTTTTTATGAACATCTCAAACTGTTTTTTAACTTCCCATGTTGTTTATCTGCTCTGCTGTTGTTCTGGAAACCACGAAAAACAGCATGGAGAGTCCCCACAAGAAGCACAGTTTTCTGGATTTTTTCGCTTTTAAAAATAAATACAGACAGGAAACACATTGTTTTCTGTATGTATTTAGCTGTAAAAATCTGTAAAAACGGAAAACTGGGAGCCTTAATTATAACAAACTTTAGTTTGAATTAAAAAACTGTCTTAGCATTTCATCCTCATGACCAATGTGGTAACCATTAATACAAAGTGAATATAACAATACACATTAAGAAAAATTATTCCAGTTACTAAAATATTATGAGTAGTACATTAATTGAAATGTTTAGAGGAAGTTGCAACAACTAACAATGCCAATGAGGGTTGGCATAACTCTTCTCCATATCCAGCTGGCTAAAGTCATCCTACACCATACAGCTCCTTGGAAATGGTAAAGAAAGAGCAGAGTTTCCATGAAACGACACTAACACAATCGATTTCAAGATCTCTAGTCCTGAAAGTTTTGAAAAAAACAAAGGAAAACAAGACAATTATTGACTAAGGTGCATAAGTTTGTCACAATTACTTGTATAGAATACCTGGTAATGGCACAATTCTAATACTATCTTAATTAGCAATACATTCTCCACACCTAAATGATATGTAGTAATAACAAATTTCTCTCATTCTCTTAAGGCCCTTTACACCATACCTCACACTGACGAAATCAACAATAGTCCAATAAACATAATAAATTGTGGTAGAAAACCTTGCAGTGTAGTTGAAATCCATCTTCTTCCTCAGAGGTAAATCCAATTCCAAACAAAACATCTATTGAAAAACTAGTCTAAAAAATGCCCCAAAAACAAAAACACTCTTTTGAAAACTGGAAAATCGAGAAAGAGGGGTTCCTTTTTTTCATGGGAGACCACAGAAACTTCTTTCTAAAACTAAAAGAAAAAGCTCACTCCTCAGCTTGCAGATCCTCAGCCCTCATACAAACCATTGACAAATCAGGTTCAGAAACGTCCAGAAAAGAAATGCCCCATTGAAAACCAAATGAGAAGGTTTTTGTTTTTTTCGGGCAGATCCCCTACATCTGCATTCCTTAAAAAATGGCGTAGCACCTCTCTTTAATCCTTGCCTGCTCGAAAAGTATCTAGCATGCAATACCAAACAAAATGAAGAAAACACCAAAGAACAGAATAGCCCTCAAAATTTAACGAATCACCCATATAACCCCAAAAAGTACAACGCAATTATCCGATGCAAGATTTAAAAGCAAGCAGATTTTAAACATCTTAGCTGAACCACAGCAATTGCATCCCAATGCATTGATTTGCAATGCTCAGGTACACTGGAAATAGTTAATGGATGACATTGCAAGCAAGAACATAGGAAAAATGGGAGTGAAAGAAAGTAAAAAAAGACATAGGGGCTCATTAGGATGGCAGGCGGAGGCACAACCGCGGTGCTGGCGGAAAATGTCTTTTTCCGCACACCAGCAGCGGTCCTCGCGCCCACCATATTACAATGGTCAAACATAGCCCATTTTCCGTCCGCTGCGGAGTGACGCAAACCGCCAGAAATTTGCGCCCGCCACCGCGGTGGAGGCAGCCAATAGAGACACACCGCCGTGCGGAATGACGTCCCGTCCGCCGTACAAATTACGATGCTGCAAAAAGCCCATCACACCGCAGCGGAGAATCCACCCACCCAGAGACGGCGGAAGCACGACAGCGGAGCGCGAAACCAGACACCCGGCCCCCTCCACTCGGTCCTGACCGCAATGAATCCAGCTCTACAAGCCTTTCCGGCGCTATACCTCATCCACTACCAGCAAATAATGCACCGTTGCGGACAACGCCGCAGGTACGCAAATACACAACTCCGCACACACACAACTCCTGTGCTGACATACGGTTCCTGTCCACATCAGACACTCTGGTGGGGACAGGAACATATCCCCCAATGTACACACACATGTCCCACCTGATAGAAACTCACCCCTCCACATCCGGGTCACCCATCAATCGTGAAATCACTGCAATGTCCCGGTCACGTCACCGCAGCGGTGAAGACGCGGGAAAACCTGCACACAATGTAGTAGGCAGGGCTGGCGCCAGGCATGGGCAGTCTGGGCAGGTTTCCAGGGCTCCACCTTCACCCTACCCACACTACGCCTCCCACACCCATCTGTGAACATGCTGTGTGCTCCTCCTGTGCCCCCCCTGCACAATTAATCTGCCAGGTGTAGCCAGACCTTGCAGCCCACACACCAAAGGACAAGGAAGCCTGACTTGGAAGGTGGGGGTGAAGAGGAACACCCTGCACAGAAACTCAGGGGCTGGACAACCCTCCTCCTCACACCCACCTCCCACTCATGTGTAGCAAACTGAGCATGATTACAAAATGAAGACTCACACTGCCTATGAACATCCACTGAACTGTCCACACTGCCTATCAAGTCACACACAAACACCCAACACTGACACCCAGCCACATACTCACACCATAGGTCAGCAGCAATGGAGGACCAGAAATGGCCCAGCCAAAAGGGAAGTGATCAGTGCTGGAAAACCATGGAGCAAGCCACATAGCATCTGCACATCACATGCAAGAGAAGGAACATATCACACCACCCTTAGGCCAACAAATCAGACATGGGTGGCACAGTGAGTGAAATTAAACCAAGGTGACCTCTGTGCAACAACTCAGTGATACATCAAGGCAAGCCATGCATAGGCACAGGAATGATAGGAAGTGTCTGAAGTCATACAGTGACCAGCCACACATCTGTGTCAACTTACTTGACATGTGTATGTCATTAGCACAACACACATGGCTCATTGTCACACTCCCTGACTGTCAAACACAAGTAGGACCTTCACACATGCCCCTCACCCAAGCACCTCACACCTGCAACACTCCACACCTGTGAGAAACACACATAATGGTGCAAATAAGGTCCTGTGAGTTCACTGACAACCAATCACACACCCTGTGCTGCATCCACAAACATCACACTCACACTCAGGGATGCCTGAACCAATGCTGACACAAAAACAACTGTCAAACACAAAGCTCACAAACAACATCCACAGCAGTCCAACAAGCCCAGACATGTGCAGCCAAACAGTGGAAAGGCAATGTGACCCTAGACAGAACAGGAGTACACAACATTGCCACTCAGGGCCAATGCACAGACACCATACCCCAACACAAACAAGAATTGCATCATCAAAAAACACACATGAACACCAACTGGGATCAATGGGACAATCAGCTAACACAGACAGAGACACCACACCACTCATCCAGTGAACATGGTGTCACAGTGTGCCACAAGCATGCACATGCACAATCCTGACAAGTGACAGGCCCAAAATAGGAGGACAAACCACTAGTGTGCACTCAAAACAAGCTCAGGAACAAGAATCCACCTTGCTTCATGTGACAGACACACAAGTATTACACACTACACTTGCAACATACATCTGAATGTATCACACAGCAACAACTACTTACACACAATGTCATGCAAATAGAACCTCACACACACATAGCATCTGCCAGTAGAAAGAGCCAACACAGGCCAAACACTGCATACATCCACAACAAACACACAACAGATGCACAGACCAATCCATCACATTACAAACTCAGCTGGACATCAGGGGGATGCACACCAGGCAAGTATAAGGCAACATACACTGACAGCACTGCATGCACACCAAGCAGTGTGTGCACAACAACCAAACCAGTAGCACACATATCTGAGTGCCACACCATGAACTCCCACAACAAAAATCATCACAGCACAAACATAACATCACACTCAGGAAGGGTAGCAGAACCCCAGCAAACACACATATAGCTTACCCATCACCCACAGATGCACAACTCAGGGAAACCCAGATGCAAACAACATGACTAGATGATTGTGCTGCTCAAACATATGCACTGCACATGAGCAACCATGACAGCAAACCAGTAGAAGAAAATGGCACATAACTAATTTGGAAACTGTCCTGAGTGTCACATTGGTCCTGTACACAGTTCAGCCTCACACAGCATAGTGTCACACTATGAAGTGGTGGGGAGGCTCACACACTGGCAAGCCATGGGGTGGAAGACATGAGATTGAAGTGGTGTGTACGTCAGTAGTGGACAGGTGAGGAGTGCACAGAACACAAACACATAGAGGAGTTACTCACAGTGTGTAGGCATCAGAAGCACATATAGGGGATGGCATGACTCCACATACCACATACCATCATGGAGCCAAAAATGGCTCAAGTGACAGCAATGCATGAGAAAACTCACAAATAATGTCAGTGTGGCTGAGCAGGTCTGCACAGTGAGCACAAACAGTAACAAGACACATGGCTGATCAACAAAACACAACACAGACTTGGCAGTCACACACTCTGCATACTCACAACTGGCAGCAACAACAAGTAGGTGTCCCCCAGGAGTGCAAGGACACACCAACACACTGCACAGTGCCCAAACTACAACTCCTACATGTGCCCACAATCTGAAGCACATGGTAGACAATTGAAACAAACAGACACTCATTACCTGGATCATACATGTGTGCAGTTGGCAATGCAGGGGCACACACATATCAACACTACTGACAATGACAGCCCATCCACACTGTATGACCACTCAAGTTCACATATCCAAATGTAGCCATGAGACTAGGAAGAGAGGCCTACACAAGATGACCACACATCAACATTGCTGTACACACATCAAGAAAGATCACACTGATATGATGGACCTGGCCACCCCGCAAGTAATCCTGTGGATAGGATTCACCTCTGTTGTGGTATTGCAGCATAACATGACATGTGTACGATTTAGCAAACATGACCCTAGAATGATTAGGATAACAGTAGATCATCACAAACACCCATCATTGCACCCTCAATCCTCAGAGTCAACAAGAACAAAAGTGCCTGTCACCTCTAGCAAACTCTGAAAAAGTAAAACAAGCAATTGGCAATGTTAACTGCTTAACTGCTTCGAACGTTCCGCGCCAGTGCGGAACGTTCTATTAAGCGGGCGGGGCCGCGTCGGCCAACGGACGTGCGCAGCACTACCGAGGTAGTGCTCGCGTCGGCCGTTGGCCGACAGAAGCACTTAAGGGGTTAAAGTGGCATACAGAGCATGTGTCACATGCAACCATACCCATCCAGAACGCATTTCATTTAGCAAGGACACTGACAAAGCAGACAACAGGAGTAACTGTCTTTATTACATATTACCCAGATAGGCATCAAAATTATAAAACAGCAAGGCCAGTGGCCAGTCCATAGTTCAAAGTATGTACATGTGTGCATGAGAACCTGCACAGGGAATGGGCATCCAAAGTTACAAACAGCAAGGCCAGTGGCCAGTCCATAGTTCAAAGTATGTACATGTGTGCATGAGAACCTGCACAGGGAATGGGCATCCAAAGTGACAAACAGCAAGGCCAGTGGCCAGTCCATAGTTCAAAGTATGTACATGTGTGCATGAGAACCTGCACAGGGAATGGGCATCCAATGTGATAAACACCAAGGCCAGTGGCCAGTCCATAGTTCAAAGTATGTACATGTGTGCATGAGAACCTGCACAGGGAATGGGTAACACCGTACACTGCCATGGGACACACCACAGCTCGGGGGACACAAATGGGCAATCCAGGCACTGCTGTGGGAGAGATGGGTTTGGGAGGGGGACTTTGCCTCAGACCTGACTGTCAGTTGAACTGGGAGGTCGCTGATTGTCGGGGCCAGTTGGAGGACTGGACCTGGGAGAGAGAGGAGCAGCTGAGGTAGAGGCATCAGTGGCTTTGTGAGCCGGAGGGCTGCTTGGACCGGGTGGCATGGTGGCACGGGGAGGCGGAGACATGCTGCCGTGAGACACAGTGTGTGAGGGAGAATGTGGAGGGCTGCCTTTCCACTTCTTGGGGATTCGATAGGTAAGAATTGTCTTGGTAGGAGTGGGAAGTGGGGCGGGCACAACAGACTCAATCTCCACCAAAGGTGCATCAGGTGCAGGTGGCTCTCCCTGTGGGGATTTGCTGGATCTGGTGGTACGCTTGGGCTGGCCTTGCCTTTTCCCCTCCATCTCCTGTTGACCAGGTGAAACCCCAACATTGCTCTCCTGCCCCAGCTTCACAGGGGTGTGGGTGGGAGTTGAGGTTGTGGGTGAAACTGCCTTGGAGATCTGTTTCTGCGGACTCTTTGCAGGCACCAGCTTCACAGCAGGCAGGGCAACTGTGTGTTTGTCTTTGGGAGCAGGTTTGGGGACGGGAGTGTCCTTGGATGGGGCTGATTTGGATGCATGTGAGCCTAAGGCCTGCTTCTTGGCCTGATGGCCCGGAGTGTCACCTGAAGGGCTTTTGCCTTTGCGCTCCTGTGTGCCTGGTTTTTGTTTTGGGGATGGTGTCTGTGCTCTGGTCCTCTTGGAGTGCTGCTGTTGTGTGCTGCGTGTTGAGTACTTGGAGCCTGAGGGCTGTGGTGTGTGGTCACTCTCGTCAGATGTTGGCACTGGCAGGGTGGTTGCCGAAGGGACTGGAGCTGGACTCTGAGCCTGTGACAACTGATTGGCTGCCGTCACTGTGGAGGACAAAGACTGGACAGTTCTGTGTAGCCCACCCACGTCAGAATGAATCCCCTCCATGAAGGCAACTACCTGTGCCAACTTCTTGTCATGATCCTGGAATGCATTCAGGAGAGTAGTCTGACCCACACACAGCTGGCGCAAAAGGTCCACCGCCTCAACACTGAGGGCAGCAGGGGAGACAGGGGCAGGGGCAGCGGTGCCTGGGGGGAAGGACACTCTACCCTTCTTACTGCTGTGGGCACCGGCAGCACTAGTGGTTGTAGCCGGGAGGGTGGGCACTGGACGATGTGTGGTGGAAGAAGAGGCAGATTTCCCACTCCCTGTGTCCGCCAACATCGATGAGCCACCGCTGGAGTCAGATGATGTTGAGGTTGGTGTTTCTGGGCGTGATTCTTCAAGGGCACTCCTGTCCCCCTCCGAGGCGCTGGTCACATCAGTGTCAGTGTGCTCATGTGTAGCAGTCGTGCCAGATGCCTCACCACTGGTGTCTGTCCCCTGTCCTTCTGTGCCCTCTGTAGATGCTGCAAAAGACAGAGATGTAGGTTCAGTATGGTGCCATACTCACAAACATCACATGCAAGCAAAGCACAAAACTAGAACATGATACCCCCCAGTTGCACACCACCCTGTGCAGTCTGCAGGTGCAACCTTAATGCAAAACTCAGAAGATGCATGGAAACATGCATAGTTGGCATTAATGACCCAGGTGACGTTCACACAGCCAAATAGCTGGCCCGTGCCTCCTGGTAACCTGACATACTGATTACTGTAAGCATACCTACGTGTCTGTAGGTGAGATAGATGTACATCTCAACATGTTGTCACAGTCACATACGGAGTCACTTTAAGGGGCAAACACAGATGCTGACTCAAGAATGTCCTCATACTATGGCCATGAGCTACAGATGTCCACCATGTTGTGCCTTGAAGCACAACGACCGTTGCACATTGGTGTCAGATGTGTAGTTCTCACAATTTCGAAGTCAGGCACTGCACACATCGAAGAAAGCACACTAAGATGAGGCACACTGCTGTACACTTCCCGATGATGTCTATGACACCCATAATGCAGCAGATGTCAGAAGGCCACATCTCATCTTGCAATGACAAGGGCCATTATCTTAAACACATGAGAAAGTACACGTAGCAAAAATGCATGACAGCTGCACTCAACACAGAGGCCACTTACAAGCCATTGCATCACACTAGAAACATCACAGAGCTCCGCACTGGCTCAGGGTTGGGATACATGCAGTCACTCACACCCAAAGTCACCCTTCGCAGAATACTCACCCCCAACTTGCTGCTGATGGGCCCTCAAACGTCCATCCAGCTCTGGCTGTGTCACTGCCAAGATGTGGGCCATTAGTGGTGTCATGCTCCTGGGCGCCAACCTGCCAGTCCGAGGGAGCAGCCCCAGCGTCATCTCTGCCACGTTTTTGCTCAGCCGGCAGATGTCATCCCACTTACTCTGGCGGACTTTAAGCTGCAGGCATGGGAGACAAGAAGAGGAAGTTTCAGTGTCACTGGGTTATGTACCACTGTGTCTCAGTACAGGAGCATGCACAAACTTAGCAGAGCTATACAGATATGTTCAGCTCACTGTGTCATGGAGGTCACATTTAGGGACATGATCTTACATTCTCACACACTTTTCATAAGGTCTGTCTTGTGCAATCCACAGGCCTAAGATTGAACATTGATGAATAGGGTGGCAGGCAACACATATGTCTCACTCTGTCCATTTACTGATGTGTCCCAGGCAAATTGGGCAGTATCTGTGCAGGCCAGGGGGACTCACACTGAGGTTAAACGTGGGCCATCAGAACACATGCATGTACAATATGAGAGGGTAAACAGTGCCTACACATGCGAGTCAGTACACATAATGAAAACAAGGGAACGAGGATGTTTCAGGAGTACATTAATATGATGTGTCATAGGTGCATTTCCACCAACAGTGTCACCCTCAGGCATTTCAATCTTGTGCATGATGCTTACATATCCATGGTGGCAATATCAAAAATGGACACACATCCTTCAGTACCCTCTGGACGAAACACATTTGTAATGTCACAAATGAACATGTGTAGAGCTCATGGACACTGACATCCATTAGCACAGGCAATGTTTGTTCTGACTTCCACTTTCCAAACCAGCAGTGTTACTGTATGGCTGCAAAAACACTGCATGTCCCTCCCATCCTGAAATGCAGCCATGGATCTGTGGAAAATAGGCTACAAAATACATTGACATGAAGTCAGCATGCTAGGCAGTGTATGACACAAACTTGCACTCACAGGCACATACTACAGCAGATCAACTTCATGTGTGCACTCTGCACACGCCAACTTTCTCTCTGAAACACTTACCATTACATCCGGAGCACCATATAGCCTTCCATACTGTGAAAGCACCTCGTCCACCAGGACCTCCAGCTCCTCTGTGGTGAAGGGACGGGCCCTGATGTTCTCAGTTCTCGCCATCACTGGGTCCAGGAGACAGGAACAGCAGCAGTTGGGTATGAAGAATGGCAGGCAGCAGTGTCTGGATGCAGTGGAAATGTGTGGCTCTCTCCCAGACATATATAGCCCCCTGGGGTTGTTTCAGTGGTAGTCAGATGCTGCAATTGGTGTTCCAGATCAACTTTTTTCAAATGTAACCAATGACAGGCCCCGCGGTAGCGGAGCACGCCTACCGCGATTTTCAAAATTGTATTTCACTACCGCGAATGCGGTTCCCATTGGCTGAATGGGCATGGGCATTGGCGGTGTCACACCCCGGGGCCCAGGCGGTCGCTACCGCAATCGTGCATCTTTCAATTGCATCCAATGACCGGCCCCGTGGTAGCGGAGCACATCTACCGCGATTTTTAAAATTGTATTTCACTACCGCGAATGCGGTTCCTATTGGCTGAATGGGCATGGGCATTGGTGGTGCCACACCGCAGGGGCCAGGCGGTCGCTACCGCGATTTGGCATCTTTACCTTGGTGCCTATGGCCGTGATTGCGGTGGCGGTGCATGCCTACCGCGGGTTTCAAAAGTGCATTTCACTACCGCGATTGCGGTTCCAATTGGCTGTAGGGGCATGGGCATTGGCGGTGCCACACCGCAGGGGCCAGGCGGTCGCTACCGCGATTTGTCATCTTTACCTTGGTGCCTATGGCCGTGATTGCGGTGGCGGTGCACGCCTACCGCGGGTTTCAAAAGTGCATTTCACTACCGCGATTGCGGTTCCCATTGGCTGTAGGGGCATGGGCTTTGGCGGTGCCACACCGCAGGGGCCAGGCATCTTTACCTTGGTGCCTATGGCCGTGATTGCAGTGGCGGTGCACGCTTACGGCACCTATGGACACATCATGGTGTAGCAATGGCAATGGCCAGTTCTCAGCATTGAACAGTAGACACTTATTATGAATCATGCCACCAGATAGTGTAATTCAATGCTAGTGTGACATTTAACTCACTGATGACTACACATGCCATGACAGTGCACAGGATTACATGCATTGGCATGTACTCCCTCACCTGTCACTTATGACGTTGTTGTGCATGTACACAGATCTGTTGTGTGATGGACTCTCAAATATGTACACATGTCAATGTGTGAGATGGCTGAGCAACCCACAGAGTGACTACATAATGTGCATATTTCACTGTGTACATTGCTGAACTCATGTTGATACTTGATCTTTATGCACACACTGCGGACGCGCGCAGACTGCAGGCAAACTATAGCGCTATTTTAACATTTACGAATGTGCTGCTAATCTGTTTTAAAAAAACAAATTTTTACAGAAGTCTCTTCCTTTTAAATTGTGCTGCATTTGTCTTTTACTCACCTACCTCATCACTTAATCCGCACTGCTCCCCGGTCCATCACGGGTTGTCCCGATTGTTGTGGAGGGAGTATCCAGCAACTTTCACTACCCACTTCCGGACAAGCGACCGGAGGGGGTGGAGCCTCTCTCTCACTTAAGCTACATGCCACAAGCTTCGCGCAGCGGACGCGCGCAGACTGCAGGCAAACTATAGCGCTACTTTTAACATTTACGAATGTGCTGCTAATGTGTTTTAAAAAAACTAATTTTTACAGAAGTCTCTTCCTTTTAAATTGTGCTGCATTTGTCTTTTACTCACCTACCTCATCACTTAATCCGCACTGCTCCCCGGTCCACCACGGGTTGTCCCGATTGTTGTGGAGGGAGTATCCGGCAACTTTCACTACACACTTCCGGGCAATCGACTGGAGGGGGTGGAGCCTCTCTCTCACTTAAGCTACATGCCACAAGCTTCGCGCAGCGGGCGTGCCACCTGCACGCCAAAGGCAAGCCCGTCTGCGGCCGGTCGGGGCCAGGGGCCATGACCACTGCCCCATCCTCGAGGGACAATATGAGCTACTCACAAAAGCAGTTATACGAGCTCCATCCGAGCCCACAACGCGAATGTAATTCACTTAATCTGGAAACCCCAGATTCTAACTGCTCCTGTTGTGGATATGCGTTTGTTATACAGGCCAGTAGGGACCATACCACAAATACCACTGGTTCCACCAACAACAATATACAGAAGCTATACCCTGATATGAGTAAGGTTACACCTCCCAAGGAATTCACCTTCTTCAATATCAATTGCAGGTCGCTTCCTAAACATAAGGCTGATATCTTTGACCTCTTGTGGAATAAACAACCCGCTGCCATTTTCCTCACGGAAACGTGGTTACAGGAGAGCTCTGGTCCCGATCTCGCTTCCACTCTGCCCCCCAACTACTCGATAATTAGGAAGGATCGTGGTGCCAAAACAGGAGGGTGCATTGCGGTAATTTTTAATAACTTATACACCTGTAAATGGGAGGACTTGCCTTTTAAGGGTTGCGAGGCCAGTTCATTCAAACTCTCCCTTACACCCCAATTTACATTTTCTGGGATCTTGATCTACCGCCCACCGGGGCCAGCAGGGCCATGGGTTGCGGCCTTTCCTGAACTTATTGCCCCCCTTTTGTTGGACGCTGCCAACTTCACTATTCTGCGAGACATGAATATTCACTTTGACGACCCAACATGCACAACGAGCACTTCTCTGACGGCTGATCTGGCAGCTATGAATATCCTACTCTGCAATTCAGGACCCACCCACATTGCGGGCCATCTATTGGACCCCATTTTTTCAAACCTATCTAATATTTCATGCCAGGCAGCTCTCCCAGTACTTTGGTCCGATCATTTTTTGGTCGGGTTCAGGGTGAGGCAGGATCTGCAGTGTGCAAATACGCCCATCTTAGCCACCAAGTCGAGGTCCAGAAACTGGAAGAAACTAGACATAGATACTTTTAACCAACACCTCTCAAATAACATCCCCGCTATTACTTCAGTCAATTTAGCAGACTCGGACACCATCCATTCCTGGATTGTAACATCTATTGATTCGTGCCTCCCATCATCCATTAAAAAAGTGAACAATCACCGACCTCCTGCCCCCTTGTTCTCTGAAAGGTTAAAAACAGAGAAAACCAAATGTAAAGCGCTAGAAAGACGCTGGAGGAAGGACTATGCGCCCGAACTCAAACTTGCTTACAAATTAGCAAAAAGGGAATACCATTCCCTCTGCAACGCTGCCCGAGCTGAATATGTGAGCAACACCATCATGTCGGCACAAAACAGCTCCAAGACCCTGTTTAAATTAGTTAAAGACCTTTCGGGCGCAGCTTGCCAACCCATCCCCCCTGTGCTCACCGAAGTACAATGTGAGGACTTAGCCAAGTTTTTCATCAATAAAGTGGAGAAAATCTAATCAGCACTGAACGTAGTGTCAACCAACGTGGTGCAGCAAACTAAGAACTTTCCCCCTACATCAGGCAGCTCCGCTCAAATGGCTAATCAGACCACCATACCATCCAACACTTTAGAAAATTGGCTGCCTCTGGATACCAGCTCTTTTAAACGTATTTTAAACAGCCTTAAATCCGGCTCTCCTAGAGATCCTCTTCCCATTGCCATACTTCAGAAGCTTGAGCCATCATCTCTAAAGCTAATCATGGAGTTGCTCAATGCATCCCTGCAGGAAGCAGTTGTTCCATCTGAATGGAAACACGCCATGGTTCTCCCACTCCTGAAAAAAGCCAATGCTGATCCAGCGGAACCATCCAATTTCCGCCCGATCTCTCTACTTCCAGCCTTTTCCAAAATTCTAGAAAAACATATTAACCAGCAATTGACACATTTCATCGACTCCCAAAACTTTTTACACGCATCTCAGTCTGGTTTCAGAGCTGGTTTCTCTACGGAAACCACTCTTTTGGGAGTCACGGAAACATTGCGCCACCGCCTTTATATGGGTGATACTGTGGCACTCATACTGCTTGATTTGAGTGCCGCTTTCGACACTGTGTCACATAGCGCCCTACTAAAAGCTTTACAATCACTGGGCAGCACTCAAATGGCTCACTGATTTCCTGACCGACCGTACTTTTCAGGTCTTTTCTCTGTCAGCCAGTTCTAAGTCCCATGCTTCTCCTCATGGAGTACCGCAGGGCTCCATTCTCAGCCCACAACTGTTCAATGTCTACGTGAGGCCTCTGGCTACGATTGCGGAAGACGCTGGGTTGTCCATTTTTTCCTACGCCGACGATACCTAGCTAATCTTCTCCCTTTCCACCAAAGAGGCATCCAAGTCTTCTTCTCTCCAGGCAGGGCTACAAAATATTGCAGGTTGGATGCAAGCCAACTTGCTGAAACTCAACGGCGAAAAAACGGAAGTACTACTTTTTGGGAAAAATAATGATCTCTGGGGCCCCTAGCACTGGCCTCCTCAAATGGGCGCTCTTCCCCAACCTGCGCAACAGGTCCGCAATTTAGGCGCTATTATTGACGACCAACTGTCAATGAAACAGCAAGCAGTCAAGGTGGCCTCAACCTGCTTCACCATCCTTAAGTGGCTTAAAAAAATCCTTTGGATGTTGCCTGGTCCCACGCAAAAAACGGTAGTCCAGGCTCTTATTACTTCCAGGTTGGACTATGGCAAAGTCCTGTATTTAGGAGCCAATAAGGAGGTGATTCGTAAACTGCAGGTAGTGCAGAACGCGGCGGCCAGGTTACTCTGTCAGGTCCCCAGAAGGGCTTCCATCTCAGGCTCGCTCTGCGATCTTCACTGGCTTAGGGTGGAGAACCGCATCAAATTCAAGGCCCTAAGCTATATGCATAAAATCAAATCTGGTACAGCACCACAATATTTGAACGCCTTAGTCCATCCCTATCTTCCACCGCGCCTTCTTCGCTCTTCCACTCAGGCTAAATTTTCGGTTCCTAGGACCAGACTGTCGCGCATAGGCGGCCGGTCCTTCTCTTGCCTGGGCCCTACTCTGTGGAACTCACTCCCTACGTCTCTTCGGAATGAAAACCATCTATACGAATTTACGCAAACGCTTAAAAACGTGGTTATTCAATCAATAGTCTTCTTTCACTCTGCCCGTATCTGCGCCTTATAAAATTAAATAATAATAATAATAATAACACTGTGCTTATTGTGTTGGTAATGAGTGCCCTGTCCGAATTACGCAAGAAGGTGTGGCAGGTACAGCAGCTACGTAGAAGCCAGCAGTGTTGCTGGTTCAGACATGTGCTGTGTCAACTAGTCTCAGGGCTGGTGACACAAGATGTAGGAATGTACCTTTTGGCATTCACATAGTCTGAATCTGTTTTGGGGGTACTCACTGGGTAAATACTGGACACGAGTACAACTACTTTAGATCAAGGTGTCTCTACATGTGACTTGTGCTGTAAGCTGTAGTTTCAGGCCATTCATTGTTGGCGCTGTGTCAGTCAAAACGTAAGATGTTGGACACATCTCAGAGGGGACTTGAATTGACATGTCTCCCCTTTCATCCTACCTAGGAGGCGACCAAATGTGCATCGTCCATTCACATTGCTTGCGGACATGGAGGATGAGGACATCATATGGAAATTCCATTTGGATCGACCTACCCTTCAGGACCTATGTGCTCAGTTGGAGCCCCATCTGAGGCCTCGCAGAACCTATCCAACTGCTTTGACACCAACATGTAAGGTGATGGCGGCCCTGCATTTTTTTTCAACTGGTTCATTCTAGTACACGGTGGCCAGCGCAGGTGGGATGTCTCAACCAATGTTCAGCATGGTGCTACGTGAAGTCCTGTCCACTATGATGACCTACAAGGACAGCTACATCCATTTCCCCAGGAGACATGAATTGGCAGCTGTGAAGGGTGATTTTTATGACCTTGCCCACATCCCTAATGTTGTCGGTGCCATTGACTGCACACATGTTGGCCTGGTTCCACCACAGGCACGTGAGCACATCTACAGGAACAGGAAGCATTCCCATTCCATCAATGTTCAAGTGGTATGCCAGGCGGATATGATAATCTCCCATGTCTGTGCCAAATTTCCGGGATCAGCCCATGACTCCTACATCCTGCGTAACAGCATCGTACCACAGCTGATGGCAAATCTGCTTCCGGAGCATGCGTGGATTGTGGATAAGTATGCAGGGTCAAGTAGCGTGCTGTATGTGTGACATGCTGTCCTCTGCCACAGTCATATTACAAAGTTGGTCTGTGTAGCTCACACCTAGGTGACTCTGCATATCCCAACCCGCCTTGGTTGCTGAGCCCACTGAGGAACCCCAGGCACCCGGGTGAAGTCCGCTACAATGAGGCCCATAGGAGGACACGTCGTGTGGTGGAACGTACTTTTGGGCTTCTGAAGTCTCGATTTCGGTGCCTGGACAGGACCGGAGGGGCACTGATGTACTCTCCCCAAAAGGTGTGTCAGATCGTAGTTGCATGCTGCATGCTCCACAACCTGGCATTGCGCAAAGAGATCCCTCTGATCCTGGACGATGATGAGCAGCAGATGCCCCCGCCTGCAAACCCACACATGTCCAGTGAGGAGGATAGTGGAGAGGAGGAAGGTGTCGACCTGCGTCAACAGCTCATCAACCGCTACTTCCCTTGAGTGTGAGTGACATTGTACAACAGTGCCATTATCTGCTGTCTTTGATGGTAGTGTAAAGGCCTAGGGGACCTTTTTAACTGCTGCCTGTTGTTGGCTCTGTGCTGATGGCTGATGTTTGTGGCATAGTGTAGTCATGACCAGCCACATGGCGTCTGTGTTGGTGTTGTTTCTCATTGTAATGTGTGCTGGGTTGTGTAGCTTGATGACTAGTGTTGTGTACTGGCTGTGATGGCATCACCTGACAAGTATATGTCGTTCTCTTGTGTCTTTCTAGGTCCCTTCACCCTCTCAATGCCTCGTCACAATCAGAGCTTCTGGTACATTGGAATCAGAGTCAACATTGTACATCCTGTGATAAACATGGAGCTGACACAAAGACATAGGTGTGTAAGGAGTGTTTATTTACAAAGAGTGTTTGTGACAGACAAGTGATGTTTGAGAAAATGGTGCTAGGTGAATTAATGAGTTGTCAGTGATGGTAAACGAGACAATAGAGTAGTCACCACATTGATGAGTTGACACAGTCCAACAGACACCTGCCATCAACATGGCAGTGTGGGTAAGGATAGACCACAAAGTCAATGTCAAGGTGAAGGGAGGTGCCATCATGGCTGTCTCTTTGACCTGCGTTTGGCTGGTGCTTTGCCACGGGATTCTCCCGTGGTGTTTCTCGGACGGCCCCTTTTGCCTTTTACAGGAGGGGCCTCTGCTACGGGCTCAGCGGGGTCTGAGGAGTCATCCAGTTCCAGCTCACCCCTCTCCGTGGCCGCAGATGAGGTGGTGGGAGTATCAACCTGCGGGCCACTGGAGGGAGGTTGAGCTGTCCTTTGGGCCACAAGACTGTCCCTCAGAACCCCCACAAGCTGGCCCATGAGGTCCATGATTTGGCCCATACGTGTGTCCAAGGACCTCACCAGCAGTCGGAGCTCACGCAAATCTTCCAGAGCCTGGCCCATGTGTCCCTGGGTTTGTTCATATGCCCCAAGGACTCTGACGATGTTGGCGATGGCTTCGGTCCCAGTGTCCTGTCGATTTTGTCCCCCAGTTGACCTCCCACCTGCCCTGCTGTCCCGGACCTGTGGCGTTACCACTCGACGCACGCGTAAACTCTCCCTGCCCTCCTCTGATTGTGGGGTGGTGTTGGTATCCTCTGAGGCAGGGAGAGTGTTGCAGGCAGCACTGGTGGTGGTGGTGGTGGTGGTTGAGGCGGCACAGGTTGTTGCAGCAGGGGTCAGCGTGGTTGTTGTTGCTGAGGTGGTGGTGGTGGGGGGCTGGGACTTGGTGCGCCCTGGCAGTCCTGATGGGCCAGGTTCGGCCTCCGCATCCGATGAACTTGGTGAGTCTGCATCCGAGACTCCATGTTCCGGGGGGGGGGGGAGACTGGCTCTGCAGGTCAGTGTTGTCATCTGCAGCAGTCAATTGTTGATCTCCTGTTGAACAGAGGTGAAATGGTCATTGAAGGGCACCCCACACACTGGGTGTTTGACGTTTGGATGTTACATGTGATACACCACACAGTTTACATTGCAATCACGTGGTATGGCTGCAAGATACTGAGCATCATGACATGATGTTGATGTACATACATTACTTGTCCATGGTGTGACATGTCAATAGATCCCATGTTCCAAGTACAGATTGTGTCATTACAAGGACATGTCCTCATCTGACAACTAGCAGCACAACAACTTTATGTGAAGCGTCTTTTCGGTTTGCTCTGCTTGGAAGACGTTACATCTGAGCATGAATTTGCCATTGTTCTCTAAAGCATACCTTTGTCATAACATGTACTTTACTTTCTTTTTACAACTGACCATGCATGTTTTGTGTTCATATGTGCCTTGATGCTCTGCCCCCATGGCACTTACACATAGCATTCAGTGCTGTGCATGATTGGGCCCTGAATTTCTTCAACATGTGATTTGGTGAGTCAAACTGAAATTTCTGTGACAGTTACATACCCATTTCTGTCTGCACACTGGAAGTGGCTATTGGATCTATGCCAGGTTGGCTGACATGTGAGGGCTAGTGTGGTAATTTGCTCCATGCATTTTGAGAGTAATGGCAGGGTGCATGCACTGTCTACCTACCTGTTCTGTAACACATTTGAGGGGAATTGCTGCCACATGTTTGGGGGGGGGGTGTTCCATTTTGCTCTGCTGTGGGACAAGAGGGCCTGGTGGGAGTTGTAGTGCTGGCTTCCAAAGCACAAACCACCCTCCCTGTTCAGATGGCTGCCTCCCTGTGAAGTGGAGCAGAGGGAGGGAATGGGCTACACATGGCTCTTGGATGGGGGAGTGTTCCATCCTGCTCAGGGGTGGGACAAGAGAGCATAAGATGGCTACTTACCTGTAAGTTTGATGAGTGAAATACAATGTCTGGCACATGGTTGTGGGTGTGTGGGGTGCTCCATCTTGCTCAGCTTTGGGACAAGGGTGCCTGGTGGGAGTTGTGGTGCAGGCTTCCCACCCACAAACCCCCCTCCCTGTTGAGATGGCTGCCTCCCTGTGAAGTGGAGCAGAGGAAGGGAATGGCTACACATGGCTCTTAGATGGGGGGGTGGTCCATCCTGCTCAGGGGTGGGACAAGAGAGCCTAAGATGGCTACCTACCTGTAAGTTTGATGAGTGAAATACAATGGCTGCCACATGGTTGTGGGTGTGGGGTGGAGTGTACCATCCGGCTCAGCTTTGGGACAGGGGGGCCTGGTGGGAGTTGTAGTGCTGGCTGCCTATCCACAAACACCCCTCCCTGTGAAGATGGCTACCTACCTGTTAGTTTGATGAGTGAAATGCAATGGCTGCCACATGGTTGGGGGGGAGTGTTCCATCCTGCTGGGCTGTGGGACAAGGGTACCTGGTGGGAGTTGTAGTGCTGGCTGCCTATCCACAAACCCCCCTCCCTGTTGAGATGGCTGCATCCCTGTGAAGTGGAACAGAGGAAGGGAATGGCTACACATGGCTCTTGGATGGGGGAGTGTTCCATCCTGCTCAGGGGTGGGACAGGAGGGCATTAGATGGCTACCTACCTGTGAGTTTGATGGGGCATTGCAATGGCTGCAAACATAGTCCTGGAGCACACCCTCTTTTTCTACTCATCATTCCTTTTGACTTTTTATCTAGTTTAGCGTGCATACACTTGTGTGTGTGCCGTTCCGTTTCACACAAGTACTTGAAATTCATGAAGGGTGATGGCCCGCACCTTGCAGGTCATCGCGAGTTGCACAGCTGTATGAACTGTAGTATTCCAAATAATTCACTTTCACCAAAATTATTCCAAATTGTATCCGTTTTATTTCCATGTTTTATCCAAGTCTCATTGTCACGCCAAAGCCACGAAATTCATTTTAAACTGATGCATGTAATTACTTCATGATTGCCTATCCAGGCCTAAACATAAGCATTTATTTGAATTTCGAGTCCTCCAAATTATACCAGAATTCCATCACACCCAATGCATTTCGGTAACAACCTTCATCAGGGGTATCTGTGATGTGAAAATATACATGTATCAGTCACTTTAAATTAACACGCAGTGTAATTCACAAATACTTTAAGTAATATACCCACTTCAAATTCGAGTGACAACTAGTTTATAATCCCACACACACCCCGTGTTCATACTGATTCTACGCCAGCATCATAACAACAATACATATTAAAACTGAATAAAACCACCCTGTAATCATGTGTCATCAAACAAATCTTTTATATAACTTAAACCTAAGCGTAAATCCAAACCTCCCCCAAATCGTACTCTGCCCAATATTGTAACTTTAATGACTCCCGATATTCCCCTCTGCTGCACTTGAAACATCCTTTACACAAGCCCTCTGGCTCCTCATGCGTTAACGGATCATTATTTAATCCTATCCAACTATAGTTCGTACCTGATGTAAACCTGCCATGTACCGACCTCCATATCTGACATCCGTTTCACCCGTGCGCCTGAAACCCGCTCTATTTAAAGTTACGTAACCCACCCACCTGTAACGTGTTTATGCAATCAATCACGTGTCTGCATCACCCCTCCACATTAGCATCCCGTTCCCAACAGTATCTGAAACACGAAAAACTTCAAAATATCACAAAAACAACCCATGCAGACACGTGATTGATTGCATAAACACGTTACAGGTGGGTGGGTTACGTAACTTTAAATAGAGCGGGTTTCAGGCGCACGGGTGAAACGGATGTCAGATATGGAGGTCGGTACATGGCAGGTTTACATCAGGTACGAACTATAGTTGGATAGGATTAAATAATGATCCGTTAACGCATGAGGAGCCAGAGGGCTTGTGTAAAGGATGTTTCAAGTGCAGCAGAGGGGAATATCGGGAGTCATTAAAGTTACAAGATTGGGCAGAGTACGATTTGGGGGAGGTTTGGATTTACGCTTAGGTTTAAGTTATATAAAAGATTTGTTTGATGACACATGATTACAGGGTGGTTTTATTCAGTTTTAATATGTATTGTTGTTATGATGCTGGGGTAGAATCAGTATGAACACGGGGTGTGTGGGGGATTATAAACTAGTTGTCACTCGAATTTGAAGTGGGTATATTACTTAAAGTATTTGTGAATTACACTGCGTGTTAATTTAAAGTGACTGATACATGTATATTTTCACATCACAGATACCCCTGACGAAGGTTGTTACCGAAATGCATTGGGTGTGATGGAATTCTGGTATAATTTGGAGGACTCGAAATTCAAATAAATGCTTATGTTTAGGCCTGGATAGGCAATCATGAAGTAATTACATGCATCAGTTTAAAATGAATTTCGTGGCTTTGGCGTGACAATGAGACTTGGATAAAACATGGAAATAAAACGGATAAAATTTGGAATAATTTTGGTGAAAGTGAATTATTTGGAATACTACAGTTCATACAGCTGTGCAACTCGCGATGACCTGCAAGGTGCGGGCCATCACCCTTCATGAATTTCAAGTACTTGTGTGAAACGGAACGGCACACACACGAGTGTATGCACGCTAAACTAGATAAAAAGTCAAAAGGAATGATGAGTAGAAAAAGAGGGTGTGCTCCAGGACTATGTTTGCTGAATTGTACCACACCGTTCCAACCTGTTCAGCACCCGCAGAAAAATTGAGAGTAACAATAAATTGCACGAAGGTCACGCCAAGGACTATTCACCAAGTTACTGATACAGAGGACTGTTGGATCACGTACAAGTCACTTGTTTCACACAACTGCGGGACACTAAATTATGATTTTAAATGTTTCCACTTTATATGGGAGGAGGAATGTTTACTGCGCATGGGTTGTTTTTGTGATATTTTGAAGTTTTTCGTGTTTCAGATACTGTTGGGAACGGGATGCTAATGGGGAGGGGTGATGCAGACACGTGATTGATTGCATAAACACGTTACAGGTGGGTGGGTTACGTAACTTTAAATAGAGCGGGTTTCAGGCGCACGGGTGAAACGGATGTCAGATATGGAGGTCGGTACATGGCAGGTTTACATCAGGTACGAACTATAGTTGGATAGGATTAAATAATGATCCGTTAACGCATGAGGAGCCAGAGGGCTTGTGTAAAGGATGTTTCAAGTGCAGCAGAGGGGAATATCGGGAGTCATTAAAGTTACAAGATTGGGCAGAGTACGATTTGGGCGAGGTTTGGATTTACGCTTAGGTTTAAGTTATATAAAAGATTTGTTTGATGACACATGATTACAGGGTGGTTTTATTCAGTTTTAATATGTATTGTTGTTATGATGCTGGGGTAGAATCAGTATGAACACGGGGTGTGTGGGGGATTATAAACTAGTTGTCACTCGAATTTGAAGTGGGTATATTACTTAAAGTATTTGTGAATTACACTGCGTGTTAATTTAAAGTGACTGATACATGTATATTTTCACATCACAGATACCCCTGACGAAGGTTGTTACCGAAATGCATTGGGTGTGATGGAATTCTGGTATAATTTGGAGGACTCGAAATTCAAATAAATGCTTATGTTTAGGCCTGGATAGGCAATCATGAAGTAATTACATGCATCAGTTTAAAATGAATTTCGTGGCTTTGGCGTGACAATGAGACTTGGATAAAACATGGAAATAAAACGGATACAATTTGGAATAATTTTGGTGAAAGTGAATTATTTGGAATACTACAGTTCATACAGCTGTGCAACTCGCGATGACCTGCAAGGTGCGGGCCATCACCCTTCATGAATTTCAAGTACTTGTGTGAAACGGAACGGCACACACACAAGTGTATGCACGCTAAACTAGATAAAAAGTCAAAAGGAATGATGAGTAGAAAAAGAGGGTGTGCTCCAGGACTATGTTTGCTGAATTGTACCACACCGTTCCAACCTGTTCAGCACCCCGCAGAAAGATTGAGAGTAACAATAAATTGCACGAAGGTCACGCCAAGGACTATTCACCAAGTTACTGATACAGAGGACTGTTGGATCACGTACAAGTCACTTGTTTCACACAACTGCGGGACACTAAATTATGATTTTAAATGTTTCAACTTTATATGGGAGGAGGAATGTTTACTGCGCATGGGTTGTTTTTGTGATATTTTGAAGTTTTTCGTGTTTCAGATACTGTTGGGAACGGGATGCTAATGGGGAGGGGTGATGCAGACACGTGATTGATTGCATAAACACGTTACAGGTGGGTGGGTTACGTAACTTTAAATAGAGCGGGTTTCGGGCGCACGGGTGAAACGGATGTCAGATATGGAGGTCGGTACATGGCAGGTTTACATCAGGTACGAACTATAGTTGGATAGGATTAAATAATGATCCGTTAACGCATGAGGAGCCAGAGGGCTTGTGTAAAGGATGTTTCAAGTGCAGCAGAGGGGAATATCGGGAGTCATTAAAGTTACAAGATTGGGCAGAGTACGATTTGGGCGAGGTTTGGATTTACGCTTAGGTTTAAGTTATATAAAAGATTTGTTTGATGACACATGATTACAGGGTGGTTTTATTCAGTTTTAATATGTATTGTTGTTATGATGCTGGGGTAGAATCAGTATGAACACGGGGTGTGTGGGGGATTATAAACTAGTTGTCACTTGAATTTGAAGTGGGTATGTTACTTAAAGTATTTGTGAATTACACTGCGTGTTAATTTAAAGTGACTGATACATGTATATTTTCACATCACAGATACCCCTGACGAAGGTTGTTACCGAAATGCATTGGGTGTGATGGAATTCTGGTATAATTTGGAGGACTCGAAATTCAAATAAATGCTTATGTTTAGGCCTGGATAGGCAATCATGAAGTAATTACATGCATCAGTTTAAAATGAATTTCGTGGCTTTGGCGTGACAATGAGACTTGGATAAAACATGGAAATAAAACGGATACAATTTGGAATAATTTTGGTGAAAGTGAATTATTTGGAATACTACAGTTCATACAGCTGTGCAACTCGCGATGACGTGCAAGGTGCGGGCCATCACCCTTCATGAATTTCAAGTACTTGTGTGAAACGGAACGGCACACACACAAGTGTATGCACGCTAAACTAGATAAAAAGTCAAAAGGAATGATGAGTAGAAAAAGAGGGTGTGCTCCAGGACTATGTTTGCTGAATTGTACCACACCGTTCCAACCTGTTCAGAACCCTGCAGAAAAATTGAGAGTAACAATAAATTGCACGAAGGTCACGCCAAGGACTATTCACCAAGTTACTGATACAGAGTACTGTTGGATCACGTACAAGTCACTTGTTTCACACAACTGCGGGACACTAAATTATGATTTTAAATGTTTCCACTTTATATGGGAGGAGGAATGTTTACTGCGCATGGGTTGTTTTTGTGATATTTTGAAGTTTTTCGTGTTTCAGATACTGTTGGGAACGGGATGCTAATGGGGAGGGGTGATGCAGACACGTGATTGATTGCATAAACACGTTACAGGTGGGTGGGTTAAGTAACTTTAAATAGAGCGGGTTTCAGGCGCACGGGTGAAACGGATGTCAGATATGGAGGTCGGTACATGGCAGGTTTACATCAGGTACGAACTATAGTTGGATAGGATTAAATAATGATCCGTTAACGCATGAGGAGCCAGAGGGCTTGTGTAAAGGATGTTTCAAGTGCAGCAGAGGGGAATATCGGGAGTCATTAAAATTACAAGATTGGGCAGAGTACGATTTGGGGGAGGCTTGGATTTACGCTTAGGTTTAAGTTATATAAAAGATTTGTTTGATGACACATGATTACAGGGTGGTTTTATTCAGTTTTAATATGTATTGTTGTTATGATGCTGGGGTAGAATCAGTATGAACACGGGGTGTGTGGGGGATTATAAACTAGTTGTCACTCGAATTTGAAGTGGGTATATTACTTAAAGTATTTGTGAATTACACTGCGTGTTAATTTAAAGTGACTGATACATGTATATTTTCACATCACAGATACCCCTGACGAAGGTTGTTACCGAAATGCATTGGGTGTGATGAAATTCTGGTATAATTTGGAGGACTCGAAATTCAAATAAATGCTTATGTTTAGGCCTGGATAGGCAATCATGAAGTAATTACATGCATCAGTTTAAAATGAATTTCGTGGCTTTGGCGTGACAATGAGACTTGGATAAAACATGGAAATAAAACGGATAAAATTTGGAATAATTTTGGTGAAAGTGAATTATTTGGAATACTACAGTTCATACAGCTGTGCAACTCGCGATGACGTGCAAGGTGCGGGCCATCACCCTTCATGAATTTCAAGTACTTGTGTGAAACGGAACGGCACACACACGAGTGTATGCACGCTAAACTAGATAAAAAGTCAAAAGGAATGATGAGTAGAAAAAGAGGGTGTGCTCCAGGACTATGTTTGCTGAATTGTACCACACCGTTCCAACCTGTTCAGCACCCCGCAGAAAAATTGAGAGTAACAATAAATTGCACGAAGGTCACGCCAAGGACTATTCACCAAGTTACTGATACAGAGGACTGTTGGATCACGTACAAGTCACTTGTTTCACACAACTGCGGGACACTAAATTATGATTTTAAATGTTTCAACTTTATATGGGAGGAGGAATGTTTACTGCGCATGGGTTGTTTTTGTGATATTTTGAAGTTTTTCGTGTTTCAGATACTGTTGGGAACGGGATGCTAATGGGGAGGGGTGATGCAGACACGTGATTGATTGCATAAACACGTTACAGGTGGGTGGGTTACGTAACTTTAAATAGAGCGGGTTTCAGGCGCACGGGTGAAACGGATGTCAGATATGGAGGTCGGTACATGGCAGGTTTACATCAGGTACGAACTATAGTTGGATAGGATTAAATAATGATCCGTTAACGCATGAGGAGCCAGAGGGCTTGTGTAAAGGATGTTTCAAGTGCAGCAGAGGGGAATATCGGGAGTCATTAAAGTTACAAGATTGGGCAGAGTACGATTTGGGCGAGGTTTGGATTTACGCTTAGGTTTAAGTTATATAAAAGATTTGTTTGATGACACATGATTACAGGGTGGTTTTATTCAGTTTTAATATGTATTGTTGTTATGATGCTGGGGTAGAATCAGTATGAACACAGGGTGTGTGGGGGATTATAAACTAGTTGTCACTCGAATTTGAAGTGGGTATATTACTTAAAGTATTTGTGAATTACACTGCGTGTTAATTTAAAGTGACTGATACATGTATATTTTCACATCACAGATACCCCTGACGAAGGTTGTTACCGAAATGCATTGGGTGTGATGGAATTCTGGTATAATTTGGAGGACTCGAAATTCAAATAAATGCTTATGTTTAGGCCTGGATAGGCAATCATGAAGTAATTACATGCATCAGTTTAAAATGAATTTCGTGGCTTTGGCGTGACAATGAGACTTGGATAAAACATGGAAATAAAACGGATAAAATTTGGAATAATTTTGGTGAAAGTGAATTATTTGGAATACTACAGTTCATACAGCTGTGCAACTCGCGATGACCTGCAAGGTGCGGGCCATCACCCTTCATGCATTGCAATGGCTGCCACATGGTTGTGGGTGTGGGGCGTGCTCCATCCTGCTCAACTGTGGGACAGGGGGGCCTGGTGGGAGTTGTAGTGCTGGCTTCCAAAGTACAAACCACCCTCCCTGTTCAGATGGCTGCCTCCCTGTGAAGTGGAGCAGAGGAAAGGAATGGGCTACATATGGCTCTTGGATGGGGGAGTGTTCCATCCTGCTCAGGGGTGGGACAGGGGGGCCTGGTGGGAGTTGTAGTGCTGGCTTCCTACCCACATACCCCCTCCCTATTAAGATGGCTACCTCCCTGTGAGTTTGTTGTGAGCAAACCCCCCTCCCTGTTGAGATGTCTACCTACCTGTAAGTTTGTTGTGAGCAAACCCCCCTCCCTGTTGAGATGTCTACCTACCTGTTAGTTTGTTGTGTGCAAACCCCCCTCCCTGTTGAGATGGCTACCTACCTGTTAGTTTGTTGTGTGCAAACCCCCCTCCCTGTTGAGATGGCTACCTACCTGTAAGTTTGATGAGTGCAATACAATGTCTGGCACATGGTTGTGGGTGTGTGGAGTGCTCCATCTTGCTCAGCTGTGGGACAAGGGTGCCTGTTGGGAGTTGTAGTGCAGGCTTCCCACCCACAAACCCCCCTCCCTGTTGAGATGGCTGCCTCCCTGTGAAGTGGAGCAGAGGAAGGGAATGGCTACACATGGCTCTTGGATGGGAGAGTGTTCCATCCTGCTCAGGGGTGGGACAAGAGAGCATAAGATGGCTACTTACCTGTAAGTTTGATGAGTGAAATACAATGTCTGGCACATGGTTGTGGGTGTGGGGTGGAGTGTACCATCCGGCTCAGCTTTGGGACAGGGGGGCCTGGTGGGAGTTGTAGTGCTGGCTGCCTGTACACAACGGCCCCAACAGCGCTGGGATGCCTGGCTTCACCCTGGGGGTGCCCAGGAGTGGACATTTCACAGGGAAAAGCCAGGAAGGGTTCCACAGCGGTATGCGTACAGCGCCAGGACACCCCTTTGGGGGTATAAGTGCGCTTTACAAGTACAAATTTCATTTCATTTCATTTCATTTCATTACACATGCCCCCATGGTAATGTTGCTAGCTACCTTTGGGGTGAATCAGAGGGAGTGAATGTTGGATCTGTGAGACAACTGTTGGGGAGAGTGTGGTGCACATGAATGCATTTGGGCCTAGGAGGTGTCGCTTTGTAGTTGTGCAAGACAGTACATAGCATTGTAAAGCCTTGACCTCCGGTCCAGGCAGCACTCTCCCCGGCAGCTCCACCAGCTGATTGCTCGCCCGCAGTCCGTCTCGAGCAGAGTTCGAGCCTCGCGCCCGACTCTGCCTCAGGTCTTGTGTTGATTTTGGGATTTAAATTGTGTGATATTGCGTGTTTCCACTCTGGGGCATTACTGTTCGGCTTCTCTGCTTTACTGTTGTTAGCGCCTTAGCGCTTCCCGCTTTTCCGCCGGTCCTGCTCCCACGCGCCCCGCCCCCTGACCCAGCCCCACTCCCGCCTCCACCTCTACTCCCGCCCCCCTCCCCCACATAATGGCGACCGCTGTGGGGGAGCGCGTGTAAAGCCTTGACCTCCGGTCCAGGCAGCACTCTCCCCGGCAGCTCCACCAGCAGATTTCTCGCCTGCAGTCCGTCTCGAGCAGAGTTCGAGCCTCGCGCCCGACTCTGCCTCAGGTCTTGTGTTGTTTTTGGGATTTAAATTGTGTGATATTGCGTGTTTCCACTCTGAGGCATTACTGTTCGGCTTCCCTGCTTTACTGTTGTTAGCGCCTTAGCGCTTCCCGCTTCCCGCTGGTCCTGCTCCCATGCGCCCCGCCCCCTGACCCAGCCCCACTCCCGCCTCCACCTCTACTCCCGCCCCCTCACCTACATAATGGCGACCACTGCGCGGTCGCGCCACTGGCGCACCTAAGGCAAGCCCGTCTGCGCCCGTCCGCACCTGGACCGCACCCAGCGCCAGACCCCCTGGCCCCCGCAAGCTCCACGAACCCCGACGCTGCTACGACTCCTACACCCTCCACGCACTCAACGCCGGCCGACCCTCCACCTGCTTCCAGGCCACCCCGAAGCTCACCCACGGTCCCTTCACCTGCCGATACTGCAAATACACCAGCCAGCGCACTCCTGCACGCCCTGCCCATCACACCACCGCCAACCACAACAAACTCAGCTGCATACTACTCAACACCCGCTCAGTCCGCAAACACGCCGTGGAACTCTGGGACCTACTCAACTCCTCCGGCCCGGACGTCGCCTTCCTGACGGAGACCTGGATGAACACCTCCTCAGCGCTTGACATAGCCATAGCCATCCCGGACGGCTACAAGATCACCCGCAGGGACCGCAACAACAACAAACCAGGAGGAGGAATCGCCATCATCCACAAAAACACCCTCAGCGTCTCAACCAACACCGAGGACTCCCTCAGCATGGCCGAACACCTACACTTCCAGATCCACGTCAATCACAACACCACCCTCAGAGGAACCCTCGTCTACCGACCCCCTGGCCCCCGTGCACAATTCAGCAAATCCATCGCCGACTCATCAGCACACACGCCCTCGCCTCCACAGACTACATCCTCCTCGGGGACCTGAACTTCCACCTCGAGAAGGCCAACGACAGTAACACCACAACCCTGATCGACAACCTCGCCAACCTCGGACTCAAACAGCTAGTCACGACACCCACCCACTCCGCCGGACACACGCTCGACCCCATCTTCTCCGCCAGCGACGACGTCACCTTCAGCCACACCACCGAACTCCACTGGAACGACCACCACTGCATCCATTTTTCCTTCGAGAAACACACCGCACACACCAACCACAACGGATCCCACACCGCACCTGGAAAAAAGTCACCGAAGACCAGCTCATCGCCACTCTCGCCCGAAACCTTCCACCCGAGCCCCCCGAGACGGACGCAGCAGCCCACAACTTCAGACAATGGATCGACGACTGCGCCAACACCCTCGCCCCAATCAGGAAACCCTCCAACAAGCACACCAACACGAGAGCCATCTGGTTCAACGCCGACTTCCAGAACTCCAAGCACACCTGTCGAAGACTCGAGAAGCGGTGGCACAACGACCAGACACCAGACAACCACGCCGCCCTCACGAATGCCAGACGCAAACACCACCAACTCATCCGATCCGCCAAAAGAACCTCCTTCAAGGAACGCATCGACAACAACGGTCACAACAGCAAAGAGCTCTTCAACATCGTGAAAGAACTCGCCTCCCCCAGCTCCAGCTCCAACGACATCCCACTGCCGCAAGAACTCTGCGACTCCCTGGCCACCTTCTTCCACCGCAAGATCGCAGACATCCACAGCAGCTTTGACACTCAGACACCAACAATAGACGCAGACACCCCCGATCCAACACCCACCAAACACACCGACCTCCTGCTCTCCTGGAACCACGTCAACGACGAAGACACCATCAAAATCATGAACACCATCCACTCCGGCTCACCCTCCGACCCCTGCCCCCACCACATCTTCAACAAGGCAAGCTCCATCATCGCACCTCAACACCGAAAAATCATCAACAGATCCTTCGAGACCGCCACCTTCCCGGAAAGCTGGAAACACGCCGAGATCAACGCCCTACTCAAAAAACCCAAGGCAGACCCAAAGGACCTCAAGAACTTCCGACCCATCTCCCTGCTCCCGTTCCCAGCGAAAGTCATTGAAAAGACGGCCAACAAACAACTGACCCGCTTCCTGGAGGAGAACAACATCCTGGACCACTCCCAATCCGGATTCCGCAGCAACCACAGCACCGAAACCGCCCTCATCGCCGCCACTGACGACATCAGAACCATACTGGACAATGGCGAAACCGCAGCCCTCATCCTCCTGGACCTCTCGGCCGCCTTCGACACCGTCTGCCACCACACCCTGCGCACACGCCTCCGCGACGCAGGGATCCGAGACAAAACCCTGGACTGGATCACCTCCTTCCTCACCGGCAGAACCCAGAGAGTCCACCTCCCCCCTTTCCGTTCCGAAGCCACCACGATCACCTGCGGCGTACCCCAAGGATCATCCCTCAGCCTGACCCTTTTTAACATCTACATGGCACCGCTCGCCAACATCGTCCGAGCACACCACCTCAGCATCGTCTCCTACGCCGACGATACCCAGCTGATCCTCTCCCTCATCAAGGTCCCGGCCACTGCCAAATCCAACCTCCACGAGGGAATGAAGGCCGACGCAGACTGGATGAAGACTAGCCGGCTGAAGCTGAACTCGGACAAGATAGAGGTCCTCATCCTCGGATCCACCCCCACCGCATGGGACGACTCCTGGTGGCCGGCCACGCTGGGAGCTGCCCCGACACCCACCAACCACACACGCAACCTGGTTTTCATCCTGGACTCCACGCTCTCTATGACCCGGAAAGTTAACGCCGTCTCCTCCTCCTGCTTCAACATCCTCCGCATGCTCCGAAAGATCTACAGATGGATCCCCACCGAAACCAGAAGGACGGGCACCCAAGCACTCATCAGCAGCAGGTTGGATTACGGCAACGCCCTCTACGCAGGAACCACGGCCACACTCCAGAAGAGACTCCAACGCATACAAAATGCCTCCGCACGCCTCATCCTCGGACCCCCTCGCCACAGCCACATCACCACCCACCTGAGAGATCTGCACTGGCTCCCGGTCAACAAGAGGATCACCTTCAAGCTCCTCACCCATGCCCACAAAGCACTCCACAACGCTGGACCAACATACCTTAACGAACGACTATCTTTCTACACCCCAAACCACCAGCTTCGCTCCGCCGACCTCGCCCTCGCCACCGTCCCACGCATCCGTCGAACGACCACCGGCGGCAGATCATTCTCCCACCTCGCCGCCAAGACATGGAACACCCTCCCCGCCCACCTACGGCAGACCCAAGACCTGCTGACCTTCAGAAGACTCCTCAAGACCTGGCTGTTCGACCAGTAGCTGCTCCCCCCACCCCCTTAGCGCCTTGAGACCCTCACGGGTGAGTAGCGCGCTCTACAAATGTCCTGATTGATTGATTGATTGATTGTAATGGTGGACACTTGTTGGTACTTACCAGCCTCCACTCCCCCGGGTATTCCTGTGAGACTCTCTGGATGCAGTATGCCAAGTACCTTCTCCTCCCATATGGTGAATGTTTGTAGTGGAATGGGAGGGCCACCGCCGGTCCTCTGAGCCAGCTCACGGTTCTTGTTGTTCTTTTCTTTTACCTTGCTCTTGAGGTCATGCCACCGCTTCATGATCTCCTTCTTGGAGCGCGGGATGGTCCCTACTGCATTGACCTTGCTGACTATCCTTGCCCACATTTGCGTTATGGTGGCTAATGGTGTCTGTTGGACCAGATTTCCAAACAAATGTGGTTCTACTCTGATTACCTCATCTACCATCACTGACAACTCATTGTCAATGAATTTGGGCATTTTCTTCTGTGACATGGTGTGTGATGTGCAAATGGGTTAAAGGTGCAGGTGTGAAGGTGGTGGTGGTGATGTGTGTGGTGTGTGTGTGTGTGTGTGGTTGTGCTGGTGAGATGTGTGGTGATTTGCCTCTCCTTTGTGCTGTGGGGTTGGTTCCTTCAGTAGTGGAGTTGAGCAAAGGATTCTGGTCAGGGAAAGGGCTGGTTTTATACTCAGCTATGTGGGTGTTTCAAAATGTAGTATTGATGTCAGGTGTGTAGTGTGGGTTGACCTGGGATTTGTATTTTTTTACTTGCCATGGGGATGTGTCATTGGGGTGTGTTAGGTGTTTTTTGAGGCTGAGCCAGGTTAATGGGTACACTTGGTAGCCTTGTTGTGTGTTTTTTTTGTCGACCGCCATTACTGTTCCGGAGCAACCGCGGTGGTCGGAATACAACAGCCCTTCCGCCGGCTCTCCCATTCATAAATAGTTGCGATCGCGGCAGTCGGATACAGCGGATCGTTCCGCTGTCACCGCAATGGTATCCTAATTTAACGTGCGGTCAATCCGCTGGCCGTGCGGCGGTTTTGGGTCTTTACGCAGCAAATCCGACTGCCGCGGATGGATTTTCATCTGCTTCGCACGCTCCCGGCGGTCTTTCGTGGAATCCGTCCGCCGCGGTCGGAGTTTTCTGGCGGTTCATCCTAATATGGCTGCCGGTTTTCCCGTGGTACATGCGGACGGTTTATTTCCGCTAACACGGCGGTCGGAATGGTTTTCCGCCCGCCATCGTAATCAGCCCCTTAGACATAGACATAGGTCATTCCTTTGGGTCCTACTATTGTAAATAGAAACAAGCATTTGCAATGCAATAGGTCTCGCATTTACGCGAGTTTAAGCTATTGGCTTTGTAAATGACGATGCGTTTTATTTATGTTTCAAAAACTAAAACATAAATAAAAGGCATTGTCATTTACAATGCCAATAGCTCAAACTCGTGTAAATGCGAGACCTGTTGCATTGCAAATGCTTGTTTATGTCTAGTGGGAGGATGGAGGGATATTTCATGGATGCAATCATTCCATTGACCATTTCTAATTATCACTTTATTTCCCGAATACATTTAATTGTAAAGTGTATGCAAATCTAATAGTTAAGAGAGGATCTGGTGTTATGAAGTAAATACTCTATCCAAGTCAAACAGGATATCTCACTGGTCGTAGGCCGTATTATTTAAAATTGTCACACTTACAAAGTCCTGTGTGGCCTCTGGACATAAGATTCTAAGGTGGCCTCTGTCCTCGTATCTTGGCCTCTAAATTAATTCGACGAGTTTAGCCGAAAGTCACCTTTTTGCCAAATTTGGGGTAAATCCGTTCAGTAGTTTCAGCTGTAGCCTTGCATAAAGTTTCCTATGGGAAATTGATTTTTTGACTCTTATTTTTTGAATTTCTCTGGAATTACTGAACTGATTTACACCATTTAAAAAAAAGGGTGCTTTCTGAACCAAGCACTACCTTTTTGCCAAATTTGGTGTAATTCCGTTCAGCAGTTCGGGCTGTAGCCGTGGCTAAAGTTTCCTATGGAAAATAACATTGAGAAAACACATTTTGGGACCCCCTTTTTTCTCGGCCCCCGCTTGCCGAATCACCCCAAAACTTTCAGGGTAGGAGCTGACCGTAACGGGCCGTAAGTTTTGAAAATTTCGCGAAGATTCGTCAACCAGCGCCAAAGTTATTGGGAAAAGAATGTTACGATTTTCCTATGGATAATAGGTCCTAACTATAACTACCTACTGGCGACCGCCAGTAGGTAATATATATATATATATATATATATATATATATATATATATATATATATATATATATATATATATTCACTGAAAAAAACATAGGTTTTAGGGACAGTTATAGTTACTTGGACATTGCACTCGTACAAAACCCGTGAAATTCCCCGTTATAGTTAGTTCAGCTAACTATAACTCGCGCCCGCAATGCACTGCTGATGATGTCACATATTACATCACTCATGACATGGTCAGTGACATCACTGATGACATCACTGATGACATCACTGATGACATCATCCAGTGACTGTGTGTTTCTGTAAAGTTTAAATATTTTTAATATATATAGGAAAAGACGTATTGAAGAATGAGTGGGTGTGTAAGTGTCTGTATGGATGATTTAGTAGGTGCGTGACTGACTCTATAAGTGAGTGATTTAACGTATCTTACTGAATGCATGGGTTAGTGACTAAACTGGATGAATGTCTGTATCCGTCTGTCTGTTGCTGTGTAAGTGGCTGCATGTGTTTGTGAATAGCTACATGAGTGTCTATATGAGTTATTGAATGCTTGTCTGAGTATCTGTATGGGTGCCTGAGTGTTTGTGTGGGAGGGGTGTGTGCAACTCTGTGCATAGATGTGTGAGTGGGTGATTCACTGGGTGGATGGTTTCAAGAGTGCATCTGTGATAGACTGTATGGGTGGGTAAGTGTGTGTAAGAGTGTGTTAGTGAGTGAATGTATGTCCCAGTGGTACATGTGTGAGTAACTACATATGTGAAAGGCAGTATATATGTGTGTTGGAGTATATAAATAGCTATAAGCAAGAGTGAGTGATTGTGATAGTGGCTGTATGGATGATTGTGTGCTTGTATCAGTGATTGTATAAGAGCGTAACAATGTGCTACTATTTGTATGAGTAAGTGAGCTGGTGTGTGTATAACTGTATAGGTGAGTAAATGGCAGTGTGTTTAATTATTTGCATGACTGACTAGGTGTGTGAGTATCTCTATGGATGAGTGGCGTTGTTTGAGTGTCTATATAGGAGTAAGAGTGCGTATGATAGTCCTGTACTGAGTGACCGTAAGTATGAGTGACTGTACGGGTGAGTGAGTGGATGTGTGTGTGTAGACCTAAGAATCAGTGAGTGGGTATGTAGTTATTGGTGTTGGAGTGTCTATGGTTTTGCGAATGGCAGTCTGTAATTTAGAGTGGGTGTATCAAAGGTTATATTAGGGTGTGAGGAGGTGCATCAGATTATCACGTGGATGATGTCATCAGTGATGTCATTTGAGATGTCATCAGTGATGTCATCAGTGATGTCACTGACCTTGTCATGAGTGATGTAATATGTGACGTCATCAGCAGTGCATTGTGGGCGCGAGTTATAGTTAGCTGAACTAACTATAACGGGGGAATTTCACGGGTTTTGTACGAGTGCAATGTCCAAGTAACTATAACTGTCCCTAAAACCTATGGTTTTTTCAGTGAATTTCAAAGGTTTTTTAAATGCTAATTTGTAACTATAACGTGTCTGAAACCTATGGTTTTTTCAGTGAATTTCAAAGGTTTTTTAAATGCTAATTTGTAACTATAACGTGTCTGAAACCTATGGTTTTTCAGTGAATTTCAAAGGTTTTTTAAATGCTAATTTCTAACTATAACGTGCCTGAAACCTACGGTTTTTTCAGTGAATTTCAAAGGTTTTGTAAATGACAATTTTTAAATGTACTAATTGTTATATTAATTTTTTTCATACTGATTTACTACATTTTTAGAAACAATTTTTTTTACATATTTTATTTTTTAAATTACATTGTAATTACATTATACATTACATTACAAAAAATACTTTCTCAGAATGAATTACTTTAGTTTAAATACTTTGCAGATAGGCAATAGACTTTTAAGTACAGTAGTTACAGTTGTTGCAATGGGCAACACATTTTCAAACACAATGCAACATTCAGCTCAATGTGAATTTCTAGTTAAATGCAATTAGTTACTTTATGGATTACTTTTGTAACCACAGGACTGGATCCTAGATTCAGTCCTGGTACATCTCCTGTAAACAGTTGAGTAAAAGCATTTTGGTTACAGTCGTGATTTTTAAGGAATATTATTGTATTTTAAAAGTTGACACTTAGAAACTTTTTCTCATAGAATCACCAATGTTATCCTATGGAAGGAAATTCACTTAGCAGGTAAAAACTGTTATCGTTACTTTTTCTTACTCAGTGTTGGATCCTGGATCCAGCACTGGTGCATCTCCTGTAAACAGTTGAAAGAATGCGTTTAAGTCATACAGGCGATTTTTAAGGAATATTTGTAGTTTGTGAAAATCAACACTTTGAAACTTTTTGCTGAAAACCAGTCAATCTTAGCCTATGAAGGAAATTCAAGTTACCGGTAAGTACGGTTAAAATTACTTTTGAGGATCAGTACTGGGCTGAAAGATGCAGCACTGAGGTCTCTCCTGATAACAGGTGAGTAAATCGGAATTCGTATTTCGGCTGATTTTAGAGGAATATTTTAAAGTTCCAAAACTCCACACTTAGAAGAATTTCCAAGTGAAACCAGTCAATGTTAGCCTATGGAAGGAAATTCAAGTTACTGGTAAGTACGGTTAAAATTACTTTTCAGGACCAGTACTGGGCTGAAAGATGCAGCACTGAGGTCTCTCCTGATAACAGGTGAGTAAATCGGAATTCGTATTTCGGCTGATTTTAGAGGAATATTTTAAAGTTCCAAAACTCCACACTTAGAAGAATTTCCAAGTGAAACCAGTCAATGTTAGCCTATGGAAGGAAATTCAAGTTACTGGTAAGTACGGTTAAAATTACTTTTCAGGACCAGTACTGGGCTGAAAGATGCAGCACTGAGGTCTCTCCTGATAACAGGTGAGTAAATCGGAATTCGTATTTCGGCTGATTTTAGAGGAATATTTTAAAGTTCCAAAACTCCACACTTAGAAGAATTTCCAAGTGAAACCAGTCAATGTTAGCCTATGGAAGGAAATTCAAGTTACCGGTAAGTACGGTTAAAATTACTTTTCAGGACCAGTACTGGGCTGAAAGATGCAGCACTGAGGTCTCTCCTGATAACAGGTGAGTAAATCGGAATTCGTATTTCGGCTGATTTTAGAGGAATATTTTAAAGTTCCAAAACTCCACACTTAGAAGAATTTCCAAGTGAAACCAGTCAATGTTAGCCTATGAAGGAAATTCAAGTTACCGGTAAGTACGGTTAAAATTACTTTTCAGGACCAGTACTGGGCTGAAAGATGCAGCACTGAGGTCTCTCCTGATAACAGGTGAGTAAATCGGAATTCGTATTCCGGCTGATTTTAGAGGAATATTTTAAAGTTCCAAAACTCCACACTTAGAAGAATTTCCAAGTGAAACCAGTCAATGTTAGCCTATGGAAGGAAATTCAAGTTACTGGTAAGTATGGTTAGAATTACTTTTCAGGACCAGTACTGGGCTGAAAGATACAGCACTGAGGTCTCTCCTGATAACAGGTGAGTAAATCGGAATTCGTATTTCGGCTGATTTTAGAGGAATATTTGCACAATGGTGAAGGGAGGGGCGGGGCCTGAGGTGACATCTGTGCAAACGCGCCCCGTTGCGCGTTTTAAGTTGGGGGATTAAGTCCCCTTGAATCCTGAGGGTCCCTAGGGGCCAACTAGCCCACCAGGAACCTCCAATATGCGCCAGGGGCTGCGTTGCAGAGACGTGTAGAGAGGCCACACCCCTTTTACACCTCTCTGCAACGCAGCTCTGTGGCGCTTTCTGGATGTACCTGTTGGGCTACTTCGCCCCAGGGACCCTCAGGATTGAAGGGGATTTAATTCCCCATCTTAAAACGAGCCACGGGGCCTGTTTGCACACATGTCACCTGAAGCCCCGCCCCTCCTTCACCACTGTGCAAACGCGCCCGTGGCGCGTTTTAAGTTGGGGATTAAGTCCCTTGAATCCTGAGGGTCCCCGGAGTCCAACTAGCCCACCATATACCTCCAAAAGCGCCACAGAGCTGCGTTGCAGAGAGGTGTAAAGGGGTGTGGCCTCTCTACACGTCTCTGCAACGCAGCCCCTGGCGCATATTGGAGGTTCCTGGTGGGCTAGTTGGCCCCCAGGGACCCCCAGTATTCAAGGGGAATTCGTCCCCTCTGCAAACGCGCCAGGGGCGCGTTTGCAGAGTGGTGAAGGAAGGGGCGGGGCCTGCGGGCCCGATCGTTTAAAAAAAAAAAAAAATGTTGTCCCCTGAAGGGGGCTGTGTGGCCCCCTTCCTTTTTCCTGTTTTTATGCACTGGGGACCCCATCCCCCAGGGCCTTACCCCTTTTTTTATTTTTATTTAAAAAAAACGGGAAGGGGCCGCGTGGCCCCCTTCCCTGGGCCTGTATTGGCCCCGGGGACCCCATCCCCGGGGCATGGCCTTTTTATTTTTATTCTTTGGAGGGGGCTGCGTGGCCCCCTCCTCTGGCCATTTAAGGTCCCGGGGACCCCATCCCCCGGGCCGGCCTTTCCATTTTTTTATTTTTTAGATTTTTCTTTTTTGGGGAGGGGGCCGCGTGGCCCCCTCCTGGGCCACTACTTGCCCCGGGGACCCCATCCCCGGGGCTGGCCCTCTCGTTGGGGACTGTGGGGGGTCCCCAATCCCCCCACAGTCCCGCCGGCTCCCCACGTCCCTTGGGAGCCGGCATTGCTAGTTCCACATGGGGAGCAGCTGACATGCTGCTCCCCATGTGGAAAAGCAATGTGCTTTGGATATTGGAAGAGAGAGCAGGTTTCCCTGCTCTCTCTTCCAATATCCAAAGCAGTTTGCTATGGCAGGACGGGAGCCGCGAGGCTCCCGTCCTGCCATAGCAAACTACAGTGTCCCGGGGTAAGCACCCGGGACACTGCAGGAGCCGGCCCTGGGGGGTGGCGGTCCCCAGGGCCATCAAGGGCTCCAGGAGGGGGCCGCGCGGCCCCCTCCCTACATGGTGGTCCCGGGGCTTCGGGGGTCCAAAACGGACCCCCATTTTAATTTGTTAGTGCCCCGGGAGGTGGCGGTCCCGGGCGTGTGGGGGGCTGGAGCCCCCACACAGGTTGTTAAATTAATTTAAAAAAGCCCGGGGAGGTGGTGGTCCCGGGGCTGCGGGAGGGCTCAGAGCCCTCCCACATCATTTTTTTAAAAGCCCCGGGGGTGGCGGTCCCCGGGGCTTGGGGGCCCTTTGAGGCCCCCACACATTAAATTATCCCCCCACCATGCCCCCGGGACTTGGGCCACCCGGGGCCAATTAACATCGAGCGCGGGAGACCGCGCTTCGATTTTTTTCGGCAGGATTCGCGCACCCTAAGCGCATCCTGCCGATTTTTTTTTTTAAAAATGCTTTTTTGCCCAGGGGTCCTTGTGGGACCCCCTGAGCAGGCCTAGGGGGTTAGGGTGTTTCTACCCTGCCCCCTTTGTGCGTTTTGCGCACTTGTTTCTTTTTTTTCTCGGCGGGATACGCGCACCCTAAGCGCATCCCGCCGATTTAAAAAAAATTCTGCCCAGGGGGTCCTTGTGGGACCCCCTGAGCAGACCTAGAGGGTCAGGGTGTTTCTACCCTGCTCCCTTTTGCGCTTTGCGCACTTGTTTCTGTCCCTCGGTTCTACCGAGGGACAAAATGGCTGCCAACACTTCTTGATTTGGAGTGTTGACAGCCAATTAGCATGCAGCTCGTGATCGGGAGGGTACGCGGATCCGACGCGCCCATAGATATATATGTGATTTTAATTGTGAATTTCTCAGGAACTACTGAACGGATTTACACCATTTTAGCAAAAGGCACCAGTCTGAACCAAGGGCTACCTCTTTGCCAAATTTGGGGTAATTCCGTTGAGCAGTTCGGGCTGTAGCTGCGACTAAAGGTTCCTATGGAAAAATGAATGGGGAAAACGCGTTTTGGGACCCCCTTTTTCTCGGCCCCGCTGACGTATCACCCCGAGACTTTCAGGGTAGGAGCGGACCGGAGCGCCCCAACAAGTTGGAAACTTTCGCGAAGATTCGTCAACCGGCGCCAACGTTATTGCAAATAGAATGTCGCGGATTTCCTATGGATAATAGGTTGTAACTATAACTATCTACTGGCGACCGCCAGTAGATAATATATATATATATATATATATATATATATATTTGAAAATGTATATATAATTTTAAAATTAGAAAATAAATTCAAATTAATAGTTTATTAATTGTTTTAAAGTAAATATTGGTGAATTATTATGTATGTGTGTTTAAGTATAGGGAGTCAATATTTTTGCATTCAATATTTTTGCATCAGCATTTTTTACTTCTATATTTTTAACATCGATATTTTGTCAGTGAACCTTGTAAGTGCATATCTCAGTAAGTTGCTGCTTTTGTTACTGTGATCCATAAGTTTCAATTGAAATATAGCACAGTGAGCAATGAACCACCATCAGAGAGCTGCATGCAAACTGCATCATAGTGGTTAGAAAGTAAGGTTTTTTCACAATCTTTCATTATCCTAATGTTTCTAAAAAAGCGTTTGTTTGGGTAGAAATACATTCTTATTAGTAAAGCCAACCCTAATGACTGTGTTACATTTTGAATCCTGAGTTTGCACTTCTCTAGACAAAGCACTTTTAAAATATGCCTACCAGTATGGGTGACATGCCTACCTGTATAGGTGACATGTGAATCCTACACCTTATAGTTCCCCTTTGCCTTATGTAACATTTTATATAAACTGATTTACACATGCATGATTTATTGTCTCTGCATGTGTGTATGATGTAAAGTGCTCCGATACCCTACACTGGTATGAGAGGTGCTATAAATCAAATGAAATACATTTGAGAGAGGGGCTTTGGAGAGATGAGGGGCGCTGTTGGAAGGTGATAGGGATTCATTGAATGGTCCCAACAAAGATTGTCGCACTGTCAGCCATCAGTGCTAAATTCAGCCCTGGATTTTCCTCAGAGAGAAGCCCCTTGTCACGAGGTGACCTTGACTTCCAAATCATACCTCAGAGGCTGTGGGGGTAATAAATGGCCAGCATGAAGGCCTACATTTCCCTTTCTGGCTTTCCCGTGCTAATCAGCTAGCAATTCGGTAGTTGAGGTATATGTGTTTTGTAAATCATAGCAATACAAATTGCGTTGAGATTAGAAGATGATATGATTAACAGACTTTGTCTTCCCTGTTATTACATCAATACAGAATTTGCTTTTCGACATGTCTACAGTGTCTTTTTTTGCACAATGACAGCGTGACTCATTAACTACACTTTGAAGTTTTTTATGCAGACTGTCTAATTGGACCTATAACCCGCACACGGGAAGAAAAGCACCATTTTAATTGTTGAAGTGATATGCTGAACTGCTGCCTCCCACGTCTAGACCTCGAGACACGTGACCCGCTGCGCACCTATTTTCTTTGCATAACCCATGGACAGATGCTGGGGTTGAGTCAGCTGATGCGTTGCCGAGCGCTTCCCCTGAGAGGGCTGAGGACTTGATTTAGCTATCGCCCCTGAGATGTTCTTGTATATCATGTGACCTCCAATCACTGAATACATTTATTTATGTCTTGCTCCCAGCTTTTAATCTGTAATTAAAGTTGTTTACTCCGCTATGAATGGGTGGGAGAGGAGGCTGTGTTCTTCTAGGGATGTGGGTGGTGAGGGTCGGGGAGAGATGATGACACATGGCACAACTGTGGGAGATTTTGTAAACATTTTTAGTCTTTAATAAAATTAAATAAAAAAATAAAAAATAACATAATTGTTTAAGTGGCTGGGTATCCCAGTGCACTGTACGGTCATTATTTACTGCGCTTTAAAAGCTAATGCAATTTAAAATGCAATTTTTTCCCAAATCTTCTTGGCGTAAGAACCACCCCCTCCCCAACCCCTCTTGTCAGGCTCGCTTGCTGCACTCGCTCTCTATGCACCGTACAGGGGCTGGTCTGACAATATTAGCCAGGGCTGCTTTGGGGTCCCACTTCGGCCCTGACATTTTTGGTGGAATGGGTGGGCGTGTGGAACATTTCTGCTTCCATTTGTGCTACATACCTGAATATATATATGTGCTGTGTGTTCAATGTCCACCCCAAGGACATAATGATTGCAGAACAAGCTGGAGGTTCACTTCCATGTTGCTTAATGGTCACAATACTTCTTATGCAGATTCTACTTGCAAGCCGTGTAGTGCTTCTGAGGGTGATAAGAGTTGCCCCAAGGAAAGAAGAAAGCGAGGAAAGAAGGAAGGGAGGAAGAAAAGAAAGGGGGTGGAATGGAGGAAGTGATAGAGGATATTAAAGCAAGGAGAGAAGAGGAAGAGAGGGGAAGGGGAGAGATAGTGATGATGGAAGGAAATAGAGACATGAAGGTAGAGAGGTAGAAAAGAAGGGAGGTAGGAAAGGTAGTAAGAAGGAGCAAAGAAAGAAGGGCAAAAAAGAGAGAGACAGGGGGGAAGGAAGACAGTGGGAAAACAGAGGGGGAAGGGAAGAAAGACAATAAAGGAAAGAAAGGAGGAATTAAGGAAAGATGGAACAAAGGAAAGGAAGGGAAAAAGGGAAGGATGGTGATACTGAGGGAAAAAGAAGAGAGGGATAAAACGAAGGAGGAAGGAAGAGAGGGATAGAGTGAAGTACAGGAAGGAGGAAAAGTAGAGACGAAAGGAGGGATGGATGGAGACCAAGAGGAAGGAAGAGGAGAGGCATGAAGGGAGGGGGGACCAAGGAAGAAAGGAAGGGAGGGAGGAAGGAAGGGTATGAAGAAGATAAACAGGAAGAAAACAGTGGTGAGGGAGAGGGAAAAGGAAGAAAGGAAAGAAAGGAGGAATATATGAAGGAGCGGAAACAACAGAAGATTGAAAAGAAAGGGAAGATGGCAGGCAGGAGGAAGTAAGGGGACAGGAATGGAAGGCGAGGACAAAAAAGGAAGGGTGGAAGAAAGGAAGAACGAAAGAGAGGATTGGGAAGAATGGGAGGGAAGGGAGTAAGTAAGGATGGACAGAAAGTAGGGAGAGAGGAAGGCGGTGGGAGAAAAACAGAGGAGGACAGGGAAGAAATAATGGAATGTGGGAAGGAACAGAGGAGTACCCGTGGTCTGCCTGACCCCGCGAGGTAAGAATGTGTCCCACAGATAATTAGCCTTGGTATGCACCAGGCCCGAATCTATGTTGCAGTTTACAAAAGATTAGTCTCGCATGGTAATCCTTACTCACATGAATTATTAAAGGAGCGTCTGCTCCCTGGGGCGCTGGCAGAAAATGCTCCTCATTAGGCGAACCCTAATCACTAACGCCAGAGTCCGTGCAGGGAGCATTGTTATTGAAATGTTCTGTAATATCGACGCTAATCCAGAAACGCGCCCCCCCCCCCCCCTCTCCTCATGGGAACGAGAGGGGGGAGTCCTCCGGAGTGCCAGAGAGGGGGGGGGGTTCATTAACAGGTTTCACAGCGCGGATTCAAATGGGAAGAATTAGAGGTCCGGCAATCTGCAGCATTTATGGAAACATCAATGTCGGCACTTTTAATACTAAACTGTATTCTTCTGTTGTTAAATTGTAAGGATAATTTAAAAAAACTTTTAATATTGGGTGCAGTGCATTATTTGAGCTGGGGGCCACCGGCACTTACTTTTGTGTAATAAAATATAAATACAAAGACCTGTTCATCAAAGGCTCCTCATCTTGAGGATAATTATATAAGTGGAGGAGGGGATTCCATCACTCTTTTTCCCATAAACACTCCTCACTTTCACCAGAGGTAGTGTCCTCCCACTTTACTGCCTACATTTTCTTTAAAAAGCTTTTACACATGACAGTCACTACACCTCCGTACCCCCTATACATATAGGGATGTACCTTTGATAATGTATCAAAAAAAGGTTACATCAATCTATGTGTGAACCTTAAGAAAAAAATGTGAAAGGACAAGATGGCACCTCACGTGCGCACCACCAATAGAGCTTGCTGATTGGTACTCACCAGCTATGCCCACTTATCTCATCATTGGTAGCCATCTTGCCTTAAATAATAAAGATGTGTCCCAAAAATTAGTGCAAAAAATAACAATGTGATGTGTGTATCACAACTACCACAACAACAAGACCCCGTGAAAGTAAAATTGAAATAAGTAGCACAATTACCAACTTTATTATTCACTTGTGCACCTATTCAAATTTAAAACCGGCTGCATTTATGCAGACCACTTCAGTACTAGGCCGACATGTTTCATTGCCAACACTGCTTTAAGGCAATTTCGCCAGGGCAGTAGGGTCATCAATCACCAATCATAGACACTGGTGTTGTTCTGTATAGTGACATGTGGGAGCCCAAGTCACTCGTACCAGCTCTCCACTTCGTAACAATGAGGGTTACTCCAAACGTGAGTCCCTCTTGTGGGCGTGTACTCTACTGTAGTACAGGGTCGCCTTCTCAACACGGAGCGCGTTCTCTCATCCCTCACTAACGCCAGAGTCCGTGCAGGGAGCATTGTTATTGAAATGTTCTGTAATATCGACGCTAATCCAGAAATGCGCCCCCCCCCCCTCTCCTCATGGGAACGAGAGGGGGGAGTCCTCCGGAGTGCCAGAGAGGGGGGGATTCATTAACAGGTTTCACAGCGCAAATTCAAATGGGAAGAATTAGAGGTCCGGCAATCTGCAGCATTTATGGAAACTTCAATGTCGGCACTTTTAATACTAAACTGTATTCTTCTGTTGTTAAATTGTAAGGATAATTTAAAAAAAACTTTTAATATTGGGTGCAGTGCATTATTTGAGCTGGGGGCCACCAGCACTTACTTTTGTGTACCAGCACTTGTCTTTCTGCATCAAATATTTCCTCAGAACAAGAGAGAGAAAGACACACAAGTGACAAAGATAGAGGAAGAGACGGAAAAAGGTGGTAAACGGAGAAACCAGGCAACTGTAAGAGAGATAAAGAGGTAGAGAGTGTCTGGAAGTGGATTAAAGAGGCATGAGGTAGATTTAAGTCTACCAGTTTTGGAATTTGATGCGCCACGTTTAATTGCACCAGCTACAGGTTTCTGACCCGAGCTTCGGGCACCGGTACTTTTTGTTTTACAAATTAAGCACAGGTTGTACCTCTCTGACAAATTGAGTGCCCTGGAAGACAGGGAATAGCTTATAACTTTGGGCCAGATGTACTAAGCACTGGTCACAAAACACCAGTAGCAATGTGCGACCAGTACAGTATTTTGCACACCGACCTATGTACAAATAGCCAGTCGCATAATGCCGAATCGTAGTGGGTTGCAATTCAACCGACCTCATGAATATTAACGAGATAAATTGCAAATTGCCACCCACAAGGATTCCCAGCCATCACAGGGATGGTGGCCTGCTGAGGTCAGCAGACCACCATTTCTGTGATTGCTTTTAAATAAAGCAATCTTTTTTTTAAACGCAGCTCATTTTCCTTAAAGGAAAGCTACATGTGTTTGTTTAATAAGCATTGATCCATGGGACCACTGCCTACTCTTAAAAAAGGTTTTAGTGAAACGTTACAATGGGAAGGGGTCACATAGAGACCCCTTGCAGTTGGCAAATGAGTTACCACTACTTTGTGTAGACTGTAATATATTAATCTTTTACAACTCTATTTTGGTCCAAAAACACTAATACATCCTATTCCGGATCATTATTTGGAAGGGCTGCCCTAAACATGCACCTTCTAAATACCGATTCGGTATGTAGCCGCAAACCAAAATTCCGATTTGGTAATGTGTTACTAAACCACAATTTGCGTTTGCTACATACCAAAGGGTCTTTTTATGATCATAAATAGTCCAATTTTGCTAATTGGACATATGCAAATATAAAAGGTCCTAGAACATCTATCCCCTAAAAGTCAAATGTAGTGTGGAGTACTGGTAATGCCCTAGCAAGTTTTGAGTTCGTCACAAGTAGAGGAGCCTGTCAACATGAGAGTTTCCATGGGTTTCAAGGAAGTTCTCCAGAGCGTAAAAGACGTCTCTGAGGAAAGCAGGGTGGCAAGTCTTTGAAACACCCATTGTCAACAGATCAGTGAAAATGTTAACTGAGGTCTGTGTTTGGGTGTACTGAAGATGGGTTTTAGTTTGAATCAGTGGATGGATAGTGGAAAGATGGGGTGTTGGGGGTACATTACTACTAGTCAGTACGCAATAGGATATATATAGTTATAGTCTGGAATATCAAGTAGGGAATATCAAGTTACCAGAATATCATAGCTAAAATACCAGTTACGGCCGGCATGGCTCGCGGGTGGTGGGGCGGGCGTGGGGGAGTTAAAGGTGGGGGTCACGCAGGGGAGGTTACATGGGGGGTCATAATGAAAATAAAAACAACTTACCCTGAAGCCGGGTCCCACGTCTTCTCTGCTCCTGCTCTCCTGCCTCCTACTTGGACAGGAACAGGAAGCAGGCAGCCAGGTTCCCTCCCCTAAGCCAATCACAACGCTGCAATGCAGTGTTGTGATTGGTCTGAGCGCTGTGACATGGTGCTCAGCCAGGGGCTGGAGGGGTGGGCATGTTCTCCATGCAGGCTGCATTGCCGCCTGCATGGAGAAGGGGAAAGTGCACATGACTGGTTTGCGCAGCCCGAGAGGGCTGACCAAACAGTCATTGCACACTCAGGAGTGGGCAAACCACTCCTCCCCTGCCCTGCTCGGACAGCAGAGCAGCCCCGCCCACCCGCTTGCAAAGGAAACATAATATGGAAATAACTAAAAGTGATTACCAGTTTACGTTTTTGCTTCTCGCACTGCGAGAAAGCAGTGGGGAGACGCTCCTCGGCCATAGCGGATGTGCTGCCACTGTGAAAAACCCAGGTAAGTATAGATTCATATATGTGCAATTAAATATATTAAACCTATATTTAGTCTTAAATGGTTAGCTGTCAACATTTTGGCCCTCTGTATTTTGGCTAAAATATTCCGGTAACTCGTTATTCCCTATTCAATATCCCATACCTCCACCGATTCAAAGACCTCTTTACAAGGATTGTGAGGATGTCTCCTAGTTGGATTTTTTCAGATTGTTAGCGGTAGACGGTGTACTTCAAAGCATGTTTGCTACACTAAACTACACTCCAAACCATCATGGCCCTGTGTAGTAAGAATGAGGAAGGAATTGAAGATAGATCTCTTCAAGCAGCAACTCATCGTAATGCAATTCACAGATATGGTTCGGCCCCCGAAGAGACCTGCCCTAACCTAAGGTCCCGCATCTTCTGGATAATCCCCTGCTCATACCCTGCCCCCTATATCACACAGCACTCCATTGCTTGAAACAAGATTCACTCTTCATATGCTCACCAGTACTGAATATTAATTACCTAAGATTAGCATAGATTACAAATACTCCTAAATGCATGGAAAAGGCTGTCGCTATCCATCTATCAAACTACGTTAGTATTACATCTGAGATCATTAAAATCTGCATGCAAAAAATGTCCTACTACTATCGGCTTTGACTATGCTTGTTTTTCAGTACTATTAGCAGATGCTAGTTACACAGAATAAGGGAGGGGGAGTTTTTCATTACTATCGCTGAGGCAATGGAATTCATTCCTTGAAAACAAGAGGCTTAAAGTTCAATATCTCGGGGTTCAGTCTTTTTAAAAACAGTTCTCTTCAAGTGAGGAGGTTTAGGCCAGCTTACATTGCAGAGTTTTGCCCCCTAACCCAGTTTACTCTCAGTCGGCAGAATAGCACCCAAGTCCAGGGCCGGACTGGGCACCCAAAGCAGCCCTGGCAATTTTGTTGTATGGGGGGGGGGGTGCAAGTGTGAAGCACTGATGCTTTTGTTACTGGGGGCTGATATTGCAGCATTGCTGCAAAACCGGCCTCTGGTAACAAAACCGGCCCCCACCACTGCAAAACTTGAACCCACCCTTCCAGCCTCCCGGGGGAACGCCCAATGCCCGCTACGGCCAGTCCAGCCCTGCCCCAGCCCAAGCAACATTATTGTAGTGTACGCTGTACAAATATAATCAATCAATCAGTATGAGAGAATGCTGCACAGTGCTTCCCATTGCGGTGTACTACTTAGTACATATAAGTGCTGGTCAGTACGGCACGGTGCTGCTCTGTGTCACAGTGATGCCTTCTTTCACATAGCCTTACCCAATATCACACAGGGCTGCCCAATATCACACAACGCTAAGTGGGAAATGTGATAGCCTATATGACTCTCCGCGGAGGGCTGAGGGGAAGAGAATGAACTGGCCAGTGTGTGATTGTGTTCACTCTGCCTGTGTCTTTGTGATCTTTTGTTGCATGCATTTCCTTGTGTGTCAAAGAGTCCTCCTGCCTCCATGTGCCTGGGTGTTTGTAAGATAATATTCATTCTGCCTGTTTGTGGTAGAGTATCTTTTGATAGAGGTACCTTTTAACCGCCTAGAACTTCCTAATGTTACTGTGTTTCTGTACGTACAAAACAAGATACAGTTAATGTAAACAAAAAGCATTAAGGCAAAGAATTTCCTTGATGAGACAATGTAATAAAGGCCACATACATAATTAATCCTTTCATTGAAGGAATTGTAGTTTCATTCTTTGTGAAAAAGAAAAAATATATAATAAATGCACTCAGTTCTCAAGTGATCACACGTGTGTAAATCAATCAACTAATTGAGCATTTATTCAGCGCACGGCTACCTCCAACGGAGGTGTCCCGGCGCTAGCAGCGGGTTCGACAGTGAAAGAAGGGGACCTTAAGGTCAGCCGAAAAGCCAAGTTTTCAGTGCCTTCCTAAATGCATGTTTTTTTGTTTTTTTTTGTCCTCATACTGCCAAATCTCTTAATGGGATTCCTCCAATCACTCCATGCCAACCTTTACTAGCCCTTGGGAGAGGCAAAGAGAGAGAAAGGAAACTTTCCCTCCAAGATGATACCGTTACCTTCTCCCACTCCTGTTCACATTTCTAGGGGCCCCGGGATGTTACTTAGGAGGCCAGGACCGACGGTACATTGGCTTAATCATTGGACCCACTTTCCTTCTTTCTCCAGTTTAACAAGGCAGCCCAGATCTTAACTTTGCTTCTTTGGTCACAAACCATATCTGATTCACTAGTGTAAATAATGCTCTTCAAACATTCAGCAAAAGTCGGGGAGTTTCTGATTTCCACCCCTACAAATTTCTCTCCTTGCCAGGATTACCACATAAAATATAAAGTTGGATGCAGGTGCATTCACATGATAGTCATTCGATAGACCGAAGAAAATTAAACTGGTACTTACTTCCGTCGGTCTCTCCAGCACAACTTCCAGAAATCCACATACCTCCATCCAGTAAGATTTAATTCTTGGACATTCCATAAACATATGAATATCATCTGCTGCTGGATAGTTGCACCTGGGGCAACTATATACATTCCCTGTCACCTTAGATAACTTTTTGGAGACCAATAAACTCTGTAAGCAGTATACAGATGATTCCTCCTAAGTGCGGCTGGTTTTACTATAGCCTGCAACATAGAAAAAGAGTCAGACCATATTTTATAAACATCAGTTTCACTTTCTCCATATTCATCGCCCCACAATCTTATAACTTCAGACTCCCCATCATCCTCAGCATCCAATAGAGCCCAATACCAGAACGAAACTTCCTTTTTCCATGTGCCCGTCCTAGTAACTAAATCCGCTTTCAAATTTACCTCCTCCTTATGCCAATTCTGCGTCGCCCACCATGAGGATATCTGATAAAACTTAAACCTCGTCAATGTTCCTCCGGTTAACCTGCTAAGTGCCTCCCAACTTATGAGCTTAGAATCCTCTTGCAGGTCACCCCAGCACTTTATACCTCCCATTTTTAGAGGCTGACTAAGTTGATCTTGTAGGCATTCCGGGGTGCCGGGGGAATCCCAAACTGGAGCCTGTGCTGCATAATATGGAATTTTCATTCTTCTTCTTACATACAACCAAATCTTTAAAGCAGCTCCCAGAATCTTTAGCCTGACTTTTTTATAGAACTTCGGATCTCCATACTTGTATAGGAAATATTCCTGCCCTTGCTCCACATCTTTTAACATAGCCTCAAACAGTAGACCTAATGATGAGGAATCCGTTTTATTAGCCAACATCCTGAAATTTTTAAAATGAAAAGCATAACAATATGTGAGTAGGTCTGGTAGTGCTAACCCACCTGCTGTAAGACCTCTTCTTAACTTTTTCCAGGCTATTCTAGGGCCTTTCGTAGCCCAAATAAAGGTACCTATTTTGCCTTGTAGCTTCGCTATATCTTCTATCCTAAATAAGAGTGGAACTGAATTATATAGAAAGGTGATTTTGGGTAGGATTATCATTTTTACAAGGTTAACCCTCCCATAGATGTTCAAAGGAGGTTTGCCCATCGTGTAAGTAAACTAGCAACCTCTTTAGAAACCCTCTTCCAATTAACTTTGGGAATATCCTCTATTTTCTGCACTAACTGAACCCCTAAATACCTCATTTGACTCTTTACCCCCTGACTTCCCCTTACTTGATTCCATTCCATTATTTCAGTTTTGTCTTTATTAATTTTATACCCCGATGTTCTGTCTCAGACTTGCGGAGGTGTTCCGGCATAGAGTTCCAAAGTGACGCCGTTCTCACTGAGAAAGCTCGGCCACCAATCCTGGCTTTAGAGAAACGAGGAATCCTGATAAGTTCTTGATGATTAGATCTTAGGACCCTGGTCTGGCGATATTTCTGGAGTCTCTGTCTCAGATAATCCGTGCTCCTGTTCCTGGTGGCTCTATAGGCGATGGACAACGCCTTGAACTCAATCCTTCTTTGGACAGGCAACCAATGGAGGCTCTGCAGGTGGGGAGAGATGTGGTGACGAAGTGGCACATTCCTAATGAGTCTTGCTGCAGCGTTTTGAATGATTTGCAGTCTTCGAATCAGATGAGTTAGGAGACCCATATATAGACAATTAGCATAGTCTAGTTGTGATGTAACCATAGCATGGACCACTGTCTTCCTGCAGTCCATAGGCAGGAGATGAAGAAATCTCCACAGGGCTTTTAGTTTCCAAAAGCAGGACGAAGAGACTTGGCAGATCTGGGCCTTACAAGAAAGACGCGTGTCAAACTTAAACCCGAGATTCCTAGCAGAATCAACTGGGATCAGTAGCGGGTTTAGCTCCGGCGGCCACCAAAAATCGGAGAGCAGAGGAGAGGATTGATTGAAAAACAGTACCTCTGTTTTATCAGTATTTAACTTCAAGCAGCTATCCATCATCCAAGTCGAGATGTTGATCAGACATTGCTTAAAGTTGTCGAAAGCTGCCTTAGAGTGTTCTCTGAAAGAGAACACCAGCTGAGTATCGTCAACATAGGAAACAACTTTCACTCCCCATTGCTCGACTAGCGATGCAAGGGGGGTCAGATATACATTAAACAGAGTCGGGCTCAGCGCTGAACCCTGGGGAACCCCACACATAAGGGGGTTAGGTGTGAAAACATGAGGGCGAAGAAAAACTTGCTGAGATCGGCCCTCTAAAAACGAGCGGAACCAGGCCAGCGTGGTTCCCGTCACTCCCAGATGTTCAAGTCTTTCCAACAGGATGTGATGAGACACTGTGTCGAATGCTGCGGATAAATCTAGCAGCATGAGCATTGCGGAGTGGCCATGGTCTTAGCTTCACGTACAGTTTCTGCCACTTCCAACAGAGCTGTCTCTGTACTATAGCCTGATCTAAAACCAGATTGGGAGTCGTGGAGGGAGTTGTTAGCCTCCAGAAAGTTGGACAGTTGCTTCTGGACTTCCTTCTCAAGAATTTTGGCCAGTGCAGGCAAAAGGGAAATAGGCCTAAAATTCTTGAGCGCTGCTGGATCAGCGTCCGCTTTCTTCAGAATCGGCAGGACATAGGCCCTTTTCCAAGCGGTAGGGTAAGTACCCGTTATCAGGGAGGAGTTCCAGATAGGGTTTAATTGCAGATTGAGCTGTAGGGCCAGCGAATTAAAGAACTTAGCCGGGCATGGATCGCCGGGTGAGCCCGATTTACATTTGCTCAATTCTAACAGAGACGCATCTGGGCCAAATGGGCAAAATTCGGACCAGATGCCCGGGGGGTCCGAGAGAGAGTTTTGCGTCACTGGCGACCCAGCCGGGGAGAAAGAGGAATAGATAGACTGTGTTTTCTCCTGGAAGAAAACAGATAAGTCCTCACACATAGTAGCTGAGGGAGCAGTGGATGAAGCCTTGAACAATCCTAAAGACTTCTTTAACTGAATTATCAGAGGACTTAATTTGGTTGGCAATATGGTCCCTGATGGTATTGCGTTTTATCCCATGAAATTGTAAAAAAAAAAATGAAAAGCTGCTCTGTACGTGCAATTGGCCTCCGGGTTATAGGCTTTACGCCAGGCACGCTCCAGCTTCTTACATTTGCTTTTCTCCAAGCGAAGTTCTGGAGTGAACCAGGGGGCAGAACTTTTTTCCGGGCCAGTTTCATAGTTTTAAGTGGGGCTACTCTGTCCAGGGCTGAGGAGACCCAGCAGTTGAAGGTAGAAACATCCCTGCTAGGGTCTCCCGTCAGCTCCAAAGGGGCAGTTTGCAAAATGGGGCCCAGAGTCTCAGAGGTAACCTTCCTCCAGTTTCTCCTTTCCTCATATGTTGGTCTGGCACTATTATTTAAGAGAAAGCCTGTCAGGCTGAAAGGGACTAACCAGTGGTCCGACCAGGTTAGCGGTATTGGGACTTCTACTATCAGGGTGGGATCATTAGTGAAAATGAGATCCAGCATTCGGCCAGCATTATGGGTGGGTGCGCACACCTTTAGAACAAGATTCAGACCCTTGAGCGTGTCTGCCAGCTGAGCGGCCAAGGAACAGTTGCCATTGTCCAAATGGACATTATAGTCTCCAAGGACTATAAAATTGACCTCCCTCAAAGATAGGTCTGCAATAGTGTCGCATAGCTCCAGCAGCTGGCCGGACGGTGTGTCCAGGGGTCTGTAAACCAGCAATCCAGCAATGGATGATGTAGGGGAGGTTTTGATACAGAAAGACAGCGCCTCAATCATCCCCATGTTCTCAATTCTCCAGTACGAGATTTCCCAGTTATCTTGCAGAATAACCGCAAGCCCGCCCTCCAACTTATTGCCAACTCGGTTAACAGTGACGATGGGAAAACCCTCAGGTATCGCCAGCAGTATGTCCGGATTAGTGCTTGCTTTTAACCAGGTTTCAGTTAAGAACATAAGGTCCCAGTTATGTGACTCAAGTGCGAGCCATACATCATCTGCGTGTTTGGGGAGAGATCTGCAATTTATCAAACAGGCCCTAATGTTGGAACTGGTGGCCTTGTGGCCAGAAAAAGAGGGATAAAAGACTGTACAAGTTTAATAATAATGGTACACTAGTAGCAATGCTTTGTTATGCGTTGAATAAACAACTATTTTTGTTGGTCCAATTAGTCAACTACGTTTCAACCCTTGTTTCGTTTAGGGTCATCATCGGTGCAATGGACAATAAACCAATTTGCAGCTAACATGGCTGAAAATGTCCAGAATGCAGTAAAGCCCAACAAATAAACCCCTATTGAAGTGGTACGGAATTCTACAGTTATACAAGGCGGGAACCTGGTACCTGTGGGACAAAAAGAGCTCTACAATAAATGGCAGACCAGGCCTGCTTCAAACTTTAGTGTTCCAGACATTCATTTAATTTTGATGTATTGGATTTGTAGGAGAAAGCTCTAGCCAAAGCGTGACCTCTGTATATGTCTCTGGTAGGTGGAACACAAGTACAAAGTACCTGTAATAGTGTTCATAGCAAGTACGTGCATGTAGGAAATCCACCTTTTCTGCATGATCATTCCTTATTTAGAACTCTGTGAACTCAACTCCTGCTAACTAGTATTAGAGTGCCTGTGCTCCCCCTTTAAACATGGTCTATGGCATATTTCTGATTGGCATATTTAACTTGCCTCTAAATCCCTAGTGTATGGTACAAAGAGTACCCCAGGCCAGTAAGTTAAAGTAACTAGGGAACTGCAGCACCAATTGTGCCATCCACTACTGTGACAGTGTAAAACATGGCTTCAGACCTACTAGGGTAGCCTGTCTGTAGCAGTGTAAAAACTGCAATTCGACCTGTGAAAATAAACTCTTTTGACAGGTCAAAAACTCAATTTTAAATATTAGTAAGTTACCCCTATGTAGCCCTTGTAGCCACACAGTTGCATGGTATTTAAAGGTAGTGCATGTAGAAATGTAATGCTAATATATCCTTACAGTGACACAAAAAAGCACACAAAAGATTTTTCACTCTGGCAGGCCTAGCTGTAGAAAACCAGAGTACAGATTAAAAATTCAAATACTGTATCTCGAGAATGGGATTAGCTAGAAAAATAATTATACAGCTAATTTTAGTAGTTATTAAAATCCAATTCAAAAGTGAAGTACGATTTTAATAAATATTAAGGAAAAATGACTTTTAGAAAAGTTACAATTTCCCTGTATGAAGTTACTGGAGACTAAATTGCATTTGTAATTAGTATTTGAATAGGTGTGAAAAAGGTGCAAAGTACTTCCCAGGAGCAAACAATAGACTGACATGAATGAACAGAGAAGACTCCTCTGAACCTGACAGAATATGCAGGGTAGTGCTGTGAGCATCATTTTTAAAATTGCAGTATCAAATCCTCCTTGACAGGCCTGCTGGGTTTACATATAATACTTGGGGTGCACTTGAAAGGAAGGGAAACAGGATGCCCAAGCAATTCTTGTGTAACTACAGTCTGATTGCTGAAAAACCCTACTTTTGTTCTATCAGACTTCTGTCTCTGGGTCGATTGTGGCTACAGTGACTGGCCCAAACTGGAATTTAGCGTTAGATGCGGGAGGACACTAGTATTACCATACTACACTCCCCACTCACCCCGCCTACAGACCCCAAGTTTAACGTGACCAATGACTTTCACCATCTTGAAAACTAGATGTCTAGTGTTAACTGTACCTGGACTGAAGTCTGCTGTTTGGCCTCTGCCTGACACTCTGTAGAACTCAGGTTAAATTAGTAACTTTAAGAGTTTACCCTGACCAGGGCTGTGATTATTCCTTAAGATGGATAGTCACCCATCCCAAACAATAATCCAATTTCGTACAGTGTGTGATTGCAATGACCCTGTCTTTTTAAGCCAGATAGTGTTCACCCTCTGTGCATTCAGTGTGTAAAGGGGATTTGCACATAATAGGGAAGATTTGCTAACATTCTGTACTGGGTTTTCAACACAAAAATGAAAAATGTTGATTTAGAATTTACTTTCCAGCTCAAAACTTGTTTTGCTCCAGAATGTTGCATGAAAGTAACACTAGTGGTAGACAGGATTTTGCAAGTGGCATATTTTTGACCCAGAATGCACTATTCACCCAAAAATCAAAATGAAGAAAATCTCTCCTTGGTGTGTGTGTCTGTGTAACCCAACGTAAAGGTGTGGCTAACACCTCACTGCACTCCCCTTCCAGCCCCTCTCCTAATCTAATTTAGGGGGCTCCCATCTGGCTGAGGATCAAGGAATTGGGAGCTGGCCTGGGTCCTGTGACATCTGTTCTCCTGCCTTTGAAGTCCAACTTATCTCCCCAGCCCCCTTCCTCTCCCTGGCTTCTACAGGATGCAAATCTCCATCCACAAAATGGATGTATTGTTTCAGGACTCTTCACACCTCCTCAGAGAGAAGCTTGGCTGAGGCTGTTAAAGACTGACCAATCAGAAAAGACTGCTACAGGGCTGTTTTAGGGAACTTCAGGATAGTAGGTTCTAAAACTACCTCTCTGTAGTAGTTACATTAAATCGACTTTTGGCAAGTTGTTGGATTTGATGTGACCATTAATATGTCACTTTGAATGGTATGTATTGCTTGCTAGCTCCAATGCAAAGATAGACTATATTACATTGATTAAAGCCTTCCCCATATTAGCCTATGGGTTTTGCAGTACTACAATAGGGGAAAAGAACTTTGGCTGTTTTTCCTTACTAGGGCATATAAACATATTTTATATTGTCCTGCTTTATATAACAATGCACCCTACCCTCGGGGCACCTAGGGCAGACCTTAAGGGTGACTCAAAGTCATAAAAAGGTAGTTTTGGACTTTGGAAGTACTTTTAATTACAAAGTCGAATTTGGACATAGTTTTATTTTAAAAGTGTGCCTGCAAGGCAGGCCTGACTTTGAAATGATACCACAGCAGTGCACACGTAAGTGCATTAAGTCCACCTGGGTCTGTAAACCTGCATGCCCTACCATATACGAGGGACGTACAGGTGAGTTGTCTTTGCCAATTACAATTACACCAATTACCAAATTACCATATACCTTTAGAGGACAGAGCACTAGCCCTGGTGAGCAAAGACCAGGTCACTTTCAGAGTCAGTAACTAAGCGCATCAGTCAAAAAATTGGGGTAATTAGGGCAAAAGGATGACTTTCCTATATATATATATATCATCAAAAAGTTGCCCAAAAGCGGAGATGCACTCAATAACAGGCGATTACAACTTCGCAGAAGAATCCTTTATTTGAAAACTGGCGACATCGCTGAATATTTCATTTGCTTCACCCTACTCGTTTCTGAGCTACCGCTCCTTGTTCACGGGCAGCTTGCAATGGGCATATGCGAGTGATTACGAGTCTCTTAATGAGCCACTTTATCGCCCTCTGGTGGGCTTCCATTCGCCATTGCTTTCTGGGACCCGTAGTCTCTCGCTAAAATATTACTCTGAATGAGTTCTGCCTCACCACGATGTATAAAGTGGCTCATCAAGAGACTCGTAATCACTCGCATCTGCCAATTGTAAGCTGCCCGTGAACAAGGAGTGGTAGCTCAGAAACACGTAGGGCGAAGCAAAGGAAATATTCAGCGATGTCACCAGTTTTCAAATAAAGGATTCTTCTGCGAAGTTGTAATCGCCTGTTATTGAGTGCATCTCCGCTTTTGGGCAACTTTTTGATGATATATATATATATGCATATATATATATTCACTGAAAAAACCACAGGTTTCAGGGACGTTATAGTTATAGTTAGGTGGACATTTCACTCATACAAAACCAGAGAAATTCGGCCGTTATAGTTAGTTGAGCTAACTATAACTCGCGCCCCCGCAATGCACTGCTGATGACATCACATATTACATCACTCACGACATGGTCAGTGACATCACTGATGACATTACTGATGACATCTCAAATGACATCACCAATGACATCACTGATGACATCATCCAGTGACTGAGTGTTTCTAAAAAGTTTAAATATGTTTTATATATATATATGTATATATGCCTAGGTGTATTGAAGAATGAGTGGGTGTATGAGTGTCTGAATGGATGATTTAGTAGGTACATGACTGACTGTATAAGTGTGTGATTAAACGTGTCTTACTAATACATGGGTGACTGACTAATCTGTATGAATGTCTGTATCAGTCTGTCAGTTGGTGTGTAAGTGGCTGCTTGGGTTGGTGAGTATCTACATGAGTGATATGGGTTTTTGATTGGTTGTCTGAGTACCTGAATGGGTGCCTGAGTGTCTGTGTGGGTAGGTGGGGTGTGTGTGACTCCCTGCATGGATCTGTGAGTGGGTGATTCACTGGGTGTATGGGTTCAAGAGTGCGTCTGTGAGGGGCTGTATGGGTGGGTGAGTGTGTGTATGGCTGTGTTGGTGAGTGAATGGATGTCTCAGTGGTACATGTGTGAGTAACTACATATGTGAAAGGCAGTATATGTGAGTATTGGAGTATATAAATGATTATATTTGAGAGTGAGTGATTGTGAGAGTGGCTGTATGGATGAGTGTGTGCTTGTGCCAGCGATTGTATAAGAGAGTAAGTATGTGTTAGTATCTGTATAAATAAGTGAGGTGGTGTGTGTATAACTGTGTAGGTGAGTAAATGGGAGTGTGATTGATTCTCTGCATGACTGACTAGCTGTGTGAGTAACTCTATGGGTGAGTGGTGGTGTGTGAGTGTCTGTATGGGTGTATGAGTACATATGATAGTGGCTGTATTGATGAGTGACTGCATGTATGAGTGACTGTATGGATGAGGGAGTGGATGTGTGTGTAGACCTAGGAATCAATGAGTGGGTATGTAGTAACTGGTATTGGTGTGTCTATGATTTCGAGAATGGCAGTCTGTATTTTAGAGTTGGTGTATCAAAGGTTATATTAGGCTGTGAGGAGGTGCATCAGATTATCACGTGGATGATGTCATCAGTGATGTCATCAGTGATGTCATTTGAGATGTCATCAGTGATGTCACTGACCATGTCATGAATGATGTAATATGTGATGTCATCAGCAGTGCATTGCGGGCGCGAGTTATAGTTAGCTCAACTAACTATAATGGCCGAATTTCTCTGGTTTTGTACGAGTGAAATGTCCAACTAACTATAACGTTTCTGAAACCTGTGGGTTTTTCAGTGAATTTCTATGGTTTTTTATATGCTAATTTCTAACTATAACGTCTCTGAAACCTATGGTTTTTTCAGTGAATTTCTATGGTTTTTTAAATGATAATTTTTAACTATAACGTCCCTGAAACCTATGGTTTTTTCAGTGAATTTCAAAGGTTTTTTAAATGAAAATTTCTAACTATAACGTCCCTGAAACCTTTGGTTTTTTCAGTGAATTTCTAAGGTTTTTTTAAGTGCTAATCCCTAACTATAACTTCCTTGAAACCTCTGGTTTTTTCAGTTTATTTCTAAGGTTTTTTAAATGTTAATTTCTAACTATGCCTACATAGGTAGGACATGTGCAGAAAGAGGAAGAAAGGCGCAGAAAGAAGCAAGAGAAGTGCAGAAAGAGGCAAGGGAGGTGCAGAAAGAAGAAGAAAGGTGCAGAAAGAAGCAAAAGTAATGCAGAAAGAGGCAACAGAAGTCCAGAAAGAGGAAGAAAGGTGAAGAAAGAAGCAAGAGATGTGCAGAAAGAACCAACAGAGGTGCAGAAAGAGGACTACTTTGACTGTACCTTACAACAGACTCATACATAGTACCCTAAACACAAAATCCTTCTCCGAAGAGGTCTTAAACCTTACTTTTTTCTTGAAGGTTCACTTTTAATCGACTGATCAGAATGTTAGGCCTACCAAATATAAAACAGCAATCCTAAGCATATCACTGTTGTAAGTCTGACCAAGTTTGTGAAGGTATGCATGCGTGTCTATGGTTTTACCTAGTGACATGTTAAATGAAAATAAACATACAAACACTTGAATACCTGTGTTTCAAACAGCTTACTCTGTAAATTTGTGTAAAAAAAGGTGTATGCATTTCTTTCTGCACACAATACAGGGCACATGGGTATTCAATAGTATATTTGGGGGACTCTATAACACATGTCTGCCTGTGCATCCGAATGACAGAGCAGAACTAACAAGATTTGACCACCTATAAGAGAAGCTACCCGCTTTTTAAGCTACCATCTTCAGATGCATAACAGAGATGAGAATACATGTGCAAGTAGACATATACCTCAGTCACGAGAGCACGCAGACCTTTAAACTTGACAGCTTGCATTTCCCATTTGAATATAGAAACAGACGAGAGAAGTACAGAAAGGAGCAAGAGAATTGCAGAAAAAAACAAGAGAGGTGCAGAAAGAGGGAACGGGGTGCAGAAAGAAGGAACAGGGGTGCAGAAAGAAGCAAAAGAGGTGCAGAAAGAAGCAAGAGAACTGCAGAAACAAGCAACAGAGGTGCATAAAGAGGCAAGAGGGGTGCAGAAAGAGGCAAGAAAAGTGCAGAAAGATGCAACAGAGGTGCAGAAAGTAACAAAAGAAGTGCAGAAAGAAGGAACAGAGGTGCAGAAAGAGGCAAGAGAGTTGCAGAAACAGGCAAGAGAGGTGCAGAAAGAGGCAAGAGGGGTGCAGAAAGAGGCAAGAAAAGTGCAGAAAGATGCAACAGAGGTGCAGAAAGTAACAAAAGAAGTGCAGAAAGAAGGAACAGAGGTGCAGAAAGAGGCAAGAGAGTTGCAGAAACAGGCAAGAGAGGTGCAGAAAAAGGGAACGGGTGCAGACAGAGGCAAGAGAATTGCAGAAATATGGAAGAGGGGTGCAGAAAGAGTCAAGAGAGGTGCAGAAAGAAGCAAGAGTAGTGCAGAAAGAAGCAACAGGTGCAGAAAGAGGAGAGAGAAGTGCAGAAAGAAGCAAAAGAGGTGCAGAAAGAGGCAAGGGGGATGCAGAAAGAGGCATGAGCAGTGCAGAAAGAACCAAGAGATGTGCAGAAAGAGGCAAGAGAGGTGCAGAAAGAGGCAAGAGATGTGCAGAAAAAGGGAAGAAGGGTGCAGAAAGAAGCAAGAGAAGTGCAGAAAGAGGCAAGTGAGGTGCAGAAGGAGGCAAGAGAACTGCAGAAAGAGGCAAGAGAGTTGCAGAAACAGACAAAAGAGGTGCAGAAAGAGGGAACAGGGGTGCAGACAGAGGCAAGAGAATTGCAGAAAGAGGGAAGAGGGGTGCAGAAAGAGGCAAGAGAGGTGCAGAAAGAAGCAAGAACAGTGCAGAAAGAAGCAACAGAGGTGCAGAAAGAGGCAAGAGGGGTGCAGAAAGAGGAGAGAGAAGTGTAGAAAGAAGCAAAAGAGGTGCAGAAAGAGGCGAGAGGTGCAGAAAGAGGCAAGAGCCGTACAGAAAGAACCAAGAGATGTGCAGAAAGAGGCAAGAGAGGTGCAGAAAGAGGCAAGAGATGTGCAGAAAAAGGGAAGAAGGGTGCAGAAAGAAGCAAGAGAAGTGCAGAAAGAGCCAAGTGAGGTGCAGAAGGAAGCAAGAGAACTGCAGAAAGAGGCAAAACGTTGCAGAAACAGGCAAAAGGAGTGCAGAAAGAGGGAACAGGTTGGGCAGACAGAGGCAAGAGAGGTGCAGAAAGAGGGAAGAGGGGTACAGAAAGAGGCAAGAGGGATGGAGAAATTTGCAACAGATGTGCAGAAAGAAGCAAAAGCAGTGCAGAAAGAACCAACAGAGGTGCAGAAAGAGGCAAGAAGGGTACAGAAAGAGGCAAGAGAAGTGTAGAAAGAAGCAAAAGAGGTGCAGAAAGAGGCAAGAGAGGTGCAGAAAGAGGCAAGAGCCGTACAGAAAGAACCAAGAGATGTGCAGAAAGAGGCAAAAGAGGTGCAGAAAGAGGCAAAAGATGTGCAGAAAAAGGGAAGAAGGGTGCAGAAAGAAGCAAGAGAAGTGCAGAAAGAGGCAAGTTAGGTGCAGAAGGAGCCAAGAGAACTGCAGAAAGAGGCAAGAGAGTTGCAGAAACAGGCAAAAGGGGTGCAGAAAGAGGGAACAGGTTGTGCAGACAGAGGCAAGAGAGGTGCAGAAAGAGGGAAGAGGGGTACAGAAAGAGGCAAGAGGGATGGAGAAATTTGCAACAGATGTGCAGAAAGAAGCAAAAGCAGTGCAGAAAGAACCAACAGAGGTGCAGAAAGAGGCAAGAGGGGTACAGAAAGAGGCAAGAGAAGTGCAGAAAGAAGCAAAAGAGGTGCTGAAAGAGGCAAGAGAACTGCAGAAAAAGGCAAGAGAGGTGCATAAAGAGGCAAAAGAGGTGCACAAAGACAAAAGGGATACAGAAAGAGGCAAGAGGGGTGCAGAAAGAAGCAAGAGAAGTCCAGAAAGAAGCAACAGAGGTGCTGAAAGAGGCAAGAGGGGTGCAGAAAGAGGCAAGAGAAGTGCAGAAAGAAGCAACAGAGGTGCCGAAAGAGGCAAGAGAGGTGCAGAAACAGGCAAGAAAGGTGCAGAAAGAGGGAACGGGTGCAGAAAGAGGCAAGAGGATGCATACATTTACAAGAGAGGTGCAGAAAGAAGCAAGAGCAGAGCAGAAAGAAGCAAGAGAAGTGCAGAAAGAAGTAAGAGAGGTGGAGAAATAGGGAAGACGGGTGCAGAAAGAGGCAAGAGGGATGCAGAAATTTGCAAGAGAGGTGCAGAAAGAAGCAAGAGCAGTGCAGAAAGAGCCAACGGAGGTGCAAAAAGAGGCAAGAGAGGGGCAGAAAGAGGTAGGAGAGGTGCACAAAGAGGCAAGAGGGGTACAGAGAGACGCAGGAGGGGTGCAGAAAGAAGGAAAAGAAGTGCAGAAAGAAGCAACAGAGGTGCTGACAGAGACGCAAAATGTGCAGAAAGAGGCAAGAGAAGTGCAGAAAGAAGCAACAGAGGTACAGAAAGTGGCAAGAGAGGTACAGAAACAGGCAGGAAAGGTGCAGAAAGAGGGAACAGGGGTGCAGAAAGAGGCAAGAGAGGTGCGGAAAGAGGGGTGCAGAAAGGGGCAAGAGGGGTGCAGAAAGAAGCAAGTGAGGTGCAGAAAGAGGCAACAGAGGTGCATAAAGATGCAAGAGAGGTGCAGAAACAAGCAAGAGAAGTGCAGAAAGAGGCAAGAAAATTGCTGAAAGAAGCAAAAGAGGTGTAGAAAGAAGCAAGAGAGGTGCAGAAAGAGGTGCAGAAGGAGGCAAGAGAACTGCAGAAAGAGGCAAGAAAGTTGCAGAAACAGGCAAAAGAGGTACTTAAAGAGGGAACAGGGGTGCAGAGGCAAAAGAGGTGCAGAAAGTGGGAAGAGGGGTGCAGAAAGAGACAAGAGGGGTGCAGAAATTTGCAAGAGAGGTGCAGAAAGAAGCAAGAACAGTGCAGAAAGAAACAAGCAAGAGAAGTGCAGAAAGAAGCAAGAGAGGTGGAGAAATAGGGAAGAAGGGTGCAGAAAGAGGCAAGAGGGATGCAGAAATTTGCAAAAGAGGTGCAGGAAGAAGAAAGAGCAGTGCAGAAAAAGGCAAGAGGGGGTGCAGAAAGAGTTAGGAGAGGTGCAGAAGGAGGCAAGAGAACTGCACAAAGAGGCAAGAGAGTTGCAGAAACAGACAAAAGAGGTGCAGAAAGAGGGAACGGGTACAGACAGAGGCAAGAGAATTGCAGAAAGAGGGAAGAGGGGTGCAGAAAGAGGCAAGAGAAATGCAGAAAGAAGCTAGAGCAGTGCAGAAAGAAGCAACAGAGGTGCAGAAAGAGGCAAGAGGGGTGCAGAAAGATGAGAGAGAAGTGCAGAAAGAAGCAACGGAGGTGCATAAGGAGGCAAGAGGGGTGCAGAAAGAGGCAAGATAAAGTGCAGAAAGAAGCAACAGAGATGCAGAAAGGGGGAAGAGGGGTGGAGAAAGAGGCAATAGGGGTGAAGAAAGAAGCAAGAGAGGTGCAGAAAGAAACAAAAGAAGTGCAGAAAGAAGCAACAGAGGTGCATAAAGAGGCAGGAGGGATGTAGAAAGAGGGAAGAGGGGTACAGAAAGAGGCACAAGGGGTGCTGAAAGAAGCAAGAGAGATGCAGAAAGAAACAAAAAAGTGCAAAAAGAAGGAACAGGGGTGCACAAAGAGGCAAGAGGGGTGCAGAAAGAGGGAAGAGAGGTGCAGAAAGAGGCAAAAGAGTTGCACAAAGAGGGAAGAGGGGTGCAGAAAGAAGCAAGAGAGGTGCAGAAAGAAGCAAGAGAAGTGCAGAAAGAAGCAACAGAGGTGCAGAAAGAGGCAAGAGGGGTGCAGAAAGAGTCAAGAGAACTGCAGAAAGAAGCAACAGAGGTGCAGAAAGAGGCAAGAGAAGTGCAGAAAGAGGCAAGAGAGGTCGGGACAAAAGGCAGGAGAGGTGGAGAAAGAGGGAAGATGGGTGCAGAAAGAGGCAAGAGAGGTGCAGAAAAAGGGAAGAAGGTGCAGAAAGAGGCAAGTGTGGTGCAGAAAGAAGCAAGTGAGGTGCAGAAAGAATCAACAGAGGTGCAGAAACTAGAAGAGATGTGCAGAAAGAGGCAAGAGAAGTGCAGAAAAAGAAAGAAAGGTGCAGAAAGAAGCAAGAGAAATGCAGAAAGAGGCAAGAGAGGTGCAGAAAGAAGCAAGAGTGCTTTGCACACCATTAGTACCAATTTAACACCCACATTTAGCAATAAGTAACAGGTGACCATTCCAGGTTTGCAAAGGGCCTTCCACCACTCTGTAACACTTGTCGCTGCATTTTTGGTAATGTTTGAGCCGTTTGAACTAGAAACAAGGTTTTTTTGTTCAAATCTGCAGATTATGCAGCAGATGATGGATTATGTGTCAAATGTGGAAAATATATAATTGTGCGAAAGTTGGTGCAGTCAAACAGTCGCATAATTCCAGTGGCCCTGCTCATACCTCTGACTAGGTCCAGAAGTGCTCCTCAGTGGTTCCTTCTTTTTTTTGTCTCATTGAGTTTATAGTTTAGCTTCTATGGAAACGAGGAAGACTAAACCTGAGGTTACCACTCCACAACATAGACTACCATACCACATAATTACTCTCCATAACACATAACCACACTCTACATAATTCCTATACACTAAATACCACGTACTTTCTATCCACATAATTTCACTGCACAACATACCACATAATTCCACTACACACAACGTTCATCCACTCCACCCCAAAAAACATTAGTAAAAACTTTTACATTTACAACGCCAATAGCTCTAACTCTCGCAAATGCGAAACCTATTACATTGCAAATGCTTCTTTAACTAGTAGCCACGTTTGCAGAGTGGTGGAGAAAGGGTGCTGGGCCTCCGACCAGCACTCAGGAATTCCGCTGCGTAGGACTTACAGGAGGTACCAGGAGGGCTTCTTGGCCCTCATCCCCCAACCCGTAGTGTGCCAAGAGGCGCATTTGCAGAGTGGTAGAGAAAGAGGGCGTGGCCTCCGAAGACCTCTTAGCAATCCCACTGTGTGGGACTTACTGGAGGTAACAGGAGGAGTAGTTGGCCCCCAAGGACATCTTTGGGGGCCAACTACTCCTCCTATTACCACCAGTAAGTCCCACACACAGCAGGATTGCTAAGTTCTCATAGCAGGCCACACCCCCTTTGCCCACCACTCTGCAAACGCGCCTCCTGGCGCGCTCTTGGATGGGGATTAAAGTCCCCTTTGCTCCTGGGGGTCCTTAGGAGACAACTAGCCTACCTGATACCTCCAGTAAGCCCTAGCTAGTGGGATTGCTGAGAGGTGGACACAGGCCACGCCCCCTTTCTCCACCACTTTGCAACCGTACCTCCTGGCATGCTCTTGGTTGGGGATGAAGTCCCCTTGCCTCCTGTGGGTCCCTGGGGGCCAACTAGCCCACCAGGTACCTACAGTAAGCCCCACACAGCTGGATTGCTGAGAGTGGTCCGAGGCCACGCCCCCTTTTAACACCACTCTGCAAACGCGCCTCCTGGCGCACTGCTGCTCGGGGGATGAAGTCCACTTTAGTCCTGAGGTCTTGAGGACACAAGAGGACCTCTTCGTCCCACCAGCAATGCGCCAAGAGGCGCGTTCGCAGAGTGGTGTAAAAAGGGGTGTGGCCTCGGACCACCTCTCAGCAATCCCACTGTGTGGGGCTTACTGGGAGTACCTGGTGGGCTAGTTGGCCCCCAGGAACCCTCAGGATTCAAGGGGACTTAATCCACTAACCCAGAACGTACCAGGAGGCACGTTTGCAGAGTGATGCAGGAAGGGGGCGGGGCCTCCGGCGAGATGCCGGCTTCTCCTTTCTTTTCTTTTTTTAGAAGGGGGGCTGTGTGGCCCCCCTTCTCTTAATAGATTTTGGGCCCTGGGGACACCATCCCCCAGGGCCTGACCCATTTTTTGTTAAAATAATTTTTTTTTAAACGGGAAGGGGGCCGCACAGCCCCCCTCCCGAGGCCGATTACGGCCCCGGGGACCCCAGCCCCCGGGGCATGGCCATATTTTTTTTAAAAGGAGGGGGGCCGCGCAGCCCCCCTCCTGAGATCTTTTTCAGCCACGGGGACCCCATCCGCCGGGGCTTTGCCTCTTTTTTTGTTTAAAAAAAAAACATTTAACAGGAGGGGGGCCGCATGGCCCCCTTCCCTGGACCACTTTTCGCCCGGGGACCCCATCCCCGGGGCCTGGCCATGCTTAAAAAAAAAGAAGAAAATATGTATAAGGGTGGGGGGCCGCGTGGCCCCCCTTCCCTGGGCCACTATTGGCCCGGGACCCCATCCCCGGGGCTTGGCCAGACTTTATTTATTTATTTTTTTGGAGGGGGGGCCGCGTGGCCCCCCTCCTGAGGCCAATTATGGCCCTTGGGACCTCATCCCTTGGGGCCTGGCCTTACGTTGGGGACCGCTGGGGGAGCCCCAATGCCCCCGCTGTCCCAGCCGGCTCCCCACCTCCTGCGGGAGCCGGCATTGCCTTTGGGCAAGGGGAGCTGCTAACATGCAGCTCCCCTTGTCCAAAAGCAATTGTGCTTTGCTTCTTGGAAGTGAGAGCAGGTTTCCTGCTCTCGCTTCCAATAAGCAAAGCAGTGTTTATTTATTTTTTGGGGTCTCCTGAGGCCAATTATGGCCCTGGAGACCCCATCCCCCGGGGCCTGGCCTTACCTTGGGGACCGCTGGGGGGGCCCCAATGCCCCCGCTGTCCCAGCCAGCTCCCCATCTCCTGCGGAGCCGGCATGCAGCTCCCCTTGTCCAAAAGCAATTCTGCTTTGCTTCCAAGAAGCAAAGCAGTGTTTGCTATGGCAGGGCAGGAGCCGTGCTCCCACCCTGCCATAGCAAATGGCAATGTCCCGGGGGTGGGCACCCCGGGATATTGCAGGAGCCGGCCTTGGGGGGTGGCGGTCCCCAGGGCCATCTAGGGCTCCAGGAGGGGGGCTGCGCAGCACCCCTCCCAACTGATTAAAGCCCCGGGGAGGTGGTGGTCCCCATGGCCGTGGGTCTGCAACGGACCCCCGCATTTAAATAAAGTGTGCCCTGGGGAGGTGGTGGTCCCCGGGGCAGTGTGGGGAGGGGCAGGAGCCCCCCCACACTAATTTAAATTATTGAAGCCCCAGGGAGGTGGCGGTCCCCGGGGCTCCCCCGCCCTCAAATTCAGTGTGCCCCGGGGAGGTGGTGGTCCCCGGAGCAGTGTGGGGGGGCAGGAGCCCCCCCACACTTCTTCTTTAAATTGAAGCACCAGGGAGTTGGTGGTCTCCGGGGCTTGGGGGTCCAGCGAGGCCCCCCTGATCATAATTACCAATGCCCCGGGGAGGTGGCGGTCCCCGGGGCAGCGTGGGGGGAGGAGCCCCCCCACGCATTGAATAAGAAAGCCCCGGGGAGGTGGCGGTCCCCGGGGCTGAGGGGGCCCGCGAGGCCTCCGCACATTAATGAAACATGGCCCACCCGGGGGCTCAAAGAAACGAAGCACCCAGCGCGAATTCGGCCGAAATTATTTAAAAAAATGCTTTTTTTGGCCCTGGGGGTCCTTGTGGGACCCCATGAGCAGGCCTAGGGGGTCAGGGTGTTTGTACCCAGCCCCCTTTTCTTGTCTTTTATGCTTTTTTTACTGTCTTGTGACTCGGTTTTACCGAGTCACAAGATGGCTGCCAACACTTCCTGGTTTGGAGTGTTGACAGCCAATCAGAATCAAGCTCGTGCTCGGGAGGGTTCGCGAATCCTCCTCGGCCCTCAGATATGGATATTTTTATTTTTTTATTTCTCAGCAACTACTGAACGGATTTACACCATTTAAAAAAAGGTTGCTTTCTGAACCAAGAGCTACCTTTTTGCCAAATTTGGTGTAATTCGGTTCAGCAGTTCGGGCTGTAGCCGTGTCTAAAGTTCCTATGGAAATTAACATGGGGAAAACGTGTTTTGGGACCCCCCTTTTTTCTCGGCCCCCACTTGATGAATCACCCTGAAACTTTCAAGACAGGAGCTGACCTGAGTGAACCATTAGTTTTGAAAATTTTGCGAAGATTCGTCAAACGGCGCCAAAGATATTGGCAAAATAAAAACGCTTTTTGAATAGAAACAAGGTCCTAACTATAACTACCTACTGGCGACCGCCAGTAGGTATATATATATATATATATATATATATATATATATATATATATATATATATATATATATATATATATATATATATATATATATATATATATAATTTTTGTAAAAACAAAAGGCCTGTTCATACCAAATAATATAAATAAATGGTATCTGAACAAGCAGGTTGCTGTGAAAGCAACAGACCTCTGTCATAGAAAGGACATATGGTCATTTAAAAGCAGTGCCAAAAAGGAAAATACTTTAGAGAATTAAAAAAAATATGCTTGAAACTATTATGGAAAAGAAAGAAAGCTCTTATTTATTTACACACGCTGCAAACTCCATTGAGAAAGAGAGGGTCTGGTTTCCTGTGTTTAAAACAATACTGACAATTCTTTGTGTTTCTTCTTAACCATTGGAGAAACTCCGCTATTGATAAAACTTCGATTCAATCCTTCATTTTAGATAATCATAGAGGCTGAATCATCCCAAGCTTGCTCTTAATCAATTAATTAGAGACATTTTACATAGAGAGGATATTTACTGATCTGGAATAATCCAAATATTCAGATAAACAATAAACCTCTGAACTAGGAGGAGCGGGTCGATGAAATATAACTTACATTGTTTTATTACATCCAGGTAATAGAGTTCTGGCATTTCCAAACAAAATATAGGATTAATGACACCCTCACACTGGGAGGCAAACCCAGCGCTTCTGAGCCATTAATTTTCTGTTTTCAACAATAAACTCCCACTTTTGGAGTTTGGTTTAAAAAAAAAAAAAAAAAAAACATAGCTGTGTGGGAAAATTGAATACAGCAAAACTTCAGTGCCTCAAGTGGAACTGCTGTGGTGTCGGCGTAGCTGAAGACATAGATATCTCCGCGTGCCTGGCAGAGATCTCTAAATATGGGGGCGGGACTGTACTCTGCCACAACAGCTAAGCACATCCCTTCGCTGACCTGGAGGAATAGAGTACAGCCCATCAAAGCCTAAATAAGCCCCTTAATGTCTAAAGTCAAAATTAGCATTTTAAATAATTGATCTTAGTCAAGGAAACTGATCAACGCGCATTAATAAATCCTCTTACACAATATATTGTTATTCTAGCCAAGTGCATTCTTGTAAAGATTGCAAAAACAGTCTATAGATTAAAATATTGGTTGTCAGAGGTGACTTAGTTTAATGTTTAGGATTATTATTAGTCTTAGTTGAAAGTGTATGCCTCTTATATTGCACTTGCTCACTTCTGTCATGTCTATACAAGATATAATGAATATAATTAAAAAAACAGGTATAAAACAAAAAAGAGCTATGCTACAAACAATAAAACAGTTTACTTCAAAGTAAACGCCTTAACAGTTAAAACAGCACATAAATGAAGCAAATATAATATAGGGGTGAGGAGATATTCTAGAAAAAAAATTGGTTGCTTTTTGCATTTAAAGCAATTTCTGATTCAACAATTTCCAGACAACAGTGACGTAGTTGCCGTTCTCAAAAACAGACACCAAGGGCAGCTGGATCATCATTTCTAGCTCTGAAATAAAACAATAGTACTATCCAGATATATGCTTTAAAGCACTGCAGTTTTTGTACACGTGATGTCTCTTTTAAACACAATTCAGTTACATGTAGAATTGTCAAGATTTAGAAAAGGAGCAGTGACCACAGATGTTCAAACTTTCACAACTTGTATCATAGGTTTTCTATCCTCCCAATCATCAGGGCCTGTTTCCCCCACTGGCTTCAGGATCCCAGCTGTAGTGTTGTGTAAATAAAGAATGATGAACATTTGGTTCCTGATGGGCTCCGTAGACCTGTTACGTAAGCGTTGGAGGGTAATAAAGTGAATGCAGGTTTAGAACGTTGAGTTCTTCCATGCGCGTTGAAGAATAAAGACGTGTATAACTACTCTCCATGTGTCGCGTAGTCATTGACAAGTACCCGGGCTGGGTAGGATGCTACATCTGGCAACGAGTAGGGGATAAGTAACCTGTAGATCGACAGCTCTGTCCCAGAGAGCTTGCCGTGGTCCAGCAAACTGCGTGTGCATGCCACGTTTGCCGCAGTCAAAGTTGCAGAATCGATGCTGGCACCTGTGGAGTCTGAGCACAAAGCTAGCCTGTGTAAAGCTTGAAAATCTACATATTGGAGGCTGAGAATTGACTGAGATGGCCACCAATAGATATACCGCGTTACTATGCAAATTAATGCTATGCATCAAACGGAGTGATAATGCTAAAGGCGGATGCAACCAGGTCTTGAAAAACAGCGTATTGTGACAATCCAAAGCAATTTAAATTATAATCTGACGAGCTATGAAGCAGAGATCCACCAGGTGGTTACGAAGAGACATTTAAGTGCAAAGCCAATTGAATATCATAACGTTATCTGCTTATCAAATCAGTCGAATACGATAAGACTTGTCTATTTACCGAAACAACTAAAGAAAGTCATCAGACCACCGCCTGCTGTGGAGTGGCCCCAGAGAGCAGGCTAGGGTTGTGTGTGCAGAACTGTCCATAAACGAAGCGGCCCACCACCAAAAGCTGCTGAGTGGGGGGACTCAGAAACAACTATACAAATATCCATCAAAATAAAGTTCTCCAATGGAGAGCAAGGGTCAGACCAAATTTCCTCCAACTGTCAAGGTTGCCCTGAAGTCAGCACCTCACAAAGCTCTAGAGATGGTTCGCATGAGCAAGTTCACCACAACGTGGTAGAGAGACCACTGCTGTCCACCAATGGTTATACTGCTGCTGCTTTCTTAAAACCACCACCATTTGATACTTTCAAAAATTACAATATGGGCTTTAGATGGACTGCTTGGATACAGACATTTGAGGATTTCATAGATGTAATCGATGAAATAGATGACAAAAAGATTATCAAGTATCTGAAGAACATGGCTGGTGAAAATGTAAAAAGTGGCCATAAAAAGATACCACCAGTGACATACAATCGCATCAAAGCAGCCTTGAATGTCAAGTCCAGTCCAATGCCAAATGTAGATTATGATATGAATGATACATCTTTAGTCAAGAATGCCAGAGAGTAGGTGAAACTATTGATGATTTTTTGAGAGATTGGATCGCCTCATAAAGCACTGTAAGTTCAATGAAATTAATGATGAGGAAGCTACCCGCCTCAGAGTGATGGATGGATGTCTGTCAGATCCCTTTCGATGACGAATGCTGAAGGAAACTCTGAGCTCGGACCAAGTCCTCATGACTGCCCGTGCTGAAGAGGCCGCTAATCGACAAGCGGCTGACATGGAGGCCAGAGCTGCCCAGAGTGCGTCAGTCATGAACATGAAGAGTAAGCCAAAGCATAAAGCTGAGGGATGCAAAGTGATTTCTCCACAGAAAACGAAAATGTGCTTCAGATGTGGATTGTTGTCTCCACATGACGGTAGATGTCCTGCCATTGGACAGATTTGCAATGGCTGTGGCAAGGTGAACTTTGTGACGGTTTTCAAGGTGAAAGGAAAAGTAAGTACATCCTAGTGTGAAGACACAATGGCTGACCGAATGTTGCATCAATAACGTACGATGCGCTCCCTCAAGGCCAAGCGGTGACACCAACTTAGGCAAATCGACACCAGATGAAGTCGATCGTCATCATGATAACTGCATAATGTCGATGTTTACTTCAGAGAGACATTCACATATGGGGCTAGCCCAATGTGAGAAAAAACACAGACGAAAGTGCGATTCGACCTGAAAAAAAAACTAAAGACCTACAAACATTGTCCAAAGATTATCCTGATGATAAATGGGTGTTTGATACCTTTTATTATTGATAGTGGTGCGCCGATCAACAGTATGCCTGAGGAGAAATATTGTGAATTGTCTCCATTACCACAACTTACGTAATCGAAAACTAAAGTAAATACATGGGCTGTGTCGACACCCTTACAAAGTCAAGTTTCATTTGCAGCTACGATGAAACACAAGAAAACAGTGTTGCAAGTGCTTATTCATGTACTTCAAGATATGGCTTCAAGTGCCTGTCTGCTCAGTTTCAATACCGCTGCTGATATGGGAGTAATATAAGTGAACTACAATATGAATGCTCATCATGAAATGGTAAGTCAATTCCCTTCATTATTTCAGGGGTTAGGAATTCTCAAGACTATGAAAGTACAGTTACATATAAACGAGGATGTTCGTCCTATTGCTCAAAGACACAGACAAATTGTATTTCACTTGCAAGAAGCTGTTGAAACAGAACTTAATCCATTGCTCAAACACTATATCATTGAATGCTCCACTGGTCTAACACCACGGGTTGCTCCCATAGTGGTAGTGCTTAATAGAGACAGTGAAGGAGCTGTGCGCATTTCCGTTGACATGTGCCAGGCCAACAAGGCAATTGAGAGAGAATGACATCTAGGACCACGCATTGCTGATATGAGAACTCGATTGAATGGTGCCAAGTTTTTCACTTGACGACTTAAACAAAGGATATCAGCAGTTGGAACTTGAAGAGAATTGCAGGCACATTACAACCTTTTCGATACACATTGGTCTGTTTCGCTATAAGCGACTGAGTTTTGGTGTATCCTCTGCTGCAGAACTTTTCCAAGATGTCAGTCGACATATCATATAGCCTCTTGTAAATGCGTTCAACTATAGTGATGACATACTAGTCTTCGGAGCTACTCAAAGAGAGCATGACAAAGCTCTCAAGCAAGTATGTCATTTGCTAAATGATATTGGTTTGACTTTAAATGCAGATAAATGTGAATTCCTTAGGACAAAATTAAAATTATTTGGCCATGTCTTTTCTGATGGGGGTATGACACCTCATCCAGCCAAAGTGCAAGCACTATCTACTGCTAGTTCCCTACAGGACATTTCTTTGTAATGTTCATTCCTTAGGATGGCCAGTTACTGTTCTAGATACATACAAGACTTTGCCACGGCCAGTGCATTGTTGCTAGAATTGGTGAAAAAGAATGTGGTGTTTCAATGGTCACGTGACTGTGAGGAAAGTTTCAAGAGCATCAAGCAAGCCATCTAAAATGCCACTGAAATGGCTTACTTTGATCCCAAGCTTCAAATCGAGGTTGTAGTTGCTGCTAGCCCTATTGGGATAGTCACAATTCTTGCACAGCACAATGGACAACCAAATGCCAGTAAAAGCTTCTCACAATCAGAACGTGCTTGCTCACAACCTGAGAAACAAAGCTTGGCAGTGGTGTGGGCTTGTGAATATTTCCATGTGTTCTTATATGGAAAGCCTTTCATAGTAGTGACCGATAATCAAGCACTATTGCTATTGACAATATTTGGCAATCCTAAAGCCAAGAGGCATCCTTGTGTTGAACGTTAGGGTCTGAGATTACAGAAATACAACTGCACAATTGTTCATCATTCGAGGAAAATACAAAAATCCTACAGATTATTTTTTGAAGAGTGCCATTACAATGCCCTGGAACCCCATCAAAGACATATAAAACCTACATAAATTTAATAGTAAAATAGAGCACACCAACTGCCATGTCATTAGAACACATTGTCACTGCTACCAGCCAAGATAGTGACATGCTAAAATTGAAAACATTATTGCTCACCAATCTTGGAACCAGCACTCTCGACCGCTCACCAGTGACAGTATTTAAAATTCAGAAATGTCAGAGATGAACTGCATGTAACTCAGGAAGGCCTCATCTTGTGAGGTACTCAATTGTAATTCCGGAGAGTCTACGACAGCAGGGTATTGAAGTAGCCCACGAGGGACACCTTGGTACAGTTGCCACAAAGAGAACTCTTCGAGACAGAGTCTAGTTTCCTCTAAGGGTGGGCAGCAGGCTCCGCTGGGGCCAGATTTGCAGAGTTTTTGGGACTCAGAGCACAGAGTTCTGCAGGGCTCTGCCGGCCATGGCAGAGCGGAGTTTAATGACACTGGCGCCACGCTCACCCCTAGAGGAGGCGAAAATTTAGTAACCCAACATGGCCGCCGCTGAGCCAAGGTTTGCAGTCAGGTAACAGTAAATGTTTCCAAAGAGAAGTCTAGTAAATATGAGCCTCAACTGCATACTGGGAGTTGTAGTCTTCATTTCACACGCTCGGCGTCCGGATCTAGCATAACTAGTGCAAAAAAGAACTATGTTTCCCAAGGTGCGACGCGAAAGCTGCCTTGAACTCGAGCCTGTGCTGGACGCCTTCACATAAATATTCTTTCGCAGCGGGACGTTCGTGGGTGCTACTGGGAGAGTTGTGCAGCTGTTTTAGGAAATTATGTTATTTATTTATCTGTTTTAGCCATCCCTTATCATGTTGGTCTTACTGTGGTAAATTAATTTTACTTATTACCTCATTTCTGAATTTCTATGCTTAATAAATCATAATTTCTTGTCAATGCAAAGCGAGGAGTCCGTGGTGCTCAAATGAAGGAGGAGAAGACCAATAACTCGGAGTTAAAGGGAGCGCTTCCAGCACCAAGCGGGCACAGGAGCAATCTCTCAAGTCCCTCTCTTTAAGTGGGGGTCTTTATTTTCAACAGCAGAATATTTATACAGTCTTGGTCACGAGGCAAAATAGAGGAACAAACAGGTCGTGGCAGATAGAGGAACAAAGATTCAGCAAGAGGAGCAGAGTGTGAAGAAATGGGGGCGTGTCTTGAGGCTTCGTGAGGGGACTTGCGATGTGAAATAGTCTGACAGTTGGAAGGGGAAGGCTTCCTCATTTGGGGGTTTGTGCTCGTGCTTCATGTCAGAAACATGAACCATCTCTGCGGGGAGCAGGAACTCATGTACTGGTTTCCCGGACTTGGCAGAAACCACAGAGACAGATGGTGAAAATGAGGAAAACCAGGTGCAGGGGTGTCGTGCTCGTGCTCGGGGTCTTGGGACACCAAAGGGTGAATTAAAAACAAAATGGTGTCGGCTTTTAATGTGGGCAATTATTAATCGCGCAAAGGGGATCGCGCAAAGGGGCATAATTAGATCGCGCAGAGGGCAGCGAAGGGGCATAATTATAGATTTTATTTCCACATTCCCTCCTTGCCCCAGAGTGTACCTACATTATATCTCAATTTGCATGAGATCATTTATACATTCTTGTAACATGATTCTTTCCCTTTCTCTCTGCTGGACAAGTGGTTTAGGAATGCATTTTGCAGCGCATAGACCGCATAGGGCAGGACCACATTGGATGCAAAGGCAGCATCCAGTTATTATCAGGAATATTATGCCTGCTGCTGACAGCAGTTGCCATCCCCAGGACGATATTATCTTCCAGAACCAGTCAGACCACGTCCAAGTGCCAGGTTCTTGATGTAAACTTACGGCTATCTTGTGTAATTTTGTTATGGCCGTGTATACAGATGGGGAATTATCAGGAATAAATATACAGCAGCTAGAGCCTATAATTTTACAGGCTCCGCCTCTGTCAGCCAAGATGATGTCAAGGACAAGGCGATTTTGGAGAGTAACCAATCGTATGGCAGACTGCTCCTGGGTTAAGCTCCCCAGGGCAGACGCCGTCTGGTTTACTACAGCCTCTAAGGTCCTTGTCAACCTGCGTATAAGCTTGCTGTTCTGTACAGGGCCAACAAAGAAGAAGAACCCTTTGTTAAAATCTGTATACTGTTCCCATGAGGTTTCCGTTTGGTCAACCAAGGAGGTATCGATCGTTCTTTTATGTCTGACATGGGGCACTAGGAGGTCTCTGTGGTAAGTGGATGGGGCCACAAAGACAGGGGGTAACAGGAATGCTATATAGCAAGTTCCCCCAGTTCAAGGGCAGCTGCACATAGGCCGTTTGGCCACAGATGAAATAAGTATGGCGAGATGCTAGAAATGAGGACTTTCCTCTGTCTTCAAAACTTATAGTGGTATGACAGTCACTGTGTCCTAATGGAACAGAGCCATTTTTCTGGATGCACAGGTGTCCTTTTACTGGTGAGACCGAGATGGAAGGGGAACCAGCATTCTTTTAGGTTTGGTATTTAACATCTTGTAGAACATGGTCATGTTCCCTTGCTTGTATTCTTCACTTTCTAGGACTGTACCGGTCGCCTGAGGATCTCCCTCCTTATTAGGGTAACAGGCAGTATTGAGTACCTTGTTTAAATCCCCCAAGGCCACCCATTCTTGCATGAATTATTTCCGTCAGGGCAGGAAGTGGGGGTAGTAGCGTCAGCTGTTATTAGGGCGAACCAGGCTTCACAAGTTCCATTATAAGAGAATGGGAAAGAAAAAAAGAGGCATCCCTCCCTTTTTCTGATGAGGTGGGATGCGGCCACATATCCAACAATTGGTGCTATTACTGGCTTGCTGAGTGTGGTGTAGCATCTGTATGAAGGTATTGTTTCGCAAGGCTAGTCTATGGGCTTGTTCATGAGGGGTAGGTCGTGATAGGTGTGTTCCTGAGTGCTGTTGGGTGTATGAGAGGTGTGTTGTGTTGGGGGAAAAACAGTGTGGAGAATCCAACCAAGACACGTCATAACTGCCATGAGGAAAAATAATACTGTCAAACATATAATAGGACCATTATGTCTTTTTCTAGAGTTCATTTTTTTTTTTCTCCCACATAGTCAAGGTGTTAAAATCCATTCCCATGCTCCAACCGCTTCACCACTGGACCGGCGCCCAATGGACTTAATTAGCCAGAGTCCGAATGGCAGACCTTAACTTTGATTTGTAATCCTGTTGTGGGGTTAGTTCCAAAGGCAATAAAGATTGTTCAGTCACAATGTCAGTGGGATTGGCAGGGCCATCAGCAACAGTGTCTTTTTGTCCAAAATGTTTCCGGCAGTGGCTTGCGTGGAGCCAGCCCTTCCTGCCCTCGACCTTCACTGCTGTCCGTGTTGTTAGTAGTACGAGTCTTGGCTTCTTCCACCTGGGCTGGAGGGGACTGGTCCGGTCGAAGTTCCTCACGAGGACCCAGTCCCCGGGTCGGATGGCGTGTTCTTCCGGGTTGGTTTTGTCAGGAAGGTGGCAGCAACCTGAGAACGACAAGATTGGAGTGCAGACATCAAGGAAGCCAGGTAGTCAGTCAGCATAGTACTGTCAACATCAGTTATTCTTTTAGGCCTTGGCGTACCCCACATATTTGGTGGTCTGCCAAAGACCACTTCATATGGAGATAAGCCAGTTCTGGAATGGGCTACCATACGCATGTAGAAGAGGGCAACCGGTAAGGCTACCATCAGTCCACGCCTTTGTCAGTGCATATCTTGGCCAATTTTGTCTTCAAAGTTTGGTTGTGCCTTTCTACTAGACCTGCTGCATGAGGATGTCTTACACAGTGAAACTTCCAAGTGTACCCTAACAGAAGAGACACTTGCTTCATGAGTTCAGAGGAAAAAGGTTGGCCGTTATCTGAGTAGATGACACGGGGCAACCCATACCTCGGAAAAAACTCTCTAACTAATTGTTTAGCAGTTGTCGTTGCAGTGTAATCTGGGACGGGATAGGCTTCTGTCCATCTGGTCAGAGCACACACTACAACTAGCACATACTTGTGACCTCTACATCTCTCCATCTGGATATAGTCCATCTGGAGAACTTCAAATGGATGGTCAGGGGTTGGAATCCTCCCTGTTCCACCTTTGTGCCTTTTCCTGGGTTGAACTGATTACAAATCATGCACGTTTTAACTTTTTGTTTGGCTGCAGCTCTCAAATGTTTGTTGTGCCATATATTCTGTATGCTGTCTAACATTGCTTTTTCTCCCAGATGTGCTGGTCCATGTATGGTGTTTACCATAACTTGTACCATGGCATCCGGTAGAAACTCATACTGCTCTTTCAGGTGTCATCCAGCCTTGATCTGTAAGGACCCCTCCTTTTTCCTTCCATTCTAGCAGTTCCTGTGGTGTGGCGTGACTTTGGACATCCTGGATGTCAGAAAAGGGGTCTCGTATTGTATATTGGCGGTGTGGTATACTTAATTCTGTGTTTGCTGCTAACTTGGCTGCACTGTCTGCAGAATCATTTCCTTTTGATATTTCATCTGTTCCTTTTGTGTGCGCTTTACATTTTAGCACTGCGATTTTCTCTGGTAACTGACTGGCCTCTAAGAGGGCAGTGATGAGTGTAGCATGCTGTATTCTGAACCCATGTGATGTGAGAAATCCTCTCTCTTTCCATAATGTACCGAAGTTGTGTACAACTCCAAAGGCATATTGTGAATCAGTGTAGATGTTAACTGACTTTCCTTTTGCTAAATGACATGCTCGTGTTAGGGCTATGAGTTCTGCTGCCTGTGCTGACAGTATCTCTATCTTGTGTGCTTCTAAAGTGTCTGTACCATTTGTGACGGCATAGGCTGCTGCTAATTCTCCTGTGGGGAGTCTCATACATGAACCATCAACAAAGAGTGTCATTTCTGCCTTAGCAAGGGAGTATCTTGTAAATCTGGTCTTGGTTTGGTCACTAAATCAATTATGTCAATACAATCGTGAATTTCTTCAGTAGGAGAGGTCAGTGGCAACAGTGTTGCTGGGTTTAAAATGTTGCAGCGTCTAATCTCAATGTGTGGCTGAAAAAGTGTCATCTCATATCCGGTGAGTCTGGCTATTGTCAGATGCTGTGTTTGTGTTCTGTTTAACAGAAGTTCTACAGCGTGTGGGACCTGAACTATCAGATGATGTCCCAATACAATAGAATCGCTTTGTCTAATAGCTTGTGCAGTAGCTGCTACTGATTTTAGACATGCAGGCAATGCTTGTGCTACTGGATCTAATGTGCTTGAAAAATAACCACATGGTTTATGTTTGTCTGCTTGAAGTTGGGTCAGAACTGATAGTGCTGTACCTGAGTTTTCTGTTACAAATAATGTAAAATCTTTGGTGTAATTAGGTGTTGCCAGCACTGGGGCTTGACACATAGCTTTTTAAGAGACTGAAAGGCTTGCGTGTGTTCATCTGTCCAGGGTAATTGTGGAGTAGCGCCAGCTTCGAGTGTTGTCAGCTGCACTAACGGTTTGGAAATGAGTGCAAATTGTGGGATCCACTGTCTACAATATGAGGTGAGACCAACAAAGGCTCGAACTTGTTTCTGTGTTGTTGGTTGTGGTATTTGTTGTTTGAGTTGGATGCGTTCCTGTGTAAGCTGCCTACCCTCCTTTGACAGCAAGTGCCTAAGTATGCCACTTGCTGTAAACAAAATTGGAGCTTACCAGGGAAACTTTATGGCCATTTGCAGCTAGGAATTCTAGTACTAGTAGTGATGCTTCAGCACATGCTGCGTCAGATCTGGCCGTAATGAGGATATCATCAACATATTGTAGTATGGCTGTATCCGTGGGCATTTGAACAGTATCTAGTTGTCTTTTTAATGCTTGGCTATATACGCTTGGACTCTCTGTGAAACCTTGAGGAGCTCTTGTGAATTGGAAACTTCGTCCTTGTAAGGAGAAGCCAAAAGGTATTGACTGTCTGGGTGAATAGGTATGCTAAAGAATGCGTTTTCAAGTCAATGACTGAAAAATGCGTTGCTTCCGCATCTATGGCTGTGAGTAGGGTGGAGATGTCTGGAACCACAGGGTGTTGTGGAACGACACATTTATTGAGCTCTCTCAAATCCACCACTAGTCTGTAGACAGGTGGTGTTCCTGGTTCCACTTTTTTATGAACTGGTAAAACAGGGAATTGCAAATGTTAGAAGTTGTTTCCTTAATCACACCTGACTGTATTAGGTCCTGAATAATTAACATTAATGCTTGTTCAGCCTGAGGTGGAATTTTGTATTGCCTTATGCGTGGTAGTTGGGCTCCCTCTTTCAGTGTAACCTTGTGAGGTGTTATTTCCATACATCCTACTGTGGTGGAATCAGTGGCCCACAGGGTGTGTGGCAAATCTTTCAAACGCTCATCTAATTCTCTACTTGTGTAGTGGCCCTTGAAATCTCGCAGAAATAGTCTGACATCTGTAGGTGAGCAAACAATGACAGCTCCTAATTCTTTCAATGTTTTTATACCAAGCAAGTTTTCTGGACATGATTTTGTCAATATAAGATCTGTAGTTGTCATGAGGGGACCAACCTGCAAGGGCAGTGGCTTTGACGTGACGTTTGTCACAGGTTGTCCCGAGAAACCCAGAGAAATACTTTTTGAACCCGAGAGAGGAGCCTCTGGGACCTCTTGATGGCTTATTGTTGTTTTACTGGCCCCAGTGTCTAGTAGAAACTTCCTATCCTCCCCAGAAGTCGGACCTCTATAAATGGACCTGTCTGATCTACTGGAATGGGGATTAGGGGCAGTTTGTCATCTTCTCTCTCTGGGCAACATCATGAGAAATCTGGGTAATATTCAGTGTAGGCGCTGTCTATAATATTCATTTGGGCCATTTGTGTTGTCAGTGGAACTGAAGGTGTTGAACTGTCTAGGGAATCATTCTGTTTTGGCTGATATGGGCGTGGCTGGGTCTTACCAGTAGCCAAATTGTGCTTTAAGACAGGGCAATCTTTAACGAAGTGTCCCATCTTTTGCAATAATTACAAGTGCTTTTTATATTTGTCTGGCTACTTGGTGTCTGTTGACGCTGGGGTGCAGTTTGGGCTACTAATGCTTTCATCTTTGTGTCTTTCATGCGTTTCTTATCATTTTCTTCTTCATCCCTAATGCGATTCTGGTGATATTGTAGCATTTGTAACACCTGTGGAGGTGTATGTGCTTGCCAGGTACTTTCTACTTTTAGTACTCTGTCCTTAATGGCTGGCAAGGCGTTATCTACTAATTTGGAAACAAACAGATGCGGGTAAGCTTCACTTGTTGGCGTAAGGCCGCTATTTACCGCAAAACACTTTTCAAGTCTAGTGTAATAATCTCCTATGTCTTCACCATGTTTCTGTTTGCAGGAGGAAATGGCATCCCAGTCCTCCTTTTTCACTGTTAGTAACTGTGGTAGCACCTTTAAAATAGTGCCAGGAAGTGCTTTTAGTTTGTCTCCTATACCTTGACCTGCTACTCTAGTATTTTCGTCATTCTGAAGTTCAGTCCATTTAATGTGTTCACCTGCTACTTCCCAATCTTTTTCTCTTAGTTTGTCATATATACCTGATGGCAACAATAATTTCAGAATTGCTGTGATATCAGAAAGAGTATATGTTCCCATCATTAATACATCTCCTAATTCCTTAAAGAATCCAGCAGGATCCTTTGAGTGGGAGGGAACCATCTCTTTCATCCTTAGTAACTCAAGTTTTGTCAAGGGTACATAAATGAAGACGCGTTGTAGCGCGCCATTCGTGTCAGCTCTGGGGTGGACCTCTCTCATGGGGAACTGGCGTGTTTGAGGAAGTCTATTAGTTGATCCACACGTATTATGGGGAGATCTATATCCAGTCACTTTCTGGTATTTCTGTCTAAAATCTATAAATGTGTTAAGAAAAACTGAACTATTGTGGAGGAACATGTTATCAGCGCAGTCAGACAGAAAATCTTCGAGTCTTGGATCATGTTTAAAATGAGTGTCATTGAGTGTGATGAGATGTTGTACCATGTAGAGACTTGCTAATCTTTGATGTGAGTGTGGTAATGCTAGAAAAAGCTGGGCTATGAGATCATTGTCATATATCTTATATTGAGAGACCCATAGGAGTCGCAGTTCTAGCTATTTCCTCCTCCTCCGGTGTAAGCGGAGGTTCCTGGTCTAACCAGTAGTCTAATGCATTGGATGTATTTTCAAATAACTCATCTGGAGATGACCGTTCAGAGTGACCTTGGAGGAATGTAGGCGGGGTGTTCGTGAATTAGGGGCGGAAGAACGAACGGGTAGGACTTTTCAGTAGGTTCAGTAATTTCCTCCTCAAGTTTCTTATTCTCTTCATTTGTTTGCAAGTTTTGCAGAATACGGGTCACATTACGGGTGAACCTGTCTAGTGCATCATTTATAAGTTCTAGACTAGTGTGGTCGGATGCGGAATCTAATAAGTCAAAAAGTGAAACTGGTACATTTCTTTCCTCTGCTTGTATGTGTTTTATGAAACAGCAAAGGAGGAACCTATACATGTGCATTTTTACAGGGTGTGATCTTCTTGTAGTCATAGCGTTAATGGCTCGTGAGTTCTCTCCAGTACGAAGAAACTCAGAGGCCGCTTGAAGAAACGTGTCAATTGCTGGTAGATGTCTTATTTCTTCCCAGGAGTCATGAAGTATTTTACTTATTCGGCCCGCCTCCCTGTGTTGCTCGGAGTCGGGTCATAGGGGCAGTCGGGAATTGTTTTACCTGGGTCTGGACCTACGGCACCCCTTCTGGAGTGAGAGGTGGTGCGTTATGTTGTGAAAGGGGTGGCGGAGGCAGAGGGTGTTGAATGACTGGAACTTCATAGGGTGGTGGAGTATCTAAGAAAATTAGTAAAAGTATCCTCTGGTGGTGGGGCTGTAGGCTGTGCTGATGCAATGTTAAGGTTTTCAGGTGCAGATGGCAATACAGGATAAAAACCAGTAGAAATGGCTGATTGTTCCCTTTTATTCCTTTCACTAACTACTTCTTTCCCTATTTCTTGTAACTGTTCTTTCTTGGCCTGCTCTGACATTCTCTTACCCTTTTCAACTTTATGCAATTCCTTCTGTTGCCTCCTATGGGCTTCTTTTCTCCATAATTCTACTGAGTCACTCTGTGACTGGCGGACTCTCTTTTTCTTCCATAACTGTTCCTCTAATTTCATAATACACTCCAGTATCAAAACTACCATTTTCAGGCCATCTATATCTGAGTTCTAGGTCTTTAGTATATTCTACCCATAGATCACAATAAATAAGTGCACCGACACCATGTTTTGCATACATGAAGTGTCCTGGAGTATCCCGAGGAGGAAGGGAATTTCCTTCTCAAGAATACTCCTTTTGGTTGCCATCTTACGTATTTTCGAGAAAATAGGCATGATGGCAAGATCTTCAAAGATTTTAGAAGTGAGAAAAACATAAACAGAACAAATATCTTTACCGTACCCACGAAAGAGGTGAGTCCGTCTTTTATACTAGTTTAGTAGTCCTCACAAAATAAGTGAGAAACCCACAAAAAACATGTATCTTTACCGTGCCCACAAGGTAGTGAGTCCGTCTTTTATACTAGTTTTAGTAGTCCTCACCAAAGATAGGTGAGAAACCAAAAAACGCGTATCTTTACCGCCCCCACAAAAGCTGTGGGTTCGTTTTTATACTTTTCAGCAGTACTCACCGAAAAGTAACTGGAAGGCCTCTTGAAGATTTTGGGAAACGCGGCGCGCAGTTTCAAGGTGGGATTTGTAGAACCTCGGACTCGTCTGCTTCGCAGGTTGGGCTTTGGTTCAGGGCGTTCCGCTATTTCCTCACCGCCTCGTGTGGATGCTGGGCCGCAGTCGGTCCCCTCTTCGCCTCGAGGAGTTAGCGGGAATTCCCGCGTTGTGCACTTTTGAAGTCCGTCAACGGTCAGGAGGGGACAGTACCGGGTCCAATATCGCCGGCGCGTGGGGGAAAGGGAAGGACCCTGTTCGGGCGCCAATTACTGTGGTAAATTAATTTTACTTATTACCTCATTTCTGAATTTCTATGCTTAATAAATCATAATTTCTTGTCAATGCAAAGCGAGGAGTCCGTGGTGCTCAAATGAAGGAGGAGAAGACCAATAACTCGAGTTAAAGGGAGCGCTTCCAGCACCAAGCGGGCACAGGAGCAATCTCTCAAGTCCCTCTCTTTAAGTGGGGGTCTTTATTTTCAACAGCAGAATATTTATACAGTCTTGGTCACGAGGCAAAATAGAGGAACAAACAGGTCGTGGCAGATAGAGGAACAAAGATTCAGCAAGAGGAGCAGAGTGTGAAGAAATGGGGCGTGTCTTGGAAGCTTCGTGAGGGGACTTGCGATGTGAAATAGTCTGACAGTTGGAAGGGGAAGGCTTCCTCATTTGGGGGTTTGTGCTCGTGCTTCATGTCAGAAACATGAACCATCTCTGCGGGGAGCAGGAACTCATGTACTGGTTTCCCGGACTTGGCAGAAACCACAGAGACAGATGGTGAAAATGAGGAAAACCAGGTGCAGGGGTGTCGTGCTCGTGCTCGGGGTCTTGGGACACCAAAGGGTGAATTAAAAACAAAATGGTGTCGGCTTTTAATGTGGGCAATTATTAATCGCGCAAAGGGGATCGCGCAAAGGGGCATAATTAGATTGCGCAGAGGGCAGCGAAGGGGCATAATTATAGATTTTATTTCCACATTATGAACATCTAGACAGTGCACTTTGAGAGTTTGTTGGTCGCCAAATGCTTCTGTCGGTTTGCACGCGCTTCTTCTCAATTGACTCATTTTTCCCACGTAGTTGCAGTAAGTTATAATCCCTTTCCTCCCCGCTACACTCTCGCCCCAACATATCCAGGCCCACTTCCCCCACCCTTTAACTTGCTCCAGTTTGACATCACCTACCCTACTCCTGACCTACTCGGAAGCCCCGGGTCATCAGCACTGTTCAACCTGGGCCATGTGTCAGGTTCTGCTGCACCCCAGTTAAACTGAGGCCAAGGTGAGCCAGTCATCAGAACGTCTCACTGGGACTCGTAGTCCACAGGAGCACCACAACCTGTAGAATCCACAAAAACTAGCGCAAGTGGGACTTCAGCTCTCAGCACCCCCAGCTCTGTGCCATGGTGTCACAATTGCTGTTTGAACTACAACTCCCAGGAAACGAAGAGCGCGAGCCATTGAGGTGACAGAAGATCTGTCCGCGCTAAACCTCCTTTTGCTGTCAGGGGTATCGAGCCCAAAAAGGAGCACAGAGTCCGCAGGAGTGGGCTGTTGCCCTCCACAGCAGGTGTGATGGCGCTGAAGCACTCCGTTGGACCATGGCTGTATGTGTTCAACGCTCGCTTCCTGGCAGACTCAGAGGCGTCTGTGTGCGGACTGCGGAGGTGAGGTAAGGCGCTTTCTGTTTCTGGCCTGGGAAGGTGGGTGATGGATGGGTGGGTGAGGTTGCCCCTGAGGGAGACAGTACAGACACATACAGTGTCCACAGGCAGATCCTGTGCCCTAGTCACCCCTTGTGCAGAACCTTCTCCTTGGTCAGGTCGGGTCACCCAGTTCCCCTGCATGCACAGTTTGATTAATTCCACCTGCACGTGGAACTCTGTGGAATTCCACACAGTTTTTTGGTAACTCAGCGGAATTCTACGGTGTGAAACTCCGCGAGCACCGCCCACCCCTAGTTTCCTTATCTTGACTATAGGGTTGAAAGAGAGTTAAAGGCCTGTCACTTATGCGACTGTCTCTCATCACACACTACTCAGCACCTGTTAAATATCAGAATTGCCTAACCATGCTTGGGAGAGAATTGCTGTTGATTTCTTTGGTCCTCTTGAGAATGGACATCATCTAATGGTCATTGTTGATGAATACTCCTGTTTTCCACTGGTAGAAGATCTTTCATCCATCACTCATGAAAAAGGTTATTGAAAGATTAGATGGCATCTTTGTAACATGGGTTGTCCCTGTGATCTTGAAATCTGACAAGGGCCCGCCCTTCAATAGTCGAGAGTTCAGAGATTTTCTCAGCCATCTCAACATAAAGCATCAGAAAAGTACTCCTCTTTGGCCCCAGGCCAATGTCCTGGTAGAACGATGCATGAGTACTCTAAAGAAAGCTGTGCAGGGTGCTGCATTAGAGAAGCTTAACCTCAAAGTTGTTTTGAATACCACTCTTCGAGCTTACCAATCCACCCCTCACTCGACTACAGGGGAAAACCCTGCAACCTTAATGTTTGGGAAAGCCATGACGGCCAAGTTACCTCAATGGACCAACCTCAGATCAAAGATTGAGAAAGACATTTGCACAGAAGATTCTGGTTGCAAACGGAAAATGAAAATCTATGCTGACAAGCGACGTCATGTGAAAGATATTGCTTTCAAGAGAGGAGATCAAGACTTACTTCGACAATCCGGAAAACAAAAATCTGCTGCTGCTTTCGAGGCTGAGCCCATTACTGTCACAACCACCGAAGGACACACGGTGACTGTCCAACGTCCTGGGAAGTCCCTCACGAGAGATTCTTCTCACTTCAGACATGTGGCTCATCATTCACCAAACATTGATGTCACCGTAAAGACTGGGTCCAGACAGACAGTTAATGATCCAGCAACTGCTGTTGTTTCCACCTCACCTATGCAGATCACTGACACTCCGACTGCCAACTCCCAGTTTCCGGTGACCCGATCAGGACGTGTGATTCAAGCGCCATGAAGGCTCATTGAAGAGTTATGGGTGCATGTGTATTTGTAATTATGTAAGTATAAATGTATTCATGATTTCTTCAGTTATTTATTTATTGTAAAAAAAGTTATAACTTTTTATTTAACAAAGGGGGAGATGTAGTGTTGTGTAAATAAAGAATGACAGAACTCTTTTGGTTCCTGATGGACTCCGTAGACCTGTGACATAAGTGTTGGAGGGTAATGAAATGAAAGCAGGTTTAGAACATTGAGTTCTTGCTTGCACGCTGAAGAATAAAGACGTGTATAACTACTCTCCATGTGTGGCGTAGTCATTGGCGAGTACCCAGGCGGGGTAGGACACTACACCAGCCGGGCCAGTTTTTCTGGACTGCTGGTTTTCTCTATGGCAGCACAGCACAGCCTGTTTGTGGGATCCCCTTCCCTTCACAGAATTCAGGGGAGTGCATAAACAGCACCTGACTAAGTCCAGAGTGCCATCTTTGTCTAATGGGGTCAAAGGTACCAGGTTTCTTGGCCCTCAGAATAGTGCTTACAAGCACTCCACAGTCCTCTTCCAGGGATGTCAAGTAGTCGTCAAAACAAGTGTCTTCTCCACTACTGCAGCGGCTTGTCTTCCAGGTGGTGTCAGCCTTACTTTATAGGAGCAACTAAATTGTGATAGGTGACGTTCGGTAAGCCTGTCAAAGAAAAGTTCCCACATAAATCCCCATCGACCTTTTACAGTACTTTCTTTGCTTTATGGCAACACCTAACCCATGAATGACTATTCTTTGGTTTTTCAACATGCCTCAGGGGGCACTTAACTAAAAGGTCCCTTTCTCTGTTTTTGTCTCTGCCCAGACACCACTTTCCTGATCAAGGTGAACCTCTACCCTTTTCAACACCTTTCTGTCATTCCCTTATGAGAAAAAGTTCCAGTTTGCCTTTGTATGCGCCGGGCTTAAAGAGATTTGTTTGCGGCTGGCCCCCATTCAATTCCTGATGCCACAAGAGCACTGGGTGGGTGTTTGACACAGGGTCAACCATGCTCCTCAGTCAGACCAAAGTATTTGACACCTTTTTGTCCTTTGTTTACCTAGGCCCATGGTCCATGACAGAGCCGGACTGGGAACCGAAACCGGCCCTGGCAAACTGCTCAGCCGGCCCTCCTGCGGGGGATGGGGGTGCGGCCGAGCTGTTTGCTAGGGCCGGTTTCGGCCAATTTTGTTACAGGGGGCCGATATTGCCATCCCCCGGTAACAAAAACGGCCCCCCAGAGTCCTAAAACCGGCCCCCACCCTGGCGGCCCATTGGGGAAATGCCCGGTGCCCGCTACGGCCAGTCCGGCCCTGGTCCATGATACTTTTCCTTTAACAGGAGATTCATAAACCAGTAAGCAGATTTTAGCTGCTACTGTCAAATTATTTTCATTCATTGCCAAAAGGCCTGACAAACACAGGTTTGGCTTGTCCTGTGAGTGTCAAATCCTTCAATCAAGGTCCCATATTTTTCTGATAACATGCACACAGTAAGAACAAATACATCAGATGTGTTACATTAATGCAAGACACCCACTTAGACAGTGGTGTGTTTTCAAAGACCCACACTCATGGAAGAGGCACCGCATCTCTGGTCATCACCCTCAGTTCAAGGTGTTGTGTCTTCTCCAATGCTGCCCTGCCAGTGTCGGCATCTCCACCGCTGGTCGGAGGGCTGTTCCATGGGCAATGTGGAGCGCCAGCCTGGGAGGGCAGCAGGCAGAGTGCAGGAGAGTGGGAAAGAAGAAGAATGTCAATCAAGAGGTTCTTTTTTTCATGCCTGGAAGATGTCATTTCCCAGAAGAAGGAGGCATGGCTAGCCTTAATCAATTCCTGTCCAAGATAGTGGCCTTTCCAGTGTTTGTTGTATGAAGTTCCCAATCCAACATTGTGTTAACACTTTTTCCTACGATGTAATTTTCCACTTCGAACATATGTGAGGAGGCTTTGCCTTGAGATGGATCTGCCACAATCCATTCTTCCCACTATTTTTCATCGTATTCATCACTCACATTGAATCCTTTTTGTCTCTCATTTTTAGCTTTATTTTTCTGCAGCTGGATTCCTCATTTGGATTCTCTAATCCTGAAAACATTATTCTAGGCTCTTCTCTGCCATGGTTCTGGGTAGTTTTGGTGCCTTTCTTACCAACCTTTGTGTCATTCAACATCTACAATCAAGCATTAGTAAGATTGTCAAAGTGTTTCTTTTTCTCTGTGTTTTCTTTTCATTATAACTGGGATACTCTTGAGAAAGTTGACACTTTTCCACAAAGTGGAGGGTGGCACTGTGGCCTCTAGGAGGCAAGTCACCCTTTCTTCGAGCAATCAGGAAGGTAACTTGAGAGACCTTCACAGCCTCCAGTCCTTGAGAGAAGACTCTTTTGTGCCAGAGTACTAATCATGCAGAAGTACACAAGTCATATAATGTTGGAGAGAAATACAATGAAAAGTCACTGCAGAAGACTTCCCTGCCAGCTACCTGGGCAAACTGGTTCTAAAAACCAGTTTGGAGAAAGGCGTATAGTTCAGCACCTGTTTTTAAAAAGCATTGATGCAAAAACTGTACTAATAATCTATGTTTACCAAAGAATTGGATTTTCTCTAAATAGCACAATATTCTCAAAATGAAAATTTTAGGTGGTTCTAAAGAAGAATTTTCAAGCATGTGTTACTTTGAAACATGTAAATTGGTGCAGCGGTACCTACATCGACATAACCTTATGCCTTCAATGTCAGACATGGGATGGGGTTGGGTTTAACAACTTAACCCTGTGGTCTGGTGTGCAGTGTAACAGGGCTGCCTGGCAGCCCAATTACTATATATTTAATAAGACCTATGGGTGCTGAAAAGCATTGCTGTCCCCCATATTGGGTTTTCGCCATTTATGCCACTTCAAACTTCGGTCTGCAAACTTGTACTGTCGATTTACTGTCATTTTAGCTTCACAAGGAAAATTATGCCTTCTTCTATCAAGCATCTGTTTCACTTCGTCCCTGAATACAGAAATGCAGTGAGTCACGCTGCACAAACGCCGTGACGCTACGTGGATGAACGTTCATCCCCCGCCTTCTTGTCATGCAAGACCAGTGTGCATGTCTTAAGCGCTGGCGGCTAAGCTCCTGACCCGGTCATGACGCTCGCACAATGAAATCTGCATCCGAAAGGCTGGCCAATGCGGTGCTCCGAATATTGATGAATGCCGCCTGGTGCGCGTGCTACGTTGGCCGAGCAGGGACATACTAATTAAAAAAAATTTAAAAACGCAGACGACCGGCGCGCTGCAAAATGCCTCGTTCTATATGTACAACAATGGAGCAGCTTGGGATAGCGCCAAGAAGCTCACGAAATGTTGGCAAAAGGCTCGCTCGGCTCTGCCCGCCTTAGAAAGGAGTCTAAGAGACCGTACGTGCAGGTATTCACTGCTGCTACGTGGTTACAGACATTTACAGGTACACAATCTAGTATCGCGTTTCACAGTTGGTAGCGTGGAATGCAGCTCATGTTCCAGACATTTTAAGAATAATGAAATACATTGTCATGCTTCCTTTCATTATTTCCTTCACATTATTTATTCCTCCACACACAATAGTTCACTCGTGTCTAATCAAGCTATCCACTTTTGTTTGGAAGAAAGGACTTCCTGCAGGGGCGTTGCTTAGCCGCTGAAATTCGTGGGGTGTGAATCAAAAACTTCCCCACTAATAAACAGGGTGAATGTGTGAGGTGACCCAAGGTTCGGGATGGACTGTTCCCAGGAGGAGAAGAATCAGCGATGATTTGCATTAGGTGGGCCTCTGGGGCTGACTTAGAGTTTGGTGGCAGGTACTGTGTTGCAAAGGCGACAGCATACCCTATGCGCAGGGCTTTAAGTGGGATGAAAAAACTGGGGGGTCTCTAAAGGGGCGTGCTCAATGTAATTAAGGGCGTAGCTTAATAACACGTAAGCTAAAAATCTGTGTTTAGCACAGAGTGCCGCCCGATTTGTATTTTGCTGTTCCTGTCATTGTGTCCAGATATCTGATACAACAAGTCACATCATACCTACAAGTCAGGACTATTGGCTTTTGTCAATGGTTGCTAGTTGCATAAGATAAATAAGCAGCAACTATGGCTTGTATATAATATTGAAAAAACTTCCACTTAAAGCCCTGGCGACACCACGACAATGTTGCTGCTCCTGAGTTTCAAAAAGAGAAGGGAAATCCAGAGTGAAAATGACTCTCTTTAAAGGATTTCCCTTCCTCCACAACGCTCACCACGCGCACATCAATGTGCCTGCTGTCACTGCAGTCCGGAAAAAAAAAACGGACCGCCTGTGCCAGGGCACAAAACAGAGCCCGATAGAGACCCGTTTCGAGGCCCCCTTAAAAAAACTGCCAGTGCTCAGACCGACTTAAAGCCCTGCCTATGCGCCAAATTCAAGGTCCACCCGCCCGATTTTGAGTCGGGCGCACCACACGTTTTACTCCGTCAATGTAAAACTCCTTTCCATGGCCCAACGGAGTAGGTGCCATCGGAAATAAGCCATCCACCTGTCCGCCATATTTAGAGCACACAATCAGATGGCTTTCTTTTTTTACTGTTCATCGTCGCTTTTTTTACTGTTCATCATCGCTGTGATTGATGATAAAACAAGAAATGTATCCCAACCCAGGGGAGAAAATGGGTGTGGGGATCACAATTTTTTTATTTTTCCAAAACAAACTCCCGTTTTGGGAGTTTACTTTTGAAAAATAAAAGCTTTGGAAAAGTTTGACGGCCAGCCATCCTGTTTGACGGAGCCACCCATTATACTTTTCTTTATTGACAGGAACCGCCATGATGGTAGTTCCTGCCAATGTATAGAGATGTCCGTCGGGCTGGCAGACATTTCTAAATTTGGCAGGCAAAGGAAAGGCAGTAAAGTCCTTCGCCACCCTGTCTGTCTTTACTTTGTCTGCTAAATCCTAAAGCAGGCCCTGTGTCTGGAGTGTCACAGTGGATCAAAATAAATGGTTTGTAATGCTGCTATGCGGGATTGCCTGTGGTTAGCCTTTTTGCAAGCAGTCGCCCCATCACTGTTTTAGGGTTTGATTTGCTACTTTTCTGGTAATCCGGTTTTGGTAATTAAGGGCCTTATTTACAAAGAAGTGGCAAAACAAGCAAAGTTGTCGTGTCGCGTTGCATTACCTGAATGGAGCAGAACTGTGCCATATCTTCAAAGAAATGGCACAGTTCTGCTATCTCGATGCACTGGCACACTATGGCCTGCCTAGCGCCAATGCAGATACCCTTTCTCCATTGTGCAAGGGTGTCTGAATTATGGTCAGGATGGATTTTGTGCAGGAAGGGTTATCTTCCTGTACAAAAAACTATCCTTGGATGATTTTTTTCTCTTTGCATGGGTGCTGCAGAATTCAGCCCACATGCAAAGAGGTAATAACAAAGAAAAACAAAAATATTTCTCCTTGTTACACCAGCCTCAGGAAGGTGCACTATTCTGGTGCAAACCCATGTTTAAAACTCTTTGTAAATATGAGTTTGCATCAAAATCCTTAGGTGGATGCACGGAAAGGCCCATGCACCACCCATGGAACGCCTACCTGGTGCAAAGTAATGCAAGACTACGTTTTCTTGACATTTGTGTGGCTTTGTAAATAACAAAAAGGATTTCATGTCAGGGCTGCGATAAAAAAGTGACACAACCCTAATGCAAAATCTTTGAAAATCTGGGCCTAAATATATTTAAGTTCCAGATCCAAAAAATGCACAAATTAAAATCTGTTAGTGAAATCAGAATTACAAGAAAAACAGACACAGACATAACAGACCCAACTGAGGGTCCTGAGACCCAACTACTAAGCTAAGAATGTATTTATTTGGGGAGTGTCCCACCCTAGATACTCATCCTGAAGCTGTGCCCCTGCCTTCCAGTCTTTTGTGTAAGCATACATCGCATAACAGAGGGGACTAGTTTCCCAAAGACTTTTCTACCAGTAGTTGTGTCCTTCTGCAATATTAGGCAGGGTCGGACTAGGACAGAAAATGGGCCCATACACCGAAAAAAAGGTGCCCCATTATCGAGTTAAATAGCTAAACAAGCGACCCACATTTGCCCACAATCGAACTGTTTTGAACTTGTAAAGACACACCATATAGATGTTTTGCAAGGGATGGGAGACTGCATGCATTTGTGCTTGCTGTAGGCAATGTTTGTGTCAATATCAGGGAAATCAACACTAAATACCAGCCCACCACGTCATAAAACAGGTCCACAAACTGCCAAAAATCCGGCCCACATACTGACCTGTCAGTAAATATTTTTATCTAGGGTTGCAGTGGCGCTGGAACAGTATTAAGAGTGGGGGTGCTGCCATCAATGTTATGTCAGTGAAGTCATAAGGATGGTGAAAACTCCAAGCACTAGACAAACAAGTGCAGTCGCGGGCGGTATGACTCGCGGGTGGGGGAGCGGGGGGTGTGGGGGTCGCGCGGGGAGGGGGTCGTGCGGGGAGGTAGGTTTAATTTAAAAAAAACTTAAGTTAACTTTCCTTTGCGTTTGCCGGCCCGTCCCGCGTCGTCCATCTGAACAGGAAGCAGCCACAGGCAGCCTCCCCCCCTCCCCTAAGCCAATCATAACGCTGCAATGGCAGCGTTGTGATTGGCTGGGACGCCGACCCCACAGACGTCTATGGGGAGGCCATTTTCTCTATGTAGGCTGCACGCAGCCTACATAGAGAAAATGCAGAGTGCGCGTATGACTGGTTTGGTCGGCCCTGGGGCCGACCAAACAGTCAGCGCACTCAAAGTGGGCAAGCCACTCCTCCCCTGGTCTCCAGCAGATCCGCCCACCCACCCGCCCCCAACCAGGCATACCCTTCTGCTTTCTCGCAGTGCGAGAAGCAGAAACATAAAATGGTATTTAAAATACCATTTTATGTTTCTGCTTCTCGCACTGCGAGAAAGCAGTGGGGCGACTCTCCTCTGCCCACATGGAGCAGCCTCCCCAGAACAAGTGTAGCAAATGAGTCATGTCTCAGACTCAACAGGAAAATGATAACATGTGAAAATCATATTTCTGTGCATATTCATAATTTGCACATCACACTAGTAAAGTGTGTTAGTTTATTTTGATTCTATTAACATTTTGTTTCCATCACATTTAAAGATTACTAAAAAATGTACCTCAGTTGTACTTTCTTTGCTGTAAATATGTTTTGAAATATGTTTAGTTAATTTGCACTTATTTAAATTTGCTGTGTTTGTCATCCAGCAGCATTTCCTTTCACACTGCCTGCACTCAATAATAATAATAAGTCTTGTAGAGCGCATAGCTACTTCTTACGAAGTGTCCCATCGCTAGGATTCTGACTCCCGAGGATAAAATTCCCCATCATGCTAATCAGTTCTCAACCAGACCCAAAGAGCCAGGTTTGAATTTTTTTTCTGAAAAGAGTTTCAGATGAGGCCTGCCGAATTGCAACAGAAAGAGAGTTCCAGATTTTTGGCGCGAGATGGCTAAAAGAGCTGCCTCCAATTCTAGCTCTTTTAAATTTTGGGATAACAGCCCGTTTTGCTTTGGCCGATCACAGGTTTCTAGATGGAGCATAAGGGGTAACTATTGACTGAAGGTAATATGGGCCTTGAGAGGAAAGAGCCTTATTGTAGTAGTAGAGAGCTTTGAAGGTGATTCTGTGCCTCACCCGGAGTCAGTGCAGTAAGTGCAGTACCGATAGAAGCACGTTTAGGTGATTGAGCAATACCCGAGCTGCAGCGTTCTGGACCCATTGAAAACTGCTAAGGCGGGATTGAGACACACCTAAATAGAGGACATTGCACTAGCCCAGTCTGGATATAACCAGTGTATCAACGGCACAGAGTGGGCAAAGTTTAGGTAGTACCGAGTGGCATTCCTTTTGAAGAATGTGTGACTACAAGGACACCACCTTCTCTGTGACCAGGATACCGGTATCCCCTAAAGTCTAGGGTTTCAAGTTCCTACTTATCAACTATCAGGTAGGACGCACTTGAGGGTCTAATAAGTTAGCCTCATATCCTGAAAATTTAGTGTAACTTTACAATTTCTTTATACAAACGACTAATTGGGATCCACATGCCCTGAAGAATGCCCCAGACCTTTTAGGCTAACATAAATGGGCAGAAACATGTTGGCAGATAGGAAATGGGTGTTAGTCATCATTCTCCATCTTCCAATTCAGTTTAGATTTTTAATCATACCTAGTGTCCTGCAGAATAAAGGGATTACCCTAGGAACACTAAGGTATTTTTACGTTTACATCTGGATCCCCACTTCCGTCTGTGTTGTCCAGTAAGATTTATGTAAGAACCCCCTCTTTCCGGTACAGTCTTCGAGGAGGTTGAGTCCGCCTCGGTAGCATTGCCCTACCGGGGTGGGAGAGGACTCTTATGATGAAGCATGACACTAACAAGTGTGTGAGGTTTCCTCTTCTACTAAGGATGACCTTTCGCAGACAGTAGACTATGATTTTTAGTTTCCCCTAAGTCTGTAGACGTGTACTGGGCAATAACAATTGAAGCACCGAGTACACCGCTCAATTTGCTTATAAAACAGCCACTGTACTACTTTTTGTGTTTATGGATATAACCAGAGCCTAGACTACAGCTTTTGGGCAGACTTTGGTAAAAGGTGAACAATTTTCTTCAGAGATCTCAGCACCCCAAAGCATTTCCCAGCGAGGTCACCTCAGCAAGACTGTCACTTGGTTGTTGTTAGAAAATTCCATCGCTTTGCAATCAAGGAAAGGCAGAGTAAACATCAATCTCCTTTTTAAAGGAGTAGGAGTAGCAGTTTGTCAAAAGACATTGCCTGACACCTGACCTCTGCTTTGAACTAACAGCAAATGGACAAGTTAAAAGTAAATGTAAAGGCCTCTTTTTGCTAATTTTTCTACTGAATTTCCCCTAGGCTATCTTGGGCACCAGGCTCTGGCTAAGATTAGCATCATGCTGATAACAGTGCTTTATTTTAAGTGAAAAACATGGGGGGCAGTAAGTCACTCCGTAATGGGTCATCACTAATGATGGAGCAGGGTAAACAAAATAATTTTGTACCCTTTGGAAATTAATGACCTCTTAATTAATAATACTAACCGTTTGAAATGCATGTACTAACCAACAAACGCACCTTTTTAGTAAACACTACACGTGGGTAATATGCTGATTTGTGCAAAATCTAATCTACTTACAAATGTGAAGTTAATTAACCTTAGAATTGTGATTTGCGTACTGATTAAAGTGAAATTGCATGATTTGTTTGCGTAGTAAATTTGCATTGTGGCAAAGAATGCAGATGGTAAGTAAAATGGCTTTAAATGTTGCTTCTGCTAGGTAACACCTAACACGGGTCTTTAGAATGGTGGGTGGTAAACAGAAAGGCTTATTTTCTTTGTTTTAATTTCGGCTGTGTTTGTTCTTATGATAGTTCGTTCAGGCCTGCTAGGCCATGCTTCGAAAATGGCTGCTGGAAAGGATGAGATCACGTGAGATGACTAAGATGGCCTCCGCGCAGAATCAATACGAAAGTTCCAGTCACGTGAATGCGGCCTGTGCCCGGAGTGAGAGATGTCAAGGACAAGCTGACCTACAATGGAAAATGTGCCAAGTGTTCAGCATGTATTCCTGGGAATGGATGGGAAAGAACCGAGTGACAATGGATGAACTAAAATGTGACCATCAAGAGTCGCAACAAAATGAATTGACAAGTTGGACTACTTTTGACCCCAAAGTCATAAGACTTATTGTGTGCTTTATTGTCCCCAAACCAGTTTGAACAAGGAGGGCGATGAGGTGACCATCACCACCCCTCCAATGGACCAATTAGCGTGATTCTTGCCCCTAAGGATTGCAACTTTTATGTGTAGTAAGCCAGTGAATAGGGTATAAGAGAGTCTGCTCTTACGTGGGTTGGTTGCTGTTGGTGTTGTTGCCATGCCGCTTCTTTATTTTTCATTTTTCCACCTTGATGCTGCGAAAGACTCTGTCATTTTGGACTTTGAACTTTGACTGGGGAAGGAACGAGATCGTTGCGGGAATTCTGCCTGGGAGGTGCGTCCGAGGATGTTAGCGGGATTGTCAGTCAGTTTGGGAGTCCTATTCTGTGATCTGCGGTTTATTTTCCTTTGGTGAACCATTCTTGTCATCGCCCCATGGCCGAGGGTAATGCATAATTTTCACTTTTCCTAAAACCTTTCTTAAATGTTTATTGATATATTAAATGTGTTTGTTTAATAAAGAATTTCACTTATTTGATTGAAGAATTTAGATAAAATTATATTCTAACTTTAAAATGAGTTCGTGGTCCTTTAATAAATTTATGATTTATAAATGTTAAAGGTTTTAATTGTGATTGAGCTGGTCTTAATCACCATCAACTTATTCTACTAGTTGGTCCATCGACCGAATAGCGGAGTACCTTGATGTATAGAACCGACAGGATCCAAAGTTAATGCATATAATGTATAAATTATTATTCTGTCAAATTTAACAAGGTATCCCGTTCGTCCAGCAGCACATTCTCCTTAGTGTGTAATCCTGAGATTGAATGAATGTATGTATGCGGTGTCATGGGCCCCACCGACATAAGTTTTAAATAACAATAGGTTGCGTAAGTGTTTTTACCTGGATTGGTGTCCTAAGGAGCAATTTATATTGGCCGCGCTGGATCAGATTTCTTGGTAGCAGAGTTATGGTTTCTATAGACTAGTTTGGTGATTATTGATTACTGATTTATTGATTTTTTCATGTCTAACACTTTGGGGTCGATTCCGATTCGGGCCGGAAAAAGCACCGACCGACTCGGAGCCGGAAATTATACCGACCGACACGTACCTGTGGCGCCCGACACGCCAAGTACGATGCAAGTCGTGCAAAATCCGACCGACACGTACCGAACCCAAGTCGAACGACCGAGCCTCACGGAAAACAGCAATCCGGTCGGAAAAACACGCGAATCCAACCGACCGACACGCACCCGGAACAAATCCGACCGAAACGTACACGCGAACTCCAAACCGCAAAGTACGATGCAAGGCGCGAAAACCACCAGAGCGAGTCGGATGGAGGACAAGCCGTACGACCGACACGCATACAAAACCGAGCCGAAGCAACACAAAACACCGCGACCGACGCGTACGCAGCATAGAAAACTGCACACACACAGCATGAACGAAACGGAGAATTCCGTACGAGACAAATGCAGGGTCCGACTCGGTCACAAGAACGTTTCCAACATGCACAGACAGTACAAAGGAAAAATCACACAAAAAAAGGCCAAACAAGCAATTACAAAGCCAATAAATACTGGGGGGGGTGGGGACAGAGAACAAAGACACACCCACAACTCCACCCATATAAAGGACACAAATCACAACCATGATCCTTTGCAAATGCCATTCCATTGCCAGCACCCAAGAGACAGCAACCACACACCCACAGCTCATCCCTCACACAAGCCACACACCATCAGCACACCAACAAATACCTACCTCACATACACCCAGCAAAACACACACTCACACACGCTCACCTGCACACCAACACACACATCACTCACCATCACCACCCATCACCATGCCCCCCAAGAAGAATCACAAGTTCCTAGATTGTGAATTGGAAGTCATGGTAGGCGAGATCCTCAGGGTAGAGCCACAGCTGTTTGGCACACTGGTCCAACAGACCCCCATCTCCCAGAAAACTAAGATGTGGGAGAGGATCATCAACAGGGTGAACGCACAATCACCATGTCTGCGCACAAAGAGCGACATCCAGAACAGGTGGTATGACGTGCGCAGGAGGGTACAGGACCTGCTCAAGAAAGAGTACATCATCAGCCAATACACCGGCAGTGGCCCTCCTGCCAAGCCAATATACCTCAGGCCCTGGGAGGAGAAGGTGCGGGCCATCCTTCCGCCAGTGAGCGTATATGGACTAGAGAACATCCCAGAGCCTGGTGAGTACACAACAAATGTACACAATATTCTGCCACAAAACACACACACATCACTGTCAAGGGGAGAGTCAAACCATGCACTCATAGCAATTACACAGCAACCAGAACAGAATCATCCCAAAATGTGTATGTCAGTCAGATAAACACAACACATGCCATCAAAAAGTCACATCCAACTGTGCCATCACATGTACAAACACAACTACAACTACAGCTAGGCAGTGGCACAAATAGAACTAACAAACACATCCAGACATGTAGCCACCACAACAACACCAACACACAGTGAAGACCACTCAAAGGAAGGAATTCTGTGTATGCTGGCCAAGTCAGTGTAGCCAATAGCATCATGGGAGTCGCAGTCACACATATTGCCCCCCCACAACTGTCCCATCAACACCACCATGAACCATGCGCACATCACAGGGAGTGGAGAAGGACTCACAAGATGGCTGACACTGGCAACTGCTGTGGGGAGCACAAGGCCCTGCTGGCAACTGTGCACCAACAAACAGCAGGACACCACTGACTGACATCCTGAGAGACAACTTCCACTCCCTGCAATGCAAGCACGTTCCATGGTCGGATATCTGGCTGGCTGGGTGGGAAGGAGGACTTGCAGCACTGACCATAGTCACAAGCACCTCCCCTCACACCCCCTCAACACAAACTCCACAGAACCCACCTGGTAGAATGCAATGCCTCCCATCCTAACTCAAGATCCCACAAAGAACCACCACCCTGGGTTATGTTGTGTGAAGCACAGGGACACTCTTGGGACTGTTAGCCAAACAACTGCCAGGACAACACTCCCAGCCATCCTGTCAGCACAGCCAGCCCACCCCACAGGGAAGCAGAGTCAAAAGGAAGGAAGCATGGGCATGCTGGGAAGGGGGTGGAGGCAATAGCATGATGGGAGTCGTAGTCACAGACATTGCTCAGCCTCACAACTGGCCCATCAACACCACCCTGAACCAGGCTCACAACACAGGGAGTGGATAAGGACTCACAAGATGGCTGACACTGGCTACTGCTGTGGGGAGCACAAGGCCCTGCTGGCAACTGTGCACCAACAAACAGCAGGACACCACTGACGACATCCTGAGAGACAACTTCCACTCCCTGCAATGCAAGCACGTTCCATGGTGGGATAACTGACTGGCTGGCTGGGTGGGAAGGAGGACTTGCAGCACTGACCATAGTCACAAGCACCTCCCCTCACACCCCCCTCAACACAAACTCCACAGAACCCACCTGGTAGAATGCAATGCCTCCCATCCTAACTCAAGATCCCACAAAGAACCACCACCCTGGGTTATGTTGTGTGAAGCACAGGGACACTCTTGGGACTGTTAGCCAAACAACTGCCAGGACAACACTCCCAGCCATCCTGTCAGCACAGCCAGCCCACCCCACAGGGAAGCAGAGTCAAAAGGAAGGAAGGATGGGCATGCTGGGAAGGGGGGTGGAGGCAATAGCATGATGGGAGTGGTAGTCACAGATATTGGTCAGCCTCACAATTGGCCCATCAACACCACCCTGGACCATGCTCACATCACAGGGAGTGGAAAAGGACTCACAAGATGGCTGACACTGGCTACTGCTGTGGGGAGCACAAGGGCATGCTGGGAACTGCACACCAACCAACAGCAGGACACCACTGTCAGCCATCTTGCCATTGCTCACACACCCACACATACTGAACTCCCCACAAAAGCAAGTAAGTTTGGGAATGCTGGCAAGTGGGGTGGAGGCAATAGCATGATGGGAGTGGCAGTCACTGATATTGGTCACCCCACAACTGTCCCATCAACACCACCCTGAACCATGCTCACATCACAGGGAGTGGAGAAGGACTCACAAGATGGCTGACACTGGCTACTGCTGTGGGGAGCACAAGGCCCTGCTGGCAACTGTGCACCAACAAACAGCAGGACACCACTGACTGACATCCTGAGAGACAACTTCCACTCCCTGCAATGCAAGCACAGTCCATGGTGGGATAACTGACTGGCTGGCTGGGTGGGAAGGAGGACTTGCAGCACTGACCATAGTCACAAGCACCTCCCCTCACACACCCCCTCAACACAAACTCCACAGAACCCACCTGGTAGAATGCAATGCCCCCCATCCTAACACAAGATCCCACAAAGAACCACCACCCTGGGTTATGTTGTGTGAAGCACAGGGACACTCTTGGGACTTTTAGCCAAACAACTGCCAGGACAACACTCCCAGCCATCCTGTCAGCACAGCCAGCCCACCCCACAGGGAAGCAGAGTCAAAGGAAGGAAGCATGGGCATGCTGGGAAGGGGGTGGAGGCAATAGCATGATGGGAGTCGTAGTCACAGACATTGCTCAGCCTCACAACTGGCCCATCAACACCACCCTGAACCAGGCTCACATCACAGGGAGTGGATAAGGACACACAAGATGGCTGACACTGGCTACTGCTGTGGGGAGCACAAGGCCCTGCTGGCAACTGTGCAACAACAAACAGCAGGACACCACTGACTGACATCCTGAGAGACAACTTCCACTCCCTGCAATGCAAGCACAGTCCATGGTGGGATAACTGACTGGCTGGGTGGGTGGGAAGGAGGGCCGGCTGTCAACCAAACACAACCAATGCAGACCATGTTCACACCCCAAAAATACATAGAAATGCCTAAATAATGCAGGACAATGTGCCACACCAATATCAACCCCTGACTGTGACGACTTAGGACAATGCAATGTACAGGCCCGCACCCAGAGGCACAGTCACAACTGTCATGTGTGTCAACCATTGATGCCTGCAGAAACATAACATACATTGTGTGTGTCTCCCAAAAACAGGTGATGATGGGGACACAGCAGCAGACGCTGAGGAGTCCCAGTCCCAGGCTAAAGAGGATGCGGAGCTCACTGGCGTCGTACAGCCTCTGCCCTCCTCGGACGAAGAAGACCAACCTGGCACATCCGGTGCAAGTCTACATGCAGCACCAGCAGGACCACCAGCTGCACCCCCTGCACCCACCCCTCCAACGACTGTCACCACAAATACCATCCCTGCCGACATGGACAGAACAAGGAGCAACACCAGCACAGGGACCCTGGACGAACCTGGGGCCATGGACACCACCACCACCACCAACCCCCAAGGTGGACCAGGGTCATCTGTGCGTGCCACTGCATGCACTGCACATGTCAGCAGGGGTGGTGGGAGGGGTGGGAGACAGAGGTCGCTGCTTGCAGAGGTTGCTGGTGTGCATGATGACCCACAACTGGTACGCATAGCTGATGCGTACCAGTCCAGCACCGGAGACCTCAGCCAGGTAGTGGGGCTCCTCAGAGACATGAAACAGCAGCAGGCTGCCCATCATGCCCGCTTGGACTCTCACATGTCCCACGTGGAGTCACACATGTCCCGCGTGGACTCACACATGTCCCGCGTGGAGTCCAAGTGGGATGCACTGCATGAGATGACGGCGGTGCACAGGGACATTTTACAATGCCTCCGCCAGATGAACAGCAACCAGTCCACACCTCCCTGTGTGTCAACAACAGCTGGTGCTGCCCAAACTGCAACTGCCACAGGGAGGGTGGATGACTCTGGCGGAGAGTCCCCTGCACCGCAGCAGCCTGTACTTGAGGGCCCCCCCCCCAAGAAGAGGGGTCGTCCGAAGAGGGGCAAGTGAGAGGCCGATGGCCAAGCGCAACTCCCAGGAAGCCTGAACCTGTTCTGGATGTTCACCTTTGTGCACAGACTGTTCACCCTGTTGACGGCAACACTACTCCCACACATTGCATGGGGAGTACAAGTTGGACCAATGTGTCAGACAACTGTGGCCCCGATACTGGGGATTCTGTCTACCAGGACTTTCAATTCACCTAGGAACTTCTGATTGCAAGATTTATGTACTGCACTACCCATCCTATGCACTATTCACACAAATGTATCACAATAAACACACTAATACACCATACTTGCCTCTGTTGTGATTCCAACGTGGGTGCTGTTATGGGGATGATGAACTGCAAAATTACACTGTGTATGCGAACTGCAACAGCAAGTACAACACAGGCATTTGAGTAAAGGCAACGTGACACATATGAGGGAGACACACCACCAGGGCTACACAACACATACACACCTAGGCCATCTGACTCATTGCCTACACTGATGTTGCCAGGGAAGACGGTGCAATGCACAGACACCACACCCATTCCCAGTTGTAGTCAAGTAGCCCACAGGTGCAGTAAGCAAATGGCAGTCAAATGTGTGACCACAGACAACGCACATCACAAAGTGAAGCACAGGTTTATTACACAGTTGCAACATGTCGTAACCACTACAGATGCAAGGTAATCCCACCTGGCAGCGGGCACACAGTCAACAACTGTAGACGGAAGGAAGTCCATGGGTGTGGCACACATCACCTGTAGGGACACAACAGCTACCAGCCTGGAAGTGCAATCACATCGTCGGTGGACACAGTTGACCAAACAAATCTGAAAGTACCCTATGAAGGACAGAAATGACACACAGTCAAAAGCAATGGAGTACAGGACAGAACAGCAAAACTCATGCACAACACATGTTACAAGATACCCACCCAGAACCAAGTTAGCATGTCAACACTGTTGGGGAGTACAGCCCACCTGTAAGCACACATCGCAACACACATCCAGTCAAGTAGCCCATGGACACACTCCAACAGCACCAGAGCACCACCTACACATATCATGCCAACTCACATCATTGACATGACACCTCAGGATACTCACATTCAGCTAAAGAAGTTGGTGATGAGCTGTGTGCGGACATCACCCTCATCATCATCATCATCGTCACTGGCATCGTGGTCCAGGCCAGGATCCTCCACAGGTGGCGGATGTTGGTCATTGTCATCCTGGATGAGAGGCAACTCCTTCCGCACTGCCAGGTTGTGGAGCATGCAGCAGACGATGATAATCTTGCACACTTTTGCAGGGGCATATGGGAGGGACCCTCCGGTCTTGTCCAGGCAGCGGAAGCGGCTCTTCAGGAGACCAAATGTCCGCTCAATCACTCTCCTGGTCCGACCATGTGCCTCATTGTAGCACATCTGGGCTGGTGTCACAGGGTTCCTGAGGGGTGTCAGCAACCACGGCATGTTGGGGTATCCCGAGTCACCTACGGACAGACAAGTGCACATTAGCTGACTTGGAAAAGTGAGCGGAATACTACAGATCAGATCACACACAATGGCACAAAGTCAGTACACACCGACAAGCCAGGCACGCTGGTTCTGCATCTGTGCCATCATCCTGGGGATGCGACTACTCCTCATCACAAAGGCATCGTGTGCTGAACCAGGGAAACGGGCACACACATGTGTGATGGTCATGTCTGCAAGACACACCACCAGTGCATTGACCGAGTGGTAGTGCTTGCGGTTCCTGTAGGCCTGCTCCTGGGCCTGTGGTGGTACCAAAGCCACATGTGTCCCATCAATGGAGCCAATGACATGCGGCATCCTCCCCAGGGCATAAAAGTCACTCTTCACGTCAGTGAGTCGTCGCAGTCTAGGGAAATAGATGTACCGGTTGGGGAGTACCTTTGCCCCCAGTGTGGCATGTTTGTATATGGCGGCGTTTGAACAAGAGACCATCCAACATGCGAGTAACCCCTTCGGAGCTAACCTGAGACTGTGGAAGAGGTACATAGATGACATCCTCATCTTTTTGCAGGGTGACATACAGAGATGCGCTGAATTTTGCGAGTGGATTAACACAAAAAACCAGTACTTGAAATTCACCCACACTATATCTGCCACGAACATTGCCTTCCTAGATCTCACCATCAGATTACAAGAGGGTAGAATAACGACATCCCTATACAAAAAGCCTACCGACAGAAACAGCTTGCTACTGTACAGCAGCTATCATCCTGCTACACTGAGAAATAACCTTCCCTTCAGCCAATTTCTAAGAATTAGAAGAAATTGTAGTTCTACAGAGGACTACAAAATTGAAGCAGAGATACTGGCTGACAATCTGCTGAAGAGACAATACCCTAAGAAACAGGTTCACTCTTGCATGAAACGAGCAAGAAATAATAATCGTGAAAGCCTCCTAGAGGTACATGAGAAAGAACCCACTGACATTTTGACCTGTGTGACCACGTACACACCTAGATCCAATCTAATAAAGAAGGCAGTGAACAAACACTGGGCAATTCTGAACACGGGTACTCTGTCAATACCCAAACCAAGGTTTGCGTTTAAACGTACCAACAATTTGAAAGATATGTTGGTGCACACTAGACCCAAGAAGAGCAACATCCCTAACCAGAGGCAACTGTGGGATCTCCCACCCGTGACAGGACACTATCCCTGCGGCTCTTGTATCGTGTGCCCACAGACCAGACACACCAAACAATTGGTTCTATCAGACACATTTACATGGACGCTAATCAAACACACTAACTGTAACACCCCACGTTGTGTGTACATGCTGACCTGCCCTTGTGACAAGAGGTATGTTGGCATGACCATGAGGCCCGTTAAGGTCAGAATCACTGAGCATAAGAGCAATATTCGTTGCCATAAAACTACCACCAAACTATACACCCACTTCTCTGAACTCGGACACCCCCAGAGAGTCTACGCTGGGTCATCCTAGAATCCCACCAACAAATAACACAGACTGCTTTGTACAGGATTGAACAAAGGTGGGTGTTCCGTCTTGACTTAGCAAATGACGGCCTGAACGATGCCATACCCTGGAGCACCCTTAATTAATCTGATATATACAACAATTATCTGCAACTTTAACAAATTAATATATCAGCTTAAGACTCCACGCTAGTCTCTCACCTCTTTATACATCTCTGCCACATGATATCGACATCAGGCTAGTCAGATATGGAGATTAGGCTATGTTAGGACGATATATCTAACAACTAACAATAGAGTACAATACTACACTCTAAGATGGCCGACATACGAATCACCCAATCGGCAGTCGCCAGCAACTTATGCACAAATTTGGCGCAGTGACGTGAGCACTTTTGCACTGTATAAATTCTTGTTCACATTGTTGATAAAACCGCTCCACTCAATGCCAAATTTGAAGCCCTTGATGCGCGTCCACATCAAGGTAATAGCCAGAACTATAGACCTTCACCACATTCAAAGATGGCCTCCATGGTTACACTGTAGATGATGTCATGCCGACACCATCACACCACACACCAGGTGCGGCTGATTTACCATGCTTAATGGCACCAAGAGAGGGTATTTAAGACAGGAACCGACAACATGTCTTTTCCTTCCTGATGCAGCAGAGCGGGTAGGTGAGCTGGACTGCTCTGAGCGGGAGCAGGTGAGTATGGATTACACGTTGAGACTATGCCTGGTCACAAGCTTTTAAGAGAGGTAAGAGGTGCTGGGAATTGCTGACAAGTTACCGCTGGTCTTTGGGAAGGGTACGCTGACTCTGATGTTCTGTAGAGCTCTGCACTAAGACATAGCTTGGGCGCTGTAGGCGCTCTTAACACACCGCACGATTGGCATAATGTCGGAGCGCATGGTGAAGGCGCCAGCAGCTACGCAGGCAGGTCTGGGGCACTTTTGAGTCTGTTGAATAACCTTGTCAATGATACCAATTTCACGACTATGGGCTTACTTTAACCTGAACCATGCCCACTTTCACTTTTAATGCTCTAGAGTCATGGCCTTAGCAACTAAACGTTGTGCCTACAAGCCCACACCCAACATATTTTGTTGTTTGTTTTTTCCTTTTAATAAACAGCGACACTACGTTGAGTGTCCATATACTCCGCTGCGGTCTGATGAAGCAGCACTTGAATCCTTAAGAGGTGAGCTGATACTCACTCACCATGTTGTTCAATTACTCTAACTGGTTACACAGAGGTTTTATATTCTAAATACAAATGAAGGCACACGTAGAATGTGATATGCATGAAATCACGTTGTTTTTATCACTTGTATAGATTCAAAGAGGTTGTGTACGGTGAAACACACCCACTTGAATCAATAGGACCATGTACCAATATTTCCTTTTGGTTTTTTGATCCTTTTTGTTTGTACTCTAGGTTGGCTGCTTTTCTCCGGGGCAACGTCCTACCGAGAGAAGAAGTGGTATGTAGAACCACACCACACACTGTAGATAGTTTTCATTTAGTCACTAGGTCCTGAGGAATCGCCAACTGATCTATTAGAGACATTTTATAGGCGAGAAACATGTTGACCACTAAGGGGTAGAGCGTAATTTGTCAGATTAAAACAAAATAGTCGCCCTCCTTCTTTTACTTTTTATTCAGGTTGTGACCTCTCCAGAATAAAAATAATTATAGAGGATTCCCTTACCTGTTTTAACCCACACACCACATCTACATCTTACCAGGCCCCTCACACCCACGGCACCTATACGGCAAGGAACAAAAGATCTCCGATAAAGAGCCCCTTTATGGGTGCCCGTCGAGCATTGCAGCGCCGGCTCGACGAGGAGCAGACCCATATGATGAAGCATGACACCTAGCTTGCTGGGTGTGTGAGGGTCCTAGTTCCGAAAGGAGGTATTCCCCACCTCCCCACCACTCTGAGTACTAACCAGGTGGCCAACTTGCCACCCAGGAACACCGTACCTCTTTTGTCTTCTCGGATGTTGGTCATTGTCATCCTGGATGAGAGGCAACTCCTTCCGCACTGCCAGGTTGTGGAGCATGCAGCAGACGATGATAATCTTGCACACTTTTGCAGGGGCATATGGGAGGGACCCTCCGGTCTTGTCCAGGCAGCGGAAGCGGCTCTTCAGGAGACCAAATGTCCGCTCAATCACTCTCCTGGTCCGACCATGTGCCTCATTGTAGCGCATCTGGGCTGGTGTCACAGGGTTCCTGAGGGGTGTCAGCAACCACGGCATGTTGGGGTATCCCGAGTCACCTACGGACAGACAAGTGCACATTAGCTGACTTGGAAAAGTGAGCGGAATACTACAGATCAGATCACACACAATGGCACAAAGTCAGTACACACCGACAAGCCAGGCACGCTGGTTCTGCATCTGTGCCATCATCCTGGGGATGCGACTACTCCTCATCACAAAGGCATCGTGTGCTGAACCAGGGAAACGGGCACACACATGTGTGATGGTCATGTCTGCAAGACACACCACCAGTGCATTGACCGAGTGGTAGTGCTTGCGGTTCCTGTAGACCTGCTCCTGGGCCTGTGGTGGTACCAAAGCCACATGTGTCCCATCAATGGAGCCAATGACATGCGGCATCCTCCCCAGGGCATAAAAGTCACTCTTCACGTCAGTGAGTCGTCGCAGTCTAGGGAAATAGATGTACCGGTTCAGGAATAGCAACATTGCTGCCAAAACATCGCGGCGCACACGGCTCAACATGGTCTGTGACATCCCACCAGCAGTCGCCACAGTATGTTGGAAGGTACCAGTGGCAAAGAAGTGTAGGGCTGCCATCACCTTCACCTTGTGGGTCAGCGCTGTAGGATACGGCCGGCCAGGCTGCAAATGTGGGGACAACTGCACTGCCAAATCCTCAATCAGCTGCCTGGTGAAGCGGTACCGTCGGATGCTGTCCCGTTCCACCATCGTTGCCAGGTCTGGGAATGGTCGATGGACAGCAGGAGCCCTGCAGTGCAGAGGAGAAGTAAGCAAGATTGTCAGTCACCCCACATATGCGGCATTGAACACACTCAATATCCCAACATACATCATTATGAGGCACAACTACATGAAGTGTGCAGTTCCGTAAGGACATGTATGGTACATACATGGCCAACATCTGTCAACACGGTCCAACAGGTGGCATCAATTAGTCCCAGGTTGGCCCATTGGATATCATGAGGCCTTGTCACAGTTCCCATCTCCTGCTGCCGTGTCACAATCACCCCCCACAGTGACATGTGAGGACAGATGTGCCCCAGGCACCACAGCTCAACGACAGGTACATTCCCAGGGACCCTGTATTGCCACATGGACACTGGCATTACATGGAGTATCATGTATACACCACAGCAAAACAACCATGACCCCCACAGGTAGTGGTCCCACTTGCCACGGCAGGACAGACATGGACGTCTGTGACACACACACGCACAACATCAAAGTCCATGCACACACAACGTGGATGTGGAGACTGTCTCCCATTGTGCACATGAAATCAGAGACATTGTAAACACTACATGCACAAAGACTGTGGAGGACCATCACTATTGTGCCACTGGGACACCCTGGCTCAAACATACCGTCCCACATGGGACTCACGGGGTATGTGACATGACATACACATACACCACCGTGAAATGTGACCATGGCACATGCACAGATATGAACAGTTGCACATCACAGTGGTCATGTACACATAACACCCAGGATCCTGTCCCCATGAACACGTGCACAGCCTGGGGGTGGCTTACCACAGGTGACACCCACAGGACAACATGTACACCAACATACACACAATAGGAAATGCAGCCTTACATGCCTTATGATAAAGTTTGGACAGGCTGTCGTGATGTAGGTGTGCCCCTCACTCCCTGGGAGCTATCTGTGGCTGGCATATGTCCATCTGAGACAGGCATGCTGACATATGCCAGTCACATGTACAGTGATGCGTTGAACAGCAATGGACCGATCGGTGCCCCCGGCCGGCCCATTGCATTCAATGTGTGCGGGTACGCGTTGTACCCCTGTACGCGTTGTACCCCTGTACGCGTTGAACTGCAATGGACCGATCAGTGCCCCCGGCCGGCCCATTGCATTCAATGTGTGCGGGTACGCGTTGTACCCCTGTACGCGTTGTACTGCAATGGACCGATCGGTGTCCCCGGCCGGCCCATTGCATTTAATGTGTGCGGGTACGCGTTGTACCCCTGTATGCGTTGTACTGCAATGGACCGATCGGTGCCCCGGCCGGCCCATTGCATTCAATGTGTGCGGGTACGCATTGTACCCCTGTACGCGTTGTACCCCTGTACGCGTTGAACTGCAATGGACCGATCGGTGCCCCCGGCCGGCCCATTGCATTCAATGTGTGCGGTGCAGCGTTGTACCCCTGTACGCGTTGTACTGCAATGGACCGATCGGTGCCCCCGGCCGGCCCATTGCATTCAATGTGTGTGGGTACGCGTTGTACCTCTGCACGCGTTGTACTGCAATGGACCGATCGGTGCCCCGGCCGGCCCATTGCATTCAATGTGTGCGGGTACGCGTTGTACCCTGTACGCGTTGTACTGCAATGGACCGATCGGTGCCCCCGGACGGCCCATTGCATTCAATGTGTGCGGTACGCGTTGTACCCCTGTACGCGTTGAACTGCAATGGACCGATCGGTGCCTCCGGCCGGCCCATTGCATTCAATGTGTGCGGGTACGCGTTGTACCCCTGTACGCGTTGTACCGCAATGGACCGATCGGTGCGCACCCATTGACAATGGCCTTGCCTGGCAACGGACGCGTTTTCGAATTTCGAACGAGTCGGTTGCTGGAAATTCAGTTGGTCACCCACAACAATGTTGCAAAATCATGTATGTCATGAAGTTGAAGATTTGAAGGATGCTGTGGGCGTGTTTTGGTGCTGCTATTCCATGGATTGGCCAGATTTAGAAGATGCAAATGACTTGGACCTATCACTTTGGACACAAGGGACAGTATCTGCCTCTCCAGCACATATATATTGCTGGCTGTTCCCCTGAGAGCTCACTTGCCTGCACTACATGCTCCAGGACGACATCTGCCACTGCACTGCTGCTGTCTCTGCCCCTCTGGACCCTGCAATGGCACGTACTGTGGAGAGAGCCCCAGCCTTCAGCCTTGAGGAGAACCAGGCCCTGCTGGACAGCCTACTTCCACAGTACAGCAAGCTGTATGGGACACCAGGGGAGCAGGTGAGTGTTCTGTGCACTGCCTTTCTGAATGTGCATATTGTCTGACTAGCAAGGCTGAAAGTCTGCACGCCACTGGCTAGCAGGCTCACTGAGTAGTTGTCACCCCCCATAGTGTGTAGTGACATGCACTGGACAGGTATGGTGCAGTGACAGTGCATTTGAACAAGGTTTTACTTCCCATGCAATGATACCATGTAGTGACGTCTGGCAAACTGTCCATGGGCAGCTTTGCACTGCCTGTGTACATCATGTGCCCCTGTGATTGAGACATGTATATACAACTGTGTCATGCACGGATATGTTGCATGTGTAGTAATGGCCTTTTCACTTTGTCATCCTGACAGGTTAATGCCCATCAGAAGCAGGAGATCTGGAAGGACATCGTCCGGGCTGTCCGGTCCGTGGGGGTCTACAAGCGCCGGATCCGCAACTGCCAGAAGAGGTGGCAGGACCTTCGGGGCTGGACCCGGAGGATTGCACGGGTCCAGCTGAAGCTGTCGCCTCCTCGCAGGAGGGGCGGAACACGGACCCTGACCCCCACATGCTCCAGATCCTGGCGGTGGTGTTTCCAGACCTGGATGGGCAGCTGAAGGCCAGACAGCAGCAAGGAGGGGTGAGTCAAAGACTGCACTGTGAACTCTGTATTACATACTTTGTGCCCTCCTCTGGCCTGGTTCAACTGCCACAGTGCAGCAGTCATGTTGTCCAGGAGCCATGTCCCTCTATTGTGCACTGCCCACTGCTCATCTGATACCCAGGTGTGGCCCTTACATTCAGGGAATTGTGTCACTTGGGACTGTGTCCTTGCAGTTTGCTTCACTAAAGGTGGGGGACAGCATCTGTTTCCCTAACTCTGTCGTGGGCATCATGGGTGGGTCCATTGTTCACACTACGCCTGTGTTCGGACATGTAATCTGCGTGTTGCTTTGATATGCGGTCCACTTGCTGTGCTGAGCCACCACATGTGCCTGGGGTATGTGGCACACGCCCATGCAGCGGGTGGGAACAATGTTTGGGCCCCAGGAGTGTGCAGATTATGTGTGTCACACATACATAGCCAGCTATCCACTGTCCAGGGCTCATCCCTCATTCATGTGGAGCAGGACAGTCATGCCTACTCCAGGCCATGCAATGCACTCTGTACTCCCACTCCCGTGTATCAGCTGACACATTGTGCGCAGTGATTTGACCCCTCAGGTGTCTGCCTCTGTGTCAGTGTGCTGTGGATTAGTTGCCAGGACTGCTGGGGTGTTTCTTGGTAGGGGCACAGCATGCCCCTGGAGATGTGACCATAGGAGACGATACTTGTGTGTCACATAGGTGTTTGATCAGCTGCCCGTGCAGACTGGGGTATGCGAATGTGAAGTTCAGGCAGCTGTTCCCCATTCACAGCAGATTGTGAGGGGCTCAGGTTCAGAGGGTAGTGTCACAGATCTCCCATATGTCCAATAGGTATGACCTGGACAGATGAGGGTTAAGATGATGTGTTGTGTGGGGATGTACATGTGCACTTGTGCAGCTCCAGGACTTGCATTCCCCATGACCTACTATTGTGACACAGTGCATAGTGTTGTTGTCTGAGCTGCCAAGTCATACATCACTGAGACAGTGATGTATGACTTAGCAGTCATGCCTCTGCCATGGCATGTGTCTACTTATTGGTGATCCTGCAGGGGAGTGACATGTGCTACATGCACACCATTGTGGCGATGGCTATCAGGACATGGGTGCATCATGGTGTCTGTCGCTGGTATGCATCACATGCATTTCCTATTTGACTATGGGCATCCCTTTCATCCGGAAACCTGTACTGACTCAGTGGCAAGAGCTGTGATGTGTGCATGTCCACATGCCACACCGTGTCCTCTGCACTGTCCAACTACTGTGTACTTGGTGCATGTGTCCACACTGGGGTGTTGCAATCCAACAGACACCAGACAGATGGGTGCAAGGCCATGTGGGATGTGAGTGGCATGGTTGGCATCAGACTGACAATTGGCTTCTCCTGTTCAGTTAGGGCACTTTTAGCAATGTACAACTAATGATGCCAGGGCTTGCTCTGTAATGTGCTGTGCTCACAGTGGTGTGTGCATTTGGTGCAGGTGACTGATGTCTGTCTGTTTCCCCATTGTTTGCAGATACATCCACGGCCACGGAAGGGGACAGCTCCACGGACCAGGAGGAGCCAGAGAGCCAGACTGGGTCAGCAGCCGAGGAGTGGTCGGAGGGACCCAGTGGCACGGAGGGCGAGGGGAGCCACACCGAGGAGTCCTCAGCACCATCCACCTCAGCTGAGGACCAGAGCAACTCGGAGGATGACTCCCTTATGGAGGCGGGTGTCAGCAGCCACCACACCCCAGCTAGTGTTGCTGTCCCCGCCACCACCAGCACCACCACCGCCCTCCCATCGGCTCCCATTCCCCAGGTCCGTGGAGGCTCCCATGTTCGGGAGCGTGTCTCCTTTGGGCCAGGCACCGCACCCCTGCCCCTGTGTCCCCTGCTGCCCTGAGTGAGGAGTCTGTGTACCTCCTTCGCCAGCTCCATGTAGGGCAGACAGCCATGCTGAGTGTCCTCCATGCGCACACTGTTGACTCAGCTGGTGTCGTTCATGGAGGGCATCTCATCGGGCATGTCTGACCTACAGAGGGGCAATAGGTCCATGGACTCCTCCCTGACGGCAGCAGTGTCCCTCCTCAGACAGTCCCTCACCCCTCCTGCCTCTGCTCCATCCACACTCCCCAGCACCTTACCCGTCCCAAGCACACACACACCGGCACAGGCACACACCAGCACACACACGTCCAGCACACAGACACACACGCCACAAACAAAACGCACACGCACGCACAGTCAGGGGACTGAAACCAGACTCACAGGGGATGGGGCCCTGGTACACACACACGCATCCACGGGCACTGCGCTGTCCTCAGTTGCCTCTCCCTCCAAAACACCCTCCCTTGCCTCACCTAAACCCCAAAGACCCAGCGCCTCTTCCTCAGTGACCTCGGCCTCTTCCCTCCGATCCAGCTGCTCCAGCATCCAGTGGGAAGAGGAAGCCCCCCACATGGAGCAGAGTGCCCCTCGCCCCTGGACACCCTCCCCCAGGCGCATACAGACTGAGGCCCCCACCCGCAAGTCCCCCGGAGTGGTAAGAGCAAGACCCCGCCGCCGCCCTGCAGCTCAAGCACCAGGTCTCCTTCCTCCATCCCTCAGGCCCCCACTCCACAGGTGCCCCCACCACACCCTGCCCCAGGTTCCCCCACCCACAGATATACCATCCCCAAGAGGATCCGGCCTTCTCCCCCTGGCACTTGCTCTCCCGGCACCACACCCCCCGCTGCGCTTGTCTGTGCCACTGATGTGGTGAGGGTGTCCTCCCCCTCTGTCCAGCCCACCTTGCCTGTTCCCCATTCTCCTCCCCTGGTGGTAGGCACTGCAGTGGAGTCCACTACCACCCTGTCTGACTTGGGCACTGCAGTGGCGGACCTGTCCACTCCATCTGCAGGGTCCACTGCAGTCGTGCCGGCACCCACAACATCTGAGTCGTGCCCCCAGTTGTGCCGGCACACACCATGTCAGACACCTCCACTGCAGTTGTCAGTGGCTCTCCAGCACCCACCACCCCTTACCTGCTTCCTCCTGGTGAGCCCTGATCCTGTCCCTGCGGTGCCTGGCCTACCCCCCGGTTGCCCCTCCTAGTGGATTGTCCCTGGTTTTGTGCAGGCATGCGTAGGGTGACATCTGCCACTGTCACCCTGTTTGGACTTTTACAATGGACTGGCCATTGGCCTTTGTGTTTTTTCTGGACTTTGTTTTCATTCCACACATATGCTGAATAAAGCAACTTTCTGTTCTCTAGTGCTTATGCTTCTGATGTACATGTTGTTGATGATGCTAACCATGCCCTTGCTGCAGTGATGGTGATATTTGGTCTCATGATAATGAAGTGTTACTGTGCAGGAACCCATGTGGTCCAGGGGGAATGTGTCCTATCCTGTGGTGTATCCATGTCATCCATAGCAGCATCTGAGGGTGTCATGTGTTCAGTATTTGGCAATGGGATTTCCTACTTAGATTAGCTATTTCACATCTGTGGCTTCCACCCCTGCACATCTGTTGTGCCTGCCATTGTTCAATTTGTCTACTTCCCTGACCGTGTGGCCATCTCCACTGGACATGCAGGTTTGGGTATCAATGGGGACTCATCTGTGTTGTCAGTGCAACATTGCTATACAAGTGTGTTGGATCTGTGCTGATGATTCCGTTGGCACTTCCATGACCAGGCTGATGTTACGGGAGCCCTCATTTGGTGCTAATTGTTGATTGTGTGACCAAGTGCTCAGCTGACATGATGGGGCCCTACTGAGGCAACATATGGCACAGCTTTCCTCACACAGGAGTGGAGTCCCCTCATGGCAGTGTGTACTCCTGTGACATTGCCTGCGCCCAAGGTGTGTGTTGTATGTGCATGTCTGTGTGTTCACTTCCGTTTAGCTGTGCATGCTGTGATCCCTAGTGTTGTACCTGTTTGTGATGCTAGCTGAGTTGACCTATGTTCCCCCAAAGTCTTCTCCCTGGGTTCTCTGTGATGTGGGTGCATGGCACATTACTGGTCATCAGGGTGTCACCCATAGGTGTGTTTGCTGTCAGGGCTGAGTTTGTGTGCAGATGCAGATGGGTCACAGTCAGGTTTCCTTGGCACTTGTTGTTTGCCCCTGTCATGTGATTTCCAGTTTGTGTTATCTTTCAGTGATTGTGACACGTTGTGTGTGTGACTGCTGGCACTCCTCAGGGTCCGGGCTGCAATGTTGGTTGTTGTCTATGTGTGTTCTTTGTGGGTGACCTTGGCTTCTTCATTGGTGTGTGACTGTGGATGGGATCCCATTGGTTGGTGTGGTATTGCCGTCATGTCCATGTACAGCGTAGTGTGCAGTGTGTCAGACATTCAGGAGTCTTGTTGAGTGGCCATGTGTGATGTGTTTCTGCACCTTGGTTCCCACCCACCACCCTGGAATAGTCATGGGTGCATGTGCAATGTCACCAGTGCATGTGTACTTCACTGCTGCACATTGTTGGAGGTCGAGGGGTGTGGTGTTGAGTGTGTGCAGATGAGAGTTGTTGCCCGGCTAGGCCCCTGCCTCCATGTTGGCCTTGGCTTACTGGCCATGCTGATTGATTTGTGCTTGTGTAGGTGTGATGGTAGTTAGTTGCTCGGGACACATGACTGTGGTTCACAGTGTGAACCACATTTAGCTTTGTCATCACAGTGGGATTGTAATGCAGCCCAGGGTCACCACATTGTGGGGGCCCTGGGGGTGGTGCTGTGGTGTGTCTGTGTCTTGCTGTGTCAGTTGCTGTCCCTACGTGCCTGTGTGACATGTGTGATTTGTGCTCCCTCTCATCTGACAATGCCTGCTTGCCCACATAGGGGATTTGGATCCATGAGTTACCTTTGTGTGGCACTGTATGCACATCTGTATGATTGGTATTCAGGTCTCCTCATGTGTTGTTGCTCTGGGGACACTGGCACCCCCCTCACCTGTTGTGTATGATGTGCAGTGTGGGTCTGCCTGTTTGTGTTTGTGCATCTGCACCACTGCATTGGCATATCTTGGGTGTGCCATTGGCTGTATGTAGTTTGGTGGGTTTCCCCTGCTGTCCCTGGGACTCCTAGGTCATCGGTCAGCACAATGATCATGGTTTGTGTGTCCCATTGCTGCCATGGTATGGTATCTGTTCACCTCACATCTGCAGTCTCCACAGGGTATCTGCATGTGTGTGCCCATTGGTGCAAATATGTGGGTCTGCATTCTGATGGTCACTTCTGTCATTGTGTCATTGATGAATGTTGACGATGTCAGCCCCCATGGGTGTTGTTTGTCTGCACATGGCCAAAGGTATGTCTTATTTGCACTGCAGTATTTGGCTCACCCAATTTATGTTGCAATGGGACACATACACTACTTTGCCACTGATGTGTTTTTTGTTCTGTGACCAGGAATCATCCATGCAGTTTGGCAGTTGCACCTCTTTCTTTGTCAACACTTACCTTTTGGTCACTGTGATGATGGGGGTTTGGACCCCATTGCCACAATGTTCAAAATGTGCTTCAGCTATGGACCCCACACCTACATTTTGGTCACTGTGATGATGGGGGTTTGTACCCCATTGCCACAATGTTCAAAATGTGCTTCAGCTATGGACCCCACACTTACCTTTTGGTCACTGTGGTGATGGGGGTTTAGACCCCATTGCCACAATGTTCAAAATGTGCTTCAGCTATGGACCCCGCACTTACATTTTGGTCACTGTGATGATGGGGGTTTGGACCCCATTGCCACAATGTTCAAAATGTGCTTCAGCTATGGACCCCACACTTACCTTTTGGTCACTGTGGTGATGGGGGTTTAGACCCCATTGCCACAATGTTCAAAATGTGCTTCAGCTATGGACCCCACACTTACATGTTGGTCACTGTGATGATGGGGGTTTGGACCCCATTGCCACAATGGTCATGGCCTGCTTGCATTGTGGGTGCCACACACATATATGTGTGGCACATGTGCTAGGGGGTCACATTGTATGTTCAAAGTCATGTTCGGTGTTGTAGGCATTTGACACAGTCTACACACGCTTGTCATGGTGTTGGGGGATGTCTTCTTCTTGCATTCCCTAGGTTGTGGTGTGCTGGTTGTGTCATGCATTGTCCATCCTATGAGTGGGGGTGGTAGTAGTGGTTGGCATCCAGCCCCCTGGGTGTGGGTGGTAGTAGTGGTAGGCATCCAGCCCCCCTGGCTGAGGGTGGTAGTAGTGGTAGGCATCCAGTCCCCCTGGGTGAGGGTGGTAGTAGTGGTAGGCATCCAGCCCCCTGGGTGAGGGTGGTAGTAGTGGTAGGCATCCAGCCCCCTGGCTCAGGGTGGTAGTAGTGGTAGGCATCCAGCCCCCCTGGGTGAGGGTGGTAGTAGTGGTAGGCATCCAGCCCCCCTGGGTGAGGGTGGTAGTAGTGGTAGGCATCCAGCCCCCTGGCTAAGGGTGGTGGTAGGCATCCAGCCCCCTGGCTCAGGGTGGTAGTAGTGGTAGGCATCCAGCCCCCTGGGTGAGGGTGGTAGTAGTGGTAGGCATCCAGCCCCCCTGGCTCAGGGTGGTAGTAGTGGTAGGCATCCAGCCCCCCTGGGTGAGGGTGGTAGTAGTGGTAGGCATCCAGCCCCCTGGCTAAGGGTGGTGGTAGGCATCCAGCCCCCTGGGTGTGGGTGGTAGTAGTGGTAGGCATCCAGCCCCCCTGGGTGAGGGTGGTAGTAGTGGTAGGCATCCAGCCCCCTGGGTGAGGGTGGTAGTAGTGGTAGGCATCCAGCCCCCTGGCTGAGGGTGGTAGTAGTGGTAGGCATCCAGTCCCCCTGGGTGAGGGTGGTAGTAGTGGTAGGCATCCAGCCCCCCTGGGTGAGGGTGGTAGTAGTGGTAGGCATCCAGCCCCCCTGGGCGAGGTGGTAGTAGTGGTAGGCATCCAGCCCCCCTGGCTAAGGGTGGTGGTAGGCATCCAGCCCCCTGGGTGTGGGTGGTAGTAGTGGTAGGCATCCAGCCCCCCTGGGTGAGGGTGGTAGTAGTGGTAGGCATCCAGCCCCCCTGGCTAAGGGTGGTGGTAGGCATCCAGCCCCCTGGGTGTGGGTGGTAGTAGTGGTAGGCATCCAGCCCCCTGGCTGAGGGTGGTAGTAGTGGTAGGCATCCAGTCCCCCTGGGTGAGGGTGGTAGTAGTGGTAGGCATCCAGCCCCCCTGGGTGAGGGTGGTAGTAGTGGTAGGCATCCAGCCCCCCTGGCTAAGGGTGGTAGTAGTGATAGGCATCCAGCCCCCTGGCTCAGGGTGGTAGTGGTGGTAGGCATCCAGCCCCCTGGGTGAGGGTGGTAGTAGTGGTAGGCATCCAGCCCCCTGGGTGAGGGTGGTAGTAGTGGTAGGCATCCAGCCCCCCTGGCTAAGGGTGGTGGTAGGCATCCAGCCCCCTGGGTGTGGGTGGTAGTAGTGGTAGGCATCCAGCCCCCCTGGCTGAGGGTGGTAGTAGTGGTAGGCATCCAGCCCCCCTGGGTGAGGGTGGTAGTAGTGGTAGGCATCCAGCCCCCCTGGGTGTGGGTGGTAGTAGTGGTAGGCATCCAGCCCCCTGGCTCAGGGTGGTAGTAGTGGTGGGCATCCAGCCCCCTGGCTCAGGGTGGTGGTAGGCATCCTGCCCCCCTGGGTAGGGGTGGTGGTGCGCATTCAGGCCCCTGTGTGCATATGTGGCATTGGTGATGGGCATCCCGCCCCTATGGTGCTGCTGATGCTGGTGTAAGTATATTCTGCATCCCTCTGTGTGTGTGTGATGTGTCGTGTACGTGTTGTATGTGTTTTGTGGTTGGTGACTGACTTACCTTCTGCGCCGTACGCGTCCGTGCCTGTTCCGGTAGTAAATGTAGAATATTGGTATGATCGGGACGAAGGGATTCATGGTTGGTTCGTGTCGTTCGTCCTTCTCGTTGCTTCGCGTCGTCCTCGTCGCTGGCGTGTTCGTCTCGTAGCCGTGGATCGTGTTGTGGCGCGAATCGGAGCTTATGTGCGCCTCTCCCGGATGCTTTGACGTGCCGTGCGTAGCGACGGGTTCGGCGCGTACGGAAAGCGCATCGTACTTGTTCGGCCGGACGGAGCTGCATTTTCCCTTCCGTGCGACTCGATTCAGCGTTTCCGGATTCGCCTCGGTCGGGGAACAGGACCTGGTTTGGGTGAGTACGGCTCGGCCGGATTCTGTGCTGTTGTGCGCATCGTACTTACTCGTTCGGTGTGTTGTACGGATCGATCGGGAAACAGGCTTTCGCATGGCTTTTTTCCCGACCGAATGGTATTGGGTGCGCCTCCGACCGAGATCGGAATCGGCCCCTTTATGTTGAGTTTGTATTATGTTATGTGTAAGTCGGAATTTTGAAGCTTCCGGGAAGTAGGAAGTGGACACGTGTGGCAAGAGAAGTCACACGGAATTGTGCATTGTCTGATTTTAAATTGGTGATAACACAGGATTGTGTTATGTTAGGGACATTTCACGCATGAATTGCATTTGAGTGAAATAGCAACAGGTTTTCTTGTGAAACTTTGGCCTTAATTCTCAGGAGCAGTGTAGTCTCCACATGTGTTTTATCCCCAGAGAAACGGGTTTACCTCTTGCTTGAGAGAAGGGTAAGGTAGAGAGAAGTGCTACACTTATCGAACGAAACAGTATTTTTGTGAGTTAGAATAAACTATCTCTTTTGTTTAGGGATACAGACAATGGAAATGTGTTTTACGTTGTAACTAATCGATTTTGTAGAAAAAGAAAAGTGCCGATAATTTTTGTAAAGGAGGGGTCAGTAGAGACAGGAGTAGAACTGACGTCAACAAAGACCGCACTGGTATTGGCCAGTTGTGGAAGAGCGAAGAGCTTCCTGATTGGTGCGTTAGTGTAAAGACGCGCTGGTATTGGTTAGTGTGAGAGTGACGTAAAGCTTTCGGATTGGTGCGTTGGTGTGAGACGCGCTGGGATAGGTCCGAATAGCCGAGCAGTAGAAAGAACAGAGTGGTGAAGGATTTTGTGTATTTGTTTTGAGAAAAAGAACAGTGAAATATGGCTTATTACGAGTATGGTAGAGAGAAACCGTCATGGTTTGCGAAGATTAAAAACTTTTTCAAGAAAGACAAGAAGGTTGTGACTAGGGAAGGAGAAGTACTTCCTCCGCCGAAAACGCCAGCATCTCATATGATGTTGAAATATGGCTATCATACCTGTATTTGGTTGGAAAATTGGGCGAAATATACCCAAGGCGATGGAGTATTGGCATTTCCAGAAAATGGTTCGTTTAGCACAGCTGTACTTCGAAATTTGAGAGAAAAGATGATGAAACTTGAACCGAGACCTAGACCGACACAGTTCGAAGCTTTAGGTGAATGGGAAGATGAGATGTATGAAAGGGAAAGACACAGAGGTGCAAAGAATTATAGTTTAGTCCATGGAAGAGTATGGGGATTGAATCATGAAGACAGGATGAGACGATGGCGGTATGCTAACATGACGGATGGTTTGTTTCCTGTCAGAACAGTTGAAGAGATTACAGGGAGAAAGTGTACGGAGAAAAAGAAGCATGCAGTAACAGAAAGGTATGGGTATGGAGTTAGCGACACAGAGGATGAGTTGCTGGAGGACATTTCAAATAAATGACCCCCTCTACATCAACAGAATTCTGCGCCGGTGACTCCAAATGCACCGCCAATGGAAACTGTAAGAAATCAAAGCCCTGAACGAAATTCTGAAATAAATAGGTCATTTGATAAATTAGAAACACCACAGAATGTGAAGCATGATAATGGTAATACAACTGAATTAGCCAGAACCACAAGAGAGTTGACTGAAAAGATAAGAGAACTAACAAAGAATATGGAAGCTGTGACTGTGCCAGTGACGATAGGGCCAGTAATTCCGGTATTTGAAAATCAAAGAATAGATGAGCATTCCCTGACAATTCCATTGAACTCTAGTATGCAAAAAGTAAGAGAAGGGATAATTCCAGAAAATAGAGAGGCAAGAGATTCAGTTGGTTCATGTAGGTCGAGTCCACCTACAAATTTGACAATTAATGAGAGTCAGATAAATAAGATTCCTATGGGAACCGAGTCAGCAACTGAGACCCCAGAGAGAAGTACAAGTTGGGCAGAAGTAAATAAAACCCCTGTGGGTCCGACTGCAGAAGAATTAAATGAGTGGGTGAGGAACTTACAGAAGAAAGATGCTGAACCACAACCTTTGGATTTGATCAGATTAAAAATAGATATGGAGGAATTGATTCTAGGGACTGTTGGTACAGATCGGTTGAAGTCCTACCAAGATGACGAGTTAATGTTTATGTGTAAGAGCGTTACTTGGAGAGCTAGGAACTTGCATGAAAAATTGGAAGAAACAGCGAATGAACTAGGAGTAGAGTTTGGAAAAATCAGAGGATTGCAGAAACCGTACAGGGTAGATTTTAGTGAAAAGGATATAGAAAATCTGAACACTTCAGGACGGTTAACACAGATAAAGGAACTGATTGTGTTATTGAGAAAATGAGGAGTTTGTGGAATGCTGAAGGTACAACATTGTTGCACTTACATTCCAGACAAAAGTGAGAATATACAGAAGTATATAAAGAACATTACTGATTTGCATAAAGAAATTGCCCCACTGGAGGTTGAAGGTGCTTGGGAGAAACTTGGTAAGAGTTTTTCCTCAATAAAGAAATGGTTCACAGAAATAGGTAGTTCTCTTATTGGGAAAATACTAATACCAGTCACAGTAGTAATAATAATAATGCTATTATTGAGATTAGCATATGTGTGTATTAAAAGAAGAGAAAGACAAAATAGAGTAAAAAGAGAAAATGAGAAAAATAAAGAAAGAGAACGGGAGATGGGAGAGATAGAATTGGAAGAGTTAAAAGAGAACATGTACAAAAGGTCTAAAAGACAAGATGAAAAGAACAGGGTTGTTTAAACTAACAAATGCAAGTGGACAAGAAACATTTATCTGATAAATTTTTGTAGGGATAGGTTTTTGTGGTGATGTTAAAAATCACCAAAGGGGGAATTGATGGAGCAGGGTAAACGAAATAATTTTGTAACCTTTGGAAATTAATGACCTCTTAATAATTAATAATACTAACCGTTTGAAATGCATGTATTAACCAACAAACGCACCTTTTTAGTAAATACACGTGGGTAATATGCTGATTTGTGCAAAATCTAATCTACTTACAAATGTGAAGTTAATTAACCTTAGTATTGTGATTTGCGAACTGATTAGAGTGAAATTGCATGATTTGAGTTGCGTAGTAAATTTGTATTGTGGCAAAGAATGCAGATGGTAAGTAAAATGGCTTTAAATGTCGCTTCTGCTAGGTAACACCTAACACGGGTCTTTAGAATGGCGGGTGGTAAACAGAAAGGCTTATTTTCTTTGTTTTAATTTCGGTTGTGTTTGTTCTTATGATAGTTCGTTCGGGCCTGCTAGGCCATGCTTCGAAAATGGCTTCTGGAAAGGATGAGATCACGTGAGATGACTAAGATGGCCTCCGCGCAGAATCAATACGAAAGTTCCAGTCACGTGAATGCGGCCTGTGCCCGGAGTGAGAGATGTCAAGGACAAGCTGACCTACAATGGAAAATGTGCCAAGTGTTCAGCATGTATTCCTGGGAATGAATGGGAAAGAACCGAGTGACAATGGATGAACTAAAATGTGACCATCAAGAATCGCAACAAAATGAATTGACAAGTTGGACTACTTTTGACCCCAAAGTCATAAGACTTAGGGGCCGATTCCGATCTCGGCCGGTAGTGCTCCAAATCGGATTCGGATTTACCGGATCCGATTCGGAGCCCTGTTTCCCGACCGAATCGTACGCGGGTCCGGCCGAGCGAGTACGATGCAAGCTCCCGCGAAATCGCCGACCGACTCGTACGCGGCTTCAACACGCTCCGACCGACTCGCACGGACACGACTCGCACCGCGCTATGGAGACGTTTCCCGGCCGGGTAAGTACGATGCGCGCCGCGAGCAGTCCGACCGACTCGCGCCCGTCCGGCTCGAAAGAGCTGTCGGAGCCGGACTTTGGGGGTCCGTGTCAGACCCCCCTGTACGCGTAGGCGCGCGAGTCGCACACAGGGGGGACCCATAGGTCCCCCCTACCTGTGCATGTACGCCGCGATGCGCATGGACACGTACCCGCTGTAGGGGGCGCCTTGTTCGCCTCGCACCCATTGGAGTCAATGGGAGCCCGCGTACGCGTTGTACGACCGGCTCCCATTGACTTCAATGGGAGTCCGACCGACTCGAGTCCGATAGCATGCGAATGCATCGTACTCGTCCGGTCGGACTGCTAGGGTCCGATTCGGTCGGAATTCTCTCCGGGTCCGGCTCGGTCGGAGAGATTTCCGGCCGGAATCGGAATCGGCCCCTTATTGTGTGCTTTATTGTCCCCACACCAGTTTGAACAAGGAGGGCGATGAGGTGACCATTACCACCCCTCCAATGGACCAATTAGCGTTATTCTTGCCCCTAAGGATTGCAACTTTTATGTGTAGTAAGCAAGTGAATAGGGTATAAGAGAGTCTGCTCTTACGTGGGTTGGTTGCTGTTGGTGTTGTTGCCATGCCGCTTCTTTATTTTTCATTTTTCCACCTTGATGCTGCGAAAGACTCTGTCATTTTGGACTTTGAACTTTGACTGGGGAAGGAACGAGATCGTTGCGGGAATTCTGCCCGGGAGGTGCGTCCGAGGAGGTTAGCGGGACAGTCAGTCAGTTTGGGAGTCCGATTCTGTGATCTGCGGTTTATTTTCCTTTGGTGAACCATTCTTGTCATCGCCCCATGGCCGAGGGTAATGCATAATTTTCACTTTTCCTAAAACCTTTCTTAAATGTTTATTGATATATTAAATGTGTTTGTTTAATAAAGAATTTCACTTATTTGATTGAAGAATTTAGATAAAATTATATTCTAACTTTAAAATGAGTTTGTGGTTCTTTAATAAATTTATGATTTATAAATGTTAAAGGTTTTAATTGTGATTGAGCTGGTCTTAATCACCATCAACTTATTCTACTAGTTGGTCCATCGACCGAATAGCGGAGTACCTTGATATATAGAACCGACAGGATCCAAAGTCAATGCATATAATGTATAAATTATTATTCTGTCAAATTTAACAAGGTATCCCGTTCGTCCAGCAGCACATTCTCCTTAGCGTGTAATCCAGAGATTGAATGAATGTATGTATGCGGTGTCATGGGCCCCACCGACATAAGTTTTAAATAACAATAGGTTGCGTAAGTGTTTTTTCCTGGATTGGTGTCCTAAGGAGCAATTTATATTAGCCGCGCTGGATCACTAACATAACAGAACTTATTGCAATGTATAAATATGTTTAGACATATTTAAACATTGGCAATTTAAGACAACACTTGTGAAAAATTCTGGGGGAGCAGATGATTTTTTTTTTTTTTTTACACAGGGTTGGTGATGCAGCATTAAAAAGTTTGAAGGTCACTGGCTTAGGGCAATGTGTAAAGTATTTCTGCAGTCCCAAAACAATAATAAAGTCAAAATGCCAAACAATAAAAATCCCAAACTGAATTAGAAAACTAGAGAACATTTAAATAAACAAAATTGCACAAAAACAACAAAAATGCAATAGGAGGAACCAAAGATATGAATTTTCAAACTTTCATATAAATATAGTGCCAAAAAGCGCAAAGTGCCAATGTTAGACAATGGTTGTGGTAGACGGAGACCTATCTACAATTTGAGGACACCCGCGATTGAGTCCTGGTCAGATACAGAAAGCAAATTGGTCCTGCTGAAGCCTGGAAGTTGCAAAGTTTAAAAGAAAATTCCAAGTCCCAATTTAAAAAGGGACTTTGTCACTTTTTTGAGTTGAAAATCCTGTACACGCTGGTCAAAGCTGAAAGGTTGCTGTCTCTGTGGAACTGCAGCTCAGATACTTGGAGCAGTTTAGTCCTGCTCACGCTCTGCAGCTTTTCAAATTTTTGTAGAAATATCTTCTATGTTCCAATGCCGAAAGGGACTTTGTCATTTTCTGTCTGGACTTGCTGGGCTAAGACCCAACACACAAAGGCCCAGATTTACAAACCCTTTGTGCCAGGTTTGCGTTATTTTTCTAATGCAAACCCAATGCAAAGCATTCAGGTGGGATTTACTATCCAACACAAATTGTGGTTTCCTTGAATAGTAACCCAAAGTAATGCAAAGCTGCACAGTGCGCTGCCTTGCATTGCTTTGCATCAAGAGAGCATTTCAAAGGTGGTGCATGGGCATTTCCGTGCACCTACCCATGGGTTTTAATGCAATTTCCTATGTACAAAAAATTGTGAACAAGGATTTGATCCAAAATCCTACGCCTCCTCGAGGTGGGCATATGCATGTGTACTGCATTGAACAGCACACATACAAAGTGGAAAAAGCTTTAAAGCAAATGTTTTGTACTAGAAGATGCTCCTTCCAGTACAAAACCTGTGCTTCAGATAAGGCACACACGCTTGCAGTATGGCACAACGGTGTCTGCGTTGTCCCATGGCAGAGCACGGAGAGAGCAGAACAGCAACACATCTTAGTAGATATGGCGCGGTTCTGCTCTCTCCCTTTAACGTAACGCGTAGCAGCAACTTTAGTTGTTGCCTTTCACAATGTACTGTTTGACTTTTGTCAACTGCTCCTCCTCTTTAGAGAAAGTCACCCATTCAGACTCTGATATGGTACCATTGAAGTTGTCCAACATGTCAACTACTGCAACTACACACTCATGCTGGTCAGGAACTGCCCCCTCTTTCTCCTCCTTAGGTAGCAACCTTGAAAAACAGTCAGCAGTGATGTTCTTGCCACCAGCAATATGTCGTATTTCAAAATTAAACTCTTGTAATCTAGCAATAAGTCTGATGAGCCTAGAGGAAGCTTTACCAGATCTCACTCCATCCATCATGGACACCAACGGCTTATGATCAGTAACCAATACAAAAGGCTTCCCCCTCAAAAAATCTTGAATTTCTCCAATGCCCAAACACAACCCAGTGCCTCTTTCTCAGCAGTACTGTTAGAGCGCAATTTTGCTCTTTCATTTTGTAGGGGTGCATTATAATCATGGGTAGTTTTCGCCTGCATATAATCCTTTATTGTGCTAACATTGGGTCATTATATTGTGTATTTTAATTAGGCCTGGGCGTAGTTCGCAGACTTTTGCTATGCGGAACTCCGCAAAGTTACAAAAAAATTCTGCGAAATTCCGCGAACTGCAGTTTGTGCTGGTATTCCTGCCGCTCGGGTAGAAATTCTACCCGAGCGGCAGCTCGCGCTCGCAAACTTACCATTCGCGATCGCGAGCGGGGGAAAAACTCCGCTGCACATCGCGAAGCGGAGCTTTCTGCACTCCGCGAGCTCCACGGAGTGCAGAAAACTCCGCAAACTCCGCGAACGGAGCGAAGTTCACCGCCCAGGCCTAATTTTAATAACGTGAGAAGTGAAGTGATAGGTATATTTCAGTGTAAACGTGAAGAAATTAATGTTGCAATTATATGTGGCTAGATGAAAACCTTAGAGTGTAGGGTTCATATACGTCGCTAACGAGTTGATCGTGTTCAGTAATAACGTTCATTTATATGTGTGCTTTACAAAATGATGTGCCATTTCTTATGTTGGTCGATTCTGTAGGCCTGAATTGTATTTTTCCCTGGAAGCTCTCGTATTAGACTCGCTAGTGAATTTCATGTGCATGTGGAATTCGTTCTCTCTCATGTTTCTGTTGCAGGTGGAGAAACTCATCCTTGTTGGTTAGAATAATGCCTTTGTTTTAGGAGTTAGGCTTAGGGAGGAGAAGATACATTGAATGGCGATGCTGATAATGAAGGACTGTGTTCTTTCTCATCGGAGAGAGTATGGGAATTAAGGTCATCGAGCTGAGGCCTGGCGCATCGCTGCCGCATGGAAAGTTACCTGCAAGGTGGTGGCTTGCTTGGATGGGGTGATGCTGCAATGTATTCTGGGACGCTACCTGAAGCTCTTGTATTGAAGTTGGGGACAGAGTCCAGTGGACTTCTGCTTTTGCCTCGAGAGAGAGAGCATCTTAGAACGAGCTCTGTAGCTTTATGCTACTTGACCCATTCCAACGTGAATGGACTTCTTAGGAAGCCTTCACATGCTGACACCTTTACCGAACTTGCTTGGGGAATACTAAGTAGGGATGCCACGTTAGTGATAGAGTAGGGACAGACTAATGCTTTTCACTTATGAACCCCAATGAAGGGAAATGTGGACGTCTGAGCTATCCTTATCTGTATCCTGATTTTGGAACGTATTATTCTGTGCTTGTTGCACCGCCTCAACTTCGCTCATAGGTTTTGCTTTGTAATAGTTCCAATGTATTTCTTCACCCTCATCTTGAGGTGCTTGTATGTCCAATTGTTCTTGGCTTTGTAATAAACAACTAAACTAGACTGGGAGTCTGTGATTCTTCGGAGTCATAGTTCATTGGAACAGTACCTGCCCTTCAGAGACGGTATCATCATGGCATGTACTGCTTGAGTGTGAGGGTGACTTTTGCGATGTTTTGGTAATGGACGGTGGGATGAGTAAAGCAGCATTTCAGACTCTTTCTTTTTGTTTTAAGCGTTTCATATGCCCTGGAGTTAAATTTGCCTACATGAGCATTTATTGTCAATACAAGTAAAATAATGCACACAGGTTTGCCACCTTTCCAAATATCGGCCGTTTGTTGTTGTTTTGATAGTCTGCAAAGGCTCTGGCATAAAAGAATATCGTATGTATTCATTTGTAACTTAACTTTTCTCCCTTTGTTTACTTTAAATTAATTTTAGTCAAGGTTCCTAATGCAGAACCAGAACACATTTTAAAGTGCTTTCTATTTGTAGTTGTTGTTTGAAGTATGTACAAAGGGCTAGCTAATTACCGGCTTTAGGTGATTTTATTTTATTTTGCTACTGGCTGGACATTGAAATAACGGTGGTGCTGGTAGAAAACCGGCCAGGTGGCAACGTTAAGTGAAACCAATGCCAAATAAATACAAAAGTATGAGCTTTTAATTAAAATGCAGAGTGTATTTCTGTAACATGTAGACGATTTTAATCTCAGAACATCAGATTAAATCACTGCTTTACAGGCATTTTTAGAAGTGATAGTATATCATGGACTCCCTCAATCTTTGATGACAAGAAAGGAAAGTCACTTACCATGTGCATCATATAAGTGGGCTAGGTAGATATTACTACAAAGAGCTTTATAGTTGCACAGGAGAGATTTTGTACAGTGCACAATCTGAACTGATGCATTGCAAGGTGCTGTCATGTGTAATAATGAAGAAAGGAGAGGCATTGTGTTGCAGCATTTATAGTGCTTACTAACCCAATGTGCGGCACTGAAGCACTTACCTACATGGTCTGCAAACTATGCCATGTAGGGTCTGTGGTTGTAAGTGTTTTTTTGGTTTGTGATCTTATGTGGGAAGTCTTTCCATGTCTTGCCTGATGAACACCAAGGTGCGGTTATCGTGTTCTGGGATGCAGCGTGTGGTAGTGTGGTGGTGGATTTTCAGTCTGCTGACAGCTTTGAACAGCTCTATACGTCCCATTGGTATTTCTGGTGATTGTAGTAGTCTGCTAGCAGCCTTAGCTGGGTATTACTGAGGTCAGGATCAAACAGTTTGTTGAAGAGGGGAGCCTGGATTGATCTCAGGTTTTCTGGTTTCATGTTGTACATTCACCCACTGGGTATCTCCTTCTCCGCCACCTTTAGTGCTTCAATGGGTGAGTTGCGGCCTGTGGTGTACTGATGAAGTAGATAAGACATGAGCTCAGCACCAGGGTAATTCGGAGGAGCAGTGCTCAATGACCTTGCTGTTCGCAACATGGCCAGTCAGAAAATAACTGGTCATCCTGATACTGAGACATTTTCAGTCCTAAGTAATAATCAGATAACAGTATTCCCTGCCTCAGTCAGCTGTGTGCAATATGTATTATGCATATGTCACACCTCACCCAATGAAGCACTGTTTGGTTTAAAACTCAGGTTTTGGGTCCAGACTTCTTCTTGTAATTGTTGTTGCTTTCATGTTACATAGCAAAAAAATATCATATACTTATTTGAATGATTTGTCTGAAATTGTACTTGTCTTGAGTATGTGTGGACTTCTTGACTCAAAAATGCAGGTGCAGGTAGGCATTTGAGAGGTTGATCCCAAGGGAATGGAGAATGAATATGCTTTAAGAGGGTGATATTGGTTTGAAATGTGGGTGATTCCAGTTGCTATAAGTCAGAGGTCACAGGGTTATGTCACCAAATCCGTAGCTGTCATAGAATAAATATCATTATCTGGAATAGTTCTGAAAGTTTGTCCTAATTCAAAAAAGTCCAATGTTTGCTACAAATGTAGGAGTACCCGAAAGAAATGAACTGCAAAACTTTCACCTTTGTCAATTGGGTGCTTTGTGTGGTTAATTTTGTAGTCCACTAACCTCCACACAATCGATAGTTTTTGGCTCTTCTTAGGCCATCCTGAATCAAATGTAGGGTCATTGGTGAAAAGCAGTCATCCCGTGTTCATAATGAAACATAAATAATGTGAGTTAGTTATCTCGCTTTCCAACGGTACTGTTTAATTTACCAGCATAGCTGCTAATCACAAATGGCCTGAAATACATCATTAAAGGTGTCCACATGTTACTATTGCCTGTTATAGATTCGATGTTGACTTCATCAACATCTTCTACTCTTGCCTACTGCCTCAACAACTACAATCATAGATGAAGAGCCAGGTCCCTCCAAAAGGCAAAAGAGAAAGACATACTACTTCCATCAAGACTGGGAGAACAAATTTTTATTTACACATATTAAAGACAACTGTGTGTGTGGGTAATGAGACAGAATATCGAGGCCAAAAAATTCGAACTACATGAATATCGATTTGGAATTATCGTGGATTGGAAATATCGAGTGCAAGAATATCGTTGTCAAGAATATCGATTTGAAGGTAAGTAATATCGAATTAAAAAATATAGAAGTCATTATTATCGTTTGCAAATGTATAGTTGTTTAAAATATCGATTTTTTAATTAGTGTTATGTATTTTAGTATATATGTGTTACATTTTTAGTAGTTATCAATTTTATTTTAATAAAATTTTGCGTTTTTTAGTTAGGTAGCAGGTGGTGGGTTTATAGGGGAATAGGGTGGGAAGTAATTTAATTATGATAAATTAATGATTATTTTTTATTTATTAATACTTATTTAATTGAGATTTTATAGTCTTTATTGTGGGAAGTAATTTATTATTTATTAATTATTAATTGGTTGTTAATAAATATTAATTAATTGGTAAATAATTATGGTAATTGTGTGATTTGTTTAGGTGTGGGTTGTGCGGTTTATAGGGGTAAAGAGTGGGAAGTAATTTATTTTTAATTAATTAATAATAAGTTGTTAAATAATAATAATTAATTGAAAATTAAATATAGAAATTATGTGATTAATTTTAGGTGCGGGTTGTGGGGTTTATAGGGTTAAAAGGTGGGAAGTAATTTATTTTTGATTAATTAATAATTAGTTGTGAATTAATATTAATTAATTAGTTGAAAATTAAATATGGAAATTATGTAATTAAGTTTAGGTGTGGGTTGTGGGGTTTTTAGGGGTAAAGGGTCGGTAGTAATGTTTAATTAATTGATCATTAATATTAATTTATATTTATTTAGGGTAATTGTTTATTTTTTGTTTGTGGGTTTTACTTTTATAATATATTATATATATATATATATATATATATAAATATATATATTATTTATTTGTACATTTTATATAATTGTAAAATTATACAATTAATAAAAATTTATAGTTTATTAAATGTTTTAAAGTAAATATATATATATTAAATATTATGTATGTGTGTAACTTTTTTAATAAAGTTTATTTGTTATATTTGTTAAAATGTATATTAAATCTAATTTAATTTTTTTACATTAATTTTATTATTTAATATATTTAATATTTATTATTTTATTCTATGTATATAAAAATTGATATTTTGTACAACTATTTTTATGACATTGATATTCTTTTCCGATTTTTTTGTACTTACCTGTTTAAGTATAGGGAGTCAATATTTTTGCATTCTACATTTTTACTTCGATATTTTTTCAGTGAACTGTGTATGTGTAATCTGTGGAGCAAAAGTTGCTGTGGGAAAAAAGGGCAATGTTGAGAGGCATTTTTGAACAAGGCACATGCATTTTGAGAGGAAGTTCCTAAAGGAAACAGCCTGAGGTCACAAAAAGTAAACAAACTGAAATCTGCATTGCAGACACAGCAATCTTTTTTTACAAAGCCAACTATGAAAGCCACTGCGTCAACTAAAGTATCTTTCAAAGTTAATCATCACTTGTTCAAGCACAAAGCAACATTTTCGGATGGAGCCATTTCGAAGGAAGCATTGCCTCTAATTGCAGAGTACTTATTCAAAGATTTCAAAAATAGCCCTGAAATTATGTCTGCCATTACAGATGTGCAGTTAGGGTCGAACACTATGACAAGAAGGGCATTATCGGCCAACATGATAGAGCAGGATTTAAAGACATACAAATATTTTTCTATTCAGTGTGGTGAACCTTTGATGCAAGCGATATTGCCCAGTTGGCAAGGTTTGTTAGAATGGTTTCTGAAGATTTCACTGACAAAGAGGAATTTTTTTGTTATTGCCTCTGAAAACCACAATTAGAGGTGAAGAATTATTTTGTGAAACAAAATGTCCCATTGAAAAAGTTAGTGACATTAACAACTGGTGGTGCACCCGCAATGATAGGGCGCCATTCTGGTTTCATTGCCAATTGTAAAGCAGATCCAGATGTCCTTCTATTATTGAACTACCATTGCATTATACATCAACAGGCAACATGTGCCAAGGTAAGGGTTTTGATCATGTGATGACTCCTGTTGTTAAAATTATTAATTCAATTTGTGCTAAGTCCAAGCAGTACCAATCAATCAATCAGGATTCTTGTAAAGCGCGACTAATCACCTGTTAGGGTCTCAAGACACTAAGGGGTCGATTCCGATTCGGGCCGGAAATCTCTCCGACCGAGCCGAACCCGGAGAGATTTCCGACCGAATCGGACCCGTGCAGTCTGACCGAACGAGTACGATGCGTCCGTATGTTATCGGACACGAAGTCGGTCGGACTCCCATTGAACTCAATGGGAGCCGGTCGTACAACGCGTACGCGGGCTCCCATTGCCTCAATGGGTGCGAGGCGGACAAGGGCGCCCCTACAGCGAGTACGCCGCGAGCGCTTCGCGGCGTACACGCACAGGTAGGGGGACCCATGGGTCCCCCCTGTGTGCGCCTCACACGGGTACGCGTACAGGGGTCCGACACGGACCCCCAAAGTACGGCTCCGACAGCGAGTTCGAGTCGGACGGCGCGAGTCGGTCGGAGCGGTCGAGGTGCGCATCGTACTTACCCGGCCGGAAAACGTCTCCATTGCGCGGTGCGAATCGGGTCCGAGCGAGTCGGTCGGAGCGGTACGATCCGGGTACGAGTCGGTCGGAGCGGTCGGGTCGCCCGGACGAGTCGGTCGGCGAATTCGCATCGTACTCGCTCGGCCGGACCCGCGTACGGTTCGGTCGGGAAACAGGCTTTCGCATGGCTTTTTTCCCGACCGAATGGTATTGGGTGCGCCTCCGACCGAGATCGGAATCGGCCCCTGAGTGGGGAGGGGGGGAGGGGAGAAGGATCTGCGGTTCAGTCGAAGAGCCAGGTCTTGAGGTCCTTCCTGAATTGAAGCAGAGAGATGGTGATTGCCTGAGATGCAGAGGCAGGGAGTTCTAGATCTACGCAGCAAGGTAGGAGAAGGATCTTTCTCCAGCCGTGGTCTTGCGTTTCTATGAGATGGTGGCCAGGGCCAGTTGGGTGGAGCGGAGATGTCTGGTGGGAGTGTGGAAGGAGAGGCGGTGGTTGAGGTATGCAGGTCCGGTGTTGTGGAGGGCTTCGTAGGCGTGAGTGAGGAGCTTGAATGTAATTCTTTTGTTGATCGGGAGCCAGTGGAGGTCTCTCTGGTGACCGGTGATGTGGTTGCGGTGGGGGATGTTCAGGACGAGTCTTGCTGAGGCGTTCTGGATGTTCTGTAGTTTCTTTAGGAGTTTTTGGGTGGTGCCGGCGTAGTGTGCATTGCCGTAGTCGAGTCTGCTGCAGACCAGCGCATGGGTGACCGTGTTGCTGGACTCAGTGGGGATCCACTTGAAGATCTTACGAAGCAGGCGGAGCATGTGGAAGCAGGAGGATGAGACGGCATTGATTTAACGGTTCATAGAGAGCCAGGACTCCAGGATGATGCCGAAGTTACATGTGTCGTCCGTGGGTTTCTGGCAGTTTCGAGCGCTGCGGGCCACCAGGAGTCGTTCCATGCAGAGGGGGTGGAGCCCAGGATGAGGACTTCGGTCTTGACTGAGTTGAGCTTAAGGCAGCTGTCCTTCATCCAGGTGGCGACTGCCTTAATTCTGTTATGAAAGTTGCTCTTGGCGGCTGTGGGTTCGTCTGTGAGGGAGAGAAACAGCTGGGTGTCGTTGGCGTAGGAGACAATGTTGAGTCCGCAGCTTCTGACGATGGCTGCAAGCGGGGCCATGTAGATGTTGAAGAGGGTGGGGCTCAGGGAGGATCTCTGCGGGCTTTTAGTAGAATGGTGGCAGTGTGATTCTTTGTGTTCGGCTGGTGAGGAAGGAGCTGATCCATTCTACGGCTTTGTCACAGAGTTTTGTGCAGAGGGTATGATGGGAGACGGTGTTGAAGGCGGCTATGAGGTCCAAGAGGATGAGGGCTGTGGTTTTGCCTCTGTTGAGGAGGGAGCAGATGTCCTCTGTGGCAGAAAGAAGTGTGGTCTTGGTGCTGTGGTTGCTTATGAAGCCCAACTGGGAGAGGTCCAGGATGTGGTTTGTTTCTATGAACTCGGAGAGTTGGGCTTTAATGGCCTTCTCGATGACTTTGGCTGGGAAGGGGAGCAGGGAGATGGGTCTATAGTTCTTGAGGTCCGTTGGGTCGGCAGAGGTTTTCTTCAGCAGGGGGTTGATCTCTGCGTGTTTCCAGTCTTCGGGGAAGTGGCGGACTCGATGGAGCAGTTGATGGTACGGCAGAGTTTGAGGGTGATGGAGGTACCAGCTCTGTTGAAGATGTGATGAGGGTAGGGATCCGAGGGGGCTACGGAGTGGATGCTCTTCATGATCCTGAGTGTGCCGTCAGAGGTGAGGGTTGTCCAGTTGTGCAGGGTCTGCTGGGGTCTTTGGCCATTGGGTGCAGAGGTTGTGGTTGGGTATTGGGTTGCAAATCTCTCGTAGATCTCCTTGATCTTGTCATGGAAGAAGTTGGGGAGGCTGTTACAGAGGTCTTGAGAGGGGACAGTGTCAGTTGTCTCCGTGCTGGGTTTGGCAAGTTCTTTGACCACGGTGAAGAGTTCTTTGCTGTTGTGTGCATTGGCATTGATGCGTTCCTGTATTGCTGTTTTCTTTGTTGTTCTGATGAGGTGGAGGTGTGAGGTGACAGCAGTTTGAAGGCTACGTGGTCTGCTAAGATCTTGTTGCTCCTCCATTTGTTTTGGAGCCATCTGCAGGTGCACCTAGATTCTTGGAGGGTGGAAGAGAACCTGCTGGCTTTCTTGGAGGGCGGCTTGCCTGAGGGTTTCCTGAATGGATCCAGTGTGTCCGCGCTGTTGGATATCCAACGGTGGAGGTTGCTTGCTGAGGCTTTGGCGTCCTTCAATGTCGGTGGTAGGGTTTTGCTAAGGGAGGTGGTGAGCTGGTCTTTGGTGACTTTATTCCAGCTTCTGCAAGGATGGCGGTGGGTGTGGTGGTGTACGGTGGGTTTGGTGAAGGAGAACTGGACGCAGTGGTGGTCGGTCCAATGTAGCTCGGAGGTGTGGCTGACGGAGATGTTGTTGCTTGCGGAGAAGATGGGATCGAGCGTGTGTCCTGCTGAGTGGGTTAGAGAGGTGACCAGGTGTTGGAGACCAATGGTGGCGAGGTTCTCCAGTAGGGATGAGGTGTTGCGATAGACGAGGTTGTTCAGGTGGGAACTGAGATCGCAGAGGAGGATGTAGTCTGTTGAGGTGAGAGCGTGGTGAGCGATGAAGCCGGCTATAGCTTTGCTGAAGGGGGGGCAGGGTCCAGGGGTATGTAGATGAGGGTGCCGTGGAGGGTGGGGTTTGGGTTGGTCTGGATCTGGAAGTGTAGGTATTCCATGTCAGGTGAGTTGTTGTCGGAGCTGGTTGTGAGGCAGAGGGGGTTTTTGTGTATGATGGCGATGCCTCCTCCCGGCCTGCTGGCACTGTCCTTTTGTAGCCGTCGGGGATGGAGGTTGTGATGTTAAGCTGAGTTGGGGTTCATCCATGTTTCTGTGAAGAAGGCGACGTCGGGGGAGATGAAGTCGAGCAAGTCCCAGATTTTTACGGCATATCTTCTGAGGGAGCGGGTGTTGAGTAGGATGCAGCTGAGGTGGTCGGGTCTGGTTCTCGAGGGTCGTGTGATCGGTGGGTCGGCAGAGGCAGGAGAAGGCGCAGTTGTGGCAGGTGAACCTTTAAATTATTCCTTAAAGAAATATCAGCCGAGTATGGTGACCTCTTACTGCATACTCAGATGTGATGGCTTCGCATGGGACAAATACTGCGTAGATTCCTTTCGCTATTGCCAGAAGTCAAAGCTTTCATGGAGTCTAGAAATGAAGATACCGCACAGTTATCAAACACTGAGTGGTTGCTCAAATTAGCATTTTTTTCAGATGTGACAGAAAAATGTAATGTCTTGAACTATGAATTACAAGGAAAAACAAGACAATCATCAACATGATTATCTGTGAGAACATTCAAATCAAAACTTAACCTTTTTATACAGCATATACAGAAAAGAAAGATGCAGCACTTTTTCTCTGTGCTCCAAATCCTATTGGAAAAGATAGCTGAGGCTGAGCTCCTTTAAATAGAAAAATACATAAGCCTCCGGATGAGGCGTAATCAAGAGTTCAGTGACAGATTTAGTGGTTTTGAGCAACTGGAACCAGGTGTGATGTTTACTTCAAACCCCTACATTGAAGTGGATGTTAGTGACATTTCTGAGAAAATTAGTGTGCTTCTTAACCTTGACTCTGCCACCATGGAAATGGAGATTGTCACACTTCAAAATGACACTGAATTGAAATCAAGGCAATCTGACATTAATTTCTGGAGTCTTGTGGATGCTGAAAGACACAGTTGCAATGAAACTTTTTTCCCTGTTTGGCTCTACTTATCTTTATGAATCAGCGATCTCTGATATGAATTTTGTAAAATCTCAATTTCGAACAAATCTGACTGACGAACATTTGAATGACTCCATTAGAGTTGCCCTTTCAGGCTATACCCCTGATTACAGGGGATTGGTGGACACCAGGCAGTGTCAAGTCTCTCACTGAAATGGTTTGTATGCATTCACAATCAATACTTGTTCAGTGACAGTTCCTGGTGAAATCCCAAATCCAGGTATCTGGGTGGCTGAGGTTGAAGTTTCCCTCTTTTGCCTTCAAGTCGGATCGAAACATCGACGCTATCCCCCATCAGACCTGGATCTTCAATCCCCTTTTGCCCCCTTCCCAATTACAGGAGATACATCTCCTTATCTTCTGTGAATTATGTGAACAGAGTATACACATATTACAGTGTGTTTCGCCAGGTTATGAAGACTGTGTAATTGTTTGCAGTCCCATGCATAGTTTTGTAAATATATGCCCCTTGATTTCCTTTGGGAACTCCTTTCCCCTCTGAATTTTCTTTCAATTCTTTACACTTGAGCACCCCCCTTGCATGTTTCATTTGGAGCAACCATTTATCTTTTTCTTGACCTTTCAAGTTTTTTCAATTAATTGCTTAATAATTTAATAAATACATGCCTTTTTGAAATCATTGGTTGTTGCACATCTTATATCCTTGTATGAAATTGGTTTCATGTTACCGCGAGCTGACCAATTGGATGCTCAAACAATGTTGAGTGATTAGTGTTGAAATAAGCAATTATCCTTAAGAGATTGGTCCAGGACCATTGTTTTTTGTACCAAGTGACAAGATGGGCAGGGTGTGTGGCATGCGATGCCTATCAGCTCAGGAAGGATAGCTGCGAAGGATGCAAGAAGTTCATTAACTTTAAAGGGAAAAAGGTGAAGACCATCCTTTCATAGTTTATTTTAAAGAGAGACCGGGGATGGGGAAAGCCTTTTTCTCTAGCCCCACACTAGCCAGGCTGGCTCTGAACCCATCAGTAGGGAATCTGTCCCCAGAACTAGTTTGGAGTGGACACAGGGGAGCGGGCTGCTCATTTTACTGACCATACCTCTGGGAGGACATATGGGCTCCACACACAGAAGGAAGTGCTCCCTCATTTTGGGTCTTAGGAGTAAGGTGCATAGTGAGAGTGTTTGTGGTAAGGCAAACAGGAACTGCTGAAAAAGTGGGTAGAGGTATTCCTGGGAACATTTATCCAATTGGCTAAGGAGGGGCCAGGAGCAAAAACCATGAATGTGGTACCCAAAGGAACCTCAGAAACCTTACAGGACATGTGGAAGATCAGAAGAGGACTCGACCCTGCTTGTGTAATCTGACTGGAGCCCTGAAGGACTGGGCCTCCTCCCTATTGTACCCAGGACAAAGAAGTAGACTCAAAGGGTTTGTTGGCTGAACTCCTGTGTGGCTAAAGGGAGGCAACAAGCTGCAAGAGGCCTATTTCCTGAAGTGAACAGTTGAACAGTACCAAAGGTTCCTTTTGCCCGAGTCAGTCCTGGCCCCTAAGTGTTTTGCCTGAGGTCCAAAGTGCCTTAAACGTTACCCACAGGAACTGCTCCTGAAACCCTAAAAAGGGTCTTGGAAAACATAGAAAACTTCCAAGACCTCCAGAGCATCAGCAGGACCTATATTTCTGTACTGCATCAGTAATTCTAACTGGGCACAGCATGTAGTGTTGTGTAGTTCCTACCAATCCGTAGAATCTGCGCTTTATTTGGACAACATAAACTAAGGGCTTGGTGTCTAGACTGATTCCGAACCCCCCACAGGATATGTTGGCCTAGTGGCCAGCTAGCTCACAGTTCCACCGTAAGCCCCCATAGCCTATCAGGGAGCGAATGGTTTTCTGGCAACCACTGAACAGGACAACCCTGACCCCTCAGGGATCGTGGAAACAGTACAGAACCTTTCGCTCAGTCACTCGTGCTCACTTATTCTCAGAGAAATATACAGAGACTACACGGAGGGACATTTTCAATAATATTTATCGAACCAACGTTATTCTTGCATAAAATACGTGTGCTGCAATGATTAGTAGACAGAAGCAGATAAACATGATTACAAGCACCAAAAACGTAAATAGTAGATATAGTTCTACAATGGTGCTGAAACGGTATATATGCAGGCATATAGTACAAGGCAGTAATCTAGCTACCCCTACTATGCGAACCCTACTCTATGTGCACCTAGAGTGTATGTAGGTGTAAAGCCAAGAATCCCCCAAGGGGCGAACCAACCCTTTTAACTGATGGGATAGAGTGAAAGACCCCGTCTTGGTCACAAACCAGACACCCCTCACGAGATGTCAGACTGCTGCTTGGTGATTTCTCAGCATGCAAGGACCTCGGTGTCAGCGGAAGTGCGTCCTATGCTAATCTATTGGGATGCTCATCTTTTATACTAGAAAGCAGCTTTGCGATGTGCGTATAGATTAGTGATATTATGGATATGTAGATAGCCCTGTCGCCCCGTGGATGAAGATAGTGATGACATTTGTACATAGTGCGAAACGAGACCTTGTACATGATGTTCAGGGCGTTGAGATAATGTTGTGCGAAGCTAGATGTGTAAACAATTGTTGTTACAGTGAAACTAATCCAACATTGTCATGCACACAAATATGTGCAAAAGGTCAGAGCTGAAAATGTTATCTTGTGAATGTAAGAAATAAGTTGCTTCGCTACATGGGCCTAACTCGGGAATATAACAGTAGGTGAGGAAAAATATATGTTTTTTGAGCTACAAATGGTAACTACATAGGATAGTTGTTATACCTGTCGGTCTTAGGGTGGTCTTCCCTGCAACTTTTTGCCTTCTCCCCCCCACCTCTTTTCCTGAATTTGTTTTTGTTGGCCTTATGACTCTGTGCACCTTATTACTGCTAACCAGTGCTAAAGTGTTTGTGCTCATTCACTAAAACAAGGTAAAACTGGCTTACACCTGATTGGCATATTTAATTTACTTATTAGTCCCTAGTTAAATGTGATACCCCTAGTTAAATGGGATACCATATACCCAGGGTTGGTAAATTAAATGCTACTGGTGGGCCTGCAGCACCTATTGTGCCACCCACTTAAGTAGCCCCTTAAAACATGTCCCATTGCAGCCTGTGTGTAGTTTTAAACTGCCACTAAGCCTTGGCAAAATAAACCTTTTGCCAAGCCTAAAAATCCCTTTTTAATAAATATAAGTCACCTCAAGGATAGACCCTAAACAACCCATAGGACAAGGTACAATATATTTCAAAAGTTGGACATGTACTTTTAAGTTTTACATATCCTAGTAGTGAAAAACTCAGAAATTTATTTTTCACTACTGTGAGGCCTACTTCTCCCATATACATTGTGTTACTTTATTACATTAATAGGTAATCACTTTTATTTGGGAGCAGGGAGAAATGTGATATTTGGTGTCTAAGGAATTGTAATTTGAAATCCTCTTTATTATTAAAGTCAGATTATAAGTCACAGTTCTGAAAATGCCACTTTTAGAAAGTTAGCATTTTCATGTCCTAATTATTTAGTGCTTGCAGCCTGTCTCCTGGGTCACATGACTAGATGTAGTGCGCAGTTGGCCTTTGTGTATTCCTCCCAGACAGCCAGACATTAGGGTGACTGGGTGTTGGCGGACCAGTGCACAGCACTACTTGCACTTCAAAGCAGCTGCCTCAGCCCACACACAAATAACTTCACACTAGCCTTTTGTGTGTGTGTGCCCTCAGACATCCTGAGACCAGGGCAGGAAGGAAGGAAATTCCTACACCATCTCTGGGGGGGAAACTCTATTCCTTCTCCCACTTCAAAGCTGGCTCCAGGTGTAAAATTGTGATCCTCAGACCCACTCTTCAGTTCACTTCTAGGCCTATGGAAGATTATCAGAGGACTGTCCTGTTGTCTGTGGTCTGCTGTGTACTTCAGAATACTACCCGGCTGCACCAAGAGGAGTGACCCTCTGCCTCAAGCCTGCCCTCTGCACACAGAGGACTTGCCCGCCGCTTGAGACGTGCTTTTCTGCTTGAACCCATGACTACCAGAGTGACACTAAGGGCTAATTGGCTGACCTGATCAGAGCCTCAGGGACCAAAAAGCCTCCATTAAACTTGAACCCACACCTGGACCCAGCCTGACACCTGACCCTACAAGTGGTGCCCTTCCAGTCCTTGTCCCTTGGAAGTGGTGCTAACTGTGCCCATATACCCCAAATTCAAAACTTGGGACTTAAAATTTTCAGCCAAAAGGTGCTCTGAGAACCAAGAAGAGATCGGGACCTACCTGCTCGCCGATCCACCCAAGGTGCCTTTGCCAGTCAACCTGACTTTGCGGGAGCTCCCGCTACATTCTCCACAGCAGCAAATCCTATTTAGCGATCCTCGCAGAAGGGGCATCCGGCCTTGTGGAGCCTTTATCGGCTACAGACTACAGCTTCGTTCCATTGGAGATTTTCAACTTTAATAAAAGAGACTGAGGCCAACCATAGAAATCTTCACTGCAACTTCGTCAATCGGTTCCTCAAAAATGACGCCTCCTCCTTAAACACTGCTGGTTGCCTTGCCCAGCTAAACTTTTCCTTCTCAGACATTTTACTTCAAAATTTCTTCTAAGTCTCAATCCACTTTGTGTATCTGAACCATGTTCCATTGTGGTCGGCATAACTTTAGACTTCCAGCCCTGGTCTCAGGTGACTAGATGTCCATGATTTGGCGCTTTGATCATTTAGGCACTATTTGTCACTTTAAAAATATATAACTTCGGTTCTACTGATTCGATTTTTGTCATTGTGGTGTCAAAAACTTTAATAAAATTTACTCTGTTCTTCTAAATTGGCATGGAATTTTTCTTGTATTGTGTTTTAATGTTATTCTTGTTTGAGTGCTGCATAAACAATTTACACATTGCCTCCAAGTTAAGCCTGACAGCTTTTGTGCTAAGCTACGAGATGATTAAGCACAGGTTACTTTTGTGACTTTTTTGTGGTTCACCCCAACAGGAATTGTGGCTGTTGCTTGACCCTCCTTGGCCAGCAACCCAGTATCTTACAGTACTGTTGCAAAGCTTGAAGTCCTTGATTATATCACAAAGTCATCATCAGACCATTTTTTAGAAACTTTCTTTTATTGGTGGTTTAGTAGGCTAAACAAAAACAACAGTTCAGTGCAAAAAAAACCATAAAAGCCGTGGCAATCCCACAAACGTCAATGACTGATAAAAACAGGTTCACACATGCAACACACCCTACATTAATACCATGCTGTCTAATTTCAGAGTGCAAATATCCAACAAACTGTATTTTGTTTGTATGGAGTGTCCACTTGGGGATAAGGTACAAGATGAACTACCTTTTCTAGCAATCGTTCCAGCCACCCCTTTTCTTTCTCCACTTCTTTGACTTTCCCTGCCGTCAAAGATTGACTTTTCACCAGTCCTGACCCCTCCTCCATGTGCGAATATATGGGCATGTATTGGTTCACCTTCGCCTTGCTATGTCTCTTTGTGCTACTATGAATCCTATGGAGTTAAAGATCCAACTACGATTTGGGAAATCTGACACTCTTTTTTCATGCAAAGTAATGTTGTCTTTGGGGTCAGCATGCACTGCTAACCAGAATGTGTGGACATAGTCACATTCCCATATCTAGTGTATGAAATTGTCCATCTCTGTATTATCTCAGGCATCTTTGCATTCCATTGAGTACAGTAGAGACCTATGTTATCATATAGAGGAAGTCGGAAAGTGCTATAAGACCATCTTAAGCTCAAAAGCACAATTTGAGATTTGGCTCTTTTGAGAATGTGACACAGCAGTGGGCCGGCAGTGGTTCTTTTGTACTTTATTAACAACCAGATGACATTTGGCTGTAGAACGTGTTCACTATGAATTATAGCACATTGTACCTGTATAAACAGGAATATGTGTTGCGGTCCAGCAACCACCACTACAGATCTTTTTCAGTCTCCTCCGACATCTGAACATGGTTGGTGAGGACCCTTGATGATGGACCCACTGGGACCTCAGATCACACTGCAGAGCCTGCATATGCCACCTGGCGTGTACGACTAGCAGAATGGAAGAGGCCATCTGTCCCAGCAGCATCAGAATTTACCTCACTGGAATCTAAGACCAAGGCTGAAAGATCAGGATCATAGCCTGAATGTCCTGGAGTCCGTTTCTCAGGGGAAAGGCACGAAACAAACTGTGTCCAGAATAAACTTCTTGTAAATAGGGTCAGTGCAAAGGCAGCCCATTCTACATCAATAAACTGGGATGGCTTACTTTTGCACCTAGGCAGAGTTAATTGCCAGCTGACCCCATCCCGAGTTTAACCTGCGAATCACCTCTTCCATTAGATCCATTGAAAAACACAGCACATGCCAAGTATTGGTGATACAGTGCTTTATTTTAGTGAGACACATATAGGTCACCTGCAGCACCTGCTCTGCAGGCAGTTCACTAAAACGAAGTGCTGGAACACCAATACTGGCTGACTGCTGTCCTTTTGGCAATATGCAATGGTGCATTGACGTAGATTGTTCGTTCTCTGAGGAGAGACGGACCAAGCAATTCCAGAGGCTTCAAATAGACAGCAGACCTCTGCTGTTCCGGTCCTGAGCAGAATGGGCAATGGTTCGAATGGGTTCACCATAACTTCCTCGAGTGTCTCCTGCGAGTGCTGGACTCTAACCAGCACAGGAGCAGCTACAGATTGCAAAATTATTAGCGCAGATCTACCTGAAAAAAACAAAACTGAAAAGAATACTAAATCAGACGACCAGAATCTGCCTTAAACTAAAAAGACAACAAGCACATAACACCTGCCTTGAAATTGCTCCACTGGATCCGGGTGAACTACCTACTAAAACCGGAACCATTGTGCACCTTGTTATGCTATTTGTACTTGTAAAGTGCAATGTTCACCTATAAAGCCATTTGGTACTAGGCAGCACAATTAAAGCACAGATTACAGCTCCACAGGGTGCTTTCAGAGATTTTCATTTGGGTACAGATAATTTCCTGAAAATGAAACAGGTTTGGGGAAGAGGGGAGCAGCGCAGATCACTGACACCAGGTTTGTGTGAAAAAGGCCCCTTTATTGAAACAGGTGCACATCACAAAACAACCTTGGCCTTTGCCTTTCAAAACTACAACCTCACTATACAAAGTTAATCACCTACGTTAAGCCCCTAAAATGTCCCCCCCACCACCACAGCTTAATTCAGCAATATCGTACATGCTCCAGCTGGTCAACTGCAACTGAGACCTTTAAACTCCCTTCCCTCTTTACTACATCTATTAACCTCTTAACCATTGAAACTTCCTACAGGACCTTAAACTTCCTGGCTCGTCCAGGCGTGAACTTGCCTACCCGTTCCCTTTCAGCCTGAATTGCAGCTGACAACAACAATAAACTTCGGTAAACCGTGGCAACTTCTCTGCCAACCACCACCCAGAAAAAGGGGGCCCACTAGTGCGTCCTTTTTCTGTCCCCACCCCCTAGGGAAAGAGTTTTAAACTATGGGTTGTTGAGTACCAACACCAGCTGTACCTGCGACAGGTAGGGTCCAATGCCTATGGAGGGGAACCGTCCTCTAACTCCTCGAAAATACCACCTCCTCATAATGAAGATCCGAATGCTCCACTCTGCCCAGGACACTGTCCTTGCATATGAAGGGGCAGGACCATTTCCTAGCACTGCTTCCCCCTAGCCCTGACTATGGCTGCTGGCTTGACAGTCCCATGCCCCGCCAATCATGGAACAAACTCCATTCACAATGCGTGGCAACCAGCCCATGTCTCATGAATCTCCCACAGGTCCTCCTTCATGGGGTAAACACTGAACAACCCGCTGCAACACTGATTCATTCCCACCTAAATGTATAAGCCATATCAGGACATTTACTCCCCCTCACCCCCCATTGGTAGACTGATTACAAAGGGGGAGCCCCTGTCCCCCTCATATCCCTTTTCATACCAGCTCATGAAGTACATAGCAACAATAACCACCAAAAAATGCATTATGACTGCTGGACCTCTAGTGTCTTGACGTACGAGTGGCCCAAAATTCATATCATCAAACCTGTAGCCTGTGGCCCGGGAACAAAGCCTGAAAAACAGAAACAAAGTTGACAACCTGTACCATTATTTCAACAAACCCCTCTGCTCCCCTTCTAACATGTGCAAAAACAACAATTGATGGACAGAATGCAGAACAATGTCATACATTCACCCCAGTACAGAGATCTGGGCCTAAATCCATTGTTATTTTGGGTAATCAGTCACAATATCGAATTTTAAATATCGATATGGCAAAATATTGAGTTGAAATATCGTTTTTCATAATATTGAAGTTAGTAATATCGACAGTCATAATATATTTGTTAAAAATATCGATTTTTTTTATAGTGTTTTAAGTGTTAGTATATGTGTTAAAAGTATGTATTATTTTTGTAATGTATGTTTGAATTTTTTAAAAGTAATGAATTTTAATTAAATTAATTTTTGCATAATTTAATTCCGTAGCGGGTTGTGGGTTTATAGGGGAATAGGATGGGAAGTAATTTAATTATAATATATTTTTTTAGAATTATTTAGAAATAATTAATTATATGTTAATTATTTTTTGCGCAATTTAATTCTGTAGCGTGTTGTGGGTTTATAGGGGAATAGGGTGGGAAGTAATTTAATTGAAATTAATTAATTATTTTACTAATTAATAATTTAGTATTTAATAATTTATATTGTTAATTCAGTTAATTAATTTATTATTAAATAATTGTAAATTGATTAATAACAATTAATAATTAATTGGTAATTGTGTTAATTGTGTTAATTTGTTTTATTAATTAGTAATTACTTAGATATTAATTATTAATAATTAATTTGTAAATATGTTAATTGTGTACTTTTTTTAGGAGTGGGGTGAGGGTTGATAGGGGAGTAGGGTAGGAAGTACTTTAGTTTTAATGTAATTTTATTATTTTTTATATTATATATTTTTTAATTTATTTTATAGTGTTAATTTAGTGAATTAATTTAGATTTGATGGTTATTAATTTTATTGTTAATTGTAATTAGTTAATTAATTTTTAATTAATTATGTTAATTTATTAATATTTTACAATATTGTAGGTGACGTTTATAGGGGAAAATGGTGGGAGGTAAATTAATTTTGAAAAAATAATTACTTGTTAATTAATGTTAATTATATTGCAGGAGTGGGTATACTAAATTATTCCCCTACGCTATCCAACACTTTCCCTACTGTTACACTTGGTGGAGTGGGAATATTAAATTATTCCCACCCGCTATCCAACACTTTCCCTACTGTTGCATTCGTTGGAGTGGGAATAGTAATTTTTACCCTCCCGCTATCCAACACTTTCCCTACTGGTGCACTCGGTGGAGTGGGAATAGTAATTTTTACCCACCCGTTATCCAACACTTTCCCTACTGGTGCACTCACTGGAGTGGGAATAGTAATTTTTACCCACCCGCTATCCAACACTTTCCCTACTGTTGCACTTACTGGAGTGGGAATAGTAATTTTTACCCACCCGCTATCCAACACTTTCCCTACTGTTGCACTCACTGGAGTGGGAATAGTAATTTTTACCCTCCTGCTATCCAACACTTTCCCTACTGTTGCACTCACTGGAGTGGGAATAGTAATTTTTACCCTCCCGCTATCCAACACTTTCCCTACTGGTGCACTCGGTGGAGTGGGAATAGTAATTTTTACCCATCCGTTATCCAACATTTTCCCTACTGTTGCACTCACTGGAGTGGGAATAGTAATTTTTATCCACCCGCTATCCAACACTTTACCTACTGTTACACTTGGTGGAGTGGGAATAGTAATTTTTACCCTCCCGCTATCCAACACTTTCCCTACTGTTACACTTGGTGGAGTGGGAATAGTACATTATTCCCACATGCTATCTAACACTTTCCCTACTGTGGCACTCGTTGGAGTGGAAATAGTTATTTTATTCCCTACGCTATGCAACGTTTACAGTAATGTTATATTTAATGTAGTGTAAAATATTATTTTTGTAAAAAATATGTATTTTAATGTTGTAACTTATTATATATAATTTATTTTTAGATTTATATTATAGGTTTATTTATATATATATATATATGTAATTATATTTCAAATTATGTTTTTAACATTTTTTTATTAAAAATATTAATTATTTTTAATATTATTAAGTTAATATATATAATAAAAAATAAAAATGCATGTTATTTTTTTACATTATATTTATTATTTATTAATTTTAACATTTTTTTATTATTTTTAAGTATGTTTTACTTAATTATATTGATTATTTAATTAATTTTATATTACTTTTAAGACATTTTAAAAAGTCGATATTTTAGCAAACTATATTATTGACAACGATATTTTGGATTCGATATTTTTGTACTTACCTGTTTGTAGATAGGAAGTCGATATTCTGTCATTCTATATTTTTTCATCGATATTCTGGCAGCTCGATATTCTGCTCCTCGATATTCTGTCAGTGATCCGTTTTTTTGTTTCACCATGCCATTACAGTTTGAACCCAGCCATATGCAAATCAGTCTTGACCCTGTGCCCAATGGGAACAGTCCAGCCCGAACTGCCAGGCCAGGTCCTCCCTGGACTGGAAACAAGCATCCTAGGACCGGTTTCGGGGTTTCACCCCTCATCAGCCAGGATAGCTTGACTCCAGCGGCATGTAGAGCACGGTACCCACGTCTGGGCATACCCGTCCCACTCGGGGAGACAAATGCAAAAACAACAATTGATGGACAGAATGCAGAACAATGTCATACATTCACCCAAGTACAGAGATTTGGGCCTAAATCCATCGTTTTTTTGCTCACCATGCCATTACAGTTTGAACCCAGCCATATGCAAATCAGTCTTGACCCTGTGCCCAATGGGAACATTCCAGCCCGAACTGCCAGGCCAGGTCCTCCCCGGACTGGAAACAAGCATCCTAGGACCGGTTTCGGGGTTTCACCCCTCATCAGCCAGGATAGCTTGACTCCAGTGGCATGGAGAGCACGGGACCCACGTCTGGGCATACCCGTCCCACTCGGGGTGACAAATGCAAAAACAACAATTGATGGACAGAATGCAGAACAATGTCATACATTCACCCCAGTACAGAGATCTGGGCCTAAATCAATCATTTTTTGCCTGGCTTGGCAGTTCGGGCTGGACTGTTCACACAGGGTCAAGACTGATTTGCATATAGCTGGGTCTGAACTGAGGTGGCGAAGTGAGCTAAAGAATGATGATGGATTCAACCCAAATCTGTGACTGGGGGTGAGTGTCTGAAAAGTTTCAGCGCTCCGTCCATCATCTCCTTGTGTTTGCTTTGTTCGCCCTTCTAACATGGCGCTGACCCGACTCCAAACGAGTCTGAATGGCTGGCCCCTCAGGGAACCGAGCAAACCTAACTATGTGATTGTAGAATTGGAGCCACCAATTCCTGCCTGCACTCCTTTGCTCTGTCGTGGATATGTAGAACCATACCCGCAGGCCTACTATGGACCAACCGACCACCTCCCAAAGAAAGGCCTTACTCCCACTACCCCCAAAAAATGAATGGACCTTTAAAGCTCAGGAAAAAACATCTCGGCCATAAGGGCTGAGAACAAACCCACCTTGACGCTCCCACTGCACATGCTGGGGAGAAACAAGTGCACCGCACTGAAAGTGCAGAATGACAAAGCGCTCCTCTTGGGCTCACCAGCCAGCTTCCCGCCCTCTAAATATTCTCCTCCCCACCAAAGCTTGCCTGTGAAGGCAATATCAGCGTGGTTGCCATTAATGGTTGTTCCTGACTGTCCTTCAACCATGAGAGCTTCATAAATATCTTTATGTCTGGTATCCTACCCCATTCCTCCGACCTCCCCCTGGCCACACCCGCTAAAGTACCGACCAGGCCTGGGCATAAGCCGTCCTCGCCTACCCTGCTATAGAAAACGGCTATCAACTACAGATCCTGAGGTATACCGGTCCTGACATTGTCCACCTCTTTGGCCAGACCATGTAACCTCTCCCACTGTGCACTACCCAGAGCATCAACGATGCTGGTGTCCCACCTGGTACCTTCCTGGCTCCCAACATGATATCAAGATGCCCGTATTTTAGAGCAAAACCCTCTTACACCTCAAAGCTGCCTTGCTGATTACCCCATTCTCCAGCCATGCCACTGACCAGGCGTCAATTCTAAGGCGAACACCTGTATGCCAAATGGTCCCCACCGAAAACGCCCCTGTTCCCTCAAAGGAAAACATTGTGTAGAAGGTCATGCTGCGGCCCCTCCGCATCCCCTCCTTTGGCCACACCTCGGCAACACCAATTCCCCTGCCAAGAAGGCACAAAGCAAAAAAACCCACTGCCGCTCCTGCACAGATCTCAGTGTACAAATCCCTGTCTGTCAAAACTGCTAGGAGAATCCCTTGAAAGAGTTGTAGAAAGACTCGCCGCCTCTGTAGCCAGTCTGTACAGCAACCCAAGCGAGATACCCCAACCTCTTGACCCCTGTCCACCCCGCCCCCATTCCCTGCATGTAAAGTTCCTAATTTCCCAACAGGATCTGCACCTCCCTGCCTATCACTTTCGCCTGCCTCAACATTGTCTCCAGAAACCTCTGCTTGTAACTCTCCTGTCCCCTAGCAACCAGGTCTCCAAAGCCCTTGAATTAAGCTCCATACCAATAAAAACATGACTGTGTTGGGTCCCACTGCATCCTTCTGCTGCCAATGTCAAACCTGATCACCCATGAGCTCCTGGAACTTACTAGCCTGCGCTGGCAGTCTGCAGCACTGGATTTCTCTTTTACCAGTACGTCGTCCCATTATTGCGTTATGTGTCCATGACCCGTGCACCATGTTGAACCTCATTGTAAGAACCGACTGAAGCACCACAAGAGGGCACTCAAAAAGAAGCATCCCCGTAGACGCGGTTTGCCGCCCTAGTATCTGTCCTGGGATTGATTCTCACACAGCTGAAAGTCGGCAGGTTGTACTGGCAACAAACGGAAGGCAGACTTAATGCCGCTCTTCACCATAAGCGCCCCCTGTCCCACTCTTTCCCCTAGAATCAATGCTACATTCAATTGATGAGTGTGTCACAGGAACTCGTTACTCAGATATAAATTCATTGACTGACTATCCGTCTGGCCACGAAAGATACTGAAGCAACCTAACTGCCCCTGTTCCTCTTCAGTACCCCTCCGGAAAGGAGGGGCAGAGCTAACTCATTCCTTGCCCCCTCAAAGAACCCCACCATCCTACCTTATCCAGTCTCTTTGCCCACTTTGCCTCTCACTACCTGCCTGTGATTGCGAGGTAGCCGCCCGTGTCGCACTCTCTGGCCTTCCTCCCAGACTGAATCTCCACGGTAAACCCTGCAACCACAGCCTGTTGTCGTCCTTACATTCATAGTAGAACAGCCCCAGTTCCAATCTGTCCAACATGTATTGCATAAGAGCCTGTACCTCCAGACCCTGTCCAACCCTCCTTGCCTGTGGAAGACTAAAGCTGCCCATGTCTTGCTGGACCACAGGACCGACCCCGGCCTCCAGCCATGTGCCTTTGCATGTCTGTCTGCGCATTTGTAACGCTCATATCACACTTCATAGTGCTCCGTCATGTAGAGCCCTTCATTGCAATCCCCATGCACTGCAAGGTGGCCACTCCCTCCTTAGCCACACCCCCTAGCCCTCCCGGGTTGGGGCACCCCTGGAATAACTGGTATATGAACGGTGTACCTCGGGCCGTAAATAGGTTTTACCCAGCTTAGCTGGTCCCATATTATGGTACCCCCAACCCCGGTCAATGTAGCCCAAATGTGCCACTGGATAACAGGCCACGCGTGCCCTGAGTTTGTTGTCCTGCCCCGCCCAAGCGTGGTGTCCCTAATTTATTTGGGCTTTCCGATTATGTCTATCTGTGAAATTAGTGTGAATGTCCGAGGACTTTAAAGCACACTAGCATAGATACAATTTTTCCGTCCACGTCTCTATACCCGCTGGCCCCTTCCTGTTTGTACAGCTCAAATTCTTCCTCTTACGACCCCTTCTTGGACCTTAGCTCCCTAGTTAATTGTTTCAGAGTCTCCTCTCACTCCCTTTTCTGGCCTTCCGCTTAATAGCAAAGTGTGGTGAGCAACGGCTTTGGATGTCCCATAAGTGGTAGTAACTCCCTACTATGGTTTGCCTGTCTTCCCTGACTCCGCCACCTGGTCCCCTGTGCCCCACCCCCAGTCTCTGAACTTGCCTCCTGTCTGCCACCTGAATGGGGACCCAGATAGTTTTGAAACTGACTCCACTTACCCTACGGTCCCAATTACCTCCTGATATAGGTCCCCATGACCCCGCAATGAAACTGTATGTCTGTATATTGTGCCCTAAAGCAACCTTTCCTGAGACGGGCCTCCCCGGTCATACCAATACCAGCTTTCGCGGGCATCCCTGCTCGTGTCGCTCGGGCAGGTCTCCCCGCACTGACACCAGCTTAGGCGGGCCTCCCCGCGTGTATTGCTCAGGCGGGCCTCCCGCTCAGATGAGGCTCCTCGCCACCCCCAGCATAGGTGGGCCTCCCCAATGGCACCATTTAGGCGGGCCTCCCGCTCCCAGGAGGCTCCTTCATTGCCTCTAATAAATACCCTGTTTGCGGTGCCTGCGCTGCATGAACTTACCTGGTGCCAAAGCTGGTGCCCGCACCGGGGCCCGCCGCTTCGTCATGCCCTTGTGCCGCAAAGTTCCACCACTTCTGTCTTGAGGGAGCCGAGAACCTGCATCCTGCAAAATATTACTGGCATACACATTAATAGTACCCCCCCCCCCCCACTTGGCACCTCCTATTGTACCTCATCCTCCCTCTCAATTCCTCTACCTCATCTTCAGGCACTTGCATGAGTATATCATGTTTCACCAACAGAAACTGTTGTAACCCACTTATAATGGGGGCTGTTCCCTGCCCCCCAAACCAATCTAATGATGCTGGAGGATTCATCCTGTACGCCGGTCGGCTCGGGGGTGTATTAAGCACTCCAGCGTGCTGCATCGCCGAGGCCACGCAAGACCTTCTTGGGGTGTTGATCTTGTTGTCCACCATTGCAGTCCAGCTGGCCGCACGGGCCGCACCTTCTCTTCTCTGGACCCTAAGCCGCACTAAGCTCTCCCGAGTCTGCCACTCCAGTTACCTGTTGACTTGTGTAAAGCCATTACAGGCCCGGTGTGCTGGTACCACCTAAACAGAACGCCTACAACTACACTGTCCTCAGCTCGATAGTCCTGCCAAACCCACCTTCTTTATGAGCCCGCTACACCCAACCCCTGTAATCCCCCCCCCACGTCCTCTGTAAGGCCCCTACCAGTCCCTCCCTGTCCACTACGTAAAACCCCATCAACGCAGTCCTCCAGCTCCCAGCCTTACCCCGGGGCCCAGAACCCAACTGACCCTCCTTCAAGGCCGCTATCCCTGACCCAGTCAAGGGCGTTCCACTAGCTGCGTATCCCACCAGCCCCCTAATAATGCCCCCTAAAGGTGAGGGGCCCTGCTAGTAGTGCTTCCCTAAGCTTAAGAGGAGTGAAAAACTGGGGGGCCCCCAAAGGGGGGGTGACCGGTGAAAATAAGGGGCACAGCTTCAAAGGCACGTAAACTGCACCTCTGTGCTTAGCATAATGTGCCACCAGACTGGTATTGTGCTGCTGTTGGCCCTGCATCCAGATATATAGTACAACAAGTAACATTGCACCTACGACAAGCCAGGAATATGTGAGGGCAAAATTGGAGAGCCCAATAAGGACCAATCCCAGCACCTTCCTTTCGTGCGCCCTTCCTCCTCCCTGCCCATTCCCAGGGCTGCGCGCGCTTCATCCGAGGACCCGTCCACACAAAACCCTGCGAGGCCTGTACCGACTAGCAAGAGGCCTCACATACGCCCAATGCAGCCTCCGTGGACCCGCCACGCACTGGGGCTGGAGGCCTCGCTCTCCACCCAGGCCGCGCCCTATGATGGTGCACCGCCACAGGCCAGCCCTGCCTGGTTACCGTGGGCCCCTACAGGCCATCTGAGACTTCACGGGTCGCTCTCCGAGTGCGGGAGCGGCCTCGCCCTCCGTCCTGAAACGCTGACTTACAGGGGGCCGGCACTGTGGTGAAAAGATGCCATCGGCCACAAAGAGCCAGTCGGCCGGTGTTTTCTTGCTGTCCGCTCCCTCCCTCCTAACCATGTGGCGCATTGCCGGCAGCCCCGGCGCCATGGCTATCTTGCCCTCCCTGGCCATGCCAGCGTCACCACACCCCAGGTAAGTTAGTTGTAAACCTAACGCTACTTAAACCTGACTAAACATGCTAACTATGACTAGCAATTAATGCTCCTTTTTACCTGACAAAATTGTACCCTACCAGGTACCAGCCACCGTGTCACCAAATTAAAATGGTGGCTGGTACCGTAAAATGGCGCATATATAACCGTTGGGCTACATAAGTAGCCCAAAAAACGCCCAAACCCCACTTCCCCAAAATCCCAGGGGGGCAGACCTCCCTGTGGTCAGCTGCCCCCCAAATCCCCCTTCTGCAGCCATATGCTATAAAGATGGCGGTCCAGAGGAAATGTGCCAGTACGAAGAGCAATTTGCCCCTATTTATGATTTTCTAATCCTAGATACCTTCAAGACAATGGTATAGAGAAGCTCCATGCACAAGTACTTCTTGGACAAAGGTCCTGGAAACCACCAAAAAGCATCTTCCACTACATCCTCACCAGAAACCTCGGGTTAATCAGTGCTTAATTTGTAAAAAAATAAGTACCAGGACTCTACTCTGGAGGCCACCCCAGCTTGCACCACCCACTGCCACTGTCAGCGCTGCCAATGGCAGTACCTACACAACTACTAACCATCACACTGCTACAAGTGTGACAATTCATACCGTTCAAGGCCCCCAAAGCAATAGGAATGGCTTGGCGGCAGGTATTAGTTGTTTTAAATGCAGATTGAAATAATAATCAACTATTGTTATACTCGTCTGTAAATTACACAACCAGTGCCACCATGTGGCAGCAGTCATAAGTGCCGGTGTTGACAAGTAAGTGCTGGTGCTGAGCACCTGGAACCGCTGGCTCAAATTAAGCACTGAGGTTAAACCATATATATACTCTGCAATCCACCAGGTGAAGTACAAATGAAGCGAACAGGAAGGAAGGTCTGTAACGAACCAGATCCCCTGTTCTGGAAAGCATTTGATTAATTACTTAGATATCAATTCACCGCCTATTCTTCAAGCAAGACCTGTATATTGGATTTTTAGGGAAAGCCTGCACATGGGGTCAAGTCGTAACTAGACTGTCCTCGCTCTTCCTGTCGTGAAGGGACAACCCCCTCATTCCCACTCAATCAGCTTTTTTTCCATACTTCAACAGATCATTATACCCAGTTTTTTTACTCCACCCTGCTGTAGATGGCTCAGGGATTAACACTTGCTGCTGACATCTGCAGTGATCTACGTTGCACCCTCGTGTTTATCATACATTCTTTTGGTCTCTCCATGATCTGTGTGGATGACTCTCAAATTTTATTCCACTTAGGAGAAACATATCCTGCTAATTTTGGGACTCTCTGAAACGGTCTCATTGCTGTGGTCCCTTGACTGAGCCACAGCTCTTTAAAAACTGATAAACTGAGATACTCATCACTGGCCGGCATGCTCCACATCCATGCCCCCTTGGTTGATGGCATCCTGAACTTGGCCACAACTTGGGTTTCATTCATGATCACTCCCTGTCTCACTTTTCAGATTACATGCACCTACCAACTGTGTCTTTTATGTTAAATCCTCCCTCCCTCTTATGGCTCATCCGACTGTGGACCAGGCGATGATAGTCTCCCGTCTCGACTACTACAACGCCCTCTACTTAGGTCTCCCAGCTTCTTCTCTCTTTCCTCTGGCTTGGATCCAACATGCGCCTCTCTGCCTTCCTCAATCTTCCTAAGCCTTCTCAGATCTCTTCTTCCTTGGTCTCTTCACCGGCTCCCTATTCTTAAGCTGATTATTTTCAAATCTCTCTGCCTTGTCCATTCGTGCTTTCCACAAATAAGGCCCCCTATATCTTCAGTCCAAATTCTGGCATTACTTTCCCACTCTCCCTCTCCGTTTTGTCTCTCGCCATCTTCTGGTTTTACACAAAGTCTATCATTCCTAGCCTGGTGGCCGCTCTTTTTCGTTTCTAGGGGACAAACACTCGAACTCCCTTCCTCTTTCCTTTGTTCTCATTGGAGAGCACCTCTTCTTTCTCAGATCTCTGGAAACGCTACTTTTCAGAGCCTACATGTAACCTGCTTGCCTTCCATTCTCCATCACTCAGCAGCAGCCTCCACAAGGTCCACTCAGCCTTCCATCCTTCAGTGGTCAGTAAATTGAGCATCATTAAACCCGGTAATAGTAAAGCCTATTATTTATAGTTCATAGAAGCGACAGAAGTGTGCCATGAACGCTATAAAAAGGTGTTATTGTATATCCTCACGATCTCCCCTGAATCCAAATTTGCTGCCCAAGCGCACTCATGTGTCCACGAGGCGCTATGTAACCTACAAATCAAACCAGTAAATATAAAGATAAATGAATAAGTATAAAAATGAATTCAGTTTGCAAAAAACGTCATTGAAAGTTTGTCAAATATCACGAAATAACATAACACATTTTATTAGAGGCATTAAACAGGTCGCAGTATGCAGTGCAAACCATGTATCTTCAAGAATTACATCCTTTTTTTAAACGGATGGCAACATGCCCTTTTAGAAAAACATGTTTTTGGAATAAACGCGGGCTCTGATTTGCAACAACAAAAAATCCCCATCTGTCCCCTTTGAGCTGATGCCTCCTCTATTTTGCTGACATTTGCTGGAGAGGAGGCGATAACCTCCCTGTCCGGATGGCACCGCTTATTCACCCAGAGTACAGAAAATCTGAATGCTGCCCTTAAACCAGCAGAGAAGAAACGCGCCATTGAAGTTCATCTCTAGTACTCGATAGCATTTGGCATTTAGCCAGCGATGGAAAGGGAAGAGCGGTCCCAGGTTTACAATTGCTCTCAGGTCTATTTTAAGCAACACTGCTGGCTGCTTCTGCAGCTGAGGGTGGGCTTAAAGTGCCTGGTGACTGCTGAATATGCACATGGCAACCACAGGGTGTACATCTATCTGGTCATTTAATACTTCTCAGTGCAGATGCAGGGTGAGACAACAGAGCTCTCAATGTTTCAACATTTTCATCATTCAGAACTAATTAGCATAGTTGATGACATCACAGAAAGTGGTACCTTACAACGATAAATGTAAAAAAATATATATATATATGGGATAAAGTACCCCCTGCTGTACATTATAAGGATATTGCAAGTCACTGAGGAACGAGGCTGAAGGTTGAGATACTTTATAAAATGATGGAACTCCGAGGTCACACAATCACCTTGCCCAAAAACTACTTAAAACCTCGGTGCGTTGCTCTTTCAAATGAAAGAGCGCACATGTTTGCAAACATGAAGAATAAAAATAAAACCTCTAGTGCAAAATTAAACACATCAAAAACCTGTTAGATATTTGTTGCAAATAGATATTAGGAATAGTTCAAGACTAGTTAGCTTTTTGTTAAAACAAATAAAAGCTGCAGTAGCTCCGAATGTGTAGAAACATGCAGAAAGATTCTAGCTTTTCCCTAACTCTTTAATGAGTGCAAAAAATAAACACATTCTCTCTGCTTGTCCTTTTAAGATAAAAAAATATATAGCAGAAGAAAGAAAGGCAATGTTCTGTTTTCATTGCTTTAAACAGCTGCTTCAATTATGCTTGTGACCTGTCCTGCCTTTCACCTCAGCTGCTGGCTCTGGCAGAAGGCCTGGTGACTTCAGAATTCGATTATAATAACTTATAATAGTCGAGTTCTAACGTCTTTTCTTTATAATCAGCGACTAAGTGTGTCACAAGTCTCCAATTATAAAGAAATTAGAGACAGGCATTTATACAGCGATTACAGAATCCCATTTATTATAAAAAGATACACAAAAAAGTGAGAGCTCCCTCTGCAGTGGGTGGTTTCCTGAAGTCCTCCATCTTCCAAAAGAAGAGCTCTGATTGGAGTTGCAGTTAGATTTCAGGTTCTAGCCATTTTCAGTGGTTGCAACTGTGGCAGCCAATGCCATCTAAAGGCAATGCCATCTAGAGGCAATGCCATCTAAAGGCAACACAGACCTGACTCCACTGATGCAACTCTCACCTATGGAATCCTGTCTACACCTCATCGAGAACATGTGCGTGAATTCCCAGCCCAAGGTAGAAGAATAAAACGCAAACACAAGGGCAAAAATGTATATGTCTAAAAGTGCACACTAGCAAAGAATAAGCAAACAAGGTACAGCAAACAGGTTACTGCAGTGGCATTTAGCTTCCTGTGAGTGTCAGTTTACCTCGACGTCCAAATGCATGAGTCTCACTCATTATGAGTGAGTCATGAGGTCTATGGATACAATCAGAGATGGTTGTTCAGGAAAGCATTACTGATTTACTAAAGATTTCCCTCCTCAGTCGCATACGTTTTCAATTTACAATACCAACAGCAACAATGGATTCAGATGGTGAGGCAAAATCTACACGATGAGCATAGATTTGTTGTAGTTGAAAAAAAAATGACCAGCCTTGAGCAAAGAACAGAGAGTTGTGAGAAGTGTTATGTTATGAGGATTTGTACAGCATGCTTATCACCCGAGGGGTTTGCAGGCGCTGGAGTAGATGAGTAGGCCGATCAGGCTCCTAATTGAATAGCCAAGTCTTCAGTTTCTTGCAGAACTCGAGCAGGGATGGGGAGGCCCTGATGTGGCATGGAAGATTGTTCCATGATTTGGCGGTGATGTAGGAGAAGGAGTGTCCTCCTGATTTGCTCCTGCGGGTGTGGGGTAGTTGCACGAGGTGGAGTGAGACTGAGCGCAGTTCCTGGTGGGTTGATGCGGTGGTTGAGGTAGGCAGTTCGAAGTTGTGGAGGGCTTTGTATGTGTGGGTGAGCAGTTTGAATTGGCATCACTTCTGGATTGGTAGCCAGTGTGGCGTGCTGCGGTGGGGCATGTTGTCTGCGCTGCAGGGGATGTGGACGATGAGTCTGGCAGCAGCGTTCTGGGGGCTCTGGAGTCCTTGTATGAGTTGATTCGTAATGCCAAATTAGAGTGCATTGCTGTGGTCAAGTCTGCTGGTGATAAGGGCCTGGGTGAGCGTGCATCTGGTGTCAGCGGGGAGCCATTTGAATATTTAGAAGACAATACATAGGGTGAAGAAGCAGGAGGAGGTGAGGGTGTCATCCAAGATGATGCCAAGGTTTTTCGCCGTGATCAGTCGGGGTGGGCATGGGTCCCAGGTCTGTTTGCCTCCAGGAGAAGTGACTGGTTATTACCTACTATGCTTGTAATAATATGAAAGAGGATACTTACATGGTTTGAGAAAGGAGTATTTTGTCAGAATGAACTTTGTATGCTAATAAATGAAGATGTAAGTAATTTTGTGAATCCTTAACCATTTGCTCAAAGGCTGCAACAAACAGGCCATTTCAATCTTAGCCCCAATCAATCAATCAATCAATCAATCACAGAATTTGTAGAGCGCACTACTTACCCGTGAGGGTCTCAAGGCGCTGGGGAGAAAAAAGGGAGGGGGAAGGGGGTGCTGCTACTGGTCGAACAACCAGGTCTTGAGTAGCCTCCTGAAGGTCAGCAGGTCTTGGGTCTGTCGTAGGCTTAGTGGAAGGGTGTTCCAGGTCTTGGCGGCGAGGTGGGAGAAGGATCTGCCGCCGGTGGTAGTTCTTCGAATGCGAGGGACGGTGGCGAGGGAGAGGTCGGCGGAGCGGAGCTGGCGGTTGGGGACGTAGAAGAGGAGTCGTCCGTTGAGGTAGGCTGGGCCAGTCTTGTGGAGTGCCTTGTGTGCGTGGATGAGGAGTTTGAAGGAGATTCTCCTGTCGACGGGGAGCCAGTGCAGGTTCCTCAAGTGGGGGGTGATGTGGCTGTGGCGTGGTACATCGAGGATCAGGCGTGCGGAGGCGTTTTGTATGCGTTGCAGTCGCTTGATGAGCTTGGCCGGGGCTCCCGCGTAGAGGGCGTTCCCATAGTCAAGTCTGCTACTGATGAGGGCCTGGGTGACTGTTCTTCTTGTATCTGTCGGGATCCACCTGTAGATCTTGCGAAGCATGCGGAGGGTGTTGAAGCAGGAGGAGGAGACTGCGTTGACTTGCTTGGCCATGGAGAGCGTTGAGTCGAGGATGACTCCCAGGTTGCGTGCGTGGTCGGTGGGTGTCGGGGCTGCTGCTAGTGTCATTGGCCACCAGGAGTCGTCCCAGGCTGAGGGGTTGGAGCCGAGGATGAGGACCTCTGTCTTGTCCGTGTTCAGTTTTAGTCGGCTGATCTTCATCCAATCGGCGACGGCCTTCATTCCTTCATGGAGGTTGGATTTGGCGGCGAGGGGGTCCTTGGTGAGGGAGAGGATCAGTTGAGTGTCGTCGGCGTAAGAGATTATGTTGAGGTCGTGCTGTCTGGCGATGCGTGCGAGCGGGGCCATGTAGATGTTGAACAGTGTTGGGCTGAGGGATGATCCCTGGGGTACGCCGCAGATGATCTCGGAGGCTTCGGATCGGAATGGTGGGAGGCGGACTCTCTGGGTTCTGCCGGCGAGGAAGGAGGTGGCCCATTCCAGGGCCTTGTCTCGGATCCCTGCGTCGTGGAGGCGTGCGCGTAGAGTTCGGTGGCAGACAGTGTCGAAGGCGGCGGAGAGGTCCAGCAGGATGAGGGCTGCGGTCTCACCGTTGTCCAGCAGGATCCTGATGTCGTCGGTGGCGGCGATGAGGGCAGTCTCAGTGCTGTGGTTGCTGCGGAACCCCGATTGGGATGGGTCCAGGATGCTGTTTTCTTCGAGGTATCGGGTTAGCTGTTTGTTGACGATCTTCTCGATGACCTTGGCTGGGAACGGAAGCAGGGAGATGGGCCGGAAGTTCTTGAGGTCTCTCGGGTCCGCCTTGGGTTTTTTGAGTAGGGCGTTGATCTCTGCGTGTTTCCAGCTCTCTGGGAAGGTCGCGGTCTCAAAGGAGAGATTGATGATGTTGCACAGGTGGGGTGCGATGGAGCTGATGCATTGTTGAAGATGTGGTGCGGGAAAGGGTCTGACGGGGAGCCGGAGTGTATTGTGCTCATGGTCTTGATGGTGTCATCGATGTTCACGCTGGCCCAGGCTGGCAGGGGGTCGTGGTCGATGGTGTGCGGCGGGACTGGTGCATCGATCTTAGTTGGGGCTGTCTGGGTGTTGAAGCTGTCGTGGATGTCGGCGATCTTGCGGTGGAAGAAGGTGGCGAGGGAATCGCACAGGGCTTGCGACGGCGGGATGTCGTTGGTGTTGGAGCTGGGGTTGGAGAGTTCCTTAACGATGTTGAAGAGCTCCTTGCTGTTGTGTGCGTTGTTGTCGAGGCGGTCTTTGAAGGAGATTCTCTTGGCGGACTTGATGAGGTGGTGGTGGTTACGGATGGCGTCTTTGTGGGCTGCGTGGCTGTCCGGTGTCTTATCACTGTGCCATTTCTTCTCTAGTTTCCGGCAGGTACACTTGGAAGCTAGGAGTTCCGAGGTGAACCAGCTGGCTCTTTTGGTGGTGTCACTGTGGGTGAGTTTTTTCAGCGGGGCGAGGGTGTTGGCACAGTCGCCCAACCCACAGTGAAAGTCAGGCTCAACCCCCTGAAATTGTGTCAAAGAGAAAGTCTTTTGCTCAAGCCAGGCAAAATGATCTTGAGATTTTGGGAAAAAACGATTTTATGAATCTAGCTGTATTAAACATTTATACTCGTACAGGAATATAAATTGGCACATAACCTCAAATAAGTGATGACCATTCTGGATAAATTAACTACATTTTAAGGCACTTGATTGCTGAAGGCTTTCCTTTAATTCTTTGTTTATAAAGTAATAATTAACTAAGCTATTTGTTAGCTATAACTATTGTTACAGTCAATGCATTGCATTGACTATAAGGTTAGTTTATGTGCTACGTTGCATAATATTGTATTACGTCCCAAATTAAAAGCCTGTTTCCGGTTATGATATTAACTTAATGATTATATTTAAACAGATTCCAAGTCACCTAGTCTTTATGTTGATTATTCAGTTGGCTTGCTTTATTGGTGTTGTGGCCAGGAGCGGCTCCTCCATGAGTGCACTTATGCTTAAAGTGCATGTCCCTTTGGCCAGCCGTCTTGCCACGGCCAGTCAGCGATGCACATTTTAAACTTCTCTAACCCAGCTGTCTTGGACAGCTGGGTTAGAGAAAGCGAAGCCCTCTAGTGCTCTTAAGAGTGCTGAGAGAGGCCACTCCCTCCAATCCTGATGCTTTTCTCATGCTGTTTAACAGCATGAGAGCAGCACCAGGATTGGGTAATGCAGCTTCGAGGAGAGAAGACACTGGAGCTAGGAGGACGTTGTGCAGCAAGTCAGAAAGGTAAGTGCCATTTTTAAAAAATTATTTTAATACCACCCGTATTTTGCCCGCCCCAACACTCTAAATACATGCCAGCCACCACTGATTGTGGCTCCCTTGAGAGCACATCTTGTACTATTCCGATAAGTTGGCTGATTAGTTAACATATGGACTGTTGTGAATAGTGGCCCAGAAACAGTATTTGCTACTATTTGTTGTAACTCCTCTAAGCAGCCATTTATCTACATTGTTTACTTTCAGTGGAGTTAGGGTGGCCACCTTCCTCTATGTGATCGTGGACATCCTGGACATTCGTGGTGGAGCAACCTAATGTATTCTGGGAGCTGGAGTATTGGTTTTATTTTTATTAACATAATTAGACGTACACACAGTGGCACATCAAATGATTCATGAGCCCTGAGCCAAGCAAGGAAACTGGGCACCCTTACCCTGGTTTTGTAGTAGAAAGCAATGACTAATTTAGGTGAGGTGGGTCCCTCACACTCTGGGAGCCATGGTGCAACTGCACCTTCTGCTCTGTTGATGTCTACGCACCTGATAACACATCTGGATGCATTTTTTTGTTGTTTGAACATCCAGGACTGGAAATAGTGTCTGTGATGAGATGGAGTGAGATGGCCATACTAAGGGAGTCCCCTAAATGGAGATAATTTACTTCACTGCGTAGAGTGCTGCATTAACCAACACAGACACAGTGCCATGATGTTACCCTGGCAGAACATCAAAACTGTCTGGGGCTCCTGGGACTCCCAGTCACAGCCATTAACGTATCTGATCCAGCGCAATATTAGCCAACAACATTCATACACCATATACTCACTTGGGCCCATACATTCACACTCTACTAATACTTACGCTGGGTGTCAGATGTACTCTTTTATCAAAAATCCCTGCTACCAATTACCTTCTGATTGAAGAGTAATAACTTACCAATGGATCCTTTGCTAATTGGGAAGTTTAAAATGAGTGACATTCGCTATAATACATAATCCTGAAATAATCACTGAGTCAGGAAGTTTTAAAATGTTTATCTAAAGTTTTAGCAGAGTAAAATACAGAAAACACGGTACTTGATTGAAATACCCAAGAGAAAGCATAGGAACGAATTCTCTAATAAATGACAGTGTTTAAGGAAATAAGAGAGGATAGAGACAGCAGCGCAACTAAAGGTTGCAGTATAGTTACCTAAATACGAGAACCAAGCCCCTTAGCCAAGGAGTTGGAAAAGATAGGACCCTGGAAGGATGAAGAGCAAAGACCTCCTTCAGGATCAGGACAGTACTGGTGACCTCTCTATAACGACGCCTGCGCCGTTCCCCTCTCTGGCACTCGACTTCTCCTCGATTCTCCCGTCTAATGGACTCCGACGCCCCCTCCTCAGGACCTCTTCCGGATAAGGATTCAGTCAGCAACCGATCAGCATGGCAACCTGGAGCTCTTCTATATGTTCTCTCTTCTGTGGAATCTAGCTCTGACTAATTAACTAATGCTATATTCTATTATACCCTTCTATGCCCATGTACCTCCCCTTAATGTTGCTATAATATGGGACCACTACTTCTGATTGGGCAGGGACAGGGGGTGGATTCTCGTACCATGTCAATTTTGGCCTAAATTGTGAAGCCTATTGTCTTCACGTTCCCGCCCCTTCAAATTAATACATTCGCTTTATTTCCCACCCGTCTCACGACAAATGTTATACATTTTACAGGAGAAAAGTAACAATTTCTGTCCGCCGGAAACTTTGGGTACTGTGTTAAGCGTAATGGGGCAACCCGGTGTCCCTCAGAACCTGGGTATACGTATACTAAAGAAAAATGGTTCTGTCGGGGTATCACTTAATTAGAACAAATAGTAACAACTTACTTGTAACTCAATTCAATAATGAAATAAATACAGATATAACACACACCAAAGATTTTTGAATCAAAATTATATTAGAAGAAAATCAAATAATAAAGTCTGTCGCAATTTATAATTTCAATTGCAATATGTGACTGTAGTGCAATAGTGACATGTGGTGAATGGTGATAAATACAATCTACTATATACAAAAACAAATGTGCAAAAAATGGGGAGGGGGAAGGGAAAAAGATTTCATAAATGTCCTTGTTATTAACACATATGCTTAAATGATCCAATAACGAATGGGACTGTGATCATCAGCGTTGCGTGGACATATACAATACGCCGACGTTTCGACCCTGTATATCGCGCAAAAAGTGGAAGTGCATCTAGGCGGGTCTTCCTCAAGGCAGGAAAGGGGAGGAACGGTAACCCAAAAGTAGATTCCTGGGTGGCCTGTTAATGAATGAATTCTTAGTCAGGTATGGGTAGAAACTTAATTCCCAAGGAACTCCACCAGCCGGTTTGGAGCCTCAGAAGAAGCTATATTAGACTTCCACCCGTCGGTTGGAGTCGATTTAATGCCAGTCCGGTGTATTTCGTGATCTGGGAAACAAGCCTCCTTCTCTCCGTGGTTAACCACGGAGAGAAGGAGGCTCTGGAGGCGCTGGATCATTTAAGCATATGTGTTAATAACAAGGACATTTATGAAATCTTTTTCCCTTCCCCCTCCCCATTTTTTGCACATTTGTTTTTGTATATAGTAGATTGTATTTATCACCATTCACCACATGTCACTATTGCACTACAGTCACATATTGCAATTGAAATTATAAATTACGACAGACTTTATTATTTGATTTTCTTCTAATATAATTTTGATTCAAAAATCTTTGGTGTGTGTTATATCTGTATTTATTTCATTATTGAATTGAGTTACAAGTAAGTTGTTACTATTTGTTCTAATTAAGTGATACCCCGACAGAACCATTTTTCTTTAGGAAACTTTGGGTACATCATCTTCGGCCAATAGGTCGTGGCCTTGGGAGACGTCCAAGTTGACTTCACTTGGCAGGCAGACAGGACACATGCGCAGAACCCTCTGTCTCTCGAGTTTCAAGACACCAACCCAGGCCCAAGTTCACGAATTACTAAAAGTGCAAGAAGAAAATATTAAAATCACAAATAAAATGTTTCACTGTATACCCACTTTCCCTAACTCTATTCCCATTTAATCATAATACTACCCTGCATTAGTAGCGTTAAGAAAACGACAATTTAATAATGACATGAGAGCAAGCTTAAGCATGTGAAAACATTTAGCAGCCATTTTAGTGCACACTGCGCAGAAGCAGAAGTTTCCCACCAAGCAAAGAAAGACGTCACACCATGTGATCAGGTTGTGACATGCGCATTGAGTTTCCCGCGCTTTAGCGGACATTTTGGATTACAGACAAGCGTTATTCATTAGTAAAACACATAGGCAAGCTTCTATCCCTTTTGTGTTCGTGAATGCGAATGTTAGCATTGACAGTACAAGTTTAATAAATTAATACTATGAGGAAGATTGCATACAAGCAAGTTTCAATTTTGAAACCTTGCTCCATCAATCCCCTCTCTGATGGCGTTTCTGAGCCATCAAAATACTACCCTCAATCAGATGCCAACTTCTAGCAATTCGTTTCATTCTCATTTTTACTTTTTCTATTCTTACATTCTCCTTTTAATTTCTTGTATAAATTACTTCTCCATTCTTCTAGTTCAATTTCATCTAGTTTTCTTTTCTTTCCTTTTCCTGTCACTTTATATGTTCCATTCTTTCTACAGCATTTGCACCATATTGTTATTGCTAAAATTATTATTGCTATCCCTGCTAAGGGTACTAATATTTGACCTATAAATCCTTTCCCTATATTAGCAAACCAGGTTCCAATTGACGATATACTATTTGTCAATCTTTCCCATACACTATCAACTTCCAGTGGTTTAAGTTCTTTCTCAAGTTTAGTTATGTTCTGAATGTACGTTCCAATTTCTGCACTCTTATCAGGAATATAAGTGCAACAATGTTCCGTCTTCAATAATTTACAGACTCCTCCCTCTTTTGCCAATAGAATGTCAAGAGCAAGTCGATTTTGCATCACCATAGATCTAATCGCAACCATTTCAGCATTAATCATTAGAAAACCTCCAGCAGTATCCGTTGATAAACGATCAACCACTGTAGACAATTTACATATTTTCCTTGAGTTCAAAATTATTCCCACTGAAGGTATCAATGCACCAAATATATCACCTACAATTTCTGAAAAGCTAGCTCTTTTACTACGTATTAACTCATTATTGTTTTCATTGCTTCCAGTGTTTCTTTTTACGTGGTATATCTTTGGAAAAACTATTCCAAAATAACAACTTCCATACCACCGTGCAGGAAGCCTAAAGTAAGCCTTATTCCCGCATACATAATAAATTCCAGGAAAAACTGAATCTGTTCCTCCTTTGAGTCCCCAACCTCCAAGAATTAAAAAATTGTGTTCACATTCACTGGTACCGATGAAAACATTGTTATAATCAGTCTTTAACCTATGAAGACAAATTTTCCCATTCTTTACGAAATCCAGAGCCATTGCAGCTTGAGCTTTACCAGGTGTATAACTCCCTTCCTTCTCCGCCCAAGGTGGCAACTGAGCCTTATGCTCTGAAGCTTTCTTTTGAAAATCATGTCTTCTATCTTCTACTAAATTCAAAAATATCTTTTCTTCTTCTAGTAAAGAACATGTTAGATTGTGTCTATGTGCATGTGTTATGTCTATTGACTTCATTGTTAAGAAAAATTCTCCCATAAACTGTGCGTCTTGACTACTAAGCACTGGGTTCATACTCTTGCGAATCGGAACCTCAGAAAATATCACATCTAAGTTTGAATAATAATACTGTAGCCTACCTGTTCTATAAAATAAACTTGTTAATACACTACATGAGATGCCATATGTCAGTGGTAAATGATGGTATGTTAATCCTTCCGCTACTGATTCAGGTAACTTCATACAGACATAACAATTACTAACTTCCATTGTCTCTACATACTGAAACAATAACTTTGTGAAAACATTTAAACTAGTGTCATTATCAGCTATTTCATGATGAATTTCTGCCTTATCTTCTGTCATTAATTCTACTCTATTGCCCTTCATGTTTGCTGTCCTCCCTTTAGTTTCATTATTAATCTTCTTATCTATTATCATAAGGTAAGGAATTGCTACAATCAGGACTAACCATACTATAAGCACCAATACTAGACTACATATGCAGATTGCACAGCATCTTCTACAACAATTTCGTTTTGGTCTCCCAGTAACTCTATCATCAGGCATTTTTCGACAAGGAAAATTTCTCTTCTTATCTCTTCTTCTTTTCTTTAGATGGTTTTTTTGTTTAGTCAGGGTGGTCTTGTTTCTTCTTCGTATGTTAGTTCTGCACTTGTTCCTTCGCCACCACTGTCACTTGACTCTGAGCTTTCAAAATCTTCAAGAATGATATAAGTCCAGTCAGGACCCTTGAATTTGTTATTCACAAGTCTCAGTCTTTTACTTTTTCTTTTTCCTGACTTTTTCTCTTGTTCAGTTTGACTTGTCACTTCAGGTACTTGTTCTGGATCTTCACTTCTGGTTGTTATGTGTTATTTTACTCTTTTAATGACACTTGGCCAATGATCTCCTTTTCTTGTTTTCTTTGTTGGCACTGTTTCTCTGTTTACGTCTTCAGAGATCTCGTTATTTTCACTGCTCAATACTGTTTTGTTTTCTTTGATTACTGTCTCTTTTGTTTGTTCTTTTTCAGGTCTGATTGGTTTCTCTTCAGTAGCTCCACTATGACTTTCAAAAGTTTGACTTTGTTCCTTTTTTATTTCTTTATGTTCATTTGTATTAACCCCTTTTTCTTTAGTGAATTCTTCTTGATCTAACTGATTCTGATCAGGGCTTATTGCACTGTGAACTTCTGCAGCCTGACCTGCTTCTTCTAGAACTGTCTGTCCCTCTTCAAAGTTTATTAAATCTTCACTGTTTTTAGTCCAATTTTCTTTCCCTATCTGATTTAGTTCAGGATCTTTTACTATCTTTTCTTCCTGATCCTGAACTTCTTCTTCTTCACCTTTCTGATCTTCTTCAATTTCTTCCAATTTTGTTTGATTTCTCGTTCTGTAATATACTTCAGGAACTTCTACCACTGGTATCCAATCCTGACTTGTGCTCGGTTGTTTTCCGTCAGCTTCTCTCGAACCTCTAGCCTGAGATTCCTCAGCTGGGCAACATTCAGCTTCTTCAATGATTGGCGTTGTCTGTGGATTCTCTTCTTCCGGGTCTGGAACTCTCTTTGTGTGGCTTACGTGAATCCAATTAGGAAATCTTGCACACTTCACTGCTCCAGCACAAGGTCTGCTCCACCTGGGTGATAGACACGTTTCTCTGGTGTGATTCTTCACTACCACCCAATCACCAGGATTCAGATCATGTTCTAGTTCAGGCTGCCTGGAAACTGCGTCTTCTCCAACCTGATGAGAGACAGAACGCACTAGGTCAGCCAATCCTTTGCAATAATCCAAAACCATATCATCAGATATATTCAACAGTTTGTTTGTGGGAACATGTGTTTGTCTCATTGCTCTTCCCATCATTATTTCATGGGGGCTCAATCCTGTTGTTCTGTCAGGTATGCTTCTGAGTCCCATCAGGACAAGTGGCAATGCATCTGGCCACTCTAATGATGTTGATGCACACATTTTCCCCAATCTTGACTTTATAGTGCCATTCAATTGTTCAACCACTCCAGAAGCCTCTGGGCGATATGCACAGTGCAATTTCTGTTTGATTTGAAATGCTTCATTATTTCTGATTCCAAAGATACTGGAAAACCAAATCTTGGTATGAGCTCTTGTAGCAATAATTTTGCAACTGTAATGCTGTCATTTCTTCTAGTAGGGTACGCCTCCACCCACTTTGAAAATAGCCACACTATAACTAGTACGTATTTCAGCCCTCTGCATGATGGTAACTGTATGAAGTCGACCTGGAGTCTTATAAATGGGCCTTCTGCCTTTCCAATTTTCCCAAACCCAATTATCGTTTTCCTGCCTGGATTATGCATTTGGCAAGTTAGACATCTCTGGCAAAGACTCTCTGCAACAGCCCTGAATTTGGGATTGTACCAATTTTGTCTGAACAGCCTAATCATTGCATCTCTCCCTATGTGTGTGTCTCCATGATGCATTCTAGCCATTTGTGAGAGTAAACAATCTGGCATGACTGGTCTGCCATCTGCACTGATCCATACTTTATCTTCTCCTCTTTGGGAGCAACCCACTTTGATCCACAAATTTTTCTCACTTTCATCAACCTCATCTTGCAATTTCTTCACCTCATTCCAAGTTTCAGGTGGCATATACAGCATAAGTTGGCAGCTGATTCCCATTCTTTCCACCCTCTTATTGACTGACGTTCTGGTTTTAGCACAATGTTGAGCCACCAGATCCGCATATCTGTTGCTGACTACCACCCAGTCATCTCCTGACTGGTGTGCGGCACATTTCACCACGGCCAATTCTTTTGGTGATTGTATTGCTTCTAGCAATTCCCTTACAAATTGTCCATTTTTAATGGGGGATCCTGAAGAAGTCATGAAATCCCTCTGCATCCACAGTTGGCCAAAATCATGCACGACCCGGTAACCATATTGACTATCAGTAAATATGGTCACTCTCTGATTCCTCCCAATTTTGCATGCTTTTATCAATGCAATCAATTCAGCTACTTGTGCAGATTTTACTCCTGGTAAATAGGATGCTTCGACTATTCCAGTTAATTCACATACCGCATAGGCAGCAGTTAGTTTACCATCTTCATGTCTTTGACATGAACCATTGACAAATAGCTCCCTGTCTGGCTTTTTAAGAGGCTGTTCCTCTATGTCTGGGCGTGGTTTTGTACATAATTCTGTAATTTGTACACAATCATGTTCATCTTCTTCGTCATCTTTATTTGTTTCATGATATGGGTCCGGCAATAAAGTTGCTGGATTTATTATTGTACACCTTACCATGGTCACATTTTCAGCACCCATTATTATCCTCTCATATGTAGTCAGCCGACTAGGAGTAAGATGTTGAGTTCGGGTTCTTGTCAATAGAATGACAACTGCATGTGGAACATACACTTTTACAGGATGTCCCATCACAATTGACTCGCTTTGTTCAATGCTCAAACACGTTGCTGCTACTGCTTTTAAGCATCCTGGCAATGCGGCTGCTACTGGGTCCAATGTAGCAGAAAAATATGCTATAGGACGTCTGTCTAGTCCATGTCTCTGAGTTAAGACAGAAAGTGCACAATTTTCTCTCTCTTGACAGAATAATGCGAATTCTCTTTTATAATCAGGCATGCCTAAGGCAGGTGCTGAACAAAGTGCGTTTCTTAATTTTACAAAAGCTTCTACACTTTCATCCTCCCATTCAACAAGGTCCTTTGCTTTCTTTTTTGTCATGTTAATTAAGGGCTTAGCCAACATGGAAAAATTTGATATCCATTGTCGACAGTATCCTACTATTCCTAGGAACATTCTCACTTGTCTTTGGGTTACAGGCATTTGCATTCTCTGTATTAATTCTACTCTTTCAGAGGTTACTCTTCTTTTTCCCCTCTCAATTTGGTGTCCCAGATATTTAACAGCTGTCCTGCAAAACTGTAACTTTTCAGGTGAAACTTTATGTCCTTCCTCAGCCAAAAGATTTAATAAGGCTATGGAATCGACAACACAGTCTTCTCTGGTGGTCGACGCTACTAATAAGTCGTCGATATATTGAACTAAAACTGAGCTTCCTGGCATCACTAGTTTTTCAAGGCACTTTTTCAGTATCTGATTGAAAATGGAAGGACTTTCTGTGTACCCCTGAGGAACACGGTTCCATACATAGACTTTGTTCTCAAATTTAAATGAGAAAAGATATTGGCTGTCTGGATGCAATGGTATTGAAAAGAATGCTTGACATAAATCAATTACGGTGAACCATCCTGCATTCCAAGGAATCTGATATAGGATTACTGCAGGATTTGGTACTGTAGGACAACATGGTTCTACAATCTTATTTATTTTCCTCAGGTCCTGAACAATCCTATATTTTCCACTAGGTTTCTTTAGTCCCATGATTGGTGAATTACATGGGCTACTCATTACTTCTTTTAGAATGTTTTGTTTTACCATTCGATTGATTTCTTCAATGACTCCTGCTTTTACTTCTGCACTCATTTTGTATTGTTTTGTATTTGGGAAAATCACACCTTCTTTTACCGTAATTTGAACTGGATCTATTTTTGCCATAAGTCCTACTTCTTTCCCAGTGAAATCCCATACTATTGGGTTTACTGTACCTTTTAATTCTTCTGGCAACTCATCTTTTGTTATCAGCGAGAACATTTCATCTATTTCTGTACCTTGTTTTGCAACCATAATTTTATATACATGGTCCTCATCTGGTGTCTGAACTGCCACACCATCCGGCGTGCAGAAAATCGTACAGTTCATTTTGCACAATAAATCTCTACCTAATAAATTCACTGGGCTAGAATCGCACACTACAAATTGGTGCATTTCTCTGAAGTTTCCAATTTTAACTTCCATTGGTTCGGTAAGAGGTGTTCTAATTCTTTGATTAGCTACCCCCTCTACTTGGATATCTTCACCAGAGAGAGGAAGGTCTGGGATGTCTGCTGATCTCACAGTAGACCTGGCAGCACCAGTGTCCAAAAGGAAAGTAATATCATTACCTTTCACATGTCCTTCAACATATGGACCAGACTGATCTACCTGTAAGGATGCGCCAAGTATGCACTCCTTCTTCCCCTGTCCTAGGCACCGTCATGAGTCGAATTTACAATAATTGTCCTGCAAAAGAAATTGTGATGTCATATAATCATTCTTACCACTCCCTCCTGGGTATCCAATGTCTGTACCATGTTTTGCTCTGCTTACATTACCCTGAACAGGTGGAGGTGGTAATTGACTCTGGGGATTTACACCCTGCTGTGAGTCATTCTGCGTCTGTGGATTTAAGTTTTGATTTGGGCCATTATTATTCCGAATCTTTTTACATTCATCCTTCCAATGCCCCAATTTTCCGCATCCATGACAAGGAAATTTCTTTTTAGCTTCTTCTCTACTCATTTGTCCTCTAAATTTTCCACCATTTCCCGTATCACCACACGTTCCAGAATCTTTTCCTTGATTTTCACTCGGATTTTCCAAATTAATTCCCTGTTTCTCAGCCATTTTCACCTGTGCCCACATCACCTTTTCTTGTAATTTCTTGTGTCTATCCTCAATATCGTCTCCACAATATTTTGCATACTTCAGAATCTCATCTATGGGCTTTCCCTGCCAACACAGCATGTGTTGTTTAATCATCTGGCAAATCTCTGGCTTCAGACCGTAAACAAATCGATACACAAACTGACTCATGTTTTTGTCTCCAATGTCCTCAAATCCACTATACTGTTTAAACACCTGCAATAAACGCTCATAATAGGAATGTACTGTTTCACTGGCTTCTTGGGTGGTTCGATCTATTTTCACCCAATCTGTTTCTTTCGAGGATATTTTCCCTTTCAGGTATGTTATCACCTGTTGATACTTTTTCATCACATCATTTGACGGGGCACCCGTTTTCGGATCTCTGGGATATTCATCACTAGGCCAATCGACTGTGATTTTACAATCTGTCCATAAATCGGCAGGTACCACTATGTCAAACAACCCATCTAAATCCTTCAACAATACCTTTGACACCTTCACAAACCTTTCAACCTGCTTGTACCATTCAATTGGTTTTTCCCTCAATTTTGGAAAATCATTCGTAAATGATAAAATATCCTGTCTGCTCCATGGGACATGTACATATCCTCCTCCTGCAACTTCTCGCATTGGATACTTTTGGTCTGCTTTTCCTGCTTCCTTCATCACATATTCTGATGCTGTTCTACTTGTTCGTGCTTCTTCCTTTTTTTTGGCCCACCTAGATCTCCATTTATCTAGATCTCCCCATTTTTGTAAAACTAACATTAATTCTCTTATTTGCAGTCTTCTTCCAGATGCATTCATATTTTCTAAATCTTTGTCCGCAAATTCTGCTCTATATGGTTTCTGTAATACTTTTGATCTCCCTATTTCGATTCCCATCTGTAGTGCTAAAGTGGACAATTTTTCATGAAATATCTTTACATTTCTAGTGATACTTCTGCACAAGAACAATAATTCTTCTTCATCATAAGTATTCAAGCGTTCTACTCCTACATTTCCTGCTATTATTTCTTCTAATTCAACTTTTAATTTATGAATATCCAATACTTTTGGAGGTGTGCACTGTTTGACTGACCCTTGTACCCATCTTTCTAGATCTTCAGGTGTTACTATGGTAGCACTTTTTGCTCCTGATGAAGTTACTAAACTTACATCTTTTGAACCTCCAGGTACATCTTTTCTGGGAGTACTATTTACAGAACCTCGAATAGGTAAATCCATGAGTGATATTGTGGATTCACAGTCACTAAATTGATCCTCAATTATAACTGGAGCTTCAGGTTTGGGATTACTCACAGGAGTAGGTGCAAGTATGGGTTGAGGACAATTTCCCTGAGTACCATATAATGGAACTACTGGACCAATTGTTACAGGAATAGTCAACGAATCAGGATGTACTTTTATCTGGGTTATTTTCTGTATTAATTCTGCTCTGGTCTTTTCTAGGGCTTCTTTTTCTTTGTCATGAAGTATTCTAGTTGGGGTAAATTCATGCATTACTTGTGGTACCATTGGAGTTTTCGGTGGTGCACTTGGGGTGCATCCACTTGTCCCTTCCTGATATGGTGGGGGATTTCTTAACATTTCTTCCATAAATTCGTCTTCTGAATCCTCATTTCTTATTAAATGTTTTGTCTTTTCTGTACATTTGCCTCCTGATTTTTCTCCTTCTGTGAATAATGGATACAGTCCCTCTGTAATCATTGCCCTTCTCCATTGTTTCATCTGACCCTCTCTTGACTCACGTAAATATCTAGGGTAAAATCCTGGGTAACTCCTATTACTTCTAGATCTATCCCGCTCAAATGCCTCGGTTTCCCATTCTTCTAGGGCTTCATACTGGGTTAATCTAGGTCTGGGTTCTAAATCATTCATCCTCAATCTTAAATTTTGAAGAATTCGCCCATTGAACGTGCCATTCTGGGGAAATGCTAATACTCCATCATTTTTGGTGTATTCTATCCAATTCTCCATCCATACACAGGTATTATAACCTCTCTCCATCATCATAAAAGATGCTGGCGTTTTAGCTGGTGGAATAATAATTCCTTCTCTAGTTTTGATTGGTTTGTCCTTTTTAAAATAATTCTTAATCTTTTGTAAGAATGACATTTTTCTCCTTTCTCCGTACATTCTATCTAATCTTCTGTGTACAAAATGATATTCTGCAAAACCTAGGAATCTCCTATCCGGACGAGTTCCTATTAAAGTCGGATCACGTTTTAACATGCAATCTGTGGTAAACTACTTCTCTACCATTCCCCACTGTACTGCTCTGTTGGAATGCACCATGACATCATAGAATGCCTGAGTGCCTCTCTGTGTTTAGAGTGTGAGTTGGTTAACCCAGGCTGAGCGGCTAGGAGCCTGCTCCTGGTGGGGCTGCATCTATATCTTCTACCTTATCCTACTCACCTATCCTGGAACCAAGCTACAATAAAGGATTACTCCATTTATACAGCTGGACTCTGTATCTTCCTTTACCACATTTTGGCGACGATCTTGAACCTACGCGTGGAGTAAGGACAACTAATCAACTAAGGAACCGAAGGACAAGGAACTAAAGACATTAAAGACTTTCAAAATGTCTATTGAAATTCTCAAGGCACGCCCTGGTCAGTCCCACCAGTGTCCTGTACCATCCGGACAGCCTGCAGCCGGGGCGTTTGTCATCCCACTACTGAGGACCCCGCTGTCATCTGGAAGACTTCTGGGTTACTACCTACAGTGTGGGCAACATGTCGTGTTCAATCAGATCCTCTAACAGCCTACTGTGGAACTCTTCTGTCATCCCACTGTGTGCTCGTAATCTGTCCCCAATCTCACACAGACGCTACGTGTTAACCTGCCTTTGGTCGCTCTCCTTGTGAAAATTAGCGCCTGCTCGAGAGGAACCGAGAGTGTTGAAGAGGAACCAAGACTGTTGGAGAAGAGCCTCGACTGCTGGTGTGTTCTCGCAAGCCCTACAGAGGAGGTGGGTTTCTTTCCTGCCAGCACTTCGTGGTCGGTGTTAGAGAAAGTGCTTCGAGCAGAACCAGTTTGCCTGCACATTTCCAGCTCTCCATTCACCAGCCCTGGTGTATTTAAGGGACATTTGTTTGTTCCTGTGGTTGGGGCCGTCCTTCCCACAACTTCAAGAAGGTAACTTTATTGTACTTTTGCTGCGCTTGGCCAGAGCCATTGGGTGTTACTTTGCTGCGTAGCCATTTAAACGTATTGATTTTTTAACTGTGCGCGAGCCGCCCTTTCAAAATATTTCACGCCTCCCACATCACGCGCGCTCTTACCTCCGTCACAGATCCCTGAAGTTCCATAGTGACATTTCTCTGTCGTTCCCGCATCTTCAAATCTGCTCAGCTGCTCATGAACGCTCTGCAGTGCATACGTGCCATGAGCCAGCCGGCCCCACGTAAAAAACGTACCGCCATCTTGTGGTTAGCCGTGGCTCATGCTAGCAGTTAGTACAATCCTCCAGCATGCCAACCACGTTTTGTCCATTGCGGGACAATAAAGTTTGCTCGAACGAAGGTGCTCAGAGGCGGCGTCCTCCTTCAGCGCGGTGTTCTCTCTCAGCCAAGAGTTTCGTCTGTTTCCCCTCACCAAGCTCTGCCCCTGTGTGGTGCCCTGAGGCCTCGTCCTCCTTCAGCCAAGAGCCACTGAACTGTGTAATAAGGACTTCACGTTGGGCAGAAAACCTCGGGTCAGAGACCGCTCACCGGAGCTCAAGACTTTCCTTTCATTATATTGATAGCCATTATAATGCTTGTCCTGTTTTAGTGTGTCTGTGTTTACGGTCGTATTTTGTGCCTAAGGTCCATATCAGCTGTAGGACACCCCTCCTACCAGTTTCTACTGCACGGTGTACCGATCTTTGGGGAGCTTATGGGGTGGTGTACCCTGTCCTGTGGAGGTTTAGTGGGTGGTCGGCCCCCCTATTCTGTTTTTGGTCCTGTGTGTACCCATTTATGTGCTGGTTTGGGGGTCTAGTGTACCTTATAATAGGGTGGTTGAGGGGACAGTCAGTGACTTAATTCTGTTCTCTAGGGTGACGGATACCCTGCGGTGTACCCATGTATGGGGAGGTTGTGCGAGCGGTGAGTGCTCAAGTCAAGTTTTTTTGTTAGTGTAGAGTGTACCTGTTTTGGTAGGTTGTGGGGCTAGTCAAATGCTCCAATTTAGTTTTTAGGGTGCTGTATACTCTATGGTGTATCCTCATTGGGGAGGTTGTTGGGCCAGTCAATGCCCAATTTTTGGTTTCCTAGGGTGTTGTGTTACCCTACGGTGTACCTTTTATTGGGGAGGTTGTTGGGCCAGTCAATGCCCAATTTTTGTTTCCTAGGGTGTGGTTTTACCCTATGGTGTACCCTTCATTGGGGAGGTTGTTGGGCCAGTCAATGCCCGATTTTTGCTTCCTGGGGTGTTGTTTTACCCTATGGTGTACCCTTCATTGGGGGAGGTTGTGGGGCCAGTCTATGCCCAATTTTTGTTTTCTAAGGTGATTACCATAACTTTTGTTTTCTAAGGTGATTACTCTGTGGTGTACCCTACCTAGGGAGGTTGTGTAATTTTCCAGGGTCAGTACCCTGCGTTGTTCCCTATTTTTGGTGGATGTTGTTTGGTCAGTTCCTAGGGTTACTACTCATGGGGCATCATTTCATGTTGACACTATGCTCCTGTCGAAGTCCACCTGCTTGGAACTCGTGGCCAAGGGTTTCATGTTCGTAGGACTTTGAGTGAGAAGCTTCTCTCTAGTGTTTAGACCTCTTCCGCTACCCTTAACTGACCTTTTATCCTAGTTTTCAAGTGTCAGCATGCCTTCTACCTTAATTAGGGAACTTTTGTCCTTTCCAGAGCGTTTTCTCTCTGGTGTATCTTTCTTGTGGAGGTTGCACTCTTCTGGTTATCTAGAGTGAATATTTCCCCTGTTGTACCTTTTCTTGGGGATGTTGTTTTTCTCTCAAGGGTCAGTGTCAACACCCACTTTTGTTTACCAGGGTGACTACCCTGTGGTGTACCCGCGTATGGGGAGGTAGTGAGTGTGACCACCCTTCTCTGTTGCAGTGGTTTTTTCCATCTAAGCCTTGCTTTGTTTTTCCCTAAGGGAGGGGGATGGGGCGTGTATTAATGATATTTGCAATTTTAATACATTCAATGATGTTTTGCATTTTAATGCATTTCTTTTCATGCCTGTGTTATTCCCGATACCTCATGTACTACACCATAAGATATTTGCATCTCAATGTGTTAATTTCATGCTCACGTTATTTCTGAGGTATCTCATTTGTCTTTCTCCTTATTTCTGCTGTTGTTCCCCAAGGAAGGAGGATGTGTGGTAAACTACTTCTCTAGCATTCCCCACTGTACTGCTCTGTTGGAATGCACCATGACATCATAGAATGCCTGAGTGCCTCTCTGTGTTTAGAGTGTGAGTAGGTTAACCCAGGCTGAGCGGCTAGGAGCCTGCTCCTGGTGGGGCTGCAACTATATCTTCTACCTTATCCTACTCACCTATCCTGGAACCAAGCTACAATAAAGGATTACTCCATTTATACAGCTGGACTCTGTATCTTCCTTTACCACACAATCCTTTTCCACTAAGAATTTTGCTTCTATATTTTCGACCAATCAAATGTCTGCTTTTATTTCCGAGCCAATCCTTGCGCGGCCTTTTGATGACGTTTCTCTGTCAACCCCTCCTTTACAATCTGCTCTTTTCTGTTCTCGCTGGTTTAACCAATCCCAGCGCGGCACCTGTGACATCAATACTACTCCTGACTACTGACCCCTCCTTTACAAGGGTTTTCCCACACCCGCTGTTTCAACCTACCACAGCGCTGCGTTTTGTGACGTCAGCTCCCTCTCCGGCAACTGACCCTCCCTTTACAAAATTACACAAACTTATTTTCTCTATAAATCTTAATTAAATTTCAGTAACAACATAAAACATTCGCTATCGTGCCAGTTTTCACTATTTTTGAAAAGGATAGTTTCTTCCACACTTTAGTAAAACCTTTCCGTTTATTAATACATACACTACGAGTAAAACACTTCCGTCTACTCTTCACACAAGCTCCAGAAGTACCTGTTACTTCTTCAATGTTACCCTTACTAGGTGATATAACATCAAATTTTTATCAGCGTACCCTTTTTGCTATTACTCACACGCATAGAGTCCCTAACGAGTACTTGAAGTCCTGCTTAACTTCTCAGTACTATTTCTGCCTGACAGATAACCTCACTGCAGTATGGCTTCCACTTGCCACCCACTATTCTTTTTACCTACCCCGGGGTATTCTGGACAACATATAACAAAACTCAAAAATAAGCGGATGTTTGTTCATAAAAAAATACAAATAAAATTCTCATTACCCAATTAACAAAGAGTAACAACAACCGTCCTCTGCTTACCAGAAAACTGATCCCGCGCAATATTAGCCAACAACATTCATACACCATATACTCACTTGGGCCCATACATTCACACTATACTAATACTTACGCTGGGTGTCAGATGTACTCTTTTATCAAAAATCCCTGCTACCAATTACCTTCCGATTGAAGAGTAATAACTTACCAATGGATCCTTTGCTAATTGGGAAGTTTAAAATGAGTGACATTCGCTATAATACATAATCCTGAAATAATCACTGAGTCAGGAAGTTTTAAAATGTTTATCTAAAGTTTTAGCAGAGTAAAATACAGAAAACACGGTACTTGATTGAAATACCCAAGAGAAAGCATAGGAACGAATTCTCTAATAAATGACAGTGTTTAAGGAAATAAGAGAGGAAAGAGACAGCAGCGCAACTAAAGGTTGCAGTATAGTTACCTAAATACGAGAACCAAGCCCCTTAGCCAAGGAGTTGGAAAAGATAGGACCCTGGAAGGATGAAGAGCAAAGACCTCCTTCAGGATCAGGACAGGACTGGTGACCTCTCTATAACAACGCCTGCGCCGTTCCCCTCTCTGGCATTCGACTTCTCCTCGATTCTCCCGTCTAATGGACTCCGCCGCCCCTCCTCAGGACCTCTTCCGGATAAGGATTCAGTCAGCAACCGATCAGCATGGCAGCCTGGAGCTCTTCTATATGTTCTATCTTCTGTGGAATCTAGCTCTGACTAATTAACTAATGCTATATTCTATTATACCCTTCTATGCCCATGTACCTCCCCTTAATGTTGCTATAATATGGGACCACTACTTCTGATTGGGCAGGGACAGGGGTGGATTCTCGTACCATGTCAATTTTGGCCTAAATTGTGAAGCCTATTGTCTTCACGTTCCCGCCCCTTCAAATTAATACATTCGCTTTATTTCCCACCCGTCTCAAGACAAATGTTATACATTTTACAGGAGAAAAGTAACAATTTCTGTCCGCCGGAAACTTTGGGTACATCATCTTCGGCCAATAGGTCGTGGCCTTGGGAGACGTCCAAGTTGACTTCACTTGGCAGGCAGACAGGACACATGCGCAGAACCCTCTGTCTCTCGAGTTTCAAGACACCAACCCAGGCCCAAGTTTACGAATTACTAAAAGTGCAAGAAGAAAATATTAAAATCACAAATAAAAATGTTTCACTGTATACCCACTTTCCCTAACTCTATTCCCATTTAATCATAATACTACCCTGCATTAGTAGCGTTAAGAAAACGACAATTTAATAATGACATGAGAGCAAGCTTAAGCATGTGAAAACATTTAGCAGCCATTTTAGTGCACACTGCGCAGAAGCAGAAGTTTCCCACCAAGCAAAGAAAGACGTCACACCATGTGATCAGGTTGTGACATGCGCCTTGAGTTTCCCGCGCTTTAGCGGACATTTTGGATTACAGGCAAGCGTTATTCATTAGTAAAACACATAGGCAAGCGTCTATCCCTTTTGTGTTCGTGAATGCGAATGTTAGCATTGACAGTACAAGTTTAATAAATTAATACTAGGAGGAAGACTGCATACAAGCAAGTTTCAATTTTGAAACCTTGCTCCATTATATCCAACAACTTAATGATATATTTAATTACTATTTAAAACAAATGAATGTCACGAAAGTTAAGCAGAACTGCTGTGATATTTGGATATGTGCTTATTAAGTGTATTGTAGGTGCTCGGAGGGGAGACACACACAGCCGGACGGAGAATGCAAACCAGCCCTGGCAATTAAGTCGGCCCAGCCCAGGGGTAGGGGGTACTGGTGGGAAACACTGCTGCTGCTTTTGTTACAGCGGGCCGATATTGCAGTACTGCTGCAAAACCGGCCCCCAGTAACAGAAACGGCCCGCACCGCTCCAAAACTGGCCCCCACCCTTCCGGCCCACCGGGAAAATGCCCAGTGCCCGCTATGGCCCGTCCGGCTTGGAGAGACAGATATTTCCGTTGCTGTTATCGAAAGACAGACAAGTAGGCGAGTGTTCTATCCTGCCTTGTCCTGGTAGTCACCGTGTTGATTGTGTTTGTTTAAGGATTCACTAGCTCAGTGGCTATGAAATGTGTTATTTGAAGCATTAGACCCCTGTGGCAAACAGGCAGAGCTGTTCAGAGATTGAATAAAATAAGAAAATAATCGCTTCCACCTGCTAGTAAAATGATTGAATCTGTAGCCTCACATCATGCCATCCACGTGTAGGCTGGCCAGCCATGCGCAACTAGCCATTATGGCTAGTACAATCTATCAGAAGAATAACAACTTGTTAAAAGAAAATACAAGTACTAAGGGGCCCTTACCCCGACAAGCAATGTTGTAAAGAATTGGCGAGGCTTGAAAACCCTATAAAATCAATCAGGTTTCTTATAAAGCGAGACTACTCACCCGGGAGGGTCTCAAAATCATATGATGTCATCATTGTGTTCGACAAAAGCTCGAGTCTCTGTTTTAAGATCTAAGTCAGATTAAGAGGGGAGATGGATAATTGTTCAAATAATTATTAAAGGGACTGAAACTGTACTACTCACCCTGCACCTTTCTTTGTCAACATCCTGTTTCTCTTCAACCGGATGTAGAAAACACACTGGTGTTATTCATTTGATTCATTCGCACAGCACAAACCTACCTTAATGGACAACAAATCGATTTACAAGCGCTTTAATGCCTCGTTAGGGGTACTTGGCGCTATATTAATTGAATTACAAATTAATGCGTAAAAAGCAGGAAAGACAATGAAGATGAGGCAAGTGTCCAACAAGCAACAGTAGCAACAACAGCCTCAGACTGGATGAGAACAGAGGTAGCAGGGTGGAGTATTCATCGGCAAAAAGGCGATTTTAATCTTGCACCAGACGATACATCCAGCGGAAGCCATTCTCAACCAGGAACATCAGGAATGGAGCAGTGGTCCTTGCGGGATTCTGTAGGATTAACAGATGCCTATGCCTTCTCAACCCTACAGTGTGAGATTATACCTTTCCTGTTCAGTGCACACATCGTATACCACTGTGAACTTAATGTCAAGGGATAAGGAAATTCTGAAGTATCTACAATATGACATTTTCTCAGTGGTAGTGGCTCAGATAACAATGGGCACCGTTCAAAAAGACCATGGCGCTTTTAACTGGGGGCGTGGTTCAATGTTGCTGGAAGACATAGGCCTTAGAACCAGGGCCACAACATATGTTAGAAGTATTTGGATATAAATATAGGTAGTGTAGATAAAGCCTCGGAATGGAGTAACCCCGAGGCTTTTGTGAACAGGAATTCTTATGCTTGATTTTGATAGGAGAAAGAGACAAGACAAGCTGATTTTGGACACTTTAAATACACTGAATATGAAAGAGAGATATGTCAGGTTTTTGGGGTGTTGCAGAGTTTCACAGTCCTTTGATCCATGTAATCAGCAGGAAGAGGGGACAGGGAGACGTGTGTCCTGACAGGAAGTGGAAATCGAAGGCACAAAGAAGGAAGAGGTCTTCTCACTGCCCTCTGCGCACACCTGTCTGCAGTGACACTGTGTGTAGGAAAGGAAGCAGGAAAGGGCAGGGGCTTCCTTCGCCCTTCAGAGGAGAATCCCACCCCTTCCATCCACCGGGTCCAGCTCTATCTGGGTCTGGTGGGTTGTGGACTGATGTGTTTGACCTCATGGTCACAGGTTCAAATCCCAGAGGGTCCACTCAGCCTTTCATCCTTCCGAGGTCAATAAAAGGAGTACCATTGAGTTGGATAACAATAAACACCTGTTATTCGGTTCCAAGATGCCCTTCTGATTGAACGTGCGCTTTACAAATACTTATGTTATGTCTTTGCCCACTTCACACAAACACAAATCTGAGGAATGTTGCAAGCTTCCCCAATCCAGAAAATCCACAAAACACAACCACAGGTGCGTTCGAAGATGGATTCCTGTCCTCAGGCAGTGAAGAACAACACATACCGAGTCCTCACCCTATCACATACATGCTGAGTAAACACGCACCCTGCATCAATGCCTGCCTGGCCCCCCTGGTTCAAGGGGACCAGGCAGATCGTCTATTAGAAGATGCCAGAAGGCACCGCTCCTGCAAAGTGGACTGACAGATGGGCCTTTCTCTTATAGTAGAATCATTTGCTGTCACCACTGCCTGCCCTCCCCCCCCCCCCCAAGCCTGGTGAAAGTATTCCCTCTAAAAAAGAGTGCATTTTGGGCATCCCTCCTGATCCCACATCAGAGGTACACCTTTTACAGATACATGCATAAGACATTCCATCACAACAACAGATTTGTGAAAACAGACCAGTTACAAAATAGGTACCCATCCTTCGAACCTGAATACAGGGATGGGGTTGAGAGCACAGTGTGCTGCCCTTTTCTCTGCCCTGCTGAAGCATGTGGTAAGAAATCTAGGAGTCTTTTGTCATACTGTTTTTTTAAATGATCAGTTAGAGACATAGTTCTAGCTGAAAGGCTTATGATACATTTTCCCATTCATTGAAAAACCATGCAATTGTACTGGGAACACTATTTAATTCATGTATTGATGATGCTGTTTTGCCACTTTCCAGTGAAACTGATGACTCCTCAGCCTTCAAAGAGGTCCTCAGAGGATCACATCCCTTACTTTGGATTTGGTGAATTTGGCAACAGTCCAGGAGTGGTATTTTTACTGTGGTGTACTTCCTGTAGTCCCTCCTACTCATGCCTACATTTCCTTTTTATGCTTTACCCCCATTGACCTACTACAGTGCACTGTGCAGCAATTCACTACAGACCCTCGACCGCAGACGTCCAATGGTAGAGTGAAGTGGGCAGTTGTCTGTGTTCTGCTCCTTCTCCCTTACAACGCACTACACTCCCTCAGTCACTCACAGCTGGCAGTCCCAGTTCCTCAAATCCTAAAGTAAAAATGGCCTATGTCCATCCTTCCCTCCAATCATGCCACACTGTAGGGAGTGTACCTATTAGCTGCAACTCAAACGCTGACCTTCCCTGCCTCATCTTGTTAATCTCACAAGTAAATACATCCATCACGGAGCCTGCTGAGGCTGGAGGGCAGGTATCCATAGAAGATTCCGGAGCCACTGAGGTAGAAGGTAAGTTATTTATTTCATTTTAGGCCTGTAGGTTACAGCAACAGCCGCGCAGTCCTGTCAGGTCTCCATCCTCCATCCTCCCTCCAACTGTCCCTGTCTCCTAGTTTCTGCTACAGACCACACACCATCAGTCTATTACATTATACACTCTCAGCACAGAGGGTGGGAACACACAGGATACTGCACAGAGGCAGCAGGCTGTGGTCTGAGCACAGACTCTGTTAGACAAGGGCAAGAGTCAGAGTTCTACTCCCCTGGGATTCTCCCCAGACTGGTGTCTCTCTAACAGACTACCCTCTATTGTAATCCTCTGACAGGTGTGATGTCTGTCACCAGGCAAGAAAACATTTACACACTCCACCACTCACTCACACCATACACTCACTCCAGCCCCCCTCCCACCTCTCTCTAAACATCAGCCTAACAACCACGTGAAGAGGACACACAGATTAAGGAAGCATTTAGACATCATATTAATGTTGAAGCTGCCATACAAATGCTGATAACTTTACTTGACTCTTTGCTGACAAGCAGTAGAAGGGCAAGCTGTCTGAGTTTACCATTTGCTAAACCTGTGCAGCAACATTCCCAGGACAGACAGGATGTCTTGGTCCTGTTTTTGGCAAACACGCCCTGGACCAATAAGATGTCTGGGTCCTCTCTTCACTAAACCTGTGTGAATAAATGCCAGGGAGAGGAAGGTTGTCTGGGCCCTGAATTCTCTGTATCAGTATGGTTAAAGGACCAGATAGGTCCTACAGTACACTGATAATTTAACATAACAATGACGCCTACAACTGCTCAGACATCCCTTCAATGCCTGTTAGGTGGCCCCAACAATATTTAACACTAACTTATCAAATAAAAAGACACATTAGAGAAACTTTGTTCAAGCAAACAACAAAGAGCAGACACAATATAGTTGGGGACCAATGCATCCCCAACAGAACTTTCAACTAATTAACCAAGGCTTCTTCAATGAGTAACTCGTGAGCTACTGGTGTAGCTCTCCTGTCTGCAGCCCGCCCTACTAAATTAGAAGATTTTGCTTGGTTGAATTAATTTACATATACCAAATTTGAGAGTGTATATTTGAGATGAAAATGAACTCATAAGCTGTTTACTGGAGAAAAATGGCTGAATTTCCAAAATATATTTAAATCGGATATTTGAGTGATAAATCATGTGGACAAGAGGAGCCTTTTTATGAATGTTAATACCAGAGACAAAGCTTTTTCTACATTATTGCTAGCAACCATGCCTGATGCACTGAGTTGATCGCTGGTAGTCATTTTAAAAGGTGACCATTAGTGAGCCAAAGTGCTCGAGAAGGCCATCAACCAGCAGCTCACAGAACACCTGGAGCCAAGCAACCTGTTGACAATTCTCAATCCGGTTTCTGCACCAACCACAGCACTGATACCGCCGTGATAGCCGCCACTGACAAAATCCGCACCCTCCTCGACAGAGGAGAATTTGGCAGCCCTGATCCTCCTCGACTGCTCCACATCATTCAACACCATATCCCACCACACACTCATCAAGAGACTGCACCACATCGGGATTCAAGGAGATGCCCTCAGATGGTTAGCATCATTTCTCACGGGAAGAACTCAGAGAATCTGCCTACCTCCCTTCGCCTCAGAACCCAAGAGCACCATCTGCGGCGTCCCTCAAGGTTCATCCCTCAGCCCCACCCTCTTCAACACCCACATGACACCTCCAGCCTGCATCTTTAGAACCCACAACCTCAACATCATATCCTATGCCAACGACACCCAGCTCATCCTCTCGCTCTCCTCAGACCCCACCACCACAAAGACCAAATTCCACAACTGCATGAAGAACAGCGCTGACTGGATGAAGACTGGATAGCTGACCTTTGGCAACAACGCCTCTCCTTGGAACGACACCTGGTAGTCAACTATACTCGGACCCACTCCCACACTGAGAGACCAACCTCAGCATCATCCTGGACAGCAAGCTCACCTTGAAGTGACAGATAAACACAGTGTCCTCCGCCTGCTTCCACACTCTCTGCATGCTCCGAAGATTCTTCAAATGGTTTCCCATCGGCACGAGGAAAACTGTCACTCAAGCCCTAGTCACCAGCCGGCTGGACTACGGCAACGCACTGTACGCAGAAGCCACCACCGAACTCATGAGGAGACCACAGACAATACAGAACTCAGCGGCTAAACTCATCCTCAACCTGCCCAAATGGACCCATATCACCTCACACCTTAGGAACCTCCACTGACTCCCCATCCAGAAAAGATGCCAATTTAAGATCTTGATACACGCCTGCCAAGCCCTCCATAACCTAGGACCAGCATACAATCAACTCCCGCCTGAACTTCCACCAACCAACCAGAGACCTTCGCTCCACTGTCCTCACACAGACACCGTGCATCTGCCGAAGCCACAGCATAGGCTGGTCCTCCTCCTACCTCGCTGCGAAGTCCTGGAACAGCCTTCCCCTCCACATCCGGACATCACCCTTGCTGGCGGAATTCAGGAAAAGACTCGACCTGGCTTTTCAACTGAACCCTGCAGCCTAGCATCTGAATACCATCATGTGTGATTGCAGCACTATACAAACACTGATTGATTGATTAGTCTAATCTTGTCTGAGGTGGTCACTATTACAATACTAGTAATATTAGTCGCTCTCAAGCTGTTTCATTAAACATAAGTAGCCCCTACTACAGAAAAGGTTGGAGACCCCTTAATTAACAACACGTGAATAACTAAACGTAAACTCACAACAGATTACAGTAGAGCAGGTGGATTTCAGCATGCCCGTGTGGCATTTAACCACACCAACAATACTCCTGATCACCTAACAGTACACACTAAAATAGAACTGATGACACCCATCCAACACAATCCAGGCAGCCCAGTCTAGAGCTGAACCCCACAAACCAAATAACCCAATGAGCACTTATCAGCTTAGCAAGAACTCCAGCCACACTGATGAAACGAATAATACATCATATTATCAGCAATAACAAATCAAACATCTTCACGCTGCCTGTTTCTAGTGAATAACACTAGACCTAGGGCTGAGGTCATCCCATGAACCAGGTAGAGGTTGTCTCTGCAAGGCCACAACACTGAGAAAATACACACCTTATAGATATGTATAATGCAACATAACATATTGCTATTGAAGCAAGCCCACGGTTCATTTTACAAGGCTCCAGGAAGCTCAAAATACCAACCAGTGACACATTACATTGGCTGCTAGGCCAAGGTTATGAGTTTCTTTTTAAATTACTGAGTGAATGGAGGAATGAAGGAACAACTGAATGGACAATTGAGTGAATTAACAAATGAATAAATAAATGAATGGATTATTAAATAATCAATTATTCAATAACCTCAAAATTCTGTGAATGGAATCGCCTCAATGTACTTTCCGGTTGAATGAAAGGATGCGCTTGGAATATAAGTATATATATATTTTTTTTCTGAAAGTTGAGGGTGGGTTATATCGGTCTGTTTGGTCACTGGAAGTGGGTTCCACAGCAGGAGGCTTAGGTCTGTAAAGTGTTAACCTCCTTTGACCTGTAGAGGATTTGGGAGATTCGCTGCAGTTCTTCCATCGATGGGCACTGGGAGACGGCAGATGAAGAGCGCTGTATTTTGCTGCTGCGTTATTTCATGTGATTGCCCTGGAAGAATATTTGTGTGATGCAGAGAGTCTTGAAGGTAACCTAGACATTGACCATAAGCCCGAGTTTTGATCTTAGGTTTTCCAAGATGGAGGCATGGGGTTGCCTTCCTGCAGCATTCTGAACCTTTGCAAAGAGAGAGGTCGAGTTCTAGATGTATTATTGCAGTTGCAAAGGAGCTCTGCTGGAGCAATAGCAGACATGTCCAATGCGAGATCTGCAAACTCTGGATGCCAAAGAAGTCATTGACCGTCTCAGGATGTCCATGGTAGTGGTCAAACGGCTGATGCGAGAGAGAATGCAGGGATCATTCATTGATTTGGCCGGGGTGTTTTCAGATGTGGTTTTGCTGCTCCGTTCGATGTCATTACCTATGTTTGTTAATTTATTGTTAAAAATTGAAAACTGCAGATTTTTGGGGAATCTTTTGTAGTTTAGACAAGTTGTGTTTAGAGACAGGAATAGTATATAAATCCACTTGAAAGTGCAATTTGTGTCATTAGTGAGTTTGTCAAAGAAATTGTCGATTTTTGCAGAAAATCACAAAGCTTTGTTGGAAAACCGGTTGCAGGTGTGGTCAAACCAGCGGGGTGTGTTTTCCGACAAGTTGATAGAGTAGCAGGGATTTAGGGTTTGCATTATTTGATGCAGGCGTGGAATCTAATAGTGTGTCCAGTTTACAAACCCCTGCATCGTTTATAGGAGCCCCTGTAAGAGAAGAGAGGCATTCATCAACCTCTGATCTTCATCAGATACTTTAAGTATTGTTCTTTCAGTAGCCCTTCTATAATATCTGCTAACATAAATGTATCTGAGCCAGTCTCTCTGATTGCGTTGCCTTGAGGTCTTTGGGCTGTGTGCGGTTGGTTGTATCATCCTAAAACAAACCACCTGAGGCGAAGCTAGGTGACACACTGAAAGAGGTAAGCATCACACAAATTGTGAATACTCACAAACTGGCGTGGCTGTTCGGGCTGGACTGTTCCCATGGGAAACAGGGTCAAGACTGATTTGCATATGGCTGGGTTTAAACTGGACTGGCATGGGGAGCAAAAAAAACGATGGATCTAGGCTCATATCTCTGTACTGGGGTGAATGTTTGGCATTGTTTAGTATTCTGTCCATCATTTGTTCTTTTTGCATTACTCACAAACTGTAGGCATTCATAAACCATTGGAATGGTTGTTTGTGCCTCATATGTGCACCTATATTTAATGCCAAAACCGGGTAATAGTGCAGATTGGGTAAAAGTTCATTAACCATGTCCTGCATTATAGCAAAATGCATTTCCCCAACTGGAAAAATATGTACCAGCTAAATGAAAAATGAAAAAATGTTAAGGTAGATTTGAACCTTGAATTTAAACATACACAGTGGCAGCCAGTGAGTGGTGGGGTGTTAAGACCAAACCATTAATTTGCTTGGGTGAGCGAGTGCGACAAGAGTAAATTTCCAAAGGAGGTGCGGGAGTTCTCCCAGAGAATTTAAAAACAAAAGTTTGGCATTCTCCAACGCAATTTTCTTCAATAGCATCTTAGAGCCTACAAAGAGGCTTGAGATTGGGATGACTAGACAAACTACTGCAGAAGTAATTACTAGGCTGAATATTTTCAGTTTTCATTTCAAATATTCAGAGAAATACCCTTTAGATCTGCCATTTCCTCCAGAACTGTAATTTAGTTCAAAATTATTGTGTGTGCTGCAGTTAGCTTGTGCTTGGGGCAAAGTTAGTCACTTGCTGGACTTGCACAGACCAAGGTTTAAAAAACGCCACTGTGGCTAAGTAAGGGTTAGCTGCATACAGTGCTTCAGCAGTCCCAACATTTCAGAATATCTCCAGGAACCTTTTGTGGGTGCTATTCAGTGTTCTGTAGGTGACAGTCTTGGCTGTAATGTGATGTTCATTATCAGGCAGTGAACTGTCTGTGTTTCATTAAGGTATTATTATTACCTCACTTATCAAATATTATCATCCTGGGAAGAATGAGAGCGTTAGTCAGCAACGTCAGGATTGAAACCTGTGACCATGAAACTACTGGAAGAAATGAGCAGCTGGTTAATCAAATGACCTGTCCTATGCTGTTTGAATTCGACGCTATGACCTGTAGGTTTAATGTGGACCTCTGCAGATGGTACATTAACCTGCTGAGCTATTTCAGTAAAATCCTCTGACCTACGGCTGACACACAGACAGCTGCCACAGCAATGTTACTCAGATGAGCTCTTTTCCCTGTATTCAAACTTGTGACCTTCGGATATGTCACCAGAGCTCTGCAGCTGGTGCATTCATTGGCTGACTCTGTAGAAAAGATAACTGGGCCAGAACAGCCTATGGCGGCTGAAGGGTCCCCTGGGTATGGTGTGCTGTGCTGGTTGCGGTGCCTGAGTGGACATGTCACTGTGATGCTGGCAAAAGAGGTCGGTAAAGGTCTCCTGCCACCAGTCAAGTCCAGAGCGACTTGTGGAACCTTTCCAAAGTGATGGAGTGACCCAGTGTGGCCTCACTGAGGACCTGATTCACAAAGAGCCTCCGCACTCGTGGCGGAGGCCCCGCAGTAATGGGGGAGTCTCTGCACTCGGGGCGGAATCTCCACAATGAGAATTCTCATTGCAAAGATTCCGCCCCGAGTGCGGAGACATATCCACAACGGCGGGGCCTCCACCACGAGTGCGGAGGCTCTTTGTAGGACCATCAATTAAAAGCGACTTAGGCGTATCGTCAACTGGATGATGGGGGAGTAAGAGATGGGGTGATTCTGAACTCTAGTTCAAGGGTGAGTTGTGGACATGCATTGTTTGAAGACTGGTCTGAGGAAGAACTGGATTATGAGGAAGAGGATGAATGTTGGAAGATGGAGAGATTGTTGATAGGGTGGTGAATGTAGGTGAGGGGAATGTTGGCAAGCGAGAGTGTGCAGCATGGCGAAGGGTGCTGGTTTTAATATTGGAGGAAGTAGTGGTGTTTCAAAGAGGGGCTGGAGAATAGAAACACTAAAACAAATTTGGTAGAATCCAATAAAAAGGTAATATTCAAGTTATTAAGGTCCCTGGGTTGATAATGCCCTTTTCTTATATGTAAGCGGTAGGACACTACTCGAGGTTTGGCGCTTCCTTGCCTCTGTTAATAGTATTGGTGTAGGGGTTGAGTTTGTCCTCCTGTTTAATTTAGAAATATTGTTTGTTTATTTGTATGTTCTTTCCATCATTCTGATGTAGCATGCAAAGAAACGCATTGAGTCCTGTATCATTTGAGGCATTGCACTTTTAATTCTCAGATCAAGATTTTCAACATGTTCGTGGTATCTTTTAACAGGTTGGTGATTTGATGGGCAGCCGACACGTGTTTCGCTCCCTATTGGCCCTTCTGGCCTGGGGATTCCTCAAGGCTGCAAAGGTATGATGGATATCATAAATCATGGGATTCCAATAAAATCAAATGTGACCTCCACCAGGTGCAAGGTGAATAAAAACCTCAATCGTACAGGGCAAAATCTCCTCAGTGATTGCTGAGTTGATATCAAACAGAAAGGTGCATAGCACATGAACTCAGTGTATGTGATATCTTGGTGCAAAGGGGGTTTGGATCAAACATGTTAGGCCATACAGTACTACAGCATGGTTAGTTATTAGATCGTGAAAAAGAAAAAACAAGCGTAATGAAAGTGCTGGCAGCTACAAGGTTTCAATATGGGTGAACATTCTAAGCACATAATGCGTCAAATACGGTGTTAAACATATATTCCATGCACAGTTTGTTTGGCATGCTTTAGCATAATTGTGTGAGTTAATGGTAGTTTTTTTAGAAAGAGATTTATCAAGACAAGCCATGGAAAACCAGATTACATCTTAGTTCTCATTTATTTGCACATCGCGTCATTAAACAATTGTATTCAACAGAGAGGTTGAACTGGAAGTATTTTTCTGGATGGGAGAAAAGCATAATACATTGCACAATGTCGTTTGGGGATAACTTTGAATTTTTGATATCATAAAGTGATGAACAGCATTCTAGTTGAGAAATCACTCTGAAAGTCTAGGTGTAAGGGCGGCTCTTATAGTCTGTGTCATGCTCAGTACTCGAAAAGTGATGGCTCCTACGGTTAGTCCTGAAGACAATAACAGGGAGACAGTGAAGTTTTTGCTGTGCTTTCGGTTCGAATGTCTAAAAGAGTTGCAAGTCTAATACCGTTAAACAAAATCATCCTGCAAGTCCTTTAAGTACTAAACAGAAACATATTGCAATATTGGCTGTTTCTATGCGCGTAATGGTGCCAAATAAGAGCGCATGCTGTATCACTTACAGGATTGGTTCATCGAGTTGTACCTCGTCCAGGGTTTGATCCCTCGCCATTAATCCATACTAGTGGTTGTCAGCGTCTTGTGTAAGCTCCAAATTTATTAGAGAAAGGACAGGCAAATATGAGTCCTATGTCCAAGATGGCTAGAAACTGAGCGCCATTTTGAAATGGTTTCGTATTGGATTCAAATGTATGTATCATAAGTTTTTAGAGCTGTGATCTTATCATATAATATTACATGATGTAACTTACTTGCACTAGTGGGAATACAAATAATATGTATGCATGTATGGGCAGAAGAAGGTTAGATTGTTACATTGGGAGATGTCATCTTATTTAAGAGACATTTCAGAGTTCATTATTTATTAAAGAAAGGACTAGCAAATACGAGTTTGTAGTGGTGTAGATGCCGCATGAGCATCGATCATGGACCCTTGGCCCGGAAGGGCATACACACATTGTAACACTCTCTGGCCAGGCGTGACCAGAGAGCATAAATAAACGGGCGGAGGTCGCTCGTGGCTTCCGGCCCAGAATAACATACTGGGTGCCTGTGTCGTGTGTCAGCTCCCTGCAGCTAAGATAATTACCTCCTGCCGAGCAGCGTCACACTGGCGACGAGGGTGGGCGTCCTTCGTCCACGCACCGCGACAACACCCCCCTGCCTGTCTGGCACCTGCTTCCTGCCCGACGGCCCCGCGGGGTGAAAAACGGCGCCTTCGCCGACTACCGCGAAGACCACGTGCCTCGCTTTTCTGGCCCCTGCCGCGGGATCGAGCCTCAAGGGTCGGCGGAGCGCTGTTGCCAAGTCAAGGAAGGCCGAAGAATCAAGCGACGCCAGGCTCGCCTGCCCGGGACCCACATCACGGCGGCAGCACAAGGTACAGAGCGTCGCCTGCTCCCCCACCTAGGCCCAGCACGTCTGCTGGTAGGCCTGGCAAAGCTGTGCGCTCCCAGTGTAGGCCCGGTCTGAGCCCGCTTTTGCTTGCGCCGAGACGTGCGCAGGTCGCCCCCTGCTGGTTTCCAACGACACAGACCGTTACAGCGTCTCCAGTGCCCGCGCGCACGTGGAACAAGGCCCCGCTGTCGCTCCCAGGGAGCAGAATCCTCACCGTGCCATGCTCAAGCCTAGCGGTGGTGTAACCTGGGCACAGCCTGCAGGGGAGTGAGAAGTACACGCCCAGAGACCTTCTGCTGAGGAGAGGTCAAGACCACAGCCTGGAAAGGAAGTCACACAGACAGGTGTGATAAGGAGTAGATTTCTAACAACCTCAAGGCACCACCACCATTTCAGCGCTGCAGCAAGACAGTCACAGCGAGAGGCACACGGGGCATGCGTGAAGATGACAGACCAGGCAGCGCAAGCAGTGCCACACAATCTACCACCTGCCCAGCAAGCTGGGCCCCCAGCTGTACAACCTGCGTCGCAGCGCTCCCAAATCAATGCGCTGCCCTCATTCAGCGAGCTTATAGACCCAGCCACAGCGTCTCCCAGATGGACGATCTGGATCAGCAGGTTAGACAACTACTTTACAGCGACGCGGGAGACGGATGGCGCGGTCAAGAGGTTCCTACTGTTGCACTTCGCGGGGGAGGAGATATTCAAGTTATTTGCTCATCTACTAAACACCGGGGCGCCCAACGATTACAACGTAGCGGTCATTGCCCTGAACGCACATTTCGACCCCCAACTGAATCCTGATTACAAAAGATTTAAGCTGCGCCAAGCGCGCCAGAGGAAGGGGAGTCAATGGATGCGTTCTACGCGCGGCTACGAGAGCTGGCGAGCACATGTACAGACGACGACCAGAACAAAGAAGTAAGGGGCCCAAGTAATCCAAGTTTGCCGAAACAAGAACCTCCGGACTCTTATCCTGCAACAACCAGGAATCACCCTTGAGGACATCCTCATCCCGGCCCAGTCGCACGACCTATCTGATGCCAGGGCGACAGCAATGGACATCGCCATAACCCAACAGGCGGAGAAACCAGTCACGATCAAGATGGAAAGAGCGGATGCAGTCCGCACCGAGAGTAGAGGCACCTGTGGGCGGTGGCCAGGCAAGAGCACACAAGGATCGCGCTTCGGATACTGCGGAAAAGAAGAGCACCCGCATGAAGAATGCCCGGCGCAAGGACGGACATGTTCAAAGTGTGGCACCCTCAACCACTTTGCAGTGGTGTGCAGAGAGGGACCACGGAGTCAAGGAGCCCGCGGACGACGGCCGCCGTCAAAATCAGTAAAACACCTATCACTCGAGAACCCTGAAAACCCGAAGACGTCCTGGATATCAGGGAGGCAAAAACATTATCTGGAGGACTCATCCACAGACGAGGAAGGCGAGTGCTACCTCATCTCGTTCGCTAGTGACCTAAAACGGAAGAGGCGGCCACAACCCACGTGAGCCCTGGAAATTGGCGGATCCCAGGTCACCTCATTGATCGACACAGGGGCGTCCGTTAACGTGATGGGGTTCCAACAATACAAGCGACTAAATCCAAGACCAGCATTGTCCATGTCGCATGTTAGAATCCTCACATACGGCAGCCAAACGCCCCTACCGCTCAAGGGGAAGATGACTGTCCAAGTAAAAGCGGAGGGTCACGAAATCTCCACCACCTTCCACATGGTTGACAGGGAAGCCGACAGCCGAAGTCCTCGGCTTGGTCACGTTTGCCAATGCAGTCAAGACCCTGCAGACCGAGGATGTCCTAGAACTCTTCCCACAACTATTTAAAGGACTTGGGTGCATAAAGAGGCCCCCTATAAAGTTACACATAGACAAGGATGTGAAGCCAGTTGCCTTGTGACACAGGCGAATACCGTTCTACCTCAGGCTACTCGTTGAGAATGAGCTCCACGATCTGGAACAGCAAGGAGTCATAGAGAAGGTCACCGGTCCGACACCCTGGGTCTCTCCCATGTTGATCGCAGAGAAACCAAAACAGCCCGGCAAGATCAGGCTATGTATCGACATGCGCCTGCCCAACCAGGCGATCAAACGTGAGAGGCACATGACGCCAACCGTTGATGACATTCTGGCTGATCTGAATGGGTCCCGTTGGTTCTCCAAGCTCGACCTCAACGCAGGATACCACCAGTTGAGGCTAGCCGAGGAGAGCCGGTATATCACAATCTTCTTGACCCATATAGGATTACGCCGCTACAAAAGACTGAATTTTGGGATCTCGTCGGCGGCAGAAATATTCCAGAACGCCATCCGTGAAATACTATCGGGACTCCAGGGAGTACTCAATGTCAGTGACGACATTTTGATACACTCAGCAACGATGGAAGAACATCACCGCCATCTCCGGGCCATGCTCCAGCGCCTCGCCGAGCACGGAGTCACCCTTCACCAGGATAAGTGCTCGTTCTTTCAAAAATCCATCGACTTCTTCGGCTACGTATTCAGCCAGGACGTAGTCAAGGCAGACCCACGAAAGTCGCAGGCCATACAACAAGCCCCTGCACCGACGACTGCATCTGAGACCCAAAGCTTCCTTGGGATGGCCACCTACTGCGGGCAGTTCATACCAAACCTGGCCACGCTAGCTGAACCGCTGCGCGCCCTGACAAAGAAGGATGCTACCTGGAAGTGGGGCCAAGGCGAAGAAGAAGCCTTCCAGAAGATCAAGCGGCGCTTTTGGGGAAAACCACCATGGCATATTTTGATACCACCCGGATGACGGAGCTCCTGGTGGATGCCAGCCCCGTCGGGCTAGGAGCTCTCCTGACCCAAGAGACAGAACCAGGGAAATGGACTCCACTTGCGTTCGCGAGCAAGGCCCTCACGCCAACAGAAGCCCGATATTCCCAAATTGAGAGGGAGGCGTTAGCAATCAAGTGGGCCTGCAACCACTTCCACTTGTGTGTCAGCGGGCATTCCTTCAGAGTAGTGATGGACCACCAGCCACTAATCCCGCTGTTCAGAGGCACTGCACCACATCCTCCACCAAGGATCGAGCGCTGGGCGATACAGCTGCAGCACTATCAAATGGAACTCGTCTACCGACCCGGGGCGAAAAACCCTGCAGACTTTCTTTCACAGCACCCACCAGAGGCGGTTGGAGACGGAGGCGATCAGGAGCTGAGGACGGAAGAATACATTGACATGGTGTCTCAATGGGCCTGTCCGCGAGCCCTCACCATGGAGGAAATCAAAGCAGAAACAAGCACAGAGGCCGTACTCATGAGGGTGCTGAACCCACTCCAAAAAGGATTCTGGTAAGACTTCCTGCATGGAGCGAATGGATGGAACGAAGCGGACAGAGACCGGCTAGGGAAGTTCTGGAAGGTACGAGATGAGCTAAGCGCTGCTGCAGATGGAGTGATACTGAGGGGCTCCCGAATAGTCATTTCTGCAAGTCTCCAAGAGCGAGCCACCACCCTAGCCCACGAGGGACACCAAGGGACCATGCGGATGAAGTCACGCATGAGGGAAAAGGTGTGGTTACCTGGGCTCGAAGCCGCCGTGGATACCCTAGTAAGAAATTGCTGACCATGTCAGCACACAAGCAGCCAAGAACACCCCGCCCCAGTGATAACAGAGGACGCGGCGACATCCCCGTGGGCACGAATAAGTTTGGAATTCTGGAGTTTTCCGGACGGCAGGGTAACAGCTGTGTTAATCGACAGCTACACAAAATACCCCATAGTCGAAGTGATAGCATCGACATCCTTCGCTCACCTACAACCAGTCCTGGAGAAGACATTTGCACTTTTGGATTATCCCACGAAGTCAAGACGGATAATGGGCCCCCATTTCAAGGAGCAGAGTTTAAAAACATGTTGGCACTGTTGGGAGTCCGCCACCACCGCATCACTCCCCAATGGCCTCAAGCCAACGGGGAAGCCGAACGATTCATGTGGACCCTCAATAAAGTCCTCTGGATTGCAGTCTTCGAGCAGGCCGACCCGGAGGCGGCGCTGCACAGGTTCTTACGGGAATATTGCAGTACCCCACACTGCACGACGAAGAGATCGCCCTGGTCCCTGATGCTGGCCGGGCCCCGGCGGGACACCATCCCCGCAGCCGACGGCTGGGCCCTGGAACCGTATGACCCCGCTAACACCCAAGCATGAAGAACAAGAAACAACGAGCGGGCTAGCGAGAAGAGCAAAGACCATGATCATCGCGCCAGGGTGCACCGTCCTGGTACGGAACCGCCGCAGTGGATGGAAGTTCCGCACAGCGTACGAGCCCGGGAAGTGGACCGTGCTGAAGATCAACGGGACCGCCCTCATGGCTCAAAGAGGTGATGAGACTATCACCGGAAATGTATCCTGGTTCAAGCGAGTACAGGACCCTGAAACAAACCAGATACCTCCTAGCTCTGCGGAGGGTGGGGAAACAGCCGCGGACGGCCTCTTACCAAGCCCGGATGAAGAACAAGCTGTGGCGAGCCCGCCGTCACCCATGGTCGCAGAAGCCGGAACGACTACGACCACCAATACCTCGTCACCTGACATCCCTCGAGCGAGTCGAGGAAGCCACCAACGGAGGTATAGTCTGAGACCCAATCCAAGACCAAGTCAAAGACTCACAGACTTTATGTGTTGATTCCGTTATTTTGTTTAAACACTGACTTGGGATGGGATATAGCGGTCTAGATGCCGTGTGAGCATCGATCATGGACCCTTGGCCCGGAAGGGCATACACACATTGTAACACTCTCTGGCCAGGCGTGGCCAGAGAGCATAAATAAACGCAACACACGTTGAAGGGGGGGGGGGACAGGGAGCCTAATTGAAAATAGTAGGTCCAGTACCAATGCTCCCAAAGACAAGCGTTATACTCACTGACGGGTAGCTGTTCCTAAAGAAAAGAAGATAGGTCAACCTATTCTATTTGGGGAAAGTGTTGGGGTGTTCTCTCAATAAAGTTGGGTAGGGGTGAAAGTGGGGGAATTCCTCCTTTTTTAATTAGTGCCCTCACACACCCTTGCGAGTGTCATGCTTCATCATCGGGCGTTGCTCCTCGTGGGGTGGCGCTGCTGTCCTCCACGGGCCCCGCAAGAGGGCTCTTTAGCGGAGATCTTTTTAAAGGAGACGCCGCAGTTGTGCATGTGGGTGTGTGGGCCCGGAGAAGTGAGTGAGTGTGTTAAAATTATCTTTTGTGGTACCCAGAACCTAATTTTATTCAGGGGTCCATAAGATAAGGTTAAAAAATGTACAGGATGTGGAGACCCTCCTTAGAACAAATGTAGAGGAGGAGTGAGTATTTTACCACTGCTCTCACATCCGTGAAGAAGAATGTGAGTTTTAAAGAAGTGCAATTAGGTCAACATGTTTCGCGCTACATGCAGGTCCCTAGTGGATCCAAGAGCGCTCCGTCAGGACCGTGTAGTGAAGTGAGAATAAAATATAGGAGTCATGGAAGAGGCGCCCTATACTCCTACTGTACCTACACTCTGGTGTCAGTGCATCTTAGTGCTGACTGGAATGTCTAATTCGAAATCCATTACCCAACCTAGTAACAACAGAGATAAAACAAAAGAGAGAAACACAAGGTTTTTGTAAAAAACATCTCAGTAACATGTTCATCATGGTAAACGGTACGTGATGCCATTGTACATCGTATATTCTTGTGAGTGGGCATGCTTAATGTCAAATGCCCAGATCAATGTACTGCCCAAAGTGACAGAGTGGTGCACCTTTTGTCAACCTGTGTGCTCGCATCAACACAGGTGATTAATCACCCTTGTGAGGCTAGACATAGCCTAGGGTGATAGTCATCATGCATGCATACACCATATAATGGTAAACCCCATGGTCAAGAGGTTTTCATCAGAGGCTGTTATGAGAAAAGCTTGTGGAGGTATTCATGCCGTAGTGCTTGTGACAGTCCATTCATCTTTACCGGGTATTGATCTTAAAGTGTGTCATAAACCCATTCGCTAGATGTAAACAGTATTGCCAAACGCTATTATGTGCCACACAAACACACACAAGCTGGAAAAGTTAGAAAATCGCCTACCCCTATCTTAAGGATGGTTGGCCTAACCGGCGCTCAACGGAAAATGCGCGTGAATATCTATGGACCAACATACAAGAACAAACTGGTGAGAGTGGGGTTCTCGTTTACCCACCTCGCTTGAATCGTCTCACCTGAGTCGTGTCCAAAGCAGCCGCAAAATACTAACATTAAGTCACCTCGCAGGGAGCCGTGTGCCTACCCCTCCGTCCTCGCCGCCGGTGATAAAGTGGCTGGCTGGTCAAAATATACGCGCGCGTCGGGGCGGGAGTGACGGGCAGGGGCGTGTTAGACCAATGTTGAGCGTATATGTAGCACTACCCCTTATTTTGTAGGAGCTTGGCGGCCATATTGGAAGGATACGCTCGTCAATCCTACGTGTATCATGGAGTGCCATATTTGAAAGGCTAATAGTGTATGGTACGTTTTTAAATGGCCTTTGTTATCGAAAGTTAAAGCTGAGTTGTGCGGTATCAGATAAAAGTGGGGAATCTCTTTAGTGGTCAATTTCAGAAATCCTATCCCTGGATAACGATGCGGGGCTTCCCTTTTGGCGATTAACCACAGATATCCTGACCCTGGATAGTGACGGTCTTGTAGAATGGAAAAAAACGGTATGAAAACCTGTGGGTTTTTTTTGGGGTCGTGGCTACTAACTAGGGGCGGTCTACTTGTCATAGTTGCGTAAGTTGGCGGCGGTCCATTGGGGTGACGGAGATGGGGACTTGACACTGATCCAACATACATTAATATCGAAATCTAGGGGAAGAGATCAAGTTGCTGGGTCTGCTCTATTAGATCGATGCTGTTCTGAAGAAGTGTGCAATGAGTTCAGGGACTAATGTGCGGCTATGCAGTTCCTAGCATACCGGAATAGTCCAGTATTGATTGAGAACTAGCCTTGGGCCCAGTTGGTGAGTCTTGATGTGGCAAATGCGGGCTAGCTACTAGGCATGGAAACTCTCGTGCTGTTGGGTGTGGCTAGTGTATGGTGGTGTCGGGGGCATTAGGATACATATAGCTCGCAGTGTGGTGGAATTCAAGTTGGAAAGTCATAAAGTATTTATTATGTCAGTTCAGCCCAGGGTATCTCATCATTCAAACCTGATGAGTTGCTCTTTAAACGAAAAACCCAGCGTTGTTCTTGTCTGAAGAGTGTGCTGTTAGTCCAATTAGGATTTGCTTCGATGATGGTCCATCTTAGACTGTCAGGGGTGTGATTCATCTCAAAGAAATGACTTAGTAGTTTCGTATTGGTCTTCCTACAGCGTATGGTACTCCTGTGCTCCCCTATTCTGAGTTTTATAGGTCGTGTAGTCATCCCTACATACTTTTTGTTGCAGGGACATGTGATTAAGTATACGCAATTTTTGGTATTGCAATTTGTATGTTTCTTTTGTTGCCAAGGTCTTGCCAGACCCAGGTCAATATGTTTGGACACTGATGTGAGGGGACATACAGAGCAGGTTCCACACGGGTGGTGGCCCTCGACCGGGGCAGTGCCAATAAAGTGGCTGGTCCTGTTGGTGTCATTTTTGGGCGTGTGTGGACCAGGAGGTCTTTGAAATTCTGGGTGCGTTTAAATGCAAAGAGAGGGAGAGGCCCTGGAGTGAAGGAGCCTGTTTCCAGAATTCTCCAATGTTTCTTAATCGCTTTTTGGATTTTATTTGAATTGGGGGTAAATGTGGTCACACAAGTCATGATTTCTGTCTTAGGTCTGTCCCTGACTTCCAAAAGGGCCTCTCTGTTGTTGTTCTTGGCTCGTTTGTGAGCCTGCCGTATTATTCTCTGGGGGTAGTGGCGTTCAGATAAATTATCTGACAGAATTCTTGATTGTTTTTTAAACTCACTTAAGGTGTCACAATTCCTGCGGAGGAGCAGAAATTGTCCTACAGGCAGGTTGTCCCTCAGTGCTTTGGGGTGATGACTTTCATATATGAGGAGACTATTCCTATCGGTAGGTTTTTGTAGTTAGTTATGTGGAGTTCCCCTTCATGTAGGGAAATTTCGAGGTCTAGGAATGGAATACTCTCTCGTGACCTGGTCCCGGAGAATCTGAGGAATGGATCAAGGGTATTGATCCATTCACAGAACCTCGTGCACAGTTCTTCATCTCCTTTCCAAAATAGGAGGATGTCGTCGATGTAGCGACGCCACACTACTATATTGTTCCTGTAGGGGTTGTTATCCCCTAGGATGAACTTGGCTTCAAAGTTAGCCATGTAGAGGCAGGCCAGACTGGGAGCGAAGGTGCTCCCCATGCTGGTGCCTTGGATCTGGTGGTAAAGCTGTTTCTGAAAGGCAAAGAAATTCTCTTTCAAAGCAAGGGAAGCACAATCGCAAATGAATGAGAAGGGTGTCTCGTAGGGCCATGGATCAACGTCCTGTAATGTTGATTCCAACACTTCAAGGGTAGCGTCTTGGGGAATGTTTGTGTAGAGTGCCTCCACATCGAGAGTGACTAGGAAGTTGATGGTTTCAGGTTCATTGAAGTTTTCGATCAGGTTAAGGACTTCTGTAGTGTCTCTGAGGTAAGTTGGAGTTTCTGTGACCAGTGGTCGTAGATAAAACTCACAGAACTTACTCAACGGTTCAAGCAGGGAGTCGATCCCAGAAACAATGGGGCGTCCCGGGGTGGATTCGTCCCCTTGTGGATCTTAGGTAAAGTGTAGTAGTAGGGGATCCTGGGGTCATCATTGATGAGAATGCTGCTTCCTGTGGGGAGATCCATCCTTCTGTTTCTGCCTCATTGACAAGGCTCTTGATCTTAGTCATCAATCGTGGTGTGGGGTCCTTATTAATGGGTCGGTAGTATTTAGAGTCGGTCAGTTGGCGACGACACTCGACTTCATATGTGTCCACATCCTGGATGACAATGGCGCCACCTTTGTCCGCTGATTTTAGGATGATGCTGGTGTCATTGGTGATGGATTTCAGTAATTTCTTTTCTTCATTGGATATATTGTTAAACGTGTGTCTGACTGGGATAGCTGAAATCTCCTTTAAGACAGCTTGTTCGAAGGTGAGTACTTCGTTGGGTGTCATGGCTGCTGTGGGGGTAAATTTTGACTTCTTCTTCAGACCCGTTCCGGTGTTTGTGGTCTCTGGTTTGTCCTGGAAAAATGCCTTTAGTCTCACCTTCCGAAAGAATTGGTGTAGCTCCTGGTGGAGTCTAAACATATCCTCGGACGGTGTCGGAACGAAACCCAAGCCCTTCTCCAAGAGCTCGGATTCGCCCTCAGACAAAGGTCTAGAAGAAAGATTCACCACTAGAGTCTTTGTCCTGATGTCATGCTCCGTAACGTCATTGGTTCTGGGTCCTGCCAGTGTACATTCTTTGGTCCCCCTCTTCTTCTTCCTCTTCCTTTGCCCCTCCCTCTGTTGTAAAATGGGGGTTCAGGAATTGGTTGTATAGGGGTACCTGGGGTGGGAGTCCTGGTGGTATGTTCCACATCGGTTGGGGTCCCATCCATTGTCCTGAGTACATCTGTGGGTGAAACGGATAAGGTGGAAAGTTCTGATATAAGGTGGCCGATGTGGTCTCTGCATCCCTCTGGAAGTGGGCGTATAATTCCTGCCCTCATAGCCCTCATAGCAGGAGTCGCTGCTCGTTGATCCCGATCTTTCGAGTGGATACTGCTCCCTTCATCCGAAGCCGTCTCATTGTTCTCAAAGACTGGCAGGACCCAGAACCAATGACGTTACGGAGCATGACATCAGGACAAAGACGCTAGTGGTGAATCTTTCTTCTAGACCTTTGTCTGAGGGCGAATCCGAGCTCTTGGAGAAGGGCTTGGGTTTCGTTCCGACACGGTCCGATGATATGTTTAGACTACACCAATTCTTTCGGAAGGTGAGACTAAAGGCATTTTTCCAGGACAAACCAGAGACCACGAACACCGGAACGGGTCTGAAGAAGAAGTCAAAATTTACCCCCACAGCAGCCATGACACCCAACGAAGTACTCACCTTCGAACAAGCTGTCTTAAAGGAGATTTCAGCTATCCCAGTCAGACACACGTTTAACAATATATCCAATGAAGAAAAGAAATTACTGAAATCCATCACCGATGACACCAGCATCATCCTAAAACCAGCGGACAAAGGTGGCGCCATTGTCATCCAGGATGTGGACACATATGAAGTCGAGTGTCGTCGCCAACTGACCGACACTAAATACTACCGACCCATTAATGAGGACCCAACACCACGATTGATGACGAAGATCAAGAGCCTTGTTAATGAGGCAGAAACAGAAGGATGGATCTCCCCACAGGAAGCAGCATTTCTCATCAATGATGACCCCAGGATCCCCTACTACTACACTTTACCTAAGATCCACAAGGGGACGAATCCACCGACGGGACGCCCCATTGTTTCTGGGATCGACTCCCTGCTTGAACCGTTGAGTAAGTTCTGTGAGTTTTATCTACGACCACTGGTCACAGAAACTCCAACTTACCTCAGAGACACTACAGAAGTCCTTAACCTGATCGAAAACTTCAATGAACCTGAAACCATCAACTTCCTAGTCACTCTCGATGTGGAGGCACTCTACACAAACATTCCCCAAGATGCTACCCTTGAAGTGTTGGAATCAACATTACAGGACGTTGATCCATGGCCCTACGAGACACCCATCTCATTCATTTGCGATTGTGCTTCCCATGCTTTGAAAGAGAATTTCTTTGCCTTTCAGAAACAGCTTTACCACCAGATCCAAGGCACCAGCATGGGGAGCACCTTCGCTCCCAGTCTGGCCTGCCTCTACATGGCTAACTTTGAAGCCAAGTTCATCCTAGGGGATAACAACCCCTACAGGACCAATATAGTAGTGTGGCGTCGCTATATCGACGACATCTTCCTATTTTGGAAAGGAGATGAAGAACTGTGCACGAGGTTCTGTGAATGGATCAATACCCTTGATCCATTCCTCAGATTCTTCGGGACCAGGTCACGAGAGAGTATTCCATTCCTAGACCTCGAATTTCCCTACATGAAGGGGAACACCACACAACTAACTACAGAAAACCTACAGATAGGAATAGTCTCCTCATATATGAAAGTCATCACCCCAAAGCACTGAGGGACAACCTGCCTGTAGGACAATTTCTGCGCCTCCGCAGGAATTGTGACACCTTAAGTGAGTTTGAAAAACAATCAAGAATTCTGTCGGATAATTTATCTGAACGCCACTACGCCCAGAGAATAATACGGCAGGCTCACAAACGAGCCAAGAACAACAACAGAGAGGCCCTTTTGGAAGTCAGGGACAGACCTAAGACAGACATCATGACGTGTGTGACCACATTTACCCCCAATTCAAATAAAATCCAAAAAGCGAATAAGAAACATTGGAGAATTCTGAAACAGGCTCCTTCACTCCAGGGCCTCTCCTCTCTTTGCATTTAAACGCACCCAGAATTTCAAAGACCTCCTGGTCCACACACGCCCAAAAATGACAACAGGACCAGCCACTTTATGGGCACTGCCCCCGGTCGAGGGCCACCACCCGTGTGGAACCTGCTCTGTATGTCCCCTCACATCAGTGTCCAAACATATTGACCTGGGTCTGGCAAGACCTTGGCAACAAAAGAAACATACAAATTGCAATACCAAAAATTGCGTATACTTAATCACATGTCCCTGCAACAAAAAGTATGTAGGGATGACTACACGACCTATAAAACTCAGAATAGGGGAGCACAGGAGTACCATACGCTGTAGGAAGACCAATACAGAAACTACTAAGTCATTTCTTTGAGATGAATCACACCCCTGACAGTCTAAGATGGACCATCATCGAAGCAAATCCTAATTGGACTAACAGCACACTCTTCAGACAAGAACAACGCTGGGTTTTTCGTTTAAAGAGCAACTCATCAGGTTTGAATGATGAGATACCCTGGGCTGAACTGACATAATAAATACTTTATGACTTTCCAACTTGAATTCCACCACACTGCGCTGCGAGCTATATGTATCCTAATGCCCCCGACACCACCATACACTAGCCACACCCAACAGCACGAGAGTTTCCATGCCTAGTAGCTAGCCCGCATTTACCACATCAAGACTCACCAACTGGGCCCAAGGCTAGTTCTCAATCAATACTGGACTATTCCGGTATGCTAGGAACTGCATAGCCGCACATTAGTCCCTGAACTCATTGCACACTTCTTCAGAACAGCATCGATCTAATAGAGCAGACCCAGCAACTTGATCTCTTCCCTAGATTTCGATATTAATGTATTGATCTGGGCATTTGACATTAAGCATGCCCACTCACAAGAATATACGATGTACAATGGCATCACCTACTGTTTACCATGATGAACATGTTACTGAGATGTTTGTTACAAAAACCTTGTGTTTCTCTCTTTTGTTTTATCTCTGTTGTTACTAGGTTGGGTAATGGAATTCGAATTAGACATTCCAGTCATGGAGTGCCATATTTGAAAGGCTAATAGTGTATGGTACGTTTTTAAATGGCTTTTGTTATCGAAAGTTAAAGCTGAGTTGTGCGGTATCAGATAAAAGTGGGGAATCTCTTTAGCGGTCAATTTCAGAAATCCTATCCCTGGATAACGATGCGGGGCATCCCTTTTGGCGATTAACCACAAATATCCTGACCCTGGATAGTGACGGTCTTGTAGAATGGAAAAAACCGGTATGAAAACCTTTGGGGTTTTTTTGGGGTCGTGGCTACTAACTAGGGGCGGTCTACTTGTCATAGTTGCGTAAGTTGGCGGCGGTCCATTGGGGTGACAGAGATGGGGACTCGACACTGATCCAACATACATTAGTATCGAAATCTAGGGGAAGAGATCAAGTTGCTGGGTCGGCTCTATTAGATCGATACTGTTCTGAAGAAGTGTGCAATGAGTTCAGGGACTAATGTGTGGCTATGCAGTTCCTAGCATACCAGAATAGTCCAGTATTGATTGAGAACTAGCCTTGGGCCCAGTTGGTGAGTCTTGATGTGGCAAATGCGGGCCAGCTACTAGGCATGGAAACTCTCGTGCTGTTGGGTGTGGCTAGTGTATGGTAGTGTCGGGGCATTAGGATACATATAGCTCGCAGTGTGGTGGAATTCAAGTTGGAAAGTCATAAAGTATTTATTATGTCAGTTCAGCCCAGGGTATCTCATCATTCAAACCTGATGAGTTGCTCTTTAAACGAAAAACCCAGCGTTGTTCTTGTCTGAAGAGTGTGCTGTTAGTCCAATTAGGATTTGCTTCGATGATGGTCCATCTTAGACTGTCAGGGTGTGATTCATCTCAAAGAAATGACTTAGTAGTTTCGTATTGGTCTTCCTACAGCGTATGGTACTCCTGTGCTCCCCTATTCTGAGTTTTATAGGTCGTGTAGTCATCCCTACATACTTTTTGTTGCAGGGACATGTGATTAAGTATACGCAATTTTTTGGTATTGCAATTTGTATGTTTCTTTTGTTGCCAAGGTCTTGCCAGACCCAGGTCAATATGTTTGGACACTGATGTGAGGGGACATACAGAGCAGGTTCCACACGGGTGGTGGCCCTCGACCGGGGGCAGTGCCTATAAAGTGGCTGGTCCTGTTGGTGTCGTTTTTGGGCGTGTGTGGACCAGGAGGTCTTTGAAATTCTGGGTGCGTTTAAATGCAAAGAGAGGAGAGGCCCTGGAGTGAAGGAGCCTGTTTCCAGAATTCTCCAATGTTTCTTAATCGCTTTTTGGATTTTATTTGAATTGGGGGTAAATGTGGTCACACAAGTCATGATTTCTGTCTTAGGTCTGTCCCTGACTTCCAAAGGGCCTCTCTGTTGTTGTTCTTGGCTCAGTTTGTGAGCCTGCCGTATTATTCTCTGGGGGTAGTGGCGTTCAGATAAATTATCCGACAGAATTCTTGATTGTTTTTCAAACTCACTTAAGGTGTCACAATTCCTGCGGAGGCGCAGAAATTGTCCTACAGGCAGGTTGTCTCTCAGTGCTTTGGGGTGATGACTTTCATATATGAGGAGACTATTCCTATCTGTAGGTTTTCTGTAGTTAGTTATGTGGAGTTCCCCTTCATGTAGGGAAATTTCGAGGTCTAGGAATGGAATACTCTCTTGTGACCTGGTCCCGGAGAATCTGAGGAATGGATCAAGGGTATTGATCTATTCACAGAACCTCGTGCACAGTTCTTCATCTCCTTTCCAAAATAGGAGGATGTCGTCGATGTAGCGACGCCACACTACTATATTGGTCCTGTAGGGGTTGTTATCCCCTAGGATGAACTTGGCTTCAAAGTTAGCCATGTAGAGGCAGGCCAGACTGGGAGCGAAGGTGCTCCCCATGCTGGTGCCTTGGATCTGGTGGTAAAGCTGTTTCTGAAAGGCAAAGAAATTCTCTTTCAAAGCAAGGGAAGCACAATCGCAAATGAATGAGATGGGTGTCTCGTAGGGCCATGGATCAACGTCCTGTAATGTTGATTCCAACACTTCAAGGGTAGCGTCTTGGGGAATTTTTGTGTAGAGTGCCTCCACATCGAGAGTGACTAGGAAGTTGATGGTTTCAGGTTCATTGAAGTTTTCGATCAGGTTAAGGACTTCTGTAGTGTCTCTGAGGTAAGTTGGAGTTTCTGTGACCAGTGGTCGTAGATAAAACTCACAGAACTTACTCAACGGTTCAAGCAGGGAGTCGATCCCAGAAACAATGGGGCGTCCCGGGGGTGGATTCGTCCCCTTGTGGATCTTAGGTAAAGTGTAGTAGTAGGGGATCCTGGGGTCATCATTGATGAGAATGCTGCTTCCTGTGGGGAGATCTATCCTTCTGTTTCTGCCTCATTGACAAGGCTCTTGATCTTAGTCATCAATCGTGGTGTGGGGTCCTCATTAATGGGTCGGTAGTATTTAGAGTCGGTCAGTTGGCGACTACACTCGACTTCATATGTGTCCACATCCTGGATGACAATGGCGCCACCTTTGTCCGCTGGTTTTAGGATGATGCTGGTGTCATTGGTGATGGATTTCAGTAATTTCTTTTCTTCATTGGATATATTGTTAAACCAATGACGTTACGGAGCATGACATCAGGACAAAGACGCAAGTGGTGAATCTTTCTTCTAGACCTTTGTCTGAGGGCGAATCCGAGCTCTTGGAGAAGGGCTTGGGTTTCGTTCCGACACGGTCCGATGATATGTTTAGACTCCACCAGGAGCTACACCAATTCTTTCGGAAGGTGAGACTAAAGGCATTTTTCCAGGACAAACCAGAGACCACGAACACCGGAACGGGTCTGAAGAAGAAGTCAAAATTTACCCCCACAGCAGCCATGACACCCAACGAAGTACTCACCTTCGAACAAGCTGTCTTAAAGGAGATTTCAGCTATCCCAGTCAGACACACGTTTAACAATATATCCAATGAAGAAAAGAAATTACTGAAATCCATCACCGATGACACCAGCATCATCCTAAAACCAGCGGACAAATGTGGACACATATGAAGTCGAGTGTCGTCGCCAACTGACCGACACTAAATACTACCGACCCATTAATGAGGACCCAACACCACGATTGATGACGAAGATCAAGAGCCTTGTTAATGAGGCAGAAACAGAAGGATGGATCTCCCCACAGGAAGCAGCATTTCTCATCAATGATGACCCCAGGATCCCCTACTACTACACTTTACCTAAGATCCACAAGGGGACGAATCCACCCCGGGATGCCCCATTGTTTCTGGGATCGACTCCTGCTTGAACCGTTGAGTAAGTTCTGTGACTTTTATCTACGACCACTGGTCACAGAAACTCCAACTTACCTCAGAGACACTACAGAAGTCCTTAACCTGATCGAAAACATCAATGAACCTGAAACCATCAACTTCCTAGTCACTCTCGATGTGGAGGCACTCTACACAAACATTCCCCAAGACGCTACCCTTGAAGTGTTGGAATCAACATTACAGGACGTTGATCCATGGCCCTACGAGACACCCATCTCATTCATTTGCGATTGTGCTTCCCATGCTTTGAAAGAGAATTTCTTTGCCTTTCAGAAACAGCTTTACCACCAGATCCAAGGCACCAGCATGGGAGCACCTTCGCTCCCAGTCTGGCCTGCCTCTACATGGCTAACTTTGAAGCCAAGTTCATCCTAGGGGATAACATCCCCTACAGGACCAATATAGTAGTGTGGCGTCGCTACATCGGCGACATCTTCCTATTTTGGAAAGGAGATGAAGAACTGTGCACGAGGTTCTGTGAATGGATCAATACCCTTGATCCATTCCTCAGATTCTCCGGGACCAGGTCACGAGAGAGTATTCCATTCCTAGACCTCGAATTTCCCTACATGAAGGGGAACTCCACACAACTAACTACAGAAAACCTACAGATAGGAATAGTCTCCTCATATATGAAAGTCATCACCCCAAAGCACTGAGGGACAACCTGCCTGTAGGACAATTTCTGCGCCTCCGCAGGGAAATTGTGACACCTAAGTGAGTTTGAAAAACAATCAAGAATTCTGTCGGATAATTTATCTGAACGCCACTACCCCCAGAGAATAATACGGCAGGCTCACAAACGAGCCAAGAACAACAACAGAGAGGCCCTTTTGGAAGTCAGGGACAGACCTAAGACAGAAATCATGACGTGTGTGACTACATTTACCCCCAATTCAAATAAAATCCAAAAAGCGAATAAGAAACATTGGAGAATTCTGGAAACAGGCTCCTTCACTCCAGGGCCTCTCCCTCTCTTTGCATTTAAACGCACCCAGAATTTCAAAGACCTCCTGGTCCACACACGCCCAAAAATGACAACAGGACCAGCCACTTTATGGGCACTGCCCCCGGTCGAGGGCCACCACCCGTGTGGAACCTGCTCTGTATGTCCCCTCACATCAGTGTCCAAACATATTGACCTGGGTCTGGCAAGACCTTGGCAACAAAAGAAACATACAAATTGCAATACCAAAAATTGCGTATACTTAATCACATGTCCCTGCAACAAAAAGTATGTAGGGATGACTACACGACCTATAAAACTCAGAATAGGGGAGCACAGGAGTACTATACGCTGTAGGAAGACCAATACGAAACTACTAAGTCATTTCTTTGAGATGAATCACACCCCTGACAGTCTAAGATGGACCATCATCGAAGCAAATCCTAATTGGACTAACAGCACACTCTTCAGACAAGAACAACGCTGGGTTTTTCGTTTAAAGAGCAACTCATCAGGTTTGAATGATGAGATACCCTGGGCTGAACTGACATAATAAATACTTTATGACTTTCCAACTTGAATTCCACCACACTGGGCTGCGAGCTATATGTACCCTAATGCCCCGACACTACCATACACTAGCCACACCCAACAGCACGAGAGTTTCCATGCCTAGTAGCTGGCCCGCATTTGCCACATCAAGACTCACCAACTGGGCCTAAGGCTAGTTCTCAATCAATACTGGACTATTCTGGTATGCTAGGAACTGCATAGCCACACATTAGTCCCTGAACTCATTGCACACTTCTTCAGAACAGCATCGATCTAATAGAGCCGACCCAGCAACTTGATCTCTTCCCCTAGATTTCGATACTAATGTATGTTGGATCAGTGTCGAGTCCCCATCTCTGTCACCCCAATGGACCGCCGCCAACTTACGCAACTATGACAAGTAGACCGCCCCTAGTTAGTAGCCACGACCCCAAAAAAACCCCAAAGGTTTTCATACCGGTTTTTTCCATTCTACAAGACCGTCACTATCCAGGGTCAGGATATCTGTGGTTAATCGCCAAAAGGGATGCCCCGCATCGTTATCCAGGGATAGGATTTCTGAAATTGACCGCAAAAGAGATTCCCCACTTTTATCTGATACCGCACAACTCGGCTTTAACTTTCGATAACAAAAGCCATTTAAAAACGTACCATACACTATTAGCCTTTCAAATATGGCGCTCCATGATACACGTCGGATTGACGAGCGTATCCTTCCAATATGGCCGCCAAGCTCCTACAAAATAAGGGGTAGCGCTACATATACGCTCAACATTGGTCTATCCCGCCCCCTGCCCGTCACTCCCGCCCCGACGCGCGCGTATATTTTGACCAGCCAGCCACTTTGTTATCACCGGCGGCGAGGATGGAGGGGTAGGCACACGGCTCCCTGCGAGGTGACTTAATGTGAGTATTTTGCTGCTGCTTTGGACACGACTCAGGTGAGACGATTCAAGCGAGGTGGGTAAGCGAGAACCCCACTTTCACCAGTTTGTTCTTGTATGTTGGTCCATAGATATTCACGCGCATTTTCCGTTGAGCGCCGGTGAGGCCAACCATCCTTAAGATAGGGGTAGGCGATTTTCTAACTTTTGCAGCTTGTGTGTGTTTGTGTGGCACATAATAGCGTTTGGCAATACTGTTTACATCTAGCGAATGGGCTTATGACACACTTTAAGATCAACACCCGGTAAAGATGAATGGACTGTCACAAGCACTATGGCATGAATACCTCCACGAGCTTTTCGCATAACAGCCTCTGATGAAAACCTCTTGACCATGGGGTTTACCATTATATGGTGTATGCATGCATGATGACTATCACCCTAGGCTATGTCTAGCCTCACAAGGGTGATTAATCACCTGTGTTGATGCGAGCACACAGGTTGACAAAAGGTGCACCACTCTGTCACTTTGGGCAGTACATTGATCTGGGCATTTGACATTAAGCATGCCCACTCACAAGAATATACGATGTACAATGGCATCACGTACTGTTTACCATGATGAACATGTTACTGAGATGTTTGTTACAAAAACCTTGTGTTTCTCTCTTTTGTTTTATCTCTGTTGTTACTAGGTTGGGTAATGGAATTCAAATTAGACATTCCAGTCAGCGCTAAGATGCACTGACACCAGATTGTAGGTACAGTAGGAGTATAGGGCGCCTCTTCCCTGACTCCTATATTTTATTCTCCCACTTCACTACACGGTCCTGACGAAGTGCTCTTGGATCCACTAGGGACCTGCATGTAGCGCGAAACATGTTGACCTAATTGCACTTCTTTAAAACTCACATTCTTCTTCACGGATGTGAGAGCAGCGGTAAAATACTCACTCCTCCTCTACATTTGTTCTAAGGAGGGTCTCCACATCCTGTACATTTTTTAACCTTATCTTATGGACCCCTGAATAAAATTAGGTTCTGGGTACCACAAAAGATAATTTTAACACACTCACTCACTTCTCCGGGCCCACACACCCACATGCACAATTGCGGCGTCTCCTTTAAAAAGATCTCCGCTAAAGAGCCCTCTCGCGGGGCCCGTGGAGAACAGCAGCGCCACCCCCACGAGGAGCAACGCCCGATGATGAAGCATGACACTCGCAAGGGTGTGTGAGGGCACTAATTAAAAAGGAGGAATTCCCCACTTTCACCCCTACCCAACTTTGAGAGAACACCCCAACACTTTCCCCAACCAGAATAGGTTGACCTATCTTCTTTTCTTTAGGAACAGCTACCCCTCAGTGAGTATAACACTTGTCTTTGGGAGCATTGGTACTGGACCTACTATTTTCAATTAGGCTCCCTGTCCCCCCTCTTCAACGTGTGTTGTGACTTAAGTATGGCAGCGAGCCGTGGGACACTATTATTATCTATCCTTCCTCTCACTCTATCCCTCCACCATCCTTGGAGACACACGGACCACTCATACTATCACTGAAGGGCCGTCACATCAGGCACCCGCATACACATTAGAGAATGGACAACCCAGGCTTAAGCTTTGATGATGAGACAGTAGCAGAAATTCTTAGGGCACCATCTTTACTAGCAGCAGACGGTAGTGCAGCTTCAGGAAGTAAGAATGATGACTGGAAAGCAATACAAACATTGAGGAAACTTCAGATTATGACCGCCCTCCATGGCATAGTTATGACAGAATACCTACGAACTAATATTGCCCCCAATGGCCTCCTGGTTACACTAACTCCCAGGATCTTCCTAGAGGATCTAACATTCCGCCGTGAATGGTCCAAGATTGCATGGAAGTGTACACAAGATTGGCTCGTTCTAATAATCAACACGGCCAAACGCCTCTCTGATGAACTTTTGATCCAGATCACTTTGGCTGAGAACGGATTAAAAGCTGGTATCTCCATCACAGCGTTCAAATCACGTTTGGCAGAAATAAACGAGGAAATGAATGAACACAAAGAGTTCCTCACTAAACAGAAGATCACAAAACTCCAAAAGGACGTGAAACGTTTTGACCAAGAGAAAATCTATCCATACACCAAGACTACGTCTTCGAGAACAATGAGACGGCTTCGGATAAAGGGAGCAGTATCCACTCGAAAAGATCGGGATCAACGAGCAGCGACTCCAGCTATGAGGGCAGGAATTATACGCCCACTTCCAGAGGGATGCAGAGACAACATCGGCCACCCTTATATCAGAACTTTCCACCTCATCCGTTTCACCCACAGATGTACTCAGGACAATGGATGGGACCCCAACCGATATGGAACATACCACCAGGACTCCCACCCCAGGTACCCTTATACAACCAATTCCTGAACCCCCTTTTACAACAGAGGGAGGGGCAAAGGAAGAGGAAGAAGAAGAGGGGGACCAAAGAATGTACACTGGCAGGACCCAGAACCAATGACGTTACGGAGCATGACATCAGGATAAAGACGCTAGTGGTGAATCTTTCTTCTAGACCTTTGTCTGAGGGCGAATCCGAGCTCTTGGAGAAGGGCTTGGGTTTCGTTCCGACACCGTCCGAGGATATGTTTAGACTCCACCAGGAGCTACACCAATTCTTTCGGAAGGTGAGACTAAAGGCATTTTCCAGGACAAACCAGAGACCACGAACACCGGAACGGGTCTGAAGAAGAAGTCAAAATTTACCCCCACAGCAGCCATGACACCCAACGAAGTACTCACCTTCGAACAAGCTGTCTTAAAGGAGATTTCAGATATCCCAGTCAGACACACGTTTAACAATATATCGAATGAAGAAAAAGAAATTTCTGAAATCCATCACCGATGACACCAGCATCATCCTAAAACCAGCGGACAAAGGTGGCGCCATTGTCATCCAGGATGTGGACACATATGAAGTCGAGTGTCGTCGCCAACTGACCGACACTAAATACTACCGACCCATTAATGAGGACCCCACACCACGATTGATGACTAAGATCAAGAGCCTTGTCAATGAGACAGAAGGATGGATCTCCCCACAGGAAGCAGCATTCTCATCAATGATGACCTCAGGATCCCCTACTACTACACTTTACCTAAGATCCACAAGGGGACAAATCCACCCCCACGACGCCCCATTGTTTCTGGGATCGACTCCCTGCTTGAACCGTTGAGTAAGTTCTGTGACTTTTATCTACGACCACTGGTCACAGAAACTCCAACTTACCTCAGAGACACTACAGAAGTCCTTAACCTGATCGAAAACTTCAATGAACCTGAAACCATCAACTTCCTAGTCACTCTCGATGTGGAGGCACTCTACACAAACATTCCCCAAGACGCTACCCTTGAAGTGTTGGAATCAACATTACAGGACGTTGATCCATGGCCCTACGAGACACCCATCTCATTCATTTGCGATTGTGCTTCCGTTGCTTTGGAAGAGAATTTCTTTGCCTTTCAGAAACAGCATTACCACCAGATCCAAGGCACCAGCATGGGGAGCAGATTTGCTCCCAGTCTGGCCTGCCTCTACATGGCTAACTTTGAAGCCAAGTTCATCCTAGGGGATAACAACCGCTACAGGACCAATATAGTAGTGTGGCGTCGCTACATCGACGACATCCTCCTATTTTGGAAAGGAGATGAAGAACTGTGCACGAGGTTCTGTGAATGGATCAATACCCTTGATCCATTCCTCAGATTCTCCGGGACCAGGTCACGAGAGAGTATTCCATTCCTAGACCTCGAAATTTCCCTACATGAAGGGGAACTCCACACAACTAACTACAGAAAACCTACAGATAGGAATAGTCTCCTCATATATGAAAGTCATCACCCCAAAGCACTGAGGGACAACCTGCCTGTAGGACAATTTCTGCGCCTCCGCATGGAATTGTGACACCTAAGTGAGTTTGAAAAACACTCAGGAATTCTGTCGGATAATTTATCTGAACGCCACTACCCCCAGAGAATAATACGGCAGGCTCACAAGCGAGGCCAAGAACAACAACAGAGAGGCCCTTTTGGAAGTCAGGGACAGACCTAAGACAGAAACCATGACGTGTGTGACCACATTTACCCCCAATTCAAATAAAATCCAAAAAGCGATTAAGAAACATTGGAGAATTCTGGAAACAGGCTCCTTCACTCCAGGGCCTCTCCCTCTCTTTGCATTTAAACGCACCCAGAATTTCAAAGACCTCCTGGTCCACACACGCCCAAAAACGACACCAACAGGACCAGCCACTTTATGGGCACTGCCCCCGGTCGAGGGCCACCACCCGTGTGGAACCTGCTCTGTATGTCCTCTCACATCAGTGTCCAAACATATTGACCTGGGTCTGGCAAGACCTTGGCAACAAAAGAAACGTACAAATTGCAATACCAAAAATTGCGTATACTTAATCACATGTCCCTGCAACAAAAAGTATGTAGGGATGACTACACGACCTATAAAACTCAGAATAGGGGAGCACAGGAGTACCATACGCTGTAGGGAGACCAATACGAAACTACTAAGTAATTTCTTTGAGATGAATCACACCCCTGACAGTCTAAAATGGACCATCATCGAAGCAAATCCTAATTTGACTAACAGCACACTCTTCAGACAAGAACAACGCTGGGTTTTTCGTTTAAAGAGCAACTCATCAGGTTTGAATGATGAGATACCCTGGAGCTGAACTGACATAATAAATACTTTATGACTTTCCAACTTGAATTCCACCACACTGCGCTGCGAGCTATATGTATCCTAATGCCCCCGACAGCACCATACACTAGCCACACCCAACAGCACAAGAGTTTCCATGCCTAGTAGCTAGCCCGCATTTGCCACATCAAGACTCACCAACTGAGCCCAAGGCTAGTTCTCAATCAATACTGGACTATTCCGGTATGCTAGGAACTGCATAGCCGCACATTAGTCCCTGAACTCATTGCACACTTCTTCAGAACAGCATCGATCTAATAGAGCAGACCCAGCAACTTGATCTCTTCCCCTAGATTTCGATACTAATGTATGTTGGATCAGTGTCGAGTCCCCATCTCCGTCACCCCAATGGACCGCCCCCAACTTACGCAACTATGACAAGTAGACCGCCCCTACTAAGTAGCCACGACCCCCAAAAAACCCCATGGGTTTTCATACCGGTTTTTTCCATTCTACAAGACCTTCACTATCCAGGGTCAGGATATCTGTGGTTAATCGCCAAAAGGGAAGCCCCGCATCGTTATCCAGGGATAGGATTTCTGAAATTGACCGCTAAAGAGATTCCCCACTTTTATCTGATACCGCACAACTCAGCTTTAACTTTCGATAACAAAGGCCATTTAAAAACGTACCATACACTATTAGCCTTTCAAATATGGCGCTCCATGATACACGTCGGATTGACGAGCGTATCCTTCCAATATGGCCGCCAAGCTCCTACGAAATAAGGGGTAGCGCTACATATACGCTCAACATTGGTCTAACACGCCCCCTGCCCGTCACTCCCGCCCCGACACGCGTGTATATTTTGACCAGCCAGCCACTTTGTTATCACCGGCGGCGAGGACGGAGGGGTAGGCACACGGCTCCCTGCGAGGTGACTTAATGTGAGTATTTTGCTGCTGCTTTGGACACGACTCAGGTGAGACGATTCAAGCGAGGTGGGTAAACGAGAACCCCACTCTCACCAGTTTGTTCTTGTATGTTGGTCCATAGATATTCACACGCATTTTCCATTAAGCGCCGGTGAGGCCAACCATCCTTAAGATAGGGGTAGGCGATTTTCTAACTTTTGCAGCTTGTGTGTGTTTGTGTGGCACATAATAGCGTTTGGCAATACTGTTTACATCTAGCGAATGGGCTTATGACACACTTTAAGATCAACACCCGGTAAAGATGAATGGACTGTCACAAGCACTACGGCATGAATACCTCCACAAGCTTTTCTCATAACAGCCTCTGATGAAAACCTCTTGACCATGGGGTTTACCATTATATGGTGTATGCATGCATGATGACTATCACCCTAGGCTATGTCTAGCCTCCCAAGGGTGATTAATCACCTGTGTTGATGCGAGCACACAGGTTGACAAAAGGTGCACCACTCTGTCACTTTGGGCAGTACATTGATCTGGGCATTTGGCATTAAGCATGCCCACTCACAAGAATATACGATGTACAATGGCATCACGTACTGTTTACCATGATGAACATGTTACTGAGATGTTTGTTACAAAAACCTTGTGTTTCTCTCTTTTGTTTTATCTCTGTTGTTACTAGGTTGGGTAATGGAATTCGAATTAGACATTCCAGTCAGCGCTAAGATGCACTGACACCAGATTGTAGGTACAGTAGGAGTATAGGGCGCCTCTTCCCTGACTCCTATATTTTATTCTCACTTCACTTCACTACACGGTCCTGACGAAGCGCTCTTGGATCCACTAGGGACCTGCATGTAGCGCGAAACATGTTGACCTAATTGCACTTCTTTAAAACTCACATTCTTCTTCACGGATGTGAGAGCAGCGGTAAAATACTCACTCCTCCTCTACATTTGTTCTAAGGAGGGTCTCCACATCCTGTAAATTTTTTAACCTTATCTTATGGACCCCTGAATAAAATTAGGTTCTGGGTACCACAAAAGATAATTTTAACACACTCACTCACTTCTCCGGGCCCACACACCCACATGCACAATTGCGGCGTCTCCTTTAAAAAGATCTCCGCTAAAGAGCCCTCTCGCGGGGCCCGTGGAGGACAGCAGCGCCACCCCCACGAGGAGCAACGCCCGATGATGAAGCATGACACTCGCAAGGGTGTGTGAGGGCACTAATTAAAAAATGAGGAATTCCCTCACTTTCACCCCTACCCAACTTTGAGAGAACACCCCAACACTTTCCCCAACCAGAATAGGTTGACCTATCTTCTTTTCTTTAGGAACAGCTACCCCTCAGTGAGTATAACGCTTGTCTTTGGGAGCATTGGTACTGGACCTACTATTTTCAATTAGGCTCCCTGTCCCCCCCCTCTTCTACGTGTGTTGTGACTTAAGTATGGCAGTGAGCCGTGGGAGACTATTATTATCTATCCTTCCTCTCTCTCTATCCCTCCACCATCCTTGGAGACACACGGATCACTCATACTATCACTGAAGGGCCGTCACATCAGGCACCCGCATACACATTAGAGAATGGACAACCCAGGCTTAAGCTTTGATGATGAGACAGTAGCAGAAATTCTTAGGGCACCATCTTTACTAGCAGCAGACGGTAGTGCAGCTTCAGGAAGTAAGAATGATGACTGGAAAGCAATACAAACATTGAGGAAACTTCAGATTATGACCGCCCTCCATGGCATAGTTATGACAGAATACCTACGAGCTAATATTGCCCCCAATGGCCTCCTGGTTACACTAACTCCCAGGATCTTCCTAGAGGATCTAACATTCCGCCGTGAATGGTCCAAGATTGCATGGAAGTGTACACAAGATTGGCTCGTTCTAATAATCAACACGGCCAAACGCCTCTCTGATGAACTTTTGATCCAGATCACTTTGGCTGAGAACGGATTAAAAGCTGGTATCTCCATCACAGCGTTCAAATCACGTTTGGCAGAAATAAACGAGGAAATGAATGAACACAAAGAGTTCCTCACTAAACAGAAGATCACAAAACTCCAAAAGGACGTGAAACGTTTTGACCAAGAGAAAATCTATCCATACACCAAGGAAGACTACGTCTTCGAGAACAATGAGACGGCTTCGGATGAAGGGAGCAGTATCCACTCGAAAAGATCGGGATCAACGAGCAGCGACTCCAGCTATGAGGGCAGGAATTATACGCCCACTTCCAGAGGGATGCAGAGACAACATCTGCCACCCTTATATCAGAACTTTCCACCTCATCCGTTTCACCCACAGATGTACTCAGGACAATGGATGGGACCCCAACCGATATGGAACATACCACCAGGACTCCCACCCCAGGTACCCTTATACAACCAATTCCTGAACCCCCCTTTTTACAACAGAGGGAGGGGCAAAGGAAGAGGAAGAAGAAGAGGGGGACCAAAGAATGTACACTGGCAGGACCCAGAACCAATGACTTTACGGAGCATGACATCAGGACAAAGACGCTAGTGGTGAATCTTTCTTCTAGACCTTTGTCTGAGGGCGAATCCGAGCTCTTGGAGAAGGGCTTGGGTTTCGTTCCGACACCGTCCGATGATATGTTTAGACTCCACCAGGAGCTACACCAATTCTTTCGGAAGGTGAGACTGAAGGCATTTTTCCAGGACAAACCAGAGACCACGAACACCGGAACGGGTCTGAAGAAGTCAAAATTTACCCCCACAGCAGCCATGACACCCAACGAAGTACTCACCTTCGAACAAGCTGTCTTAAAGGAGATTTCAGATATCCCAGTCAGACACACGTTTAACAATATATCCAATGAAGAAAATAAATTTCTGAAATCCATCACCGATGACACCAGCATCATCCTAAAACCAGCGGACAAAGGTGGCGCCATTGTCATCCAGGATGTGGACACATATGAAGTCGAGTGTCGTCGCCAACTGACCGACTCTAAATACTACCGACCCATTAATGAGGACCCCACACCACGATTGATGACTAAGATCAAGAGCCTTTCAATGAGGCAGAAACAAAAGGATGGATCTCCCCACAGGAAGCAGCATTCTCATCAATGATGACCCCAGGATCCCCTACTACTACACTTTACCTAAGATCCACAAGGGGACGAATCCACCCCCGGGACGCCCCATTGTTTCTGGGATCGACTCCCTGCTTGAACCGTTGAGTAAGTTCTGTGAGTTTTATCTACGACCACTGGTCACAGAAACTCCAACTTACCTCAGAGACACTACAGAAGTCCTTAACCTGATCGAAAACTTCAATGAACCTGAAACCATCAACTTCCTAGTCACTCTCGATGTGGAGGCACTCTACACAAACATTCCCCAAGACACTACCCTTGAAGTGTTGGAATCAACATTACAGGACGTTGATCCATGGCCCTACGAGACACCCATCTCATTCATTTGCGATTGTGCTTCCCATGCTTTGAAAGAGAATTTCTTTGCCTTTCAGAAACAGCTTTACCACCAGATCCAAGGCACCAGCATGGGGAGCACCTTCGCTCCCAGTCTGGCCTGCCTCTACATGGCTAACTTTGAAGCCAAGTTCATCCTAGGGGATAACAACCCCTACAGGACCAATATAGTAGTGTGGCGTCGCTACATCGACGACATCCTCCTATTTTGGAAAGGAGATGAAGAACTGTGCACAAGGTTCTGTGAATGGATCAATACCCTTGATCCATTCCTCAGATTCTCCGGGACCAGGTCACGAGAGAGTATTCCATTCCTAGACCTCGAAATTTCCCTACATGAAGGGGAACTCCACACAACTAACTACAGAAAACCTACAGATAGGAATAGTCTCCTCATATATGAAAGTCATCACCCCAAAGCACTGAGGGACAACCTGCCTGTAGGACAATTTCTGCGCTCCGCAGGAATTGTGACACCTTAAGGGAGTTTGAAAAACACTCAGGAATTCTGTCGGATAATTTATCTGAACGCCACTACCCCCAGAGAATAATACGGCAGGCTCACAAACGAGCCAAGAACAACAGAGAGGCCCTTTTGGAAGTCAGGGACAGACCTAAGACAGAAACCATGACGTGTGTGACCACATTTACCCCCAATTCAAATAAAATCCAAAAAGCGATTAAGAAATATTGGAGAATTCTGGAAACAGGCTCCTTCACTCCAGGGCCTCTCCCTCTCTTTGCATTTAAACGCACCCAGAATTTCAAAGACCTCCTGGTCCACACACGCCCAAAAACGACACCAACAGGACCAGCCACTTTATGGGCACTGCCCCCGGTCGAGGGCCACCACCCGTGTGGAACCTGCTCTGTATGTCCTCTCACATCAGTGTCCAAACATATTGACCTGGGTCTGGCAAGACCTTGGCAACAAAAGAAACATACAAATTGCAATACCAAAAATTGCGTATACTTAATCACATGTCCCTGCAACAAAAAGTATGTAGGGATGACTACCACGACCTATAAAACTCAGAATAGGGGAGCACAGGAGTACCAACGCTGTAGGAAGACCAATACGAAACTACTAAGTCATTTCTTTGAGATGAATCACACCCCTGACAATCTAAGATAAACCATCATCGAAGCAAATCCTAATTGGACTAACAGCACACTCTTCAGACAAGAACAACGCTGGGTTTTTCGTTTAAAGAGCAACTCATCAGGTTTGAATGATGAGATACCCTGGGCTGAACTGACATAATAAATACTTTATGACTTTCCAACTTGAATTCCACCACACTGCGCTGCGAGCTTTATGTATCCTAATACCCCCGACACCACCATACACTAGCCACACCCAACAGCATGAGAGTTTCCATGCCTAGTAGCTAGCCCGCATTTGCCACATCAAGACTCACCAACTGAGCCCAAGACTAGTTCTCAATCAATATTGGACTATTCCGGTATGCTAGGAACTGCATAGCCGCACATTAGTCCCTGAACTCATTGCACACTTCTTCAGAACAGCATCGATCTAATAGAGCAGACCCAGCAACTTGATCTCTTCCCCTAGATTTCGATACTAATGTATGTTGGATCAGTGTCGAGTCCCCATCTCCGTCACCCCAATGGACCGCCGCCAACTTACGCAACTATGACAAGTAGACCGCCCCTAGTTAGTAGCCACGACCCCAAAAAAAACCCATGGGTTTTCATACCGGTTTTTTCCATTCTACAAGACCATCACTATCCAGGGTCAGGATATCTGTGGTTAATCGCCAAAGGGAAGCCCCGCATCGTTATCCAGGGATAGGATTTCTGAAATTCACCGCTAAAGAGATTCCCCACTTTTATCTGATACTGCACAACTCAGCTTTAACTTTCGATAACAAAGGCCATTTAAAAACGTACCATACACTATTAGCCTTTCAAATATGGCGCTGCATGATACACGTCGGATTGATGAGCGTATCCTTCCAATATGGCCGCCCAGCTCCTACGAAATAAGGGGTAGCGCTACATATACGCTCAACATTGGTCTAACACGCCCCCTGCCCGTCACTCCCGCCCTGACACGCGCGTATATTTTGACCAGCCAGCCACTTTGTTATCACCGGCGGCGAGGACGGAGGGGTAGGCACACGGCTCCCTGCGAGGTGACTTAATGTGAGTATTTTGCTGCTGCTTTGGACACGACTCAGGTGAGACGATTCAAGCGAGGTGGGTAAACGAGAACCCCACTCTCACCAGTTTGTTCTTGTATGTTGGTCCATAGATATTCACGTGCATTTTCCGTTGAGCGCCGGTGAGGCCAACCATCCTTAAGATAGGGGTAGGCGATTTTCTAACTTTTGCAGCTTGTGTGTGTTTGTGTGGCACATAATAGCGTTTGACAATACTGTTTACATCTAGCGAATGGGCTTATGACACACTTTAAGATCAACACCCGGTAAAGATGAATGGACTGTCACAAGCACTACGGCATGAATACCTCCACAAGCTTTTCTCATAACAGCCTCTGATGAAAACCTCTTGACCATGGGGTTTACCATTATATGGTGTATGCATGCATGATGACTATCACCCTAGGCTATGTCTAGCCTCCCAAGGGTGATTAATCACCTGTGTTGATGCGAGCACACAGGTTGACAAAAGGTGCACCACTCTGTCACTTTGGGCAGTACATTGATCTGGGCATTTGACATTAAGCATGCCCACTCACAAGAATATACGATGTACAATGGCATCACGTACTGTTTACCATGATGAACATGTTACTGAGATGTTTGTTACAAAAACCTTGTGTTTCTCTCTTTTGTTTTATCTCTGTTGTTACTAGGTTGGGTAATGGAATTCGCATTAGACATTCCAGTCAGCGCTAAGATGCACTGACACCAGATTGTAGGTACAGTAGGAGTATAGGGCGCCTCTTCCCCGACTCCTATATTTTATACTCACTTCACTTCACTACACGGTCCTGACGAAGCGCTCTTGGATCCACTAGGGACCTGCATGTAGCGCGAAACATGTTGACCTAATTTGCACTTCTTTAAAATTCACATTCTTCTTCACGGATGTGAGCGCATGCGGTAAAATACTCACTCACTCCTTCTCTACATTTGTTCTAAGGAGGGTCTCCACATCCTGTACAACCTTATCTTATGGACCCCTGAATAAAATTAGGTTCTGGGTACCACAAAAGATAATTTTAACACACTCACTTCTCCGGGCCCACACACCCACATGCACAACTGTGGCGTCTCCTTTAAAAAGATCTCCACTAAAGAGCCCTCTCGCGGGGCCCGTGGAGGACAGCAGCGCCACCCCCACGAGGAGCAACGCCCGATGATGAAGCATGACACTCGCAAGGGTGTGTGAGGGCACTAATTAAAAAATGAGGAATTCCCTCACTTTCACCCCTACCCAACTTTATTGAGAGAACACCCCAACACTTTCCCCAACCAGAATAGCATAAATAAACGGGCAGAGGTCGCTCGTGGCTTCAGGCCCAGAATAGCATACTGTGTGCCTGTGTCAGCTCCCTGCAGCTAAGATAATTACCTCCTGCCGAGCAGCGTCACAGAGTCCTCTGTCTAAGATGGCTAGAAACTGATTGCTATTTTGAAGTGGTTTCGTATTGAAGTCAAATGTACGTATCAGCGTCTGTAGTTACTCGTGCCGATTTTATTCAGACTTTACCCATATATAGTCAACCAATTTTAATCCAAAAGCCTGGCCATCTAGTTAAGATGTACCAAGAAAAGGTTAAATACTTAGGGTGAGGTAAGGAGCCATGGTCTTATCATACAATATTACATAATGTAATTGGCTTACATTGTGGGCTTAACAGCAAAGATAGAAATAGTACGTTTTTATGGGTGGGCAGGAGAAGGTTTAATTGATACATTGAGAGATGTCATATTATTTGAGAGATATTTCGGATTCATTATTCTGCTGATGAGTTAGTCGTGAAGGGACTAAAAGGCAGGAGAGTGGGTTTGAGATCAGTAGAAACTAGGGTTGGAGAATACCTTTGAAAAATTGCATAATTGTTCCCAGAACTCCGTTAGGTATTTAACTTATAATCTAGTTTAGGTGGAAAAAAGGATGAGAGGAAAAGAAAAGGCATGAAGTACTGAGGGGAGAGACCAAAATAAAAGGAAATAGTCGTCAATCAAGTTCTCTTGAGGAAACAAGTGTCCAGGGCTGTATTGTCATTGTTTGGTGTAGGGAATCTTACCAGATATTGTGTTGTCCATAAGCATTGAGCTGAGAGAGGCCCTATGTTCGCCTTAGTTAGAAATGTTTCGGATAAACATACATGGTGTCCCTCGAAGTCAAGTATCGTACTTATGATTGGATGCAGAATACCATTCTAGGTCATAGTCCATAGAAATTTCAGAGCCAGTAGTGCCACTCAGGGTCTTTGTTTAGTCCTTTGGCCACAGTTCCAAATCGGATAATGAGGGCACTCTCTTGTTGTCTTAGTTTCAGTTCTAAGTTTACAACACATGCTTGTTTTTGAATTTCATCAAGCCACAGAAAGAGAAGTTTCGGTGGTGTGGATGGTGTTTTACCAATGGTTGTTTCAGATCATTTTTGTAGATATCGCGGTAGTGTTCCTGAAACCTTGTTTTTAGGGATCTGATTGTACTCCCTATATAGTGTTGATTACAAGGGCAGGAGATGAGATAAATTACATTGGTGATCTCGCAGTTTGTAGGGGCTTCCTATTGCTGTAGGTTTTTCAAGCTTGGATTTGCATATAGCTGTGTCTGAACTGTGGTGGCAAAGTGAGCTAAAGAACGATGATGGATTCAACCCAGATCTGTGACTGGGGATGAGTGTCTGAAATGTTTCAGCGCTCAGTCCATCATCTCCTTGTGTTTGCTTTGTTCGCACTAAGTTGGCAGGGTATGCCCAGACGTGGGTCCCTTGCTCACTTTGCCACTGGATTCAAGCTAGCCTGGCTGATGAGGGCTGTTAGCCCGAAACCGGTCCCAGGATGCTTGTTTCCGGGCCAGGGAAGACATGGCTTGGCAGTTTGGGCTGGACTGTTCCCATGAGGCACAGGGTCAAGACTGATTTGCATATAGCTGTGTCTGAACTGGGGTGGCGAAGTGAGCTAAAGAACCATGATGGATTCAACCCAGATCTGTGACTGGGGGTGAGTGTCTGAAAAGTTTCAGCGCTCCGTCCATCATCTCCTTGTGTTTACTTCTCACTACCTGCCAGTGTTTTCTCATGATTTGATACACTTTGGGGGACATTGAGTTAAAACATGTAATAAATCTCGCTGGTATATATTCACTGAAAAAACCATAGGTTTTAGGGACAGTTATAGTTAGTTGGACATTGCACTCGTACAAAACCCATGAAATTCCCCCGTTATAGTTAGTTCAGCTAACTATAACTCGCGCCCCCGCAATGCACTGCTGATGACGTCACATATTACATCACTCATGACATGGTCAGTGACATCACTGATGACATCTCAAATGACATCACTGATGACATCATCCAGTGACTGTGTGTTTCTGTAAAGTTTAAATATTTTTAATATATATAGGGAAAGGCGTATTGAAGAATGAGTGGGTGTATAAGTGTCTGTATGGATGATTTAGTAGGTGCGTGACTAACTCTATAAGTGAGTGATTAAACGTATCTTACTGAATGCATGGGTTAGTGACTAAACTGGGTGAATGTCTGTATCCGTCTGTCTGTTGCTGTGTAAGTGGCTGCAGGGGTTTGTGAATAGCTACATGAGTGTCTATATGAGTTATTGATTGATTGAGTATCTGTATGGGTTCCTGAGTGTTTGTGTGGGTGGGGTGTGTGCGACTCTGTGCATAGATGTGTGAGTGGGTGATTCACTGGGTGGATGGTTTCAAGAGTGCATCTGTGATAGACTGTATGGGTGGGTAAGTGTGTGTAAGAGTGTGTTAGTGAGTGAATGTATGTCCCAGTGGTACATGTGTGAGTAACTACATATGTGAAAGGCAGTATATATGTGTGTTGGAGTATATAAATAGCTATAAGCGAGAGTGTGTGATTGTGAGAGTGACTGTATGGATGAGTGTGTGCTTGTATCAGTGATTGTATAAGAGCGTAAGAATGTGCTAGTATTTGTAGGAGTAAGTGAGCTGGTGTGTGTATAACTGTATAGGTGAGTAAATGGCAGTGTGTTTAATTATTTGCATGACTGACTAGGTGTGTGAGTACCTCTATGGATGAGTGGCGGTGTTTGAGTGTCTATATAGGAGTATGAGTGCATATGATAGTCCTGTACTGAGTGACCGTAAGTATGAGTGACTGTACGGGTGAGTGAGTGGATGTGTGTGTAGACCTAAGAATCAGTGAGTGGGTATGTAGTTATTGGTGTTGGAGTGTCTATGGTTTTGCGAATGGCAGTCTGTAATTCAGAGTGGGTGTATCAAAGGTTATATTAGGGTGTGAGGAGGTGCATCAGATTATCACGTGGATGATGTCATCAGTGATGTCATTTGAGATGTCATCAGTGATGTCACTGACCATGTCATGAGTGATGTAATATGTGACGTCATCAGCAGTGCATTGCGGGGGCGCGAGTTATAGTTAGCTGAACTAACTATAACGGGGGAATTTCACGGGTTTTGTACGAGTGCAATGTCCAACTAACTATAACGTGCCTGAAACCTATGGTTTTTTCAGTGAATTTCAAAGGTTTTTTAAATGCTAATTCCTAACTATAACATGTCTAAAACCTATGGTTTTTTTCAGTGAATTTCAAAGGTTTTGTAAATGACATTTTTTAAATGTATTAATTGTTATATTTAGTTTTTTGATACTGATTTACTACATTTTTTTTAAACTATTTATTTTTAGATATTTTATTTTTTAAATTACATTGTAATTACATTATACATTACATTACAAAATATACTTTCTCAGAATGAATTACTTTAGTTTAAATACTTTGCAAATAGGCAATAGACTTTTAAGTACAGTAGTTACAGTTGTTGTAATGGGCAACACAATTTCAAACACAATGCAACATTGAGCTCAATGTGAATTTCTAGTTAAATGCAATTAGTTACTTTATGGATTACTTTTCTAACCACAGGACTGGATCCTAGATTCAGTCCTGGGACATCTCCTGTAAACAGTTGAGTAAAAGCGTTTTGGTTACAGTAGTGATTTTTAAGGAATATTATTGTATTTTAAAAGTTGACACAAACTTATTCACATAGAATCACCAATGTTATCCTATGGGAGGAAATTCACTTAGCAGGCAAGTAGTGTTATGGTTACTTTTTCTTACTCAGTGGTGGATCCTGGATCCAGCACTGGTGCATCTCCTGTAAACAGTTGAAAGAATGCGTTTAAGTCATACAGGCGATTTTTAAGGAATATTTGTAGTTTGTGAAAATCGACACTTTGAAACTTTTCTGCTGAAAACCAGACAATGGATTCCTATGGAAGGAAATACAAGTTACTGGTAAGTACGGTTAGAATTACTTTTCAGGATCTGTACTGGGCTCAAAGATGCAGTACTGAGGTCTCTCCTGATAACAGGTGAGTAAATTGGAATTCGTAGTTCAGCTGATTTTAGAGGAATATTATAAAGTTCCAAAACTCCACACTTAGAAGAATTTCCAAGTGAAACCAGTCAATGTTAGCCTATGGAAGGAAATTCAAGTTACTGGTAAATACGGTTAAAATTACTTTTCAGGATCAGTACTGGGCTCAAAGATGCAGCACTGAGGTCTCTCGTGATAACAGGTGAGTAAATTGGAATTCGTAGTTCGGCTGATTTTGGAGGAATATTTGCACAATGGTGAAGGAAGGGGGTGGGGCCTGAGGTGACATGTCTGCAAACCCGCCCTGTGGCGCGTTTTAAGTTGGAGAATTAATTCCTAATCAATCCCGAGGGTCCCTGGGGGCCAACTAGCCCACCCTGTACCTCCAGTATGCGCCAGGGAGCTGCGTTGCAGAGAGGTGTTCAGAGGCCACGCCCCTTTTTACACCTCTGTGCAACGCAGCTCTGTGGCGCTTTATGGACGTACCTGGTGGGCTAGTTGGTCCCCAGGGACCCTCAGGATTGAAGAGGATTTATTTCCCCATCTTAAAACGCGCCACGGGGCCTGTTTGCACACATGTCACCTGAAGCCACGCCCCCTCCCTTCACCACTGTGCAAACGCGCCCGTGGCGCGTTTTAAGTTGGGGATTAAGTCCCCTTGAATACTGAGGGTCCCTGGAGTCCAACTAGCCCACCATGTACCTCCAAAAGCGCCACAGAGCTGCGTTGCAGAGAGGTGTAAAAGGGGCGTGGCCTCTGTACACCTCTCTGCAACGCAGCCCCTAACGCATACTGGAGGTTCCTGGTGGGCTAGTTGGCCTCAGGGACCCCCAGTATTAAGGGGAATTACTTCCCCTTCTTAAAAAGTGCCAGGGGCGCGTTTGCAGACTGCTGCAGGGAGGGCGGGGCCTCCAGCACGATGCCGGTCTTTTTTTTTTTTTGTATGGGAGGGGGGCTGCGTGGCCCCCCTTCCCTCGGCCACTTTTGGCCCCGTGGACCCCATCCCCCGGGGCCTCAGGATTTTTTTTTTTAATAAAGATAACGGGAAGGGGGCCGCGTAGACCCCCTTCCCTGGGCCTCTATTGGCCCCGGGGACCCCATCCCCCGGGGCATGCCCTCTTTTTTTTTTCCTTAAAATATTTGGAGGGTGGCTGCGTGGCCCCCCTCGCCAGGCCATTTAGGCCCCCGGGACCCCATCCCCCGGGGCCGGCCTTTACGTTTTTTATTTTTTTTATTTTAATTTGTAGGGGAGGGGGCCACGTGGCCCTCCTCCTGGGCCACTACTAGCCCGGGGACCCCATCCCCGGGGCTGGCCCTCTCCGTTGGGGACCGTTGGGGGGGGGTCACCAATCCCCCACGGTCCCGCCGGCTCCCGCATCCTGCGGGAGCCGGCATTGCTTTTCCACATGGGGAGCTGCTAAGATGCAGCTCCCCGTGTGGAAAAGCAATCGGCTTTGGTTTTTGGAAGAGAGAGCACTCTCTTCCAAAAACCAAAGCAGTTTGCTATGACAGGACGGGAGCCACGAGGCTCCCCCTGCCATAGCAAACTACAGGAGTCCCGGGGGTGAGCACCCGGGACACTGCAAGAGCCCGGGCTGGGGGTGGTGGTCCCCAGGGCCATCAAGGGCTCCAGGAGGGGGCCGCGCAGCCCCCTCCCTCCATTGGCAAATCCCGGGGAGGTGGTGGTCCCTGGGGCTCGGGGGTCCGTAACGGACCCCTATATTGAAATATTTAGTGCCCCGGGGAGGTGGCGGTCACCGGGGCGTGTGGGGGGGCACGAGCCCCCCCCACACAGGTTAATTTTTTTTTTTTAAAAGAAGCCCCGGGGGGTGGCGGTCCCCGGGGCTGCAAGAGAGCGGAGAGCCCTCCCGCACCAATTTTTTATTTAAAGCCCCGGGGGGTGGTGGTCCCTGGGGGGCCTTAGAGGCCCCCCCTCATAAAATCTAAACCCACCCCCCTTATGCCCCCGGGACTTGGGCCACCCGGGGGCAAATTAGCATCAAAGCGCGGGAGACCGCGCTTCGATTTTTTTTTTTTTTTTTTAAATCGGCGGGATCCTCGCACCCTAAGCGCATCCCGCCGATTTAAAAAAAAAAAATGCTTTTTTCTGCCCAGGGGGTCCTTGTGGGACCCCCTGAGCAGACCTAGGGGGTCAGGGTGTTTCTACCCTGCCCCCTTTGTGCGTTTTGCGCACTTGTTTCTTGAGCCTCGGTTCTACCGAGGGACAAAATGGCTGCCAACACTTCCTGATTTGGAGTGTTGACAGCCAATTAGCATGCAGCTCGTGATCGGGAGGGTACGCGGACCCTACTCGGCCATAGATATATATGTGACTTTACTTTTGATTTTCTCAGGAACTACTGAACGGATTTACACCATTTAAGCAAAAGGCACGACACTGAACCAAGGGCTACCTATTTGCCAAATTTGGTGTAATTCCGTTCAGCAGTTCAGGCTGTAGCTGCGACTAAAGATTCCTATGGAAAATTGCATGGGGAAAACGCGTTTTGGGACCCCCCTTTTTTCTCGGCCCCCGCTTGACGAATCACCCCGAGACTTTCAGGATAGGAGCGGACCGGAGCGCCCCAACAAGTTTGAAAATTTCGCGAAGATTCGTCAACCGGCGCCAAAGTTATTTCAAATAGAATGTTGCGGATTTCCTATGGAAAATAGGTCCTAACTATAACTATCTACTGGCGACCGCCAGTAGATAATATATGATATATATATATGCTTCTGTGGGAGGGGAGTTAGTCTACCCTGTCTAATATCATGACAGCTCCTTTTATAGTTTATGGATTACTTATTATGTTGACCGTATTTGTGTTAGGCATCTTCTTACTTATTGTGGTACGTATACTGCTTACTAGAGGACGATAGTTAAAATAAATGTTTTAAACGTTTCTCGTGTCTCTGTCAGATCTTATTGTGGAGAAGTATAAGTGTGAGAGTGAAAGGGTTTGTCCTGTCACAGCGATTCCTGAGAGAGTCGGGAGTGTTGTGTTCTGGGGTGTCTAATCACTTGTTCCTCTTTGAGTGAGTAGGAGGGCAAGTGAGGCACTATAGCTAGTCGGTTCCATTCTCATGGGCACTAAGGTGGTAGGATAACTCAGTCCCTGCCTACTAAGCCTGTATGGTCCCAAGCATAGTTCTGTGATTTCGCAGAATCCCTGCAACAGGAGCACTTTGAAACAAAAAGCAAAATGGTGGGTGGGGTGGGGGATAGCCAGGTTACGGTGGCATGCTCTACATTGCTTTTGTTTTTCAGAAGCAGATCTCCAAATCTCCAAAGCAGTGATTTGTTTCTGAAAAACAGAGAGTGGGGCGGTTCTGATTTACAGCATATGCCGCTCATTCTCTATACTAATATCAGCCCCTCTAGTGATGGCCATCTCTGAAAACTGGTTAAACATGAACACTGCTGGGGGCGTGGCCAACAGCATGGCTGGGCAGCTGCGTTCTCCGCTAGCTCCGCCGGCCCCGACTGAATCCTGATACGTATCCTGACCCTCGACGCCTGAAAATTGCTCCAGTGTGGATCGGAAGGTGTGCTGAGGCTGAGACGGGCTGGAGGACCGATGCACCAGTGATTTTTGCGGTGCTACCAGCCCTTCCTGCATCACCGCTGGTGTGCGGCCTTTTAAGATGGCGGCCTGCCGAGGCTCCCAGTGGTGATCTGTGGAACCCGAGACGGCCCTGGACTGCCAGGTGGAGGGGGAACACACCGATGCACCGGAGAGCGGAATTGGCGGTGAGCGTTGCCCCCACCCCCTGCGGTCACAACAGAGAGAAGCAGTGGCAGTCCGCCCGATACAGGCGCTGCATCGGACTGTGATACCGGAGCAGGCAGACCGGAGGAGCCGTGCCGGAGGAAGGGGGTCTCCTGACTCCCGGAGCCGGAACCGATCGGCGGCCAGATCTGAGGGCCGATTCCTAATGGGCGGCCCTGAAGTAAAGAGCGGACGCTTTTGGTTTTCCCCCGCCGGATAATTCCTGCACGGAACGGGTCTCCGCAAGTCGGCCAGCCTGAGGCCGCGCGGCTCTGGACGACCTTTTCGGCCGAGGTGGAAGAGGGAGCAGGGGTCTGCGGGCCCATGACTGCGGTATTGCCTGGAGTGGACCGTGCCATTGGGAACTGCGGCCTTTGGCTAGTGTCCACGTGACCTGCCCGGTTGAGTGCTGTTGGGACTGACGGCGCTGTGGACCCCGAGGCAGATTCCACCGCCCGGGGCTAGAGAGAAGAGGCTTCCCAGGCGCAGGGATCCAGCATTGTGGACTCTGAAGTCGAGGTGGTGGGACTGCTGCACCAGGTTAAACGCCCTGGGACTGGACGAGTAGCCCCCGCGTCTTTCCTCCTTCGCAGCGGGTGGCGGAGGTCGTGGCCGAGACCGCGCAGAGCGGCCCGCCTGCACTGGAGATCCTCTTTATAACCGGCAACGCGGCGCCTGAGAGGCGGCGGGTCTGGGCCCAAAGACCTTGCGGTACGTCGCGGAGCTGCTCCGGGAGGCCAGCTGGGGGTAGAGACGTGCTTTTCTCCATTTTCCTCCCCCCGCTGATTCCAATAACGCAGCTGCGGGCGGCTGGAGTGTGTGTGCGGGAAACCGCTGTGACTGCAAGCCCCGGTATACATCTTGAGCTATTGGCTTTCTGGGGACATACCGTTCCAGTAGTGTGGGCGCATGGAATGGGCCTAACACGTCCTGATTACAAAGGCTTGCAACCTGTGGAACAATCACCTCACCCCTTCGGACGTGATCCTTCGGAGGAGCCGGCAGGAGCCACACAGGCACGAGGGACAAGACGGTCCACCACGTAGGTGGGGGGTGCTAAGAAGGCATCCTGTTGCAGCTGGCCTGGGAACCAGGAGACACAGCAGCGGGTGAATCGTTGGGAAACCACCAGTGGTGCTACGAGGGTCGTGACTGTGGGAGAGAGTGTCTACATATACCTTCACATCGGACGGCCTGCAATGGCGAAGGATAAGGAACCTAAGACGTCGCAGCAGGGTAAATTAGATCGATTTGCCAAGGTGCTCCCTGTGCCGGCGGGAGCAGAGGGAGGTGCAGCTCCCCTTCCTGATAATGCAGCCATACTACAAGTCAAGAGAAAGCTTGGAAGGGAAGATGGCGGAGATACGCTCAGAGGTCACATTGCATCCCACGACCTGCGAAAAGTCTCTGAACGAGTTACCGAAGCTGAACACCGCATCTCGGAGCTAGAGGATACCTCTCACTCCACGCGAAAGGATATGACGGGGCTTTTAGCCTCAATGAAAGAAGTGGGCTGGAGGGTCGACAATGCTGAAAATAGGGCCCGCAGAAATAACCTTCGATTTATTGGTTTTCCGGAAAACGCGGAACGCAAGGACCCGGGCCAGTTTCTCCTGACGTTTCTCAAAGACACCCTTCCAAATACCCAGTTTTCATCTTGCTTTGTCATAGAACGAGCGCACAGGATGCCTGCTGCTCGTCCGCCTCCGGGGGCCCCCCTCGACCCTTGATAGCCCGCTTTTTGAACTTCCAAGACAGAGACCTAATCCTACGTGAGCTAAGGAAGATGGGGGAGATCAAATATGAAAATACGCGAGTGATGGTATTCCCGGACTACTCACAGGACGTGCAAAAGCAACGACGAACCTTTGATCCGGTATAGGCGAAGCTTCGAACACTTGAGATTCAGTACATGTTACTGTTCCCAGGCAAGCTTAAAGTTATCTTCCAAGGCAACACGTTGTTTTTTCAGACTCCAGAAGAGGCATGGGTGTGGATTGAGGAACGGCCTCAGTTCAGGCGCAGATCACCCCAAGCTCCAGATCGGTTCACAGAAAAGAGACTGGGCTCAAGTCAGGAGTGACCCAAAGAAAAGCGCAGGACTCGAGTGTTGAAAATCCGAGGGGCAGTGGGACGAACACCGGCGAGGTCCTTGCGGCCTAGAGAAAGTAGGTCACAAATATCGGATTCGGATGACGATGCCGTGCAAGACCATGTGTCACACACCTTGTTGAGACCGAGTGACAATATCCACACTGAACTGTCAGAAAGAGAAGATTCTGCGGATGCAGATAGTGAACATCCGTTACTGGAGAGCATTCAATGGTTGGAAGCCCCAGATCCGATTTTGCTCGACACAAGCACGCAACAGCAGCATCCGACAAGTAATGGCGAAGAGGACTGAGATGGGGCCGGACGGCCGCCAACAGGCAGTAAGATAACCCTAATGCCTGGTAGACATTGCAGAACTTTGGCCTGAGACAGGGAAGTACACTGAGTGCTGTTATCGTATTATTGTGTAGTTGATTGAAACAGGGGAGGAGGGAGGGTTACAGACCTCTTAGTGGATTACCCGTGCCAGAGTTGTCATGTGACGAATTGGGGGAGGGTATGGGTACCTGAAGAGTGTAGGGTAGTTCGAAATTGTCACCTGTTGTGTATTGGGATCGTCACGAGGGGGGCGGTTCTTTTCAGTTAAACCAAATGAATGCCGAGAGTGAGCTGGGATTGTGGGATGTGGGCAATCCTCTGGGAGGGGGCTGGACGTGTAATGAGTCACGAACTGTATTGCTATGACTGAGGACAGATTCACGGCATTGACATGGAATGTCAATGGGTTAGGAAACAAAATCAAGCGGGGTCTTGTATCTCATTATCTCAAACGACTTAAACCCGACAATCTTTTTACGAGAGACGCACCTACTAGGTTCGAGTTGTTCTTTCCTGGGAAGAGGACATTATACTACCCTGGCACATGCAGGTTTTACCAAAGGGTCGAGAGGAGTGGCAATTCTCATTAAAAAGTCACCTCCCTTTCGTATTACTCAACAGTGGGTGGACTCTGACGGTATTTATTTTGCAGTACAGGAAATTTGGAACCGTACGACGTTCTTACTTATTAGTGCTTATGCGCCCCCGCGACTGCAGCACCGTACGCTAGACAGGCTGACAGAGATCCTATTGCACTCTGGACCCGCTATACATATCATAGGAGGGGACTTCAACGATGTGGTCGAGCCCTCTCTAGATCGAACCCAACTAAGACCTGGGCCCCAAGGACCCACAATGTTGGCAAAATTCCAGGACGCCCTTGGACTGACGGACTTGTGGAGACGGCACCACCCAACTATGCGTGCCTATTCCTACTTTTCTCTTTGCTCCTGCGGGGGAGGTCGGACCGGTGGAGAGGGTGGAATACTTAGCTAGGGGCATCTCAGACCACTCACTGCTCTTGTTAAGGGTGGGCGGGACGGGTGATAGTCAGGTAACGAACTGGAGACTGAGCCCATGGGCCTTGAAAGATGAGAGGGTTGCTGAAGAGCTTAGGGTAGATTCAGAGCTCTATTTTAAGGAGAATGTAGGTTCAGTACAGTCAGCAGTCATTTTATGGGAAGCATTCAAGACGGTGCTTAGAGACAGAGCGCAAAATATAATTGCCCATAAAAAGAGACGAGAAACCCAGGAGATGGACGCCTTAGAACGCAAGCTTTTGAGTTTGGAGGGCAGTGGCGCCTCCACACTGACTGTTCATACCCTTCGCCAAATTGAAATAACCAAAAGGGAATATCAGGCACTGGCGACCAGGGAGGTGAGGGCTCGCCAATTGGCGGTCCAACATCGACTCTACGAGACAGGCGACAGGGCGGGGAAACTGCTAGCGTGGTTGGGCAGGAAGGAAATGGAGTCAAGATGGGTAACGTCCATCACAGAACAAGGCTCCACACATACCACAACCACAGATATTGCAGGGGCCTTTGCACGGTATTACACGAACTTGTACGCAGCTCCATCTCAGGCGGACGTGGCGCAAATAATCCACTACTTGGAAGCAATTGAGCTTCCCTCGCTCTCTCGGGAGGAGAGGGACAGACTAGAGGAGGACTTCACTCTCGAGGAAGTGACAGAGGCCATCGGCCGCCAAAAGTCGGGAAGAACCCCGGGCCCAAACAGACTCCCGGGAGAATTTTTTTAATTAAATAGTAGTTTGCTGGCACCACACTTATTAAATATGTTCCTGAAGGCAAAAGAGCAAGAGATTCTCCTACAAGATCTTCAAATGGCCACTGTAGTGGTAATCCACAAGACAGGGAAACCTCTGGAGGATTGTGAGTCATATCGGCCCATATCTCTGCTCAACATCAAGACCAAAATTCTAGCTACCATTCTTGCGACGCGGCTCCTGACTGTCATTACCCCCTTGATCCACAGAGACCAATCCGGTTTCATGCCTAAGCGAGCCACGCGTTTTAACCTACGACGCTTGGCCAATTGGATGACCACGGTTCAGAGTCGGGATAGCCCCCATCTGCTCCTTTCGTTAGACGCCGAGAAGGCATTTGATACCATTCATTGGCCCTTCATGAGATGCACCCTGGAAAAGTTTGGCTTCGGCCCAATCTTTAGGGACTGGTTGGCACTCCTGTATAATGCTCCTGAGGCTAAAGTCCGAGTTAACGGGGCTGTCTCGAAGAGTTGGTCGATTCAACGAGGCACTAGGCGGGGCTGTCCCCTGCCCTTATATTGGAGCCTTTGGCCTGTGTGGTCCGAACTCATCAAGCTCTAGGGGGTTTTGTAGATGAGTCCCGATTTTTAGAAGAACGTATATCACTGTAGCGGACAATATTTTATTATACATCACTGACCCAGCAGCGACACTCCCCAAACTGCTACAAATGTTTGAAGAATATGGCCGACATGCCGGATATAGGATTAATTGGGGTAAATCTACCCTGTACCCCATAGCTGGAATGGTGGAGCCCTACACTTATCCGAGCTGCCTTCGGCTATCCACAGAGGGGTTCACTTACCTGGGACTCTCTATTACCACTGAGGTAGCATCTAACTTAGTGCGCAATATCGGACGAATTCTCTTGAACTTCCAAGATGTCAAGAGATGGAGGAAACTCCCCCTGAAGATTATGGGAAGGGCCGCAATGTACAAGATGATTACACTCCCGCAATTGCTGTACATCTTGCAAAATACCTATTGTAAATTCCCAGAGACCGTGTTCACAACCCTCAATAGCGAGCTACGCTTACTTTTATGGGATGGGGCCCATCCGCGAATAGCGTTACAAACGCTACAGCGAAACCCATACAATGGAGGTCTTGCCCTGCCGGATATCAGAGCCTACTACAGAGTGGCCCATCTCATTGTAATTAATGGAACCACGCTCCAGGAGACCATCCCACCTATAGGTTGGAAAGGTTACAATTTAGAGAGCGTACACAATTACACTTTATCTATGGTGGCAAAGGTAGTACTCGACTCCTACCAGCTACCCAACGCATGCTGGAGGCATGGAAAAGTGCTGAGAAGCAAATGAAATGGGACATGAAACCAACAAGGGAGACCCCGCTATGTGAGGGATCTAGACTGATTGAAATTAGAAAATTAAGAGGTTTTAAACAATGGGATTTAATAGGGATTTCTAAAGTAGGGGATGTAAAACAGGCAGGCACACTGGCCCCATTCGCCTTGCTGCAAGCCACATATCAGCTACATGACACTCAAGCCTATGCCTATCTCAGACTAAACATGCCTGGCAGGCGGAGGGACTGGACACACAGACACTGCCGGAATATGCCCAATTAGAAGGCAGACTTTTGCAGGAAGAGATTCAGACTCAGCCATCTCACTGACCTATAAAACACTGATTAACAATATGCCTGACAAACTGGGCCCTCTTCGAACTAAATGGGAACTTACCACTGGTCCACTAGAGGATATCGACTGGGAAGCGTGGGCCAGACAAGGCATAAACTCATGTTGGCTAATTTGGGGCTGGTGGTTGCCAAGAGGGACATAGCTAGATACTGGGGTGTTCACCGACTCCCTACACTCAAAGAATGGAGAGCAAGCTTGGATCTATATATGGTTGCGGAGAGAGTGACATATAAGGCGAGGGGCTGCCCCCGGAAGTTTCGAAAAATATGGGCGCCGTGGATAAAATACTATGTGTTAGAACTGGGTGATGAAGAGGAGGAATTGCCCTTGCCAAAGGGAGGATCGGGGAAAGAGTCTTGATGATTGTGAGACCGGACCTATCCTTGATGAAAGGGATTAAGTTGGATCTGACCCTTAGCATATATATATGTACTGTGTTGAAATCTAACCTCGTGCTCTCTTTCAGAGGAAATGTTGATATACTTTTTGCCCTATGGCAACTGCGATTGCCCACCTACCAATCTGTATCGTGCATTCATGATTTCTTTGATTGTAAATTCAAATTATTAAAAATAAATAAACATATTAAAAAAAAACATGAACACTGCTTAATTATTCGTTAGCTTCTGATTGTTATTTAATAATTATATCAAAGTGTCTCAGAGTTCTGGGATGGATAGGAAGAGACCTGGACGATTTGCTTATCTCTAGGTTTACGATTAGTGGTTCTTAGTCTCTTAAAAAAATGGCTATCATGTGACCTGGTGGTCCTCGTGACTCCAGGTCTGTGGCCCCACACTCAGCAGGACTAACATGGATGACCTGTGGAGACAAAAGTTGTGTGATCCTTCAACACAAAGGGCACACACTGTGACCACTTTGGTCCTTCTCAGTGTCTTCTTGATCCGGTTAGAGTGAAGGCCAACCAGGTGCTGGACCTGTGCCCTAAAGCAGGGTGACATAAAAACAATATGGAGTTTGCTTGCCAGGCAGAGTCACCACTTGACTTACCTCTTCTCTTCTGCAAAGGGTCATCCCAAAGGATATTTTGGTACTAATTCTACATGTTGGGTCTTGGTTCTGCCGCCCTGAAATTGCTATTGAGTAGAAGAGAGGAACTTTCAGAACTGTACAATGTTTCTGGACTCCGTCGCTGGACTCCTTGGGCTTGCGTCAGGCTCTCATGCAAGCAAATCAGCACCGGGTCCTACCAGCAGAGCTACAGCAAGGTCTACTAACTTCTAACCTATCTGAAAGATAACAGGTGGCACGCAGCTCCACATTCTGGTATCAGCAAAGCAAGGCCCATGCAGTTGTGTTGATAAAAATATTCGCCCTTAAGCTGGAAAACTCCAGCTTGTAGTTCTATTTTTTTCCAATTTGGCAACAGCCCACGGCCATTCTGTGCCGGTGCATCGCCCCAGTTAGAAATGTTAACAAATAAGTCTGCAGCAGAGATTCCCTTGTCAGAGGGCTTTCTGGGAAGGACATCCCTTGCGCTTCTCCCAGAATACTAGTGCCTCGATGCTACTAGCAAAGTTTTATGCCAAGGCACCTATCCTGCTCTGGGAGGATGCCCTGTCTGTTACCTGAGAGAGGAAATGGAAACAAATCAGGAGGAGAATAAGTGGTGGATATGGTTCTTCTTGTTGTTTCTCTGGGGGCAGAAACCACCCTCCATCTTGCAATCAGTGCTTCATTTCAAAAGATGTTTACAGTCATCGGTGAGTCACCCCCTATAGACTTGTGCATCAGTGCTGATCTTGAACTATCTTCGACACGCAAAGGTTTGGATGTTTGTGATCATTATCACAAAACCTAAGCACATAGTGTTTATCATTATCTATGTACATTAAAACACATTTATGAAGGAGCCACATTAGGTCCAAGTTACTGGGCTTAGTTAAGATGGGAGGCCCGTTGGCATCACCCCGTGTGCAGCTACTATACCCTAAAACAGTTGAACTGATGGCTAGGGAGGCAGCCTCATGATCTGCCATTGGCCAGACCAATATTAATTTGTTATGCACTGGGTGAGAAAGGAACACCATTTTGTGGACCATAAAGGGGTCGCGACCTGTTCAGCAGACTTAAGACCCCAGTAAATGTTAAAGGACTGACTATTCAGAAAGTAAAGGCTTGTGGGGTTTCACATAACCGATGCTCATTGTATTAGGAACCTGTTTCTTTGTCACTATCAGCCTGGATTCAGAGGGCCTGATTCACAAAGGGCCCCCGCACTCGTGGCGGAGGCCCCGCAGTCATGGGGGAGTCTCCTCACTCGGGGCGGAATCTTCGCAATGAGAATTCTCATTGGGGAGATTCCACCCCATGTGCGGAGACTCCACCACGACTGTGGGGCCCCCGCCACGAATGCGGAGGTCCTTTGTGAATCAGGTCTACAGCCTGCACATCTTTCAGAAAACACATGATTTACTTCAGTAAAATGACAAGTGTGACTACTCAGAGGACGTGCATCTCAAAGCCCATCCTAAAGACTTCTGGGGTCCATTTAGAGCTCGCCTGTACTAAGCGTCGTAGTGCACCCGCCCACCTTGACACTGTGCCCACACATACACACTTACCATATTTTGCTGGTTCTAGGTTGTGTTTACTGCCTATTAATATGAACAATAACTGTCTGCTGTTGCACATAAGCTTATATGAAACTATGATTGTCGCATGGTTCCTTTTTCTTTTTGTTGTACATTGCTGTGATGTTCAATAGAAACATATAAAAAAATTACAAGTGGGAATCAGAAACAGCATCCATGATTCCACTAAACATCTCAGCTACCTTTGAAACCCTTTATAGAAACATTTTTTTTTAAACTCTGGAGACCAAATTTTATATGTGAATGGTGTGGAGGCAAGGTATTAATTTCACACACAGGTTGACCGATGTACAGTGTAGAACATGGTCTCAATGCCAAAATCAAATGGCCAATTAATAAAGCTATATAAGGGCATTTACAGATGAGAGATAATATGGAACCTTGAGGTAATGCACAGATTATAGGGTTTTACTTGGTGCTGGAGGTGCCCATGTGAAAGGACTGGTGTTGGCAGGAATCGGTATTAGGAGAGCCAGTGAAGGAAGTTGCCAGTGACTCCCTTTCTAGGCTTCTGGACAAGGATGAGGGTGGGATAGTTGATGGTGTTGAAGTCAATGGATTTGGTGGATTTACTAAGTGTACATAAATGTCAATCTCCACACAGGTGTTGCCCTATGCTGTTTGTTAGGCCCTTTATGGTGGTTTGCGCATATCTATATATTTTTGTGGTTGTGTGCATCAATCTATCCTGTAAACTCTGGCCTGTCTTGAAATCAAGTAGCGCTGATTCCAGGTCTGAGTCAAAATGTTTCCTGATCTGTTGTACTTTAGATAAGGTGGAGAACGTGGTTACAAGTGATCCATTTTGTTAGTTCCTTTACATAAAGAGTACAAAAGGCTCTCTTGCGTTTTTCTTAAAATTGTATTGAGATACAGACGTTGATCTAATGTACTTCCTAATTTGGAAGATTTTTCATCATAGAGTTTAAGATTAGAGCAGTTTCTCATCAGTGTGAGGTAATGCCCTACAGGGAAATTCTCATGAAAAGATCTCAGATGGTTGTTGGTAAAACGGAGTAAGGCGTTTCGAGCTTGGTATAAACAGTGTCCATCAGTTGTTCATCTTTTGCCATGATCATGAGGTGCAAACACTTGTTCTTCTTTTTGTGTGTAATCATAAACCTTAGATATTCGTCTTTATTATTTGGCCAGGTCATAAACTTGTCTGTGGATCCCTGATCTCCTTCCCAAGTCATCTATATATTTTTCCACAAATGTATGTTGTGTTGTAAAGGATTAGTATTAGGGTACATCCAACTCTGTTCCAAGTTGAATCCGCAGGTATTAGTTAGGCTTGGAGCACAGGCACATGCCATGCTAGTCCCATCAACTTGGAAGAACAAATCTTTCCCTAATGGAAACCGTTCTCGGTAGCACATTCAGTAACAAATCTGATGGGTGTGTGGTAATCTCAGGTTATTTGATTCCACAGTTCCTCAGGGTGGCATATATATATATATATATATATATATATATATATATATATATATATATATATATATATATATATATATATATATATATATATATATATATATATATATATATATATATATATATATATATATTTTTTTTCCCACCAAAGGTCCAAGAACTTTTGAGAGCGCACACACGGCAAGCTGAACCACCTGGCTTTCACTTTCTGGCACAATCTTGCATCATTGTTCGCTGGTAACATGTTACAGACCTGACGCGTTTCTAGGCTGCTGCCTTTCATCAGAGGTCGCTCTTGGAATAACTCACAGGCAGTTCTGGTATACTTATTTATAGCATGCCACGCCCTCAGTGGGTTTACTTTTTCATTGCATGCTGGGTCCCGTAGTTCCCTCCAGAACAAATAATACCTTTAGTAGGTCCTGATATCGTCATCACTTTCCAAGCATGTTTTCTCCACCCTTAGTGGGCCCCAGAACAAGGTGCAAGCAATTCTCGCCACAGTTCGCCGTGCCGCAAAATGGGTCCGGATCCAGTTCCGACCCACGGCTTCCTTTAATTATCAAGGACGGTGCTGCTCCCCGCGACAGGACTGCCGCGTGATAATTGTTTCCACCAAAGGTCCAAGAACTTTTGAGAGCGCACACACGGCAAGCTGAACCACCTGGCTTTCACTTTCTGGCACAATCTTGCATCATTGTTCGCTGGTAACATGTTACAGACCTGACGCGTTTCTAGGCTGCTGCCTTTCATCAGAGGTCGCTCTTGGAATGACTCACAGGCAGTTCTGGTATACTTATTTATAGCATGCCACGCCCTCAGTGGGTTTACTTTTTCATTGCATGCTGGGTCCCGTAGTTCCCTCCAGAACAAATAATACCTTTAGTAGGTCCTGCTATCGTCATCACTTTCCAAGCATGTTTTCTCCACCCTTAGTGGGCCCCAGAACAAGGTGCAAGTAATTCTCGCCACAGTTCGCCGTGCCGCAAAATGGGTCCGGATCCAGTTCCGACCCACGGCTTCCTTTAATTATCAAGGACGGTGCTGCTCCCAGCGACAGGACTGCCGCGTGATAATTTTTTCCACCAAAGGTCCAAGAACTTTTGAGAGCACACACACGGCAATCTGAACCACCTGGCTTTCACTTTCGGGCCCACTAAGGGTGGAGAAAACATGCTTGGAAAGTGATGACTTCATAGCAGGACCTACTAAAGGTGTTATTTGTTCTGGAGGGAACTACGGGACCCAGCATGCACCGAAAAAGTAAACCCACTGAGGGCGGGGCATGCTATAAATAAAGTATACCAGAACTGCCTGTTTTAGTCATTCCAAGAACGACCTCTGATGAAAGGCAGCAGCCTAGAAACGCGTCAGGTCTGTGACATGTTACCAGCGAACAATGGTGCAAGGTTGTGCCAGAAAGTGAAAGCCAGGTGGTTCAGCTTGCCGAGTGTGCGCTCTCAAAAGTTCTCGGACCTTTGGTGGAAAAAAAAATATATATATATATAGGTGTTACATGAAGAGGACATGAGGTGGATGAAGGGAACAGATGAGAGCTCGAGGTTGCTGCGGCACTGACAAAGAGGAAAGGAAAATGCGTTATAAGCAAAAAACATTCAACGCCAAAGATATTAACACCGAATTCAACTGTGAAAGAAATTGTTTATTTTCTGCTGAAGCCTCTGAATTATTTGTATGTTCACTATGTAAAACAATTGTTAATCTAAAACTATAGTTTGAGAAAATACGCCATATTTACTCAGTGTAATTTTGAATCAGGAGTAATAATTCTATACATCCTCACAGGATGAGGCCAAATAGTAAGTACTTATGGTACAGCAAGGACAGCAGGGAAAACAGTTATATAAAAAAACACTTTACTGCGCTTTGTGATTAGTTCAAACTTTATTTGTGTGCTTACAATAACAAAATCATGATCCAGTCTCATGTTCCTCACAAAAAGGCAGTTACTCATACTAAACAATTGTCGCTGCTCATAATCAAAAGCACCTTGATAGGCCAGTTCGGTCAGTAACGTCATACGTTCTTAGCGTCACCAGAAGGTAGAGCCTGTATTTAAGAGGCATCCATGTTCCCATTGGTTATTGAACAACTAGAAACACTGATTTTGCCCATCAGAAATGTCCTAGCAGCAGTGCGCGAAAACTCCAGCTGTGTAGCGGCAAGGGTCTAAAATGGAGGTTGTTGTAGAAACAAATCTGGCCATTCTTCGGAGTCTATTGGTATTGTTGCATCTCAGGGAGGTCTAAGCTGTAGTATGGGCTCCATTCTATTGCGTGTTGAATGGTAAAGCTGATGTCCTCTTGTTTGTGCAATGGCCAGATGTGTGGTCAGAACTGTGGAGGCCTGTGATTGATTACCTCCTATGGAGACACGCCGCAATGTATATAGTCAACATTTATGGGGACAGGTTTCCTTAAGTCCCAACCAGCAACATTATCCCGATTACACTAGTGGTCAAAGAAATAATCTGAAGTTTCTATGGTTAATGTAAAAACTATTCTCTTTGACACACATCTGCCAGTGTTAGAGTACGCGGCTGCAAACTGGTGTGCAACTGTGCAAACTGAGCAGTAGGATCCTCAACATCATTCTTCAATAAATGTTAAACATTACAACAGAGAAAAGTATAATCAGATACAATCACAACGGAATGACCTTAAATTCTAATAATGGCACTGAGTGATATTTGTAACGGAAAGAGATTCTGCCTTTACCATTACCTTGATATACTTGGATTTCATACACATCACCCTAGAGGAATGGTCTTCAGGCGATATCATCAACCGCGCTTAGCCCAGACTACCCGGCATACATTTGGCTGATATGCCCAAATGGGGCAAAGTCTTGTCCCTTTGTTGGAGGTGATGTGAACAGATTTTGTTTTATGGTCCTATCAAGAGTGTCTATCAAGAATGTTCTTCCTCTACTGCAGGCTCCAGTTAAATTACACCTAAGGCCAAGGCTGCAATAGGTACCTTAATATCTCAATGTTGAGGCATTTAATTGGGTGGTATATACTGTGGATTGTTGAAGAAACATCTTAGTAAAGCACTGAATACATTATCCCCAGACATGAGGGAAGAACGGGCATTTAAGCTCTCCTGAGTAAACTACAATTTGCACTACGTGCGCGCGTTGTTGTTGACAATTATACATGCAAATAATTTTGTGCTAAGTTTGCATCCGTCAGTGCCTTAGTTTACATGCGTTATGCTCATAGTCACCACCAGGAAGACTCTGGTGCTAAGATTAAGTAAAAAATGCCCAAGCTGTAGCGCTCATGTCTCAATCACGGGAGTAGCCAGGAAAACAAAATACCCCCCCACTTTGAACTATGTCCCAAATAGCTCTGCGTAAGTGTGTGAGCCAAGTGAACCCCTGAGCGAGACAGCTCCCCTGAGGAATTCTGAAATTCCCCTCTTCCTCTCCATCCTTCTTTCTGTCTTTATCTGTGTTGGATTCCTTCCTTCTTTCCATCTTTTATTCACTTCTTCCCGTCCATTCATCCATCCATCTGTTTGTCTTTTCCATCCATTCTTCCCTCTCTCTGTCCTTCTTTTGCCCTTTCTCTTCCTTCCTTCTTCATTCTTCACCTATTCTTTTTTCTCACCCTCCATCAATCCCTCCATTCCTCTCTGGATTTTTCCATCTCTCCATCCATCCATTCTCCCCCCCATTGCTTCTCTCCACCATCCTTCCTCCCACTGCAAGAGGTGCTGTTAATGAACGCCTCTTCGAAGTGCTGAGTCTCCAAGCAATAGCAAAGGAGCCATGAACAAGAATTGAAATGTTTTGTTTTACCCAGAACTATCCAGTGGCACATTCATTCCCCTCCCCCACAACTCAAGCTGCTAAAGTGATGGGGCAGGGTTAAATGACGCCCTTGTCTCAATAATTCCCTTTGTTGTGCACAAAACTGTAATATGGAGGGATTGTTGAGGTGGAAAGTTGTAATACTGAACAAATTAACTGTGACTTGTGCTAGACTGATTTTAAGATGACGAATCCGATCATACACAAAAAGCTCACTTCAAACCCTTAAATGAGTGTGCTTTATCAGTGTGTTGTCAGTGGATGAACAAGATATCCAGCAAAAAGAAATACAGGGAATTTTGCTGTTTAGGTGTTCTTTTTGTCTTAGTTGGTAACTTCCACTATATATGTTTTTGCAGTAACCCTGATTGAAAATAGATTAGACCTTTAGATTTTCATCTTTGCTTGAAGCTTCTCTGTGGCAATTTTCTTTTTATGCTATTCAAACCTGCTACGAAAATGGAGTTCCTTTTGTTCATGCTATGATTGTCCCACTGTGGTATAGGCACAGGTGTGATTTTGAAAATAATGCATGGTCCATGTTGGTCCAAAGACGTGCGCCTTGCACACCAGCATTGAGCAGAATGCTACAGTTTAGATGTTGAGTGGCGATAAGTGAAGAAATCACATTTCAGTCAATTTGGACAACGTTGACCATCTTCAAAAGATTAGTCGACCAAACACTATCACAGCATGTTCAGGGCTGTGCTGGACACCAAAATCTGCCCTGGCAAAAAGTTTAACTGGCCCCACACTGCAAGAGTCAGCAACTAGAATGGACCACAGGGACTTGGTTGAGTCAGGGCAACCCACCTTGCTCTGAAGTTAGCCCCCTAGCCCGTAGGCCAAAATGCCAGGGTAGCAAGGTACATGACAGGGTGGTAGAATGGCCAGTGCAGTCCTAAGTATACTTTCCATGGGTAAAGAGACTTTTTTTATGCATTGAGCTGAAAATCCCTCAGAAGGATTATTTTTCCAGCTGGTTTGCGGAATCACTGCACTGTAGTAATCAATTACTAGCTCTGAACCCTTCTCCTACTTGGAAATTTATGTTTTCGGAAGCAAATAGGAGCTCCACTATATTCTCCATCTTCAGACAGTGCTGGTGCTACAAAGCCCCACCCCTTTCTGCAAGGCCCTGCCTCCTTCAAGGGCCCTCCCCCTCCTCCGTAAGTCCAAGGATGTCAGGTCTGCTTACAGTTTAAAGTGCTTGGAATACTAGTGCACATATTATATACAGTCAGTAAATCAACTATTAATACTTCTGTCATGCTGTCCTCTGCAGGTCTAAGAATGTGCCAAATAGGTTTATCATATGTGAACTGTGTGCAGAAGGTGCATTGGGCAGGGCCTGTTTTATTGGTCTTCTGGCACATATATGTTATCTTACCTCAAGGATTTAACCTCATGTGACCAAGTTCTGTTACCTACATACTACTCAGAAGTATATTTTGTGAAATGGAAAGTAGTAAGTATATTTTAATAAGCTTTACCTTGGTAGGAGCATAAGTAAGGCGAGCCAATCAGGTTGGAGCTCCATCGATACGAACATGTGATGCCACTGCAATCTATGTATCTTGCAATATTATACTTATTAAAATACTTCTAAAATGCTCTAAATATTCAAGGGTGTAGAACAACTAATGCAAAATAAATCAGATTTACTCAAATAAGACGCTCCTTGACCACCAGTGATTTTTTGGTTGCACTGTTTTGCATGCACTTAGTATTTGCTAATGATATGATTGATCTCTTTCACTTGGAGTTCCCCCAAATGTCTATGCCAAATAAAATCTTTACATATTGACCAATGTGTTAAAATCTTAGTATTGGCGTCGCATTCAGCAACTCAGCAAATCGGTGATTTTACATCCACTATTCTTTGCAGTTCAGCCCACCTCGTTCTTGTTTTTTTTTTTTTTAAGGACCTGACCTGTTTTTCCACTTGCTGCCTTATTGCAGAGCCAGTGTAATGATTTTTGACACCCCTGGCAAAGTGATTGTTTGCCAGTCCATATCCTACCACCTAGCTTCCCCTTGCCCTAGAATTAAGTGACATGGGAAGGGTCTAATTTAAACTTCTGGTTATCTATGGTTGACTGGTATGGGAAGAGTGACCACTTTCTCTTAGGGATATGCGGAGTGATAAAGAAGTCCCCTGAGCCACCTCTTCGATTGCCTTTGGAGCGTGGTGCGATGGGACTTCCTGCTCTGCTCCCCACTTTCCTCACTTCCGTTAGCAGAGTGAAAACCGCCGGGTGTTGATGTTCATCTTGGTGACGCCGATGAGCTTCAGCGGGGTGGAGAGGCTGAACGAGTTCATCAAGGGGAAGTCGCAGAACAGGTCGGAGAGCTCATCCCTCTCCTCCAGCTCGTAGGTGGCGTCGTTGAGCATCCGCCGGTGCAAGTGGCACGTCTGCTCGATCTTCAGTTTGTTGATGTCGCTGCGCAGGCGCATTAGCTGCCTGGCCAGCTGCTGGTCTTGCAAGCGCATTTCTGTCTGGAAAGTGATAAAAGAGGTTAGCAAATGAGAAATGGCAACATTTTAGTTTTGGCCACATTTCATTTAATTGCGTAGTTTTGTGCAAGAGTGGACATTTTTAAAAGACCGCCATATTTATCTCGTTTTTAAAGCTATAAATAGGAGTGTCCGAAGTTCATGTAATTTGTTTTTGTGTAATTAAGCGAAATTTCAAGAAACGTATGCATAATTATGTAAACTGCAAATCTGTAATTCAGCTCAATTTTTGACGAGGACACATTTTCGCACTAAAAATTAGCTCGAAAAACACAACTGCCGCAAACAACAGCCGCTCATATTCTGGTTGTTCATATTGTTCCCGTGCTCATGCACTGAATTTCTACTGCAAACGACAGTGTAGTTATGTGACTGGCATAAATTCAGGTATTTCGTGTAACAACTGTAACAATAAGTTCCCAAAAATTATACACATAATGCCGGCATATTTTAACCAGGCCTACTTACAAAGAGTCATTTGAAACATGCAGTATACAAGCAGAACCATCCAATCTTTCATTTTTCATGGAAATAGTTTACCATTCAAAAATCAAAAACACATATTTATTTATACACTACAGTTCATCCCCAGAATCTGAAAATACAGGAATAAAAAAATACAAGACTCTTAAAATATCATCTTGTAATACATGGAAGCCTACTGTAGCCATGTAAAACCAACAGACTGGCTTCCTTTTTACAGTTTTGATGCAGTTGAAAAGAAGCTGCAAGAATCTTTACTTGACACAAACTGATTTTGAGACATTTTGAGTAACACATGAATAAACGTGCACCAACTACACGTTAAAGAGAAATAAATGTGAGAGAATTTAGTTAATGCATCATAAAAGCATGCAGATAATTGTAGGATAGATGAAATCATTTTCATTTGAATAATGTAGGTTTATATTTTATTAACCAGCTTTAACATATTTCAATATGTAATAGAATGTTAAAGTGATGCTCTCATGTGTTATAAAGTTCCTAACCATCATCATGGAAATTGTAATTTGTGCGAAGAATGAATGAAATCTAACATAATTTAGATAACTTTACGTGTGGTATTGAGGGTTTCATTCCGAATTCCATCATCTGCATATGTGAAATTGGGCACCAAATGAGAAAAGCAAAAATGGTGCTACACAGTCATATTGCGTGTAAATATCATGGAACCTTCAGATAATAATCTTCTTATATGTGCTAATATAGAACACCTGAAACAAGATTAATATTGTATGATTTGAAATAATTTTATACATCGGTACTTTGAAATTGCAGTAAAGTGACATATTTACACGCATTTTTTGCAAACAGATTATTAAAAACTTTGACTGCTTAGAAGTTGAAATGGTCTATTAGAATGTTGATTTATCTTTAAGAAATGTATATTTTCACTACTATATATCCTCTATATTCTTAAATTGACTTTATTATAGGCTTGCATTGTTACTATTTATACTCGTGAGATGCTTTCCTAAATCTACAATGCAAAGTGAAACTGTTGCTTCCTAGAGGAGTTCTCACTCGCTTAGAAAGACTGCTTGCAACAAAGTTGACACTTTGGGAACATTTGCTATGGGAAACTGTCCTCCTGAACTCACTTATGGCCCTGTCGCAAAGGATCATTGTTTGGAAGTTTACGTGTACTGGATGACCCTAAAGCTTATGTGATTAGTACCACCTCTTTCTATAATATGTGTCTTCCTTATGCCTCATGACAATCATCCTATACGAACTGACCGATGGACTGAGTGGTCTGACACGATGAGGTGACCAAGGAGGTGTCAACCCGGAACTAGAGGACTACATTATACATTGATTTGATGGATGAGAGAGCGACACAGTGCAAGACTGCATTTGATTTTCCTGCACCTTTCTGTTGGGAACTCTTTGCTGACTTCGTTCATGGCCATTTTTTTTGCGGACTCTGCTTGCTCTTTCCCTTTGGACTTACGCATATGCTGTGTGCGCAATACTTGGACTCTTTCTCGATGGAACACTGCCTATGAGCTATCATGGCTCATGCCCTGGCTGAACTTTCCTGAACCCATTGTCACTTTATGGCAAGCCCAAATTAACTAGACTATCCTGTACTTTTTAGGCAAGAGATGTTTACTAATAATATGATGACCTTTATTTGAAATCTTTGATAAACTAATCTTCAACCAGAAACCTGAGTCTATGGTTTATCACGACTTGCCTCCTCGAGTTGACTGTGCATTCTAAATTAATTTATTAATATCAAGAAGAGATCAGCTTAGAGAAATCTCAGAGCATCAGGTTCTAATGCTATTGTTTTGTATCCCAAGCAGAATTATTGGTTTGCATAATTTTAGTACGACTTAATTTCTTCCAAAGGTTCGGGCAAGCAGTGATAAATCTTTACTTGTATAGTTTGGTTTTGAGAGTCATATACATGAATCTAATTATTAGCTTGTAAGTCAGTTGTCCAATTCCTGGTGCTCACAGGATAGCCGGATAGTAGATCCCCTGTATCCAACCCCTCATTGGCACAAAGCAAGGTCCATCGGAGGGCCAAGTGAGCGTTGGAGAAAAAATGGTAAAATGAAAAAACTGAATCAAAAAGCGCCCAGTTTCCGCTGGAACAATTTCAATATTACAGTGTATTTGTAACTTTACTATTTGCCTGTAAGAGAAAATTGCATAATTCCTCAAATGTAGTAAGTTATAATAGTTGCACTATCATATCACAATGCCTGCTTCCAGAGCCAGCAGAAAGTGGGAAGGGCAGGTCACTAAGAGAAATTACAACTGCTTATAATAACTGCTGCATACATTATTAAAGGGATATCTGAGATGTCATCTCCCTTTTTTCTGAACAATATTGCTGTGAAAATTCAATCACTATTGTTAGACCTCTCAGCCTTAGGGCAGTCTTCCCCCAAACTTTTTGCCTTACTCCTCTATTTTTGCTGATCTAGTTTTTGTTGGCCTTAGGACTCTGTGCACTTTACCACTGCTGACCAGTGCTAAAGCATGTATGCTCACACCCTAAAACGTTGCAACGTTGGCTTACACCCAATTGGCACCTTTTATTTACTTTTAACTCCCTAGTAAAGTGGTACCATGTGTACCAACAGCCTGTAAATTAAATTCTACTACAGGGGCCGCAGCATCGATTGTGTCGCCCTCTAAAGTAACATTTAAACATGTCTTAGGCTTCCCAATGCAGCCTGTATGTGCAGTTCTAAACTGCCATTTTGACCTGGCCAAATAAACCTTGTAGCAAGCCTAAACCTTCCTTTTTAATACATACAAGTCACCCCTAGGGTAGGCCCTACACAGTCCATAAGGCAGGGAGCGATGTATTTAAAAAGTGGGGCATGTAATTTTAACTTTTACATTTCCTTGTAGTGAAATTCGTTTTTCACTACTGCAAGGCCTACCTCTCCCATAGGATAACATTGGGTTACCTTATTACAATGAATATTAATTAACATGAGGAATGTCAAGTTTGGTGTCTAAAGAATTGTAATTAAAAACCCTCTTTAATGGTAAGGTCGGATTTTAAGCCACAATTCTGAAAATGCCACTTTTAGAAAGTTGGCGTTTTCTTGTTCCCACCATTTGGTGCCTGCAGCCTGTATCCTGGGTCACATTACTAGGTGTAGTTGCCAGTTGGAATTCTGCATTGCTCCCAGACAGTGAGACAAATGGGAAATAGGTGTTGGCAGGATGGGCATCTCTGACTTGATGAGGGGGAAGAGCTGTCACCTATCACACTTACACATCACAAAGGCTCTGACTCAGAACACTCACAAAGAGTTTTACACTATTACTTTGTGACCCCAGACAAGCTGTGGCCAGGGCTGAGAGACAGGAAATTCCAAACACCTCTGGGGGTGGAACCCTTTAGAGTCCTCTCCTACCTTAAAGCTGGCACCAATTATAAATATGGGACCCCCAGACCCAACTCTTCAGTACACATCTGGATCTGTGGAAGACTCAGAAGAAGGACTGCTGTGCAGCTCTGTTGCAAGAAGGACTGCTACCCTGCTACTCTGCTGCCCTGCTGCTTGAGTGAGAGGACTGGACTTGCATCTTGAACACAGGACCACCAGAGTGACTCCAAGGGCTGGCCTCCTGATCAGAGCCTAAGGGACAGAAAAGGCTCCAACCATCTTGAACCCAGCACCTGGACTCTGTCTGCTGTGAGTCGTGCCCTCCCCCAAGTGATACCAACCCATTCCTGGACCCTTGGAGGTGGGCCTGAAGGTGTTCAGCCATCCCAGCTGTGGTCTCTTGGGCAGAACCGACACAGCACGACAAATCCCCTCACAGCTTCGCATCGGAACTGCCGCTGTGCAACACACACCCGATGCAGGATCTCACTTCGCAGCTCGCAGCACCTTAGAACCTCCACTGCACGACGCATCCCCGATGAAGGACTTCACAGCACAAGCCTTCGTCGACAGCATCCTCGACGATGATGCAGGATCGTGTATCGCAAGCCCCTTTGACGGCTTCATCGGAACCACTGCTGCGTGATGCATCTCCGATGCAGGACTCTGCATCGCAGCCCGCAGCTCATTGGAACTGCTACTGCGCGACACATCCTCCACCCGGGAGCTTGCAATGCTCCGCAACCAGGATTTAAGGTACTTTGTTTAGCTGGCCTAACTTGGTTCCTGTATCTGGCTCATGGTCGGCCTGAAATTGTGACTTTGTACCGGTCCGACACGACCAGATAACCACAGTTGGTGCTTTGTGCTTTTAGGCTCTATTTTCATCGAAATCTTTAAAATTGCATATCTCCGGTTCTACTAATTGGATTTTTGTCATTTTGATCACACTTTACATGATTTACACGTTGCCTTTAAGTTAAGCCTGACTGCTTTATGCCCAGCTACCAAAGGGTTAAGCATAGGTTAATTTGAGGTTTGCTTGTGACTTCACCCTGGCAGGAATTGTGGTTGCTGCTCGAGTGGGCTACACCCCCCTTGTAATAACGAAGCAGGACCGATGAGGTTCGTAGCAAGAAGCTTTAATATAACAGCCCCATAACGTCTGAGCAGCAGCGCAGATAAGAAGCAACTGTCCGTGAAATCGTTAACATAACGGCACAAACGGTGTACCTTAGAATGTGGATGGTTGGGGGAACCAATTAGGAGGGAAGGTAACGTAGGCCATGTCACGTGCAGGTGAGTTTCAAGTCAGTTATTGTCGCGTGCCATGGTCATGGCACGCGGCAGTAACTGCGATTACAACACATCTTGCTCTCTAAAACATTGCAGAACATGGCGTGCTAGTCACATATTTATTTATTTTATTTTAAAGGTTTTATATAGCGCTGGCTGGACCCGGGGGTATCAGAGCGCTTTACATGAGTGAAGATAGTACAGGCATAATACAGTTATACATAACGTAGAGGTCACATAGGTCAGATTATAAAGAACAGGTAGCATAATACAAATTAGCAAATGTCAAACCAAAAGAGAAAGAAAACAAAAATAAAATGGATACATGTAGTCAAATTATATATAGTAGCCTGAGATGGAGGGAGGCTGGGAGGTGGGAGGGAGGTGAGGCGTGAATGGTGATAGAGAAAAAATTAGACAAAAAAATATAAGGGGGGGTAGTAATTAAGAGGAGGGAAGTATGGAAGGAAGAGGGTAAGAAAAGGGGAAGGCGGGGAGGAAAAAGGAGGGGAAAGGGAGAGTGAAGGGAAAAGTATGGAAAGGAAAGGATTATGGACCCCAATATTTCTTGAGCAAGTGCAGTTTGAGGTCTTTTTTAAAGCTGATGTAGGAGGGGTTACAGCGCAGGACTTTAGGGAGGGCGTTCCAGATGCTGGGAGCATATCCGGAGAAAGAGCGAGATTGTGTGGATTTCTTTTTTGTCAGGGGAGGGACAAGGAGGAGGGCGTTGGTGCTTCTCAACGATCGGGCGCAGCCTGCTTTGTTGAGTTTATCAGTGAGATACAGCGGGCCTTTTGGTGAAGGGCTTTGTGAGTAATGCATGCCATCTTGTAGGTGGATCTGCCTTCGATGGGTAGCCATTTAAGGGCCTGAAGGGGCTGGGGAGATGTGGTCAAAGCGTTTGCAGTCGGTGATTAGCCTGGCCGCCAGGTTTAGCACAGATTTGAGTGGGGTAAGGTGGACTTTTGGGGTTCCGGAGAGGATAGCATTACCATAGTCAATTTTCGAGAGGACAAGTGATTGGACGAGCGATTTAAAGTCGTCAGCTGGGATGAAGGGTTTGAGTTTCTTGAGATGGCGTAGAGTGAAGAGCGCTCCTTTGGCCGAGTTTTTTATGTGGGCTTGGAGGGTTAGGCTATTGTCAATGGTGATGCCAAGTGATTTTACTGAGTTTGATAGGGTGAGCGTACAGTTGAGGGCATTAAGGTCAGTGATCCATGTTTGGATAGGAAGAGGGTTGTTTTTTGGAGAGAAGAGAATGATTTCCGTTTTTTTTAGGATTGAGTGAGATGGTTGGAGTGGAACCAGGATTGGATTTTAGACAGGGTGTCGTTAAGGTGTAGAACATCGGAGTGGGATCTGATCTTATAGTACAGTTGGGTGTCGTCAGCGTAAAGGTGGTAGTTGATTCCAGCTTGTTTTAGAATGAGGGTAAGGGGTTCCATAAAGAGGTTAAAGAGAGAGGGGGAGAGAATAGAACCCTGGGGGACGCCGAGGGAGACGGGAGTGGGGTTAGAGAGGCAGTTGTGGATTTTGATTTGTTGTGTTCTCTGTTGGAGGAAGGAGGAGAACCATTTAAGTACCGGGCCATTAAGGTCAAATCGAACTTTGAGCGCATTAAGCAAGGCAGGGTGGTTAACAGTATCAAATGCAGCAGAGAGGTCGAGGAGAATGAGTAGGCAGGTCTCGCCATTATCTAGAGAGTGATGGATGTCGTCTACAATATTTAGTATGGCAGTTTCTGTACTGCAGCCTTTTCGGAAGCCGGATTGAAAGGAGTCGAGTAGGTTAAAGGTGTCAATGTGTTTGTCCAGTTGAAGCAGGGCACATTTTTCAAGTGCTTTGGAAAGGAGGGGGGAGGTTAGAGATGGGGCGGTGATTATTAAGGTCATTATGGTCAGCATTGGGATTTTTAAGAATGGGAGTGATTTGTCCGAGTTGGAGGGAGGGAGGGACACAACCCGAGGTAAGGGAGGAGTTAATGATGGAGGTCCAATAAGGAGCAATGATGTGCTTAAGCTCCAGAACAAGGTTAGCAGGGAGAGGGTCTTTGGTGTGTGAGGGCGGTTTAAGTTTGGAGATGATGTTAGAGACTTCAAGCTCCGTTACAAGGTGGAAATTGTGCCAGAAGGCGTTGTTTTTAGGCTGTGAGTTAGAAGGGCTGGTATCAGGAGGGGAAATGGCAGGAAGGAGGGATGAGGAGTCGGGGGGGGGGTGTTAATAGCGAGGGAGGTTGAGAGGTAGAGTCAGCGATAGATAGGGGATAAGGAGGGATCTGAGATGCTAGGAAGGATTGGTCTATTATGGCTATTTTTTCGGAGAAGAAGTTAGCAATTTCTTCGCATCTGTCAGTTGTGGCCGTCAGGGTTGGAGGGGTAGAGGAAGTTTGGTTTCGAACTATGTTGAACAGCTCTCTGGGTCTGTTTTTCGCGCGGTCGAGTAGTGTACGGAAGAAGGAGGCCTTTTCCGTGAAGATGTGTTTCTTGTACGTGACTCTGGCAGATCTGAGGAGAGCAAGATGGGCGGGGGAAGGGTGTTGTCTCCATGTTCTTTCTGTAAGTCTAAGTGCACGTCTTTCGTCATTGAGGTTGGAATTGAACCATGATTTAGATGGAATGTTTCTTAGGGTTTTTAGTTTGGACGGGGCAATTTGGTCTAAGACATCGATGACCGTTTTGTTAAAATGTTCGGTGAGTTCGTTAGCATTAGGGAGAGAGGGGTGAGAAGAAGTTGCGCTTGGAGTTTAGACTCAAGTTCACCAGGGGGGATGCGATTAAGATTTCTGGTCCATTTAGAGGTTTTAATGTTATTGGCGTGGGGGAGTGGAGCAGAGGTTGCGATAGAGAACAGAATGAGGTGATGGTCAGACCAGTCGATGGGGATGATGTTGGAGATGGAAGCCAAGTCGTTGTTGGCAATGATGGCGTCAAGAGTGGCCCCTTTGGAGTGGGTGGGAGAGTGGCAGAGTTGTTTGAGTTCATTTATCTCAAGAAGATTGGTGAGGAGATTGACTGAGGGGTCATCAGTCACATTCCAGTGGAGATTGAAATCTCCAAGGAAGAGATTTTTTGAGTTAGAGAGAGACGATTGAGTAAGAAGCTCGGATAGTTCCTCAACGAAGGGAAGTGGGTCACCAGGAGGGTGGTAGATATTATGCAGACGAATCGGGGGAGAACCTTGAGACTTAAGTTCGGCTTCGAGGTATTCAAAGGTGTTGTAGTCGGGGTTCTTGACAAGGGAAATTTGAAGTTCATTTTTAAAGATAATCGCTAATCCACCCCCTATTCTCTCAGTTCTGTCTTTTCTGATGATAGAATAACCCGGGGGGGACAGTAAGTCAAGGCTAGAAGTAGAGTGGTCATTGAGCCAGGTTTCCGTGAGGAAGGCGATGTCGATAGCTTCGCTAAGGATAGTTTCTGATATTTCGATTGCATGTCGAACAGCCGAACGGCAGTTAACGAGCATGCAGGTGAGGGGTTTATGGAAGTCTTTGGGGGGAGAGCGTGAATGGATGGTGGTGGGTGGGGGTCTGGGGGAGACAGGAGAGGAGGGGGATCTGTTGGCCCCCACAATAACGGGAATGTTGGAGCTAGGGAGATTGTAGGTGAGGGGTTTAGGGAAGTATATGGGAGGGGAGCGTGAATGGATGGTGGTACGTTGGGGTAGGGGTCTGGGGTTGGGGGGGGAATCTGCAGGTCCCCACAATAACAGGAATGTTAGAGTGGGGGGGGGGAACGTTAATCAAGGAATTAGGAAGGTAGGAGTTGCAGAGGTCATGGAGGTCGGACGAGGTGAGATGACTCGATGTACGGAGGGGCCTATGGGTACGGCAGCCAAGGGGTGTAAGTGTTCCACGGTTTGGGATTAGAGAATCGTTGTGGGTCAGGGAGGACGGAGTTAGAGCGATTAAAGAGGGACTTGGAGTAGAGGGAGTTAAAATCTTCTCTCAGCCGTGCGAGTTCAGTCGTCAAGGTTAAGAGATTGCGTTCAATGTTGGACAGAGTCTGGATTAAAGGAATAGGGGCGAGCGCGGTTGGGGAAGAGGTGGAGGTCCGATGAGAAGGACGGGGCATTCCTAGAGTCAGGAGATGTGGCGGGATATTTAAATGCGACTGCAGTAATGTCACGGGTACACAGCCTACCTGGACTACTTTTGTCACTAGCGACCGCATACCAGAAGTTTAGATTTGGAATGGCAATTCCCTGCTGGGGGCTGAGTGCGTCTGTAACGGGGCCAAGCAGGTGATGGTGGAGGGCGGCAACATCCACTATCGAGACCCCGAGGCTGCGGCGGTAAGATGCGAGGAGCGGAGGCCGATTGTAACCGGAGGACGAGACGAGGTGTTCCCATCATCCGCCCTGCGGGGCGCACCGGTAGGAGACCTCTGATGTTGGTGGTTGGGGACTCCCACTGATGCCGAGGGCCCCCCTGACATTGAGAGTGTGTGCCTCTGGAGATACCCTGACTCTGGGGGACTCAGCACGGGCTGACCAGATCCCATCTGCCTGACCCTAAGATGGCGGCCATTGTGCCTAGGGATCATTGTGCCCAGTTACCTGGGACTTGCCCGACTCTAAAATGGTGCACAGACTTCAATTTATGTCTATGAGACTCCATCTAAGCGTGGGGCCTGTTTACTCTACCTTCTTGGGCCCCCACAAGGTTTTTCACTCCCACTGCTGATCTGCCAGATCTGACCTTCTTCCCAGCCCCCTGCCCCCCTTCCCTCTTCCCTCTCCTGGGGACTTGTTTCTTCTGTCTTGGACTTTTGCAACTCTAACTATTGTAACCATGTGCCCTTTACCAAAGCACTCCTTCTCCCCTTGTTGGGGAGGGATCCAACATTTATACCATGGAGTCTCAGAGCCCCCTCTGAGAGAGTCCACAGCGTCAAGGGAGCCACACACAGCGGAGGTGTGGGAATGGCGCCCCTGCCAAAGCACTCCCTCTCCCCTTGTTGGGGAGGGATCCAGTATGTATACCCTGGAGTCTCAGAGACCCTCTGAGAGAGTCCACAGCGTAAAGGGAGCCACACACAACGGAGGTGTGGGAATAACACCATTTCCACTGGGATCACAGCACACCGGACATTGGACGCTGTTTTTCCTAGTCTCCCGGTAGTGTTTCTTTCACCCTACCCCACCTCTTTCCTGCTTTCATTCTTTATCTACCTCCCCTGCTCTTATCCCCGCTCCCCTGAATCTCTCCCCTTACCTGCTTTTTACCTTACGTATATGTTTTTAACGCATGTAACTACGCTCCAGCAACTTGTAACTCTGAAACTGTGTAACTATGTAACTTGTTAACTATGCTCTGAAACAATGCTTGTCCTCATGTAAAGCGCTCGGATACCTCCGGGTCTAGCCAGCGCTATATAAAACTTTTCAAATAAATAAATACAATAAATAAAATAAAATAATAAAATGAGATAAGAGGCCGTGAGGGGGGTGGGTATGGGCGACAGCTGGTGTAGGGGAGGGACTGCAGTTCTGAGAGATTGAGGAGGGGGGCCGAGTGGGGGGAATGTGGGGGTTCCAGGGGGGGGGTCAGGTGGCAGGAGTGTGGTCTGGGGTAGCATTAGGGGTTGGAGGGAGGAGGTCATTGGAGCGCGTGTGAGTTTGGGAGACGGATGGTGTTGTTTGGAAGCCGGGGGGGGGAGGTCTCAGGAGGGACTGAGTGGTTAGATGTCGAGAATTGAGGGACAGCATTGGCAGTAGAGACGTCTAGGGAGGGGGTATAAGAGTCGAGGGAGATGGAGAGAGCCAAAGGGCGTCTAGGGGTTGGGTAGAAGGGGGTTTAGGTGAAGGTTTGGATAGAAGGAATGGAAATGGTGTTCAAAGATGGAGAGGTGGTGTTCAGAGGATTGTATGAGGATATTACCTGTTTTAAATATGGAGATGTCAATTTCTCCGAGAAAAGTTGGGGAAGGGGTAGTGGATAGTTTAAATCCATAAGGAATTTTGATAGATTTGGATACTGGGCGGTGTTGAAGGAAGATGCTTTTCCATTTGGAGGGGTGTTTGGAGTAGAAGATGTAATTGGTTTTTAAAGGGGAGGAAAGGCTGAGGTAGTTGTCAACAATTAGTGTTTCAGGATGTCGAATTAGTAATTTATGTTTAAAAATTTTCTTGGCATTTTTTGAGAGATTAGAAGGGTAAGTAATGGTCCATGAGTTGGGGCCATGTCTGATGAGGGTTGAGTCTGGGGGTGAGGGTGTGGTTGAGGGAGTGCATGATGGGTCACTGAGTTGAGGTGGTGGGGGTGGAGAGGGGGAGGGATGGGTAAAGAGTAGTAAAGCAGGTGAGGAATCAGGGGAAAGACGGTGAGCGAGGGAGGTCGGAGTTAAGGGGGTGAAGTAGTGAGCAAAAGCAAGGGGCGAGCAGCAATTGGGGGGAAAAAGTGAGCGGGGGAGGTCGGTAGGACACGGAAGAAAGTTTGCCAGATTAGGGTGTACCCAGGAGGGTAGGTTATCCTAAGTGGAGAATTACAAAAATAGTTGAACCAAGACAGGCTTAGACACAGGTAGTTGAGGAGAGATGAGCAGTTGGCGGACCAAGGGGATAGTAACCATAGTAGAACCGCAGTAGAGCTTAAATCTGGTACGGCACAAAGATTTGTAATTGAACATCAACACTCAAATTAAAAGACAGATTACACTTGTTATAGTGATAGCACATCAACATACATATACAACACAAGTAGAAATAATTCTAGTGGTAGCATATCATCAAGAGAGTTTTGTGACGCCATGGTCCGAGTACAAGAGTTAGTAGTGGGACCATATCAGGACTATGGGAAAGCTCAGGTCGAGTACAAAGGTTGGAAGTGGGACTATATCAGGATCAGCCGCATGGTTAGGTGGAGGGAGGGGGGGGAACAATAGCTGGGGCTGTCACGGGCATCGTCGCTGTAGGGACGGATATCAGGACCCAGATCCTGTCCTGGAACGAAACTCCGGGCAAAGGCAGCTCTCCGGGCAGGCAGCGTGAAGCAAGAGGTGGGGAACGTCAAGCGGGCCAATGCCAAGCCGGCTCCTCAGGCCAAACGCAACCCCAGACCTCAAACAAGATTATGGCCTGGGCAGATACGGGCGAAATCCAGAGCGGGAGGGGGCGTCACGGCAGAGGAGGCGAGTCCACCCCGATGTCTCAGAGCAGCGACACCAGCCTCGGACCGAATGCGCCACAGCCTCGGGAAGAACGGCGGTGGGGCAATCGGGGCAGCCAGAGGAACAATGAGGCGAAGGGCTGCGATGGGGTAAGGCGTAGAACTGGCCCCAAAGCACCGGCGACCCCGTAGCACAGTTCAGGAGAAAGCAGAAAGGCCCAAAACGACCAACAACAAGCGTTGGGATGGGGTCTCAGAGGGGAGACATGACTCATCAACTTTGGGGTGAACTCGGCAGGGGGAACGATGGTTTGCCACCTTGGTGGGAGGAACTATGATCGGGCGACTCTGCACGATGATCGTCGGGCAGATGAAATACACATACAAAATCGCTATATTTTTTTGGTTTGTTGATAAGTCTACCAAATCTTCCAGTGATTCCATGACTGTCAACCACAGCATCAGAGTCAGAGTGTGAATCATTTTCATCACTAAGGTCAGGTGTGTGGTGATCAGTCGGTACAGTAGAAGACGGGACGTCAACAACACTGGAGTCACTGTTTCTTACATGCATTTCGTCACTCGTGTTCATTGACCTGTGCACATTTACTGGTTCATCATAATCAACCCATAAATCATTATAGGATTGCTCCCACAATGCTGACCAAACTGTTTGCCATCAGTGCTGCATTTAGCTAGTCTTTTCATATGCCACACTTTGCCATCACTGAGTTTGGCAGCATTGTTGTACAATTTGCATATGCGAAGGGGGGTAGTGAATCTACTTTCACCCTTCTTGATCTTCTTTTCAAAACGAACTTTAACTAGGTCACCAACATTAAATGAGTGACCCTTGACACCGTGTCTATTGTCATACCATTCTTTATAGCACATCTGTGCTTTTTCGATGTTACTTCTGATGGTTTCGGGTGACCACTCAAATCTGTCTTGACGTTGGCATCCACCCTAAGTCCCTGCTGATCGGTTGTCTACTTCTCATGAGAACAAAAGGCGATTCATTAGTACTGGTACTGGGTGTTATTCTGTAAGCCCATATGAGCTTAAAAATGTCTTCTTCCCAGTTAAGATTACTATTTCTGGACAATAGTATGTTGCCTTTTATGATCCCATCCTCGTCGCCACTTGTAATAACGCGGCAGGACCGATGAGGTTCGTAGCAAGAAGCTTTAATATAACAGCCCCATACACGTCTGAGCAGCAGCGCAGATAAGAAGCAACTGTCCATGAAAATCGTTAACATAACGGCACAAACGGTGTACCTTAGAATGTGGAATGTTGGGGGAACCAATTAGGAGGGAAGGTAAGACAACGTAGGCCATGTCGCGTGCAGGTGAGTTTCAAGTCAGTTATTGTCGCGTGCCATGGTCATGGCACGCGGCAGTAACTGCGGTTACAACACACTTCAACCAGTAACCCAACTTCCTAAAACATGCAACTATTTATTGTGGGATATTTATTTATTGCACTGTTGAAGTTCATTACAGGAAAGCAGCAACCAGTTGTTACACACATTCTCAACTACAGCTGGTTTCAAATTAACTTGCACTATATAGCTTAAAATATGTGTTTGTAAAAACATGAAACTCTTTATTTACACAATACATGTTTCACATTTATTCGACTCTTGTGCAATCACTTCATTTCTTTCATCGGAAGGAGCAAGGGACCATGGATTTAAAAGAAGGTTTGGGAAGTGTGATGAAGTGACCATGTATTTTAAGTAATAAAATAACCAACAAAGTATGCCATAATTATATAATACATGGAAGCCTGCAACCCCAGTAGCAAAACATGTCTCTAATTTGCTTATTACAGTCGACTTGTGAAGTAACAATAAAATGACCTAGCAACTCAACTGTAATACCTTATTACAGTCAGGTTGTGACATCATAATGCCTGTCGCCAGCAGCCAAGGTGAAAGGCAGGGCACAGAGCATCTTTCCAGTTTCGGCCTAGTTGAGTCACTTCAGTCGGGTGCAGATTGTTTCTAGGGGCACAGTGAGCACAGGACCCACGTCTAAGTGATGGTTTGGAATACTACACCGAGCGATTGTCAGTGGTTAGACTATTTGCAAGCATTGCTCCCATCACTTTTTGTGGGTTTGATATACACAAACAATCTAAATCCATCTTTACAGGAGGGGACGATGGACGTTCGGAATCTAAATGGTGAATCACTACCCTTGCTATTCTTCATGGAGGAAGCTGGCCTAATCAGTAGGGCTGAGTAGGCCCTCCATTGTTTATTGGAGAGTTTAGCGTTCTACTGTAGGATCAATTTCTTACTAATAAACATGGCCAGGTTGAATTGTTGTTAGGAATTGTAACTCACCCTGAAGTGGTACCTCAGGTTTAGGGATTTTACATAAGAGCATGCCTATGCTATCTTCATGTAGGGATCTGCGTTTCTGCCCAGTAGCCCAGGCAAGCAAGAGTCCAGCAGTGTGGGAACAAGTATCTGCATGTTAAGTAAGGCATGGAGAGTCGGCACTAATAGACACTCCATGTCTATTAGTGTAAGTTTAGAGTCGGGCGAGTTACTGATGGCTCAAGCCAAACTCGATCCAGATGCCTGGCTCTGGCTTAACTTGAAGTTCTCTTCCACTGTTGAGCAGAAAACAAGCAGAGCCTTCATGTGTGCCACCAACACTCCCAACTCAGCCCCTGAAAAATGCAAAAAGCCCAAAAGGTGTAGGCTTCTTCTGAAATCTGCCAACAGCTGAGGTCTACACTTGTGTCATACAAAGTCTGTGGGTTTTACCCGGGTCTTTGTTCAGTTAATGTGTTCAATTGTCTTCACTGAAGGAAATTGGCCTCTTTGTTAAGTCAGGGGAAGCAGATGATAACAACATTAAAATACAGTAACTTGCCTTCCCATAACTCAACTTTGTAATTTTCTTTAGAGATACACTTGTTTCAACTTGTATTAACTTGAAAAGCTGTATATTTAATTTACTGTGTTTGCTCCTTAAAGAAATATGCACAAAGCATTAACCTTTGATGTAAAATTGGTCTAGTGTTGAACTTCACTATTACAAACCAAGAAACATGGGAATCAATACCTGCTTCCCCATTTGACCAATTTGTGTGCTCCTAGGCAAGGACTTTATGTCTCATTTTCTTGTGCCCCTTTTCTTTCATCAACACATTAGAAAGCACCTTGAAGCTAATTAGTTCAGGATGTGTGATGTATGAAACATGCTCTTGCACATGGTTTAATACACTAGAATATTGATCCATCTCTAATAACCTAGGCCATATATAGGGTGCACATGAAAACTGACTTGCCTCTCAATTTACTAATGGCACTGTCATCAGGGCAGCAGGGGGGCATGAATATTTCTAAGTTTGTGTTTAGAAACTATCGCTTCTGTTTTGGTGTCTTTATTTAGTGTTTAAAAATATATATAGTACAACAGCACAATCAGTAGACAAGCAAAGCCTACAGCGGAAGTGTGAGAAGTTGGCCTGGTATATGCTGTCCACTAATTATAGTGGGCACCTTGCACCAGTCCAAATCGACTCTTATGGTAGATAGGTTTAAGACAACCTTTAAAGAAAGCTATCCTAGTGGTAGCTGTGGAGAGCAGCCTTCAGGCTAAGTCTCGGAGGAATGTAAAGCAGCTTGTTTTACCATATAATCTCTTGAATCACCAAATGAAAAGACACCACACAGGTATATATATCAAATATATATGTATTTATTTCTAAATAACTCTCTACTAATCTCTTTATGAGATTAGAAGAAAAACATATGCACAAATCAACGTTTCACAATAAGTTAAGCACAAAATATGGCTGGGGCCCTAGGGGCGTACCAGACCATATACTAAGTAAGAGACTTAGGGACAACGACTTGCAGGGAGACAAGGCCTAGGGCCTTCAGAAGTGCTGGGGCCTCACGAAACCACCCAAGGCAGGTAAGTAAAGGACCCACGGGGGACGCGTGCAGTGTAGATACACAGGCGCGGATCGCCGTTGACTTCAATGGGGCAAGTCGCGGTTGGAAATAAAGAGTTTTAGGATACTTCGGGAGAACCTACAAGCAAGTCACTTACAGGGTAAGTAGTTCTGGGGCCCACACCCACAGGAGCACCGTAGTGCTGGAGTTACCTCACCCAGGAAGCCGGGGCATAGGTGTCCTTTGGTGTCGGGTCGCGGCGTCGTTTTCAATGGCGAACAAAGAAGACTTGCTGCTTGCGGGAGCTGAAGAAGTGTCCGGTGGAATCCAAGCCTGGATTCTGAAGAAGGATGACCTGAAAGCAGAGGGGACAGTGTTCAAAGTCACTTGGCAGTGACCCGGGGCAAGGAAGATGGATGCCCACCGTCGTCGGTTGATTCAGGTCGGTTGCGGGTGCCTTGACTCTTCAGCCACGTGGTCCAGGAGGTGTCGACGACGACCAGGAGCTGGATTCGGTGGGTCCCTCGACGTCTGCAGCTGACTGCGGTGTCGGCAACTCGATTGGAGCCAACAAGCCTTGGCAGCAGCAAGTCTCGGGGAGATGAAGAAAAGTCGATGGCGCAGACCAGCAAGGTCTGAGGGACTCACCCAGCGAGGGTAAGTCAGGGCAGGCCTGGAGCAACCAGGGAGCCCTTTGGTTTCTTTAAGAAGTCTTCTGGGGACCCACAAGCCAGCGGGCAAGGGATCGCGAAGACACCTCGGGCGGAATCACTCAACAGGGGCCCACGGTCACTCGGGACGGTGTAGGCCTCTGATCTTCGGAGGGATTCCTGCTGGAGGTCGGGACCACACGTGGTCCAAAGCACAAGTTCGTAGAACGTTGTGAAGGGGTTGCACTCGACAATAGTGCACGGTACCCAGGGGTCGCGGTTCCTCGTTACTCGTGGGGTCCACTTGCCTCAGCTTCGCTGGGGACTCACGATGGCCTGGGAGAGGTCAGGAAATCCACTTCTTGGGCTGCAGGGACTTCGGACTCCGGCGGAGCGGCGTAGTTTGCGACTGTCGTTGTCGTTTTTGGTGCTTGCCAAGCAGGGAGTCACTCCTTGACTCCAAGGGAGATTCTTCTGTCTTCCAAAGGTAGTGGAACGTCGAAGGGCCAGGATTCTTCTGTAGAGCGTCGTCCAGGGGTTATCTGCTTTGCAATGGCAAGGTTCCCCTCTTATACTAAAAAGAGGGATGGACTAGCTCTATGACCCCACCTATGGGAGGGTCAAGGGAGGGGTGGCTACACCCACTTCCCTTTGTCCAGTTTCGCGCCAGAGCAGGGGCAGGTAGCCCCTGAGCTGGTTTGAACTGGCCTATGCACAGAGGAGCCTTCTGCTCCCCAGTGCAGGACTTCAAAGCACTCTAAGAGTGCACCCACCCAGCCCCAATACACTAAACCCTGTCTGGAAGGTGGTTACACCTCCCTGTGACAGGATGCCTATTGTTGGGCTTCCTCCACTGTGAGTTTCGGTCATCAGCAGGAGGGCAGCCCAGTGTCTGTGACTGGTGGCATCCATTTTGTGATGCCAGGGCTCTTTAGGATTCTACCGCGTTTCCACAGCAGGTACATGTCTTATCCCTCTAGAAGGGTGGAATGCTACCCCCGCCGCCAAGATTGGCGGGGGGTAGTATTCCAAGATGTTTGACACCAAACACGACATGTTTTGATGCAGCCATTCCAAAGTTAGCATTTACCGCGAGGATATAATGCACTTAAGAGTATATGGTTTAACCGCATCCACAAACAGCACCAGAGAATGGACTCTGAGAACTGCAGAGGGGCCCTGCTCATGCAGAGGCACCCCCTCACATAGAAGCCAAGCACCCTGCCCTCAGGATTGATAGGGCCTGCCTTAGGGGTGACTGATAGGTTTATATGTGTGTGCAGGAGAGATATAGGAAACCTATATCTCAGTGAGGGGTGCTAGCACCACCTCACCCAGGCTGCAGTAGCAGGCCTGTGGTGTCAGATTTAGACTGCTTCCCAGGGGTGGCATAACATATGCTGCAGCCCCTGGGAGGCCTGTGAAGTACCTATGACCTTGGTACCTAAGGTACCATATACTAGGGACTCATAAGGCACCACAGTATCCAATCACTAGTGCACCTAGAGTGCACTCCATGTCGTTTAGAGAGAACAGAGAGGCTGGGGCCCTGATTGGCAGGGACCCAGCCAGACTATAGCCAGAAACCAGTGCTAACATCAGAAAAAAAGTGGGGGCAACATAAGAGGCAGATCCTACTCTCCTACAGGAAGGCACTGTACACTTGGTGCCGTGGACATAAGGAACAGAACAGTACCATACGATGGGATGTAACATCCCGCCATATGCATCACCTGTTACAGTAACGTAAACATGCGTAGGAAAACGTTTTGCTATACAAAGTACACGTGGCTGGTCAGTAGGCAGGATGCAACATGAAGCAGTAATAAGTAACAACTACTCAAACAGCCAGGTATCCTGGCAGATCTCCACAGCATAAGGTGTCCCGGTATCCGGCCTTAAGGTGAAATCATATAGACCAGGAGGTGTGCACAGGGCGCACAAAGAGCCATGTGTGAGCTTGGAGCTACCAGTAGCAAATAGAATCTCAAGGATCAAAAGAACCTAAAAAATCTAAAGCAAAGTTGGAATCAACATCGGGATCAGAATCAGAAGGACGGTTGATGGAACAGTATATATGGTGTATACTGCATTCGTCATCATTCCGTCGACATAACAACAACAACAAATGGGGGGAACGGGGTAAAGGAGTAATCTGTGACAGCAGGTGGGAAGGGTAGAAGGGGAGGCAGAGAAAAGAGGGGAGCCATGGGTGTGGGGGCCACAAATCTTGTGTAGCTGTAGCGTCGACCTAACAGCCCTCTTCACCTACTACCGGTCAGAAGAGATGACCAGACTTGCAGATAGATTTCTAACTTGTTGTGTACCTTATATATGAGCCTCTCATACGAAGCAGCTTTATACATTGTGATCAACCACTCATTGTGGGTGAGTGAATGTGGTGCTTGTGAGAAGTTGGCCTGGCATATGCTGTCCACTAATTATAGTGGGCACCTTGCACCAGTCCAAACAACCCCTTATTGGAGATAGGTTAAAGACAACCTTATTGAAAGCTATCCTAGTGGTAGCTATGGAGAGCAGCCTTCAGGCTAAGTCTTGAAGGAATGTAAAGCAGCTTGTTTTACCAGTCTATAATCTCTTGAGTGACCAAATGAAAGAGCACCACACCAGGTATATATTCAAAATATATGTATTTATTGCTAAACACACCCCTCTAGTCTCTTTATGAGGCTAGAGTTCGAAGTACACAAGTTATAAGTTATTTAAACACAGTAATAGCACAAATACACGTTTGGGCCCTAGGGGCGTACCAAACCATATACCAATAAAGTGGTATAAGAACCACGACTGAGCTAGACACTAGGCCTAGAGCCTCTAGAAGTGCTTGGACCACAAGGGACCACCAAAGGTAGTGACACAGGGGACCCACGGGGGACGCGTGCAGTGTAATTACACAACCGCGATACGCCGTTAACTGCTATGGAGAAAGTCGCGATCAGGAAATTAAAGAAAAGGGACACTTAAAGGAGGACTTGGAGCAAACCCTTTGAGAACTAGGTCGTTCTAGAGTCTCTACCCACGGGAGCACCGGAGTACTCGTGTTACCTCACCCAGGAAGCCGGGTGGATAGGTGCCTTTCGGGGTCGGGTTTCGTCGCCGATTTGAATGGCGATCTGCTGCAAAGTGCTGCTGGCGACCAAGTGGAAAGTGTCCGGGTGGATCCAAGAGTGGATCGGAGATCTGAAGAACCTGAAAGCAGAGGGGAGAGAGGCTGGGTCACTAGCCAGTGACCAGGAAGGCGATGAGCGGATGCCCACCGATGTCGAGTGCTTCAGGTAGGTTGACGGTCGTCTTGACTCTTCAGCCACGAGGTCCAGGAGGCGTTGTCGGCGACCAGGAGCAGGATTCGGGCTGGTACACGATGTCTGTCGAGTGCTGAGGTGTCGGCGACCGGATTGGACCCAACAAGCCTTGGCAACGGCAAGTCTCGATGAAAGTGAAGAATGACGATGATGCAGACCAGCAAGGTCTGAGGAACTCACCCAGCAAGGGTAAGTGAGGGCAAGCCTGGAGCAACCAGGGAGCCCAAGAAGAAAAGGATTGGCCTTCGTGAAGGGCTACTAGCCAACGGGCTAGCGACCGCGAAGGAGCCTCGAGATGTCGCACGTGGAGCTGGCTCACAGGACACTCGTGGAGTGGAGGCCAGTGATCTTCGGTGCAGTTGGTGCTGGAGGCTAGGGCTACTCGGAGCCCAAGCACGACTTCGTGGGAGACCCAGAAGAGGATGCACTAGCAAATGCGTGCGGTGTCCAGGGGTCACGGTTCCACGTTACCCACGACAGCTACGGGTCTCAGCTTTGCTGGGACTCAGGGCAGCCTAGGGGAAGTCTGGAAATCCACCTCTGGTGATGCAAAGACTTCGGCGTCCGACGGGAGCTTAGGCGATGCAGACCGGACAATTGCTTCTTTGGTGCCTGCCAAGCAGGGGAGTCACTCCTTGACCCCAAGGGAGATTCTTCTGTCCTCTAGTCTTGAGTAGAGCGTCGAAGGTCCAGGATTCTGTTTCAGAGTTTCGTCCAGGGATAATCTAAAGTCCTAAGGACTGGGTTCCTATACTTATACCAAGTTTAGGGGTTGGACTACTCTGTGGCCCCACCTATGGGTGGGTCAGGGCAGAGGGGTGGCTACACCCTTTCCCTTTGTCCAGTTCGCGCCAAAGCAGGGGCTGCAAGCCCCTGATCCGGTTTGAACTGGGGTATGCACTAGGGACACCAAGTGTGCCCCCAGTGCAGGACTTCAAAGCACCCAAAAGTGCTCCCGCCCAGCCCCAATACACACTATCCTGTCTGGGGAGGTGGTCACACCTCCCTGGGACAGGAAACCTATTGTCCAGGCCTCCCCTGCCGGAGTTTCGGTCAGCAGCAGGAGGCCAGACTTGTGTCTGTGGCAGCAGCATCCATTTTGTGATGCCAGGGCTTTAGAAAGAAGTTACCGGCCAAGCCAGGGTTAACATGTCTCTCCCTCTAGAAGGGTGGAATGCTACCCCCGCCGCCAGAATTGGTGGGGGGGTAGTATTCCAAGATGTTTGACACCAAACACGACATGTTTCGGTGCAGCCATTCCAAAGTTAGCATTTAACGCAAGGTTATAATGCGCTTAAGAGTATATGGTCAGGCTGCACTACAAACAGCATCAGAGAAGGGTCTCCGAATGCTGCAGAGGGGCCCTGCTCATGCAGGGGCACCCTCTCACATAGGAACCACGCACTCTGCCTTCAGGATTGATAAGGCCTGCCATAGGAGTGACTTATAGGTTTATATGTGTGTATGTATTTAGTGATATAGGTAACCTATATCACAGTAAGGGGTGCATGCACCACCTTACCCAGGCTGCAGTAGAAGACCTGTGGTGTCAGTTTGGATGGCCTTCCAGGGGTGGCATAATACATGCTGCAGCCCCTGGTAGGCCTCTGAGGTACCTATGCCCTTGGTACATAGTATACCATATACTAGGGACTTATAAGGGCACTCCAGATTCCAATCAGAGATGTGCCTAAGGCACATGGAAACCTTTTACAGAGAAAGCAGATAGACTGGGGCCCTGAATAGCAGGATCCCAGTCCAACTAAGTCATAAACCAGCAAAACACCATAAAAAAAAGTGGGGGCAACCATATAGTCAGATTCCACCTTCCTACAGTGCTTGCCAATGATGTAGGATACAGTTCTTAGCCGCAGACATGGCCGTAGAGAGGCGGCATCGTTTATGAGATGTTAGGGCGCGGGGGTCTGCCACGTTGTGTAATATGATCAGCTTCCGTGTTAGGGGGAGTGGTATTGGTATATCTAGAGTTTCTGTAAGGGAGCATCCGAACCGGTGTCACAGGTTGGTTTGGGATGGGCAATCGTGAAGGACCTGTAAGACATCACTCCCTGCCTGATCAGATCACCAGCAGTTCGAGAGGTGTAGTAGACCCGCCTTGTGTAATTTGTGTGGCGTCCAGTACCAGTCCTGAATTGTCTTGAATAAGTAGAATTTCATTCTGGATTGCCTGAACCCTCTGTCCAATTCAGCTATCGGTTTCCTCCAGTCGGGCTCCATATATATAATGTGCAGAGCATGCATTCTGCCATTGATCATGCAATTGGGAAAATAGGGGTGCATCGTGCAGATTGGATGCCAAGAGATTAAAGAAGTCGTCCATAACGCCCTTGAAGAGGCCCCAGTGATGTAAATACCTTTCTATGGGGAGTCCTAAATGTCCCACAGTGGTTTCCCTAGCCTACTCCGTAAATAGTGCTGCAGGTGCGTATATCTACATTTCTGTGTGGCTGCCAACGACAACTCTTCTTGCAATAGGTCAAAAGACTTAAGATCGGCCTGTGACACAAGTTGTTCCATCGTTAGAATTCCAGCCGTCTGCTACGCCTCCTAGTACATGGACTGCCCGCTCACACATATGGTGAAATTATTCCATATCGGTGCATGAGTGTGTATGTGAACATGTATCTGTAGCAATTTGTGTGCATAGGACCAGGAACTGATCATGGCACGCACCACCATGATCTGGTTATGGAGGAAGGAGTCTGATGTTTATTGAGAGAGAAGCTGCAATCCCTGTCTGCTAGATATGAGATGTCGCTCAATGGCAACCCACAGGGGGTCATATGTAGAGTTTGAGCGCATCATGGCTAGCTGAGACAAATATAGAGCAGTGTTGTAATGTTCCACAGATGGGAGACTAAGATTGTCTTGACATCTACGGGCTATCAGTTCGGACGCTTTCAGCCTCAGCTTCATGTTGCCCCAGACAAAGGTCTTGATGTCTTTGTCAATAGTAGGGGTGGGCGGGATTTGCGTAGTCGTGCTACGCAAAGCTCTGCGAAACGGTAAAAAATCTCCGCAAGCACGCAAAAGTTCCGCGAACACGCGGAATTGCTTGTTCTGCCCGTTCGCAATGCTTTTTTCCTGTTCGTGAACGCTGTTTGCGTGCTCGGGGAGAAATATCTTGCGAACACGCATTTTGAAAGTGCGAACAAGCAAAAAACTCAGCGAAGCCGCGGAATTTTTGCCAATTCCGCGTTCTCTGCGGAACGCAAAACTACCCAAATTCCGCGAGCGGAACGGAATTTACCGCCCAGGCCTAGTCAATAGATCTCAGCCAGGATAAAGAGACTGGCAGGGGTAAAATGCCCGGGACATATAATGAAGCAGTGTACCACCACCATCTTCACCTCCTATGCCTTACCCGATAAGAATAGATGTAAGTGCATCCATTCCGCATAGTCCAGAAATATCACTTCCAATAAATGACATTGAATGCTGTGACAGTCTACAGTACTAAATTGAATGCATCTTATTGGTAAAGAGTTTTTATCATATTTTTACATGACGTTTGTTGCAGGATTTAATTTTATTCCACCTATTTAATGGTTCGGCTAATGTTATGACGTTAAGGCTCTTAGCCAAGACAAACCTTTGGCTCAGCTCTCCCTATTAATTTGTTGTCTTGTCCACCTGTATGTAGGACGGTGTCAGCAGTGCTTCATGGGGCAGAGCCACGGGGCTCAGGAGGGGGACGAGACATTGTGGTGGTCTAAAACATTTTTCTGTGCAGCATATTGGGAGTGGGCCAGGACATAGCAGCACGGAGGCCAGAAACTGGAGCAATTGGAGTTGGCAGTGAATCATGATTAAAGTCTCGGACCTAATGGATCAGGACCTGATAGACACCCATGGGTGACCCAGGGGAGGCAATTCTGAACCTAAAGAGATCTGATATTAACCAGGACTGATTGGAACGCATTAATAAAGGTCTTTGTTTGTAAATTGCTTTTTATTTGCATTTTCAACAACAAAAACAAATATACATTGCAGTGTCGTAGTCCATACAATTAGGTGTGACATAGCCATTCCATGTCCATTCCGTTGAAATAATAAGGGCCCAGTATGACCCGTGGGGTGCAGACCCCCGGTTTTCATTAGTGCATATAATTGATAACAGGTGTCTCTAGTTTACGGCAGAACCACCCTCCCGTCCCCCAATCAGCTCCCATCTCCCTGACATTGAATATGCAGACAGTACATTAGTCCTCTCCCGCCCGAGCACTCAGCCACAATGTAAATGGTTCCCAAATGTCTTTTGGTCTAGACTTGGACGGCTGCAATTCCCAGTAGGTCGACAGCTGTATCTTGCAGTACGTGACGTTTTAATCCAGTCTTTGGACAGCGGAGGTCTCTCCACCCCCAATGTAACGCTATCTGACGCTTTGCCATCAGAAGAAGTATTTCAGGTAGCTTGCGGGATTTCGGGGTTATCGCCTCGAGTACCCCAAGTAGGGATGTCAGCGGTGTGCATGGGATGTCCAATCCTGTGATCTGCTTTATATGCTGATAGACTTCCAGCCAAAAATTAGCTATTTGCCTGCAGTGCCAGGCTAAATGTAGGAAGGTTGCTCGCGGTGTGCCACATCTCCAACAGCAGTCATCCGACCGCAATCCTATTCTGTGTAAGTGTATGGGAGTCCTGTACAAGCGGTGGAGATACTTGAAGTGGATTAATCTGAGACGGTAGTTGGGTGACAACCGTTTTAGCTGCCCACAGCTTAGCTTCCATTGTTCGTCCGTGAGGGGTGTTCCCAGTTCCTCCTCCCAAGCCACCCGTGACGCGGAGTCGCCACCGGCGATGTTTGTTGTGTGTTTCTGTAAATGCGTGTAATGAGCTTACGCCCGATTCCACCGCCAGTAGGTTCTCGAGCGCCGCCAAGGGCTGCGGCGGCGCCGGATAGGTGGGAAATCTACGTTTGCAGGATGCTCTCAGCTGGTAATATAGTAACATATCTAGCGCCGTGGGTGCTGCGGGGGCACACATCTGGTGCATGGTAAGGAACGTGTCGTTGGGGTAGAGGTCTCCACTAAGTCTCAGGCCGTGCGCACTTGCGCGTTCGCTCGCCTTACTCCCCATAAGTGGGGGAACATTGGGTTATTTAGGATAGGTATGGATGGGGCATATAGCACTTCAAGGTGCGCTCTCTTACGTAGACCGTCCCACGCCCATCTCATCACCTGCACCGTGTCTATCTCTCCGCGGGTGCGCTTGTACGGGGGGTATAGTGCCGTGGACACCGGCAATGGGGCCGCTCTGTCTGTTTCTATGGCCACATGGGGTTGGTAGGGTGTAGGGTGTGTCCAATAATGTAAAAATTGTGCCTGGGCGCTAAATGCGTACAGCGCGATATCCGGGGCTGCCAGTCCTCCCTGTTCCTGCGGCAAAGTCAAAACTTCCCATGCTATCCGTGGCTGTCCCCCGCCCACGCTAGCTCCACCATGAGAGATCTGAGTCGCTTAAGAAATTGCACCGAGAGTGGCAATGGTATATTAACAAAGAGATATAAAAGTTTTGGTAGTATAACCATTTTAGCTATGGCGATCCGGCCCGCCAGGGATAGGGGAGAGCCCTCCACCGTCGTATCCTATCTTCTATCCAAGTCACCACCCGTCCATAATTTTCAGTCCATATATCTTGTATATCAGTACTAATCCAGACCCCTAAATATCGAATTGGGCCCGAGGCCCAGACTAGAGGGTAATCCGTGTCAAATGACTGAGTACTAGGTGTAAGCGGGAGAAGCACCGACTTGCCCCAGTTTATGTTTACACCCGATAGTCCTCCAAATCTCACTACTTCTCTCGTCAGGGGTGACAAGTTCTCCTTGGGATGCGTCATATAAAGTGTGATATCGTCTGCATACATGGACACAGTGATCGCCCGGGTCTTGAGTCCAATTCCCCTTTGTGCGTGGTGCTGACGTAGTCTCGCTGCCAATGGCTCTGTCGCAATTGCAAACAGCAACGGTGACAGGGGGCACCCCTGTCTAGTCCCTCTTGTGATATCTAGCGGCTCAGATACCAGTCCGTTAACTCGCAGGCGTGCCGTGGGCCGTGTGTACAGCAGTCGGATGTAATTAATAAAAAGTGGACTCAGGCCGATCCGCTCGAGCAGAGGAAAAAGGAACCCCCACTCCAACGAATCGAAGGCCTTTGACGCGTCCAGTAGTGCGGCCGCAGCAGGCATGTGCGGCGCCATGTAATGCAGTAGGCCGAAAAGGGTTCTAAGATTGTGTGAGGTCGCCCTTCCCGGAACAAATCCGGACTGATCCGGTAGTATTATCAAGGGGAGCAGGGGCTGGAGCCTGTTCGCCAATAGCTTTGCGAAAATCTTAGCGTCTAGATTTATCATAGAGAGTGGACGGTATGAGTCGCAGAGTTGGGGATTTTTGTCCAGTTTGAGTAGTGCGATTATAATCGCCTCTCTCATGGATTGGGGGAGAATTCCCACCTGCAGCGCCTCCTGAAACACCGCTAGTAAGCGGGGGGCAAGTTCCTCAGAGTATTCTTTATAAAACCGTGCTGTAAGGCCGTCCGCCCCAGGCGCTTTGTCTGCCCGCATGCCGCCAATAACCCGTTTCACTTCATCTACCGTGAACGGGGCATCCATATATTCCCTGTGGTGATTGCTGAACCACACTAGTGCTATAGAATCAAAGTAGTCCTCTAGCATCGCAACCGAAGGGGTAGTTTGGGACGTGTACAAGTGGGAGTAAAATTCCCGCATAGTGTGTAGTATCTCGGGCGGGGAGTGCACCAGGTTGTCATCCGCGTCCTGTATCGATGTGATGTATGTGGCCCCCTGGGTGGCTTCAATAGATTCGCAAGTGTCTTCCCCGGTCGGTCCCCTCTCCGTAGGATCTTGCAATCGCGTGTTTGTGTAAAAACCGTAGCTCCCTGTCAGCGTCTTCCTGGTAAGAGGTCAATTTACTCCTAATTTTCCCCAATGTGTCCGCCGACGGTGCGGCGAAGTATTGTTGTTCGAGTGTGTGTATTTCCGCTTCCAGGCGGCCTAGGGTCCCTCTTATGTCCCTGAGTACTCTGCTTTGTCCCGCTATGCAGTGTCCGCGAACCACCACCTTAAATGCCTCCCACAGACTCCCCTCCGAGTCCACAGACCCCGTGTTTTTCTCGAAATATTCTTTTATATGCGAGTGCAGTTCCTCCCTGAATACGGAGTCCAACAGCGCCCCATTGGGCAGGCGCCATGTGAAGGGCTGTCTAGAAGGCTCGGGAATCTGCAGTGACAGCGTAACTGGGGAGTGATCGGATAATGTGCGGGCGTGATGTGACGCAGCAGTTACCCATGCATGCAAGTCAGGGGTTGTGAGCCAGAAATCCAATCGAGACCAAGCGCTGTATTGGTGTGTGATGCATGTACCTTCCTTAGTGTCCGGATGTAGGTGTCGCCATGTATCTATGAGACTGTTATCTTCCATAATCTGTTTTAATGTCCCTGCTGCCTGCGGGTGATGTGTGCGTGATGTACCCTCTCTATCTAGGCTTAGCGACAGTACTGTGTTAAAATCCCCCCCCCATAGAACAGGCCCGTCCCCCAGTGTTTGGATAGCGTGCCATACTTTCTGAAAGAAAGAGGGGTCGTCTACGTTAGGGGCATAGACATTCGCGATTGTGACCTCTCGATTGAACAGTACCCCATGAACCAGCACGTAGCGTCCCTCCGTGTCACTGATTACTTTTATTGTACGCCAAGGGATACCCCTCTTAATGAGTGTGGCCACACCGCGTGCATAGTTGGAGTAGCAGGAGGTGAAAACTTCGCTCCATCTACCTGATTTCAGCCTAGCGCACGCCTGACCCCTCAAGTGGGTTTCCTGTAAGAGGCATATCGCTGCCGAGTGTCTCGTGAGATGTGAGTGTATTAGACGCATTTTCCTATAGTCATTGAGCCCACGGACGTTCCACGTGAGGCAGATCAGGGCAGTCAGGTTAGTGGTAGTATATTTTGATCCCCAAATGTGATCGGTGTGGCCGTAAAGCTCAGCCCCATTCTTGTATGCACCAATCCTGTCCCAAAAATAGTGCCCGTGTCCCAGTGTGTCCCGTTTCGTCCATGTCGTGGCATGTTTGCAGTTAGATATAAGACATCTTGCAATGTACAACAAACAATAACAAACATTACCCGCCCGCCCCCCACCCACTCCAACCCCCCAATCAGGTTGAGATTTTGTACTGCCCACCCTCTAAATCCAAATAACCCAAACATTTTTAGCAATAGGGAATTATCCCAAGGGGGCGTGAGGTTGCCGGCGAACTCCTCCGTCACTAGTGGAACGGAGTGGCCGAGCTTGTTACACTACCCTAAATCCCTCTTAGCTCTTGTATGTAAACAGTTCTGAAAAGAAAAAAAAAAACAAAAAAAAAAAAAACCCCAGTAAAGGATATTTCCTCCTCAATCAGGCGTTATTTACAGAGACACAGATGGTGCAAGCCCTTTCCCCTTGGTTCAGTCATTGTCACTTAGCTGACTTTGTGATGAAATATCTTTATCTTGTTCTCTGGCTCGTTGCTGTCGCGGTTGCTGTTTGGCGAATTTCAGTGCTGCCCCTGCATCGACGAATAAAGAAGGCTTCCCATTGGTGTGGACTCTAAGCTTGGCTGGATAGAGCATGGCGTATTTTAGCCCGGCCTGTTGGAGCAGTCGTTTTGCCGGGAGAAACTCTCTCCTCGCATTCTGAACAGCCTGGGTGAAGTCGGGGTATAGCGAGATGGCATTATTTTGGTATTGTAGCGTCCCTCTCTCCCGTGCCAGGCGGAGGGCCGTGTCTCTATCCCTATAGTTAAGCAGCCGGGCCAGGATGGGTCTTGGAAGGGCACCCGGCGGCGGCCGCGGCCCCAGCGTGCGATGGGCCCGCTCCACCAGAAACATGGCCGAGAGGTCCGCCCCAAATAAATCCCGAAAGAGGGCCTCAACATATTTTTCCATGTTTGTGATGGCTGTGGATTCCGGTATGCCAGTAATTCGGATGTTGTTTCTTCTGGATCTGGCTTCCAAGTCTTCATTTCTCGCCTTTATAACTTCTAACACCTTATCCATGCGCAAGAGGTGTTCATGCGTCTCCGTAGTTCGATCATCGTTGTCCGAGACTCTTGTTTCCAGCTCTGTCAGGCGTGATTCGAGTTTATCAACTCTTTGCGAGACTTGATCCATCCTTGCAGCGAGAGAGTCTATTTTGGAGTCTATGTCTTTCAAACATCCTTTCATGTCCCGCAGCATAGTTTTTATGTCCTCCTCTTGTTCTTGCTCCAGTTGGGTTTCTGGCACTAGTGTCTGCGCCACCGTTTCGCCATCCATCTGCCGGGTACTGCGCTTATCAAAGGTGATCTTGGGTTGTTTAGCATCCGTCTTGCCCATTGTGTGTCTTACTGTGAAGGTCCCCGTCCAGGTCAGGCAGGCCAAGACAGTCAGAAGAATAGTATGGAAATGAAGCTGGTGCTGCGCGCTCCGGATAGTGCGTGTGTTAGCCTCCTCTCGTTACAGTAGGTCGATGAAGGTGAGATCAATATCAATGGGGGCCGCACCTCGTCAAGTCGCAGTCAATGTGTGTACAGGAGTGTTTATTTGCATGCGCGTCCCCTCCACTCAGAGCGTACAGCCCGCTCTGACTTTGTATGGCTCAAGGTTGTAACTGTCCGCACCTCACTCTTGCATCCCTTTCAGCAGCCAGCCGGGGGCGAGAAGTATCCGCAATGTTGTGTGCTGGTGACGCGCCTCCTCCAGATGGCCCAATATGGTTCCCACCGTTTCCTCCACTGTTATATGGTTCTCCTAGAGCTGTCCGGCAGCATGCCGGGAGATCTCCCGTGTTACTATGATGTAACTCTGGTGCTTAGGTAGGAGAGCGGTGGAAAGTCCCTCGATGTGCCCAATCTCTGTCCCCGATTATAGTATGGCCGACTGTCTCTCTCGTACCCGGCCCTCGGTACGCGCCAATTTCATGACCCCCCCAGTGAGGCCGCGCGAATGGGCCCGTGTGTGCTCTCCTCGTCGCTGCATAAAGCGCCTCTCATCTACGTGCAAGATATGTGCTCCGCTTGTTTGGCGCCTCCTCCTCCCGCGTCTCAGGCTCGTCTTACCCGCTCAGTCCGTGTCTTGCTGTGGGGGAGGGGCGGGGGCCTGCACCGGGAGGCCGCTTCGCGGTCCCCGTCTTCCCGCTGCGGTTCAGGGTCAGCCTCGGCGTTCCGCACTTTGCCTGCAGGAGTTCCAGTAGTGCGGGCGCCGCTCTCCCTCCGACCCGCAGGGCGGTGTGTGTCGTAGCCGGGCCTCCCTCACTTGAGCGTCCGCTCCGTCCCGGGCCCGCGGATTCTATTACACCGCTGTCACCGCCGCACTCCGTTCAGCGAACGCCTCAGCGGATGCAGCACCGGCTGTTAATTCAAGGCGATCGTCTATGGTAGGGTTTACTGGTAGGATTTAGCAGGATTCATGCCGGATTGTATGCTCGGCCGGCAGAGCCTCGGATTCAAGCGGCCATCTTGCTGCTCGGCTTGGCCACGCCCCCTTAATAAAGGTCTTTGGATGGTATGCAGAAGAAGTCTCTCAGGCAGACACAGCAGCTGTGCTCAGTAAAGAGCAACAGCTAAGAACCATGAATTGATCCTAAATGCAAGATGCTTTGCCATGTGAAGGCATCTACACACTTCAGAGATTACCTGGTCTAAATTACACCGAAGTGAGAGAGAGACAGACAGAGAGAAAGAGATGGGGGGGGAGAGTATGTGTGTGTGTGTGTTGGGGAGGCAATGATTGTGACAGTACAGCACTGCCTACTCTTCTGAATTTGTCGTATCCTGAACCTGAAGGCAGTCATGAGTGCCAGTGAAGCCATGACCCTGTTAGCAGTTGCCACCAAACAGGAGGTATTTTTAGGTCTGGCTTTTGACATTGTAACTGTCAAACCGACCTGTTGCTAACAATATACATAGAGTGGGCTCTGGATCCATCCCTTTCAACCATTGGCTTTCTTCAATCAGCCTCTTTTAACCATTGGCTTGAAACTTTGTGAATCGCGTCTTGGCTCAGCTCGGTGCAGTATTCATCTCTTGCCTAATGCAATTCGCTGCTTGAGTGTATCATTCCACCTCCGCCTGAGTGATTGCACTGAACTGCATGAGGATCTGCTTTACAACAATAGTCCTCTCTGTCCACTCCTGCTTGCTCCCTCGCGTGTCTCCCTATAACATGGTAATGCTGCATGTGCTACCACAATAAATCCAGACCTATTGACTGTGGCAATTCCTGCTTGCAGTGGAGCAGTTTTTGAGTTGGGCGTGGCAGATGCGAGCACATCTCATGGGGGCATTCAACTAAAAGCAGTGCCTGTAAGCCAGAACCGACCTGTTGGTACCCACTAGCTTACTGAACATTGTAGTGGTGCACGCCGTGAGGGCTGTCACAGTGATATATGACCACACCTGCCAACTCACACGGTACCACCGTGTGTCACACAATATCGGAATCTCACCTGGTGAGGAGCCGATATAACCCGGTGGCAGGGAAGACAAGCTATAAACTGCTGCAGACAGCGACTTTCCAACTTGTCTATGGAGGCTTTGAGCACCCTATGTCCATTAAGAGTTGTGAAAACACACCAAGACATCTGCGATGGCCTCGGCGACCCTTTTGAGTTTTAGGTCTCGCCTAGGCAGCGCATGCGCGGTCTCTTCGAGACATGCTGTATGTAGAATATGGGCTTTAAGCACCACCAATCTTTCTAATTGCCTTCTTTTACTGTCCTTCATAAATGGCTGCTTTTGTTTGGTTAATATGCTCAGCAGTTCTTCCTTTTCTACTTTTGTAACTTCCCGTAAGGACTGCCCCCGTTACATGTGCTGTTACGCTTCAGGTTATTTACAAAACGTCCAGAGCACTCTTTTTTTTGTTGGCCTGCCACTGCTCGTGATAAATGTTTTGTTTGGTTTACTTCCTGCATGAAATCTTTGCGGCCCCTTCATTTTTCAGCATCACCTATCACTTAATCTCCCCGTGCCGTTTACTCCATCTTCCCGTACCGTCCCCCACACCACCTCACCCCTCCCACAACAGTGCTTGCCTGCCCCCACCAGCCCTCCGAGGTCGCTGCTTGTGTCGGTGCGTGTTCAGCTTCAGGGCCCGGCTCTGCCGTCCCTGCCCGTCGCTGCAACACTCAAATGTTCTCTGTAAGTTCCTCAGGGAGCAATAGAGGTAGACTGCTGAGCTGAACTCCAGCCAGAGGCCTTGTTGAGGATGCGCTTTTCCAGCCGGAGTTTTGTTTCTACAGGTAACCCAAGAGGCACTCCAGAACTTTGATGTCGGATGGAGGAGCGTTTCTTATCCTGTGTATTGATTTCCCCCCTCCCCCTTTAGATGTTGTCTTTAAAGCTTTCCCTAAGTAGATCACATTGCTAATCTCTTTAAATGTTTTCTTTGGCTTACTTCTATCTCTACGTGCCGTCCCCCACACCACCTCACCCTTCACACAACAGTGCTTGCCCGCCCCCACCACTCCTCCGAGGTCGCTGTGTCGCTGCGTGTTCAGATTCCTCTTTCCGCTGCGTATTGATTTCCCCTGTCCCCCTTTATATGTTGTCTTTAGAGCTTCCCCTAAGTAGCTCTCATTGCTGATTTCTTTAAATGTTTTTTTTGGTTTACTTCCATCTTCCCGTGTCGTCCCCCACATCACCTCACCCCTCCCACAACAGTGCTTGCCTGCCCCCACCAGCCCTCCGAGGTCTCTGCTTGTGTTGGTGCGTGTTCAGCTTTGGCACCCAGCTGTGTCATCCCTGCCAGTCGCTGCTACACTTAAATGTTCTATGTAGGTTCCTCAGGGAGCAATGGAGGCAGACAACCAAGCTCAACTCCAGCCAGAGGTCTTGTTGAGGACGCACATTTCCATTTGTTTCTACAGGTAACCCAAGGTGCACTCCAGAACCTTGATATCGGATGTAAGAGAACTTCTTATCCCTCAAAAATAATCACTACGTATTGTTAAGTCTCTCTGAGGCCCCTGTATATAACCATGTTGGAACTGTGCCACATCCCTCTTCCCGCTGTGTATTGATTTCCCCCCTCCCCCTTTACATGCTGTCTTTAGAGCTTCCCCTAGGTAGCTCTCATTGCTGATCTCTTTAAATGTTTTGTTTACTTCCATCTCCCCTTGCCGTCCCCCACACCACCTCACCCCTTCCACAACAGTGCTTGCCTGCCCCCACCACCCCTCCGAGGTCGCTGCTCGTGTCAGTGCGTGTTCAGATGCCTCTTTCTGCTGTGTATTAATTTCCCCCTCCCCCTTTAGATGCTGGCTTAAGAGTTTCCCCTAAGTAGTAGCTCTTGTTGCTGATCTCTTTACAGAGGTGTGATGCTTTAACCCTTTGACCCTCTTGTCTTTATGGTATATGTTTTTCATCTTACCCACTCACCTCATTTGTAGGTCCTGGAACTCTGCCCCCAGGATTGGTTTAGTAGCACCCCTCTCCCAATGTGTTCTGTACTGTGGTGCTTCTTGAGGGACTCGTCCCATGTGAGTAAGTATTTACACGGAATAAACCGTTTTAGCCATTTGTGCTCCATACATGGTACAAACTGTCTTGTGAGTGAACACCTTGCTTACACAAAACTAGGTATTGAAAGCTTGGTTGTCGGTTCCAAAAGGATTGCTTTACAACGTAATGACTCAAAGTGAAGGAGTGAGGTGCGTGTAATAAATTATTTCAAGTAACTAGGGAAGAGGGCAACAAAGTTGACTGGATAAATGCACAGTATTCTATCAAGATAATAAAACTCAGGAGTTTGTGCTTAAAATATCAAGTCAATGTTTTACACTCGGGAGTGTTGTTGGATAGATTTTTAAAAAATTTGTTTCCTCTACAGTTAAGCATGATTGTCATTTTATCGTTTTTCCCTACCTTTGCCAGCTATCGATAAATTCTGAAATTGATGATAATACACGGCTAAACCGTAGGAACTGTGCCACAAACGGCGTTCTTTCTAGAGGGGCAGACCATATGCCCAGTTTACCTTTTGTTGTCTTTAACAGAACCAGTTTTACACTCCGCTCATCTGAGTCCTTCATTGGAAATACTCTTAAAATTTTTCCAAGCTCAAGAGATTTCTCTTTCTGAACGCACACCAACAGGGCCCTCCACAATCTAAATCTGACTTACATTTTACCTGAATAAAACTAGAGCGTAAAAGTATTCTATCTTTTGCCTTGTATGGTGACAATACCCCAAACAAGATTCCGAGACCTCTTGCATAGTGTTTTGGTCATTTATTTTTCTCTGATGTTAAGAAATGCAGTTGCCTTCTTTTCAGGAGTGCACTTATGCACATTCTACTAGAACCATGACAGAAACACCATTAGTATTTTAAGTCGGGGAGCTGTGCATGCTTTCTTAAAGTATTATTTCTTAGAATAATTGAGCAAGCTGTCTATTAAATCATATTTGGATGAAGTCTGGCTGCTTTCCTACTTGCTATTCCTGCAAATATGTTACCATTGGTTGGTGTGGAAGTCACCTGAACACTAGGGTCTGCAGAGGTAGTAATGGGGCACTTATGCGCAAATGGAACATCAATACATGTAGCCATCTAAATCCGATGCCTTCTGTCACCCCCTCTCCCCCCCGCATGCTGTCTCTCTCTGCTTGTTGCATCGGATGCCCTCCCTCCTCCCCTCTGTATATGACATCTTCAGCTTCCTCCTCACTACCCCTCCTAAATGCTCTGTGCTCCTACACACCACATACATTAACTCCAATTCATACGCAAGAGACATTTACAAAGCCATTAGCTCCAACTCTCTTTCTTTTTATTTTTAACACTCTTTATTTTTAACACCCAAACACACAGATCTGGAGCTCATCTCCTACCTATTTGTTGTTTTTCGTCACCAAAAAGGCAAAGCTATCCACACAGTTCCACGCCACATAATTCAACTCCACACCTTTCCAATCCACACCACACCACGTAATACAACTCAACAACACAATTGCACAACACACCACATACATCCAATCCACACCACACAATTACACATCGTGCCACAAAATTCAACAGCACACCGCATAATTAAACTCCACTACATACCACTCCACAACACAAAATACCATTCCACATAATTAACCCTTTCGGTGCTCAGGACGGCCGGGAGCCGTCCTGAGACATGGTGGGCGTGTGCTCGGGACGGCTCCCGGCCGTCCTGGCACCCACCCACGGGGGAAGCGCTGGCGCTCCCCCCGTGGACCGCCGATCTTGCTGCCCCCACCGGGGAGGACAGCGGAAGCCCTTCCGCTGCCGCCCCCCACCCCCTCCTCCACGTCATCTAATGAGGTCAGCGCGCATCGCGCGCCGACATCATTAGATGAAGTGGGACGCGGTGGAAGCCATTTGCTTCCAGCGCGTCCAGGAGGAGAAGGTGAGTTTCTCCTCGGGGAGGGGGATTTTTTCAAACAAAGAGGCATCAGGGGAAAGGAAAGGGTTTTCCTTTGCTCCGATGTCTTTTTAAGCATTCCTGCTGAACGATCACTTGATCGTGCAGCAGGAATGCCCACTAGACACCAGGGATTTTTTTATTTTAGTTTCTTTTTTTTAAATTGTGCAATGTATTCGGGGAGCGTGCCCTTGGGCAAGGGTCGCTCCCCTTGGGGGACATATTGTTTGGCCGTTTCTGCCCCGTGGGGGGGGGGGGGCAGATCGGCCCAAATAATTTGTTAGATTGCCCACTGGGCCACCAGGGATTTTTTTTGTTTTAGTTTTTTTTTCCCCCCACTATTTGTAATGCATGCGGGGAGCGGCCCCTTGGGCAAGGGTCGCTCCCCTTTGGGGGACATATTGTTTGGCCGTTTCTGCCCCCATGGGGGGCAGATCGGCCCAACTCGTTTTTTAGATGGCCCACTGGGCCACCATGGATTTTTTTGTTTTAGTTTATTTTTTTGTAATGCATGCGGGGAGCGGCCCCTTGGGCAAGGTTCGCTCCCCTTTGGGGGACATATTATTTGGCAGTTTCTGCCCCCCTAGGGGGGCAGATCGGTCCAAATAATTTTTTAGCTGGCCCACCAGGTTTTTTTTTTGTTTTAGTTTGTTTTTTTCACTATTTGTAATGCATGCAGGGAGCAGCCCCTTGGGCAAGGGTCGCTCCCCTTTGGGGGACATATTGTTTGGCCATTTCTGCCCCGGGGGGGGGCAGATTGGCCCAGATACATTTTAGATGGACCACCAGCAATTTTTTTTTTTTTTTGTATCACTATTGCATGCGGGGCGGCCCCTTGGGCAAGGGTCAATCCCCTTTGGGGGAAATTTTGTCTGGCCGTTTCTGCCCCACTGAGGGGGGGGTTGGCCCAAAATGATTTCAGATGGCCCACTAGGCCACCAGGGATTTATTTTTTTATATAGATGATTGTGGGGAGCGGCCCCATGGACAAGGGTCGCTCCCCTTTATGGGGTTGAATATTTCAGCTGTTTCTGACCCCTTGGGGTCGGCCTTTTGCTTTTAGGCCCACCTACCCGCCATCTTGGCTGGTAGATTGTGCGTGGACTGGTTCATTATTTGCATATGTGATTGTAATGTTTTATTTCTCCTTTTTTTCTAGTGCTTTTTGTTCTTGTTTGCGGTTTCTGCAGTTTTGCGTAGTTGCATTTATTTGGTAAGAAATTTTTTTTTTGTTATGTTTACTCCAAATGAGTATTATTGTCATGCACGAGTGAATTTTTAGTAAGTGGTGGAATCTTCCTCTGAGCAGGATTATGAGACTGACCGTGCGTCTGAGGGAGAGGAGGGAGGGGAAGATTCAGGCAGAGAGTTTTCTCTCCACATGGAATCATCGGATGATGAATCTACTCTCAGTGCGGATGAAGCTACTCTCAGTGCGGATGAAGTGCCTGTTTTAGAGGAGGACACTAATGTGCCGATGGTGCAAGAGGCATCTGGATTGCAGCCTGGGGCTGCAAGGCTTCCCATTGGAAGTGCTGGACTCTGGGTTGATCCAAACATGGTGCAGCCGGTGTTGCCTGCCTTTAGTGGTGATGCAGGGTGTAGAGTGAATTGTGAAATTTTTTTCCTATACAGTTTTTTCAGTTGTTTATGGATGATGTATTTTTGGCTGAGATTGTTGAGCAGACTAATTTGTATGGAGAAGAGTATTTGAGGGACAACAGTGAAAGACTTAGGCCCTACTCTAGAGCTACTCGGTGGACTCCCACAAATCTGGATGAGAGAAGAAGTTTTTGGGTTTGACTTTTTTGATGGGTTTGATAAGGAAGCCGTCAATTGCTTCATATTGGTCTACTAGTCCAGTGATGGCAACGGCCATATTTCCTGCAATTATGAGTCGTGATTGGTATTTACTTGTGCTTCGGATGCTGCATTTTGTTGATAATGCTTCGCCGTTGCCACGAGATCACCCTGACTGTTGATGGAGCAAGAACTCAGAATGAGACTTGCTCGTAAGCAATCCTCTCACAGTAGTAATTAATTAAACTTTGTAATGTCTTTACTAATAAAAATGCATACACGAACATAGTATCCAAGTGAAGCTTGCCTATGTGTTTAACTAATAAGTAATGCTTGTCTAATCCAAAATGGCCGCTAAAAGCGCGGGAATTTCTTTGCGCATGTGTCAACCATATCACGTGGTATGACGTCTTTCTTTGCTTGGAGGGAAAACTTTGCTTCTGCGCAGTGTGTGTTAAAATGGCTGCTTAATGTTCTCATGTGCTAAAGCTTGCGCATTTGCTGCAATTAACACTGTGGTAATTTAACGCTATTAATGCGGGATAGATTTATAATTAAATGGGAATAGAGTAGAAATAGGGGTTATACAGTGAAGACATTTATTTGTGATTTTAATGTTTTCTTCTTTGACTTTTATTAGTTCGTAAAATGGGGCCTGGGTTAACGGAAGGGCAGCTTGAAGCCAATGAGAAGTGCGCATGCGCCCTGAAAAACAAGGCAAAGCGATGAAGTCAACTTGGACGTCATCCAAGGCCGTGAGCTGGTGGCCAACTCCACTACATCCGCGATGTTCTTGCAAAATGCAACATTTTGTATATGAGGTGTATCAAACTTTGTCGTGAGACGGGTGGGAAATAAAGCAAATGTATTAATTGTGAGGGGCGGTATTTAATAACAATGGGCTTAAAAAAATTGAACTAAATTGACATGGTGTGAGGATCAACCCCTGTCCCCGTCCAATCAGAAGTAGTGGGCCCATAATTTTGAAACATTAATGGGAGGTACCTGGGTGTAGAAGGGTATAATAGATATAGAATTAGCTAATTAGTTAGCATTAGGGCGCACAGGAGCTGAGAGAACAGATGAACAGATACAGTAGCAGAGAATCTATGCTATTGCAGAACCGAGCAGACTGAATCGCTGTCCAGAGAGGTCCTGAGGTGGGGGCGGCGGATTCCATTAGAAGGAAGACACGGAAGATATCGAGGAGGAGCGAAGTGACAGAGAGGGGAGCGACGCAGGCGTCGTTGATAGAGAGGTCACCTATCCTGTCCTGAATCTGGTCCGGAGGTCTTTGGTCTTCATCCTTCTTGTGACCTATTTTTCCAACTCCTTGGCCTAGGGGTTTGGTTCTCACATCTTTAGGTAAATATAAACACAACCTTTAGCTGTGCTGCTGTTTCTATCTTCTTTTTTCTGAGGGACCGTCGTTGATCGATAATTGATTTTTAGTATGCTTCATCCTTGATATACGATTAAGTATTATGTGGTTTTGTAATTTACTCTGCAAATCTTTAGATAAACATTTAAAACTTCCTGACTCAGTGATTATTTCAGAGTTTATGAACTGTAATGAATGTCACTCATTTTAAACTTCCCAATTATCAAAGGGTCCACTGGTAAGTCATTACTCTTCAATCAGAAAAGTAATTGGTAGCAGGGATATTGATAAAGAGTACAACTGACCCACCAGCGGAAATTGCTAGCGTATTATGAATGAATGGGCCCAGGTGAGTATTCGGTGTATGAATGCTTGTTGCTAGTAACCCGCTGGATCAGTTTTCTGGTTATCAGAGGATGGTTACACTTTGTTAATTGGGTAATGAGAATTTTATTTTTATAAACTAACATCCGTTTGTTCAAAAGTTTTGTTTTATGTTGTCTAGAATCCCCGGGGAAAATTGAATAGCGGATGGTAAGTGGAAGCCATACCGCAGTGAGGTTATCTGTCAGGCAGAAATAGTACTGAAAAGTAAAGCAGGGCTATCAGTTCTTGTTAGGGACTCTATGCGTGTGAGTAATAGCAAAGGAATATGCTGGTAAAAATTTGATATTATATCACCTAGAAAGGGTAATATTGAAGAAGTAACAGGTATTTCTGAAGCTTACGTGAAGAGTAAATGGAAGGGTTTTACTCGTAGTGTATGTTTAGTAAACGGAAAGGTTTTACTAAGTGTGAGAGAAACTATCTTTTCCAATTTAGCGAAACTGGCACGATAGCGAATGTTTTATGTTGTTACTGAATTTTAATAAGAAGCGTAGAGAAAATAAAGTTTTGCGTACGATTTTGTAAAGGGAGGGTCAGCTCCCGGAGAGGAAGCTGACGTCACAAACGCCGCGCTAGGATTGGTCGAAACAGCGGGCGTGGAACGACTCTTGTAAAGGAGGGGTCAGTAGTCAGGAGTAATACTGACGTCACAGGTGTCGCGCTGGGATTGGTTGAAACAGCGAGGGACAGAGAAGCGCAGATTGTAAAGGAGGGGTCGTCAGACAGACGCCACCGGAAAACCGCGCTAGGATTGGTTCAGAGACAAATGTTAGCTGGAATTTTATTGGTTGTCAGCATAGAAGTCGAAATCTTAGTGGATAGTGGAGATTATACATGGAAACGTGATCCGACTTTAACAGGAACCCGTCCAGACAGGAGATTCTTAGGTTTCGCAGAATATAATTCGATACATAGATATTTACCCAAAATGTATGGAGAAAAGAGAAAAATGTCATTTCTACAAAAGGTTAAGAATTATTTTAAGAAGGATAAACCTATCAAAACTAGAGAAGGAATTATCATTCCACCAGCAAAAACGCCCGCTTCATTCATGATGATGGAGAGAGGTTATCATACTTGTGTATGGTTAGAAAATTGGATAGAATATACCAAAAATGATGGAATATTAGCATTCCCAGAGAATGGTACTTTCAATGGGATAATTCTTCAAAATTTGAGAATGAGAATGAATGACTTAGAACCCAGACCAAGATTAACTCAATACGAAGCCCTAGAAGAGTGGGAAACAGAGGCATTTGAACGTGACCGATCAAGAAGCAGTAGGGGTTATAGGGGATTTTTTCCTAGATACCAAAATGAGTCAAGAGACGGTCAGATGAAACAGTGGAGAAGAGCAATGCTTACAGAAGGTTTATATCCAGTTTGTATAGCAGAAGAGCCGTTAGGGAGCAAATGCACAGAAAAGACAAAACACTTGACAGGGTTTGGAGATTCTGAAGATGAATTTATGGAAGAAATATTAAAGAACCTGCCACCATATCAGGAAGGGACAAGTGGATGTACCCCAAGTGCACCAATATTAAGAACACCATTGGTACCGCAAGTATTGCATAATCCACCAGTTAATAGGGTACTTCAGGATAAAGAAAAAGAGGCTATAGACAGAAACAGAGCAGAATTGATACAGAAAATAACACAGCTGAATGTACATCCTGATTCCCTAACCATACCTGTAACAATTGGTCCAGTGGTTCCTTTATATGGTGACAAAGTAAATTATCCGAAACCTCTAGTCATGCCTACACCTGTAGAGATTCCCAAACCTGAAACTGTAATAATTGATGACCATATCAGTGATTGTGAATCTATGATATCCTTAATGGATTTACCTATTCGAGGATCTGTAAATAGTACTCCTAGAAGAATAACACCTGGTTGCTCCAAAGATGTAAATATAGTAACATCATCTGGAACTAAGAGTGCCACAGTAGTAACGCCAGAAGACTTAGAAAGGTGGGCACAAGGATCAGACAGACAGAGTGCACCCCCAAAGATCATGGACATCTACAAATTAAAAGTCGAGTTAGAAGAAATGATAGCAGGAAATGTAGGAGTAGATCGTCTAAATACTTACGATGAAGAAGAACTATTGTTTGTATGCAGAAGCATCACTAGAAATGTAAAGATATTTCATGAGAAATTATCAGATTTGGCCTTACAGATGGGGATTGAAATATGGAAGTCAAAAGTGTTACAGAAGCCCTATAGAGCGTATTTTCTGACAAGGACCTAGAAAACATGAATGCCTCTGGTCGAAAACTACAAGTAAAAGAATTAATGTTAGTATTACAGAAATGGGGAGATCTAGATAAATGAAAGCTAGATGGACAAAGAAAAAGGAAGAGGCACGGTACAGTAGATCGAATTCTGAATATTTATTGAAGGAAACAGGAAAAGTGGATCAAATGTACCCGATGCGGGAAGTAACTGGAGGAGGTTACGTTCATGTTCCATGGAGTAGACAAGATATTCTGTCATTTACGAATGATTTTCCAAAGTTGAGAGAAAAGCCAATTGAATGGTACAAACAGGTTGAGAGGTTTGTGAAAGTGTCAAAGGTATTGTTGAAGGATTTGAATGGTTTGTTTGACATAGTGGTACCTGCCGATTTGTGGACAGATTGTAAAATTACAGTTGACTGGCCGAGTGAAGAGTATCCTAGAGATGCAAAAACAGGTGCTGCATCAAGTGATGTAATGAAAAAGTATCAGCAGGTAATAACTTATTTGAAGGGGAAAATACCACCGAAAGAAACAGATTGGGTGAAAATAGACAGACTACCCAAGAAGCAAGTGAATCGGTACATGCCTATTATGAACGTCTATTACAGGTGTTCAAACAGTATAGTGGATTTGAGGACATTGGAGATAAAAATATGAGTCAGTTTGTCTACCGATTTGTTTATGGTTTAAAGCCAGAGATTTGTCAAACGATTAAGCAGCACATGTTGTGCTGGCAAGGGAAGCCCATAGATGAGATTTTGAAATATGCAAAATATTGTGGAGACGATATGGAGGATAGGCACAAGAAATTACAAGAAAAAGTGATGTGGGCTCAGGTGAAAATGGCTGAGCGACAGGGAATTAATTTGGATAATCCAACTGATAATCAGGGAAAAGATTCTGGAACGAATGGTGACACAGAAAATGGTGGTAAAGTGAGAGGACGAATGAGTAGAGAAGAGGCTAAAAAGAAATTTCCTTGTCATGGATGCGGAAAGTTGGGACATCGGAAGGATGAATGTAAAAAGATTCGAAATAATAATGGCCCAAATAATAATTTAAATCCACAGACGCAGAATGACTCACAGATGGGTGTAAATCCTCAGAGTCAGTTGCCACCTGCACCTATACAGGGTAATGTAAGCAGAGCAAAGCACGGTACAGACGTCGGATATCAAGGAAGAAGTGGTAAGGATGATTATGTAACTTCACAGTTTCTTTTACAGGATGAATTTGATCCGTATAACCATCAACGACGGTGCCTAAGAGAGGGGGAGAAGGAGTGTGTACTTGGCGCATCCTTACCAGTAGATCAGTCAGGTCCATATGTTGAAGGGAAAGTAAGAGGTAATGATATCACTTTCCTTTTGGACACTGGTGCTACCCGTTCTACTGTGAGAACAGCAGACATCCCAGACCTTCCTCTCTCTGGAGAAACTATCCAAGTTGTAGGTGTAGCCAATCAAAAGATCAGAACACCCCTTACTGAGCCAATGGAAGTAAAAATAGGAAACTTCCGAGAAATGCATCAATTTGTAGTGTGTGATTCTAGTCCAGTAAACTTATTGGGTAGAGACTTATTGTGCAAAATGAATTGCACTATTTTCTGCACACCGGATGGTGTTGCAATACTGACCCCGGACGAAGATCATGTTTATAAGTTCATGATAGCCAAGCAAGGTACAGAAATAGATGAGATGTTCTCTTTGATAACGAAAAACGAATTACCAGAAGAACTAAGAACTACAGTAAATTCCAAGGTATGGGATTTCACTGGGAAAGAAGTAGGACTTATGGTCAAAATAGACCCAGTGAAAATCACTGTAAAGGAAGGTGCAATTTTCCCAAATACTAGACAGTACAAAATGAGTGCAGAAGTAAAGGCAGGAGTTGTTGAAGAAATTAACAGGATGGTAAAACAAGGCATATTAAAAGAAGTTATGAGTAGCCCTTGTAATTCACCAATCATGGGTTTGAAAAAGCCTAGTGGAAAGTATAGGATTGTCCAGGATTTGCGAAAAATTAATGCAATTGTGGTACCTTGTTGTCCTATAGTACCAAATCCTGCAGTAATCCTATACCAGATACCCTGGAGTGCAGAATGGTTTACTGTGATTGATCTATGCCAAGCATTCTTTTCAATACCATTGCACCCAGATAGCCAATATCTCTTTTCGTTTAAATTTGAAAATCATGTCTATGTATGGAATCGTATTCCTCAAGGATACACAGAAAGTCCCTCCATTTTTAATCAAATACTGAAAAGGTGTCTGGAGAAATTAGTGCTGCCCAGGAGTTCAGTCCTGGTGCAGTATATTGATGATTTACTAGTAGCATCCAACACTCATGATGATTGTGTTGAAGATTCAATTGCGTTACTCAACCATTTGGCTGAGGAAGGACACAAAGTGTCATTTGAAAAGCTGCAGTTTTGTACAACAGCAGTTAAAAATTTGGGACACCAAATTGAAAGAGGAACAAGAAGAATAACATCTGACAGAATAAAAATAATAAAGAAAATGAAAATGCCAGAAACACAAAGAGAAGTGAGAATATTTCTTGGAATAGTAGGATACTGTCGACAATGGATTATAGGGTTTTTACTACTAGCAAAGCCTTTAATTCAGTTAACCAAAAAGAAAGCCAAAGATCCAGTTGAATGGGATGATGAATGTGCTGGTGCATTTGTAAAATTAAGAAATGCATTGTGTGAGGCACCTGCCTTGGGCATGCCTGACTATACAAGAGAATTCGCACTATTTTGCTATGAAAGAGAAAATTGTGCACTTTCAGTGTTAACTCAAAGACATGGAATAGACAGGCGTCCTATAGCATATTTTTCTGCTACATTGGACCCAGTGGCGACAGCATTGCCAGGCTGTTTGAAAGCAGTTGCTGCTACTTGTATGAGCATTGAACAAAGTGAGTCAATAGTAATGGGATATCCTGTAACAGTATTTGTCCCACATGCAGTTGTGATCTTGTTGACAAGAACTCGAACTCAGCATCTCACACCTAGTCGAATGACAAGGTATGAACGAATTATTCTTGGTGCTGAAAATGTGACCATAGTTAGGTGCACTATTGTGAATCCTGCTACGTTATTGCCAGATAAAAGATCCAGATAGGGAGCTGTTTGTGGACGGCTCATGCTTAAGGCATGAGGATGGTAAACTGAGTGCAGCCTGTGCTGTGTGTGAACTAACTGGACTAGTCGAAGCATCCTATTTACCAGGAGTCAAGTCTGCACAAGTAGCTGAATTAATTGCTCTAATCAAAGCTTCCAAAATTGGGAAACATTTAAGAGTAACCATATTTACGGACAGTCAATATGGGTACAGGGTTGTGCATGACTTTGGCCAACTGTGGATGCAGAGGGATTTCATGACTTCTTCAGGATCCCCAAACAAAAATGGACAGTTTGTAAAAGAATTATTGGAAGCAATACAATCACCAAAAGAATTGGCAGTGGTGAAATGTGCCGCACATCAGTCAGGAGATGACTGGGTGGTAGTCGGTAACAGATATGCAGATCTGGTGGCTCAACACTGTGCCAAAAACAGGTTGTCAGTAAATAAAAAGGTTGAAAGGATGGGAATCAGCTGCCAACTTATGCTGCTATGTGCACCTCCTGAAACATGGAATGATGTGAAAAGACTGCAAGATGACGCTGAGGAGAGTGAAAGAAATGTTTGGATTAAAATAGGATGTTCCCGAAGAACAGATGATGATGTATGGGTATACACAGATGGCAGACCAGTCATGCCCGACTGTCTGATTTCACAAATGGCCAGAATGTATCATGGAGACACACATGTAGGGAGAGATGCCATGATTAGACTTTTCAGACAAAGTTGGTATAATCCAAAGTTTAGGGCTGCAGCAGAGAGTCTTTGCCAAAGGTGTTTAACTTGCCAAATGAATAATCCGGGAAGGAGAACAGTAATTGGCTTGGGAAAGATTGGAAAAGCTGAAGGTCCTTTTGTGAGATTGCAGCTAAATTTCATACAGTTACCACCATGTAAAGGACTGAAATATGTACTTGTCATAGTGTGTCTGTTTTCAAGGTGGGTGAAGGCTTACCCTACCAGAAGGAATGACAGTATTACAGTTGCAAAGCTGTTGCTACGAGAACTCATTCCTAGGTTCGGTTTCCCAGTAACTTTGGAATCAGATAGAGGAAGTCACTTTAATAACGATGTGATCCGAATAATATGTGAAGCATTTCAAATTGAACAGAAATTGCACTGTGCGTACCGCCCAGAGGCTTCTGGAGTGGTTGAACAAATGAATGGCACAATAAAATCAAGACTGTCAAAGATGTGTGCATCAACATCGCTAGACTGGCCAGATGCATTGCCTCTTGTTTTAATGGGACTCAGAAGCATTCCTGATAGAAATACCGGATTGAGTCCCCATGAAATAATCATGGGAAGAGCAATGAGACAAGCACATGTACCTACAAATAAACTGCTGAACATAACTGATGATATGGTTCTAGATTATTGCAAAGGATTGGCTGACCTAGTGCGTTCTGTCTCTCACCAGGTTGGAGAAGACGCAGTTTCCAGGCAGCCTGAACAAGAGCATGATCTGAACCCTGGAGACTGGGTGGTTGTGAAGCATCACACCAGAGAAACGTGTTTATCACCCAGGTGGGGTGAACCTTGTCAGGTTATACTAGTTACGAACACAGCAGTGAAATGTGCAGGATTGCCTAATTGGATTCATGTAAGCCACACCAAAAGGGTGCCAGATCCTGAAGGACAAAATCCTCACTCAGCATCAATAACCGAGGAAGCTGAAGGTTGGCCAGCTGAAGAATCCCAGGTGAGAGATTCGAGAGAAGCTGAAGAAGAACAACCGAGCACAAGTCAGGACTGGATACCAGTGGTTGATATACCAGAAGTTTACAACAGAACAAGAAGTCGATCAAAATTAGAAGAAATTAGGGAGGACCAGATAGGTGAAGAAGAAGCAGCTCAGGAAGAGGAAAATGAAACGATAAGAGAACCTGAGCAGGACCAGATAGGGAGAGGAAATTGGGCTCAAATCGACAACGAAACAACAGAATTTGAGCAGGAACAGACAGGTTTAGAAGAACGCGGTCAGGCTGCAGAAGTACAAAGTGCAATAAGCCCTGATCAGAACCAGTTAGAAGTAGAAAAATACGTTCAGGAAGAAGAAAATCAAGAAAACAGCGAGCAGGAAAACCTCAAGCACGAAGACGTCAATCCTGAACAGTCAGTTAGTAGAAACTCACATTGAAGCAACTGAAGAAAAACAAATACGACTTGAAAAAGAACAATTAGAAGAAGAAACTGAGAACGAAGAAAAGCAAACTGTGCCACAGCCTGAAAATAAGAGAACTTCTGAAGAAGAAATAAGAAGTGAAGAGACAGTGCAAACAAAGAAAGCCAGAAAAAGTGATCATTGGCCTAGTGTCATTAAAAGAGTAAAATACCATATAGAAACAGGAAGTGAAGATCCTGAACAAGTAAATGAAGTAACAAGCCTAACTGGACAAACAAGTGGAACTGAAAAACGAAAAAGCAAAAGATTGAAACTTGTGAACAATAAGTTTAAAGGTCCTGATTGGACTTATATAATACTTAAAGACTACGAGAGTTCAGAGTCAAGTGAAAGTGGCGACGAAGGAACAAGTGCGGAACTGACTTATGAGAAAGAAATAAAGCCACCTTGATAACGTAAAAGACTTGAAAGAAAAAGAAAAGAAGAGAAATCTTCTTTGCCAAAATGCCTGCCGACAGAGTTTCTGGGAGACCGAAACGGAAATGTTGTAAAAGATGCTGTGCTATATGCATATGTAGTCTGGTAGTGGTGCTTGTAATATGGTTAGTTGTGATCGTAGCAATTCCTTACCTTATGATAATGGATAAAAAGATTAACAACGATACTAAGGGAAGGATAGATAACTTGAAAAGTGATAGAGTAAAATTAGAAGTAGAAGATGAACCAGAGTTTCATCATGTGGTAACAGATAATGTTACTAGTTTAAATGTTTTCACTAAATTATTGTTTCAGTATGTAGATATAATGGAAGTTAGTGATTGTTATGTCTGTATGAAGTTACCTGAATCAGTAGCAGAAGGGTTAACATATCATCATTTGCCTTTGACTTATGGCATATCATGTAGTGTATGAACTAGTTTATTTTATAAAACAGGCAGACTTCAGTATTATTATTCAGATATAAATGTGATATTTTCTGAAGTTCCGATTCGAAAGAATATGAACCCAGTGCTTAGTAGTCAAGATGCACAATTTATGGGAGAATTTTTCCTAACGATGAAATCGATAGATATAACACATGCACATAGAAGCAATTTAACATGTTTGTTACATGAAGAAGAAAAGATATTTTTGAACTTAGTAGAAAATAGAAGACAAGATTTCCAAAAGAAAGCATCTGAACTTAAGGCTCATCTGCAACCTTGGGCTGAGAAAGAGGATATTTACACACCTGGCAAGGCTCAAGCTGCTATGGCTCTGGATTTTGTAAAGACAGGGAAAATGTGTCTGCATAGGTTAAAGACTGATTATAACAATATTTTCATCGGTACCAGTGAATGTGAACATAATTTCTTAATTCTTGGAGGTTGGGGACTAAAAGGAGGAACAGATTCAGTTTTTCCTGGAATTTATTATGTGTGTGGGAATAAGGCTTACTTTAGGCTTCCTGCACGGTGGTATGGAAGTTGTTATTTTGGAATAGTTTTTCCAAAAATATACCACGTAAAAAGAAACACTGGGAGCAATGAAAATAATAGTGAATTAGCACGTAGTAAAAGAGCTAGTTTTTCTGAAATTATAGGTGATATATTTGGTGCATTGATACCTTCAGTGGGAATAATTTTGAACTCAAGGAAAATATGTAAATTATCTACAGTAGTTGATCGTTTATCAACGGATACTGCTGGAGGTTTTCTAATGATTAATGCGGAGATGGTTGCGATTAGATCAATGGTTATGCAAAATCGACTTGCTCTTGATATAATATTAGCAAAAGAGGGCGGAGTCTGTAAATTGTTGAAAACGAAACTTTGTCGCACGTATATTCCTGACAAAAGTGCAGAAATTGGAATGTATATAAAGAATATAACGAAACTTGAGAACGAATTAAAACCACTGGAAGTTGATAGTGCATGGGAAAGATTGACAAATAGCATTATGTCAATTGGTACCTGGTTTGCTAATGTAGGAAATGGACTTTTAGGTCAAATATTAGTACCCTTAGTAGGGATAGCAATAATAGTATTGTCAATAATGATATGGTGCAAATGTTGTAGAAAGAATGAGACGTATAGAGTGACAGGAAAACGAAAGAAACGAAAGTTTGATGAAATTGAATTAGAAGATCTGAAAAGTGAATTATACAAGAAACTGAAAGGAGATGATAAAAATAGAAAGTGTAAAGGTGAAGCTGAGACAATTTTATGCTAAAAGTTGGCATCTGGTTGTGGGTATTTTTTGATGGCTCAGAAACGCCATCAGAGAGGGGATTGATGGAGCAAGAACTCAGAATGAGACTTGCTCGTAAGCAATCCTCTCACAGTATTAATTAATTAAACTTTGTAATGTCTTTACTAATAAAAATGCATACACGAACATAGTATCCAAGTAAAGCTTGCCTATGTGTTTAACTAATAAGTAATGCTTGTCTAATCCAAAATGTCCGCTAAAGCGCGGGAATTTCTTTGCGCATGTGTCAACCATATCACGTGGTATGACGTCTTTCTTTGCTTGGAGGGAAAACTTTGCTTCTGCGCAGTGTGTGTTAAAATGGCTGCTTAATGTTCTCACGTGCTAAAGCTTGCGCATTTGCTGCAATTAACACTGTGGTAATTTAACGCTATTAATGCAGGATAGATTTATAATTAAATGGGAATAGAGTAGAAATAGGGGGTATACAGTGAAGACATTTATTTGTGATTTTAATGTTTTCTTCTTTGACTTTTATTAGTTCGTAAAATGGGGCCTGGGTTAACGGAAGGGCAGCTTGAAGCCAATGAGAAGTGCGCATGCGCCCTGAAAAACAAGGCACAGCGATGAAGTCAACTTGGACGTCATCCAAGGCCGTGACCTGGTGGCCAACTCCACTACATCCGCGATGTTCTTGCAAAATGCAACATTTTGTATATGATGTGTATCAAACTTTGTTGTGAGACGGGTGGGAAATAAAGCAAATGTATTAATTGTGAGGGGCGTTATTTAATAACAATGGGCTTAAAGAAATTGAACTAAATTGACATGGTGTGAGGATCAACCCCCTGTCCCCCCCCGTCCAATCAGAAGTAGTGGGCCCATAATTTTGAAACATTAATGGGAGGTACCTGGGTGTAGAAGGGTATAATAGATATAGAATTAGCTAATTAGTTAGCATTAGGGCGCACAGGAGCTGAGAGAACAGATGAACAGATGCGGTAGCAGAGAATCTATGCTATTGCAGAACCGAGCAGACTGAATCGCTGTCCAGAGAGGTCCTGAGGTGGGGGCGGCGGATTCCATTAGAAGGAAGACACGGAAGATATCGAGGAGGAGCGAAGTGACAGAGAGGGGAGCGACGCAGGCGTCGTTGATAGAGAGGTCACCTATCCTGTCCTGAATCTGGTCCGGAGGTCTTTGGTCTTCATCCTTCTTGTGACCTATTTTTCCAACTCCTTGGCCTAGGGGTTTGGTTCTCACATCTTTAGGTAAATATAAACGCAACCTTTAGCTGTGCTGCTGTTTCTATCTTCTTCTTTCTGAGGGACCGTCATTGATCAATAATTGATTATTAGTATGCTTCATCCTTGATATACGATTAAATATTATGTGGTTTTGTAATTTACTCTGCAAATCTTTAGATAAACATTTAAAACTTCCTGACTCAGTGATTATTTCAGAGTTTATGAACTGTAATGAATGTCACTCATTTTAAACTTCCCAATTATCAAAGGGTCCATTGGTAAGTCATTACTCTTCAATCAGAAAAGTAATTGGTAGCAGGGATATTGATAAAGAGTACAACTGACCCACCAGCGGAAATTGCTAGCGTAGTATGAATGAATGGGCCCAGGTGAGTATTCGGTGTATGAATGCTTGTTTGCTAGTAACCCGCTGGATCACTGTGACCGTCTTTTTAAAATTCGACCTGTTCTTGATCACTTTGTAGATCGATTTTCAGAGATCTATACTCCAGGGAAAGAAATAGCTATTGATGAGTCTTTGGTCCTGTTCAGTGTTCCCAGTAAGGTGCGCGCCTGCGCTCACGCGCACGTCTGTTCCTCCGAGCGCGCAGTGCTGTGTGTGGAGCGCGCACCCACAGCCCATCCCGGGAGAGAATTCGCACCGCCGCTTTTAAAATGCGAGCGGCGCGAAAAATGGTAATTTCCTGGTTGTGGAGGCTATTGCACTTGCTGCATTTCCTTCTTAATGAAGCGCAGCTGGGGCTGTTTGTGGGCCTTTGTGAAAATATTTGTTAAATGCAGCACCGGCATGAGCTGCAATTAACATAAATATTTTCACAATGGCCCACAATCAGCCCGCAGCCTCGCTCCTTTAAGAGAAGAAATGCAGCAAGTCCAAAAGCACGACGTGTGCTTTACACGTCGTTCTTTTGGACTTGATGCATGTCTTTTCTTAATGGAGCACGGCTGCGGCCTGAATGTGGGCCATTGTGAAAATATTTATGTTAATTGCAGCGCATGATGGTGCTGCAATTAACAAGAATACTTTCCTAAATGCCCACAATCAGATCGCAGCCGTGCTATATTAAGAAAATTAATGCAGCAAGCACAAAAAACAACGTGTAAAGCACACGTCGTGCTTTTGGACTTGCATGGTGAAAAAGAAGAGATGGGTATCAAAAGAAAAGAGAACAAAAAAAACGCATAAACAAACTCAGTAAATGTAAACAAGGACAGGGGAGCAAGCAGAGGAGCGGATTCATCAAGGAGATAGAAAGGCAGTGATCCTTAATAGCAAGATAACGCAAATACATTTATTTAGAAAGAAATTCAGAGGCGGAATTTATTTAGGTGTTTTCAGAATGTCAAGTGCGAGTGCAAGGATCGGAATGCAGGGATTTCTGAACTGTTTCCACCGAGCCTGAAAAACACAATTTCCAGAATCAGCGACGGCTGGCTTCAGTGATCCTTTGATGAGTGTGAGACATACACTATACTGTGTGCTGAGCTTTGGGATTTGATTTTGACTTTCAAATGATGCCTGCTAAGGCACGTAAGGGCTGAGGTAAGGTAGTCAAACTTTCAGGTGCCTGTCAGAAGTTGAAAGTGGGTTCTTGGCGCACATTGCCGTGGCTGGAGCGCACAGAGACCTCACACTGCCGCACACAGAGAAAAAAAATTAGAGGGAACATTGGTCCTGTTCAAGGGTTGTTTGGTTTTTAGACAGTACATTCCTAGCAAGAGGGCACGTTATGGAATTAAGATGTATATGTTGTCTGAGAGTAGGACAGGATATGTCTATAATTTCCGGGTGTACACTGGTAGGGGGATTCCACTATTAACTCCCCTGGTTGTCCGTCCACTTTTGGAGTTTCAGGGAAAATTGTGTGGGATCTTGCTAGAGGACTGTTTAACAGAGGCCACCATTTGTACCTTGATAACTTCTACACTGCTGTGCAATTGTTTAAGGAATTGTTCAAAGTGGACACTTTTGCTTGTGGCACAATCCGCTCTAACCGTAAAGGTTATCCAAAAGAGCTTGTTTGCAAAAAGCTTCAGAGGGGACAGTGCAGTGCCTTGCGTAGTGATGAACTACTAGCTGTGAAATTTGTGGACAGGAGGGTTGTGTACATGCTGACTACCATCCATGATGAGAGTACTTCACCTGTGGCTGTTTGGGGTCAGGTTGCTGAAGTGCGCAAACCTGTGTGCATTGTAGACTACAATAAGCACATGGGTGGTGTTGATAGAGTAGATCAGAGGTTGGAACCTTACACTGCTATTCGTAAGGCTTACATTTGGTATAAGAAGTTGGCCATCCATCTTTTCAATTTATCATCTTTCAATGCTTTTGTTGTGTTCAAGGAGTGTTCTCCAGCGTCAAAGATGACTTTTGTTCAGTTTCAAGAGTCTGTGATAGGCAGCCTTGTTGTAGTGGAACAGGCAAGTGTTCCTAGAGTTGGAGTGGTCGAGGATGTGGCTAGATTGAAAGATCGCCACTTTCCCGATTTAATTCCTCCCACGCCCAAAAAAAACAATCCCTGTAAGAGATGTAGAGTCTGTTTGCGAAGAGGTATGCAGAAGGAGAGTCGTATGCACTGTGCTGATTGTCCTTCTAATCCTGGGCTGTGTGTGCCCACATGTTTAAGATTGTATCACACTCAAAAGAAATTTTGGGAGCAACCGTGAGTCTAATAGTGTACTGCCTGGTCTGTATGGTTTTTTATTTGTTGTTCAGTTTCTCCTTTGGCATTAGAATGATGTCCTTAGTTACCGCTGTTGTGTTTGCAGTTGTAGTTTTGTATCTAGTTCCAATTGGTTTGTAATTTCTTTCTTGTTAAAAAAATTTTTGACAGTGTGCGTGGACTGGCGCTTGGCTGGTGGTGTGCATGGACTGGCGCTTGGCTGGCGGTGTGCATGGACTGACGCTTGGCTGGCGGTGTGCGTGGACTAGCGCTTGGCTGGCGGTGTGCGTGGACTGGCGCTTGGCTGGCGATGTGCGTGGACTGGTGCTTGGCTGGCGATGTGCGTGGACTGGTGCTTGGCTGGCGATGTGCGTGGACTGGTGCTTGGCTGGCGGAGTGCGTGGGCTGGCGCTTGGCTGGCGGTGTGCATGGACTGGCGCTTGGCTGGCGGTGTGCATGGACTGGCGCTTGGCTGGCGGTGTGCATGGACTGGCGCTTGGCTGGCGGTGTGCATGGACTGGCGCTGGCTGGCGGTGTGCGTGGACTAGCGCTTGGCTGGCGTGTGTGTGGACTGGTGCTTGGCTGGCGATGTGCGTGGACTGGTGCTTGGCTGGCGATGTGCGTGGACTGGTGCTTGGCTGGCGGAGTGCGTGGGCTGGCGCTTGGCTGGCGGTGTGCGTGGGCTGGCGCTTGGCTGGCGGTGTGCATGGGCTGGTGCTTGGCTGGCGGTGTGCGTGGGCTGGTGCTTAACTGGTGGTGGGCGTGGGCTGGCATTTGACTGGCAGTGTGTGAGTAGTGACTTGCTGCTGGTCATTACCCACTCTGCTAGTCAAACGCCACTGCAGACACTATGTCAACCACCAGCCGGTGTGATTGCTGTGTGAGTCATGTGGGCGTATGAAAGTGATGGGCTCTTGAATGGCGCTGTCTGTTGATGTGAATGTTGTTATGTGCTGGGCCCGCGGCTCGCGGTGTGAATGGTCTTGTGTGTCACGTATGAAAGGTGTGTGAATGGCCTGTAAAGAGGTTGGTGCCTTGCCGTGGCTTTACAGCTCACGAGCTGTGAGTCATTGGTTCAGGTTTTTAACCTTTTAAATATTAACAGTGCATTTCCTTTTTGTGAAATTTCTTGTTAATAGAATTTTACGCTCTGAACCTTCACTCACCCTCGTGCCAAACCCAACCAGTATGTGTGAGTACTTAAGGAATTGTTCATTTTGAAGGAATATTTGTCTTTTCTGTCTCTCTCTGCTAGGGTGTACATTGTCTCCACATTGTCTGTGAATGTGAGTGTTGTAATGTGCTGGGACCGCAGTTGGTGGTGTGAAAGTGTGTGTCAAGTATGAAAGGTGTGTGAATGGCCTGTAAAGAGGTTGGTGCCTTGCCGTGGCTTTACAGCTCACGAGCTGCGAGTCATTGGTTCTGGTTTTTAACCTTTTAATTATTAACAGTGCATTTCCTTTATGTGAAATCTCTTGTTAATAAAATATACATTTTGAACCTTTCACTCACCCTCGTGCCAAATCCAACTAGTATGTGTGTGTACTTGAGGAACAGGTGGAAAGGCAGTCATATTTGTCTCATTTGTCTTTCTGTGCTAAGGTGTAGTCTGTCTCAAGGGAAAATTTACCAACTTTAGATATTTCTGTAAAGTAAAAAAAAAAATGGGGAGTGCTGGGTGGTGTGCCTCTCATGGATCCCAACATGTTTTTTACTCACGCCATGCAAACCTCAAAATGTGACTATAGTCACTCATTTTCCTTGCATTACTGTGTCATAATAATCTGTTGTCAGAAAAACCACAATTTTCCTACCACCCTGCATTCCCCCCAGGTCTCCCAATTAAAATGGTACCTCACTTGCGTGGGTAGGTCAAGAACCCGCGACAGGCACGGGCCCAAAACCTATTGAGGCGACATCAAAATTACCTATTGCAAAACAACCTGGTTTTGCATGGGGGGTCCCATGAGTTTTTGGCCCCGGGCTCGGCGGCCATCAAGGGAAACCTACCAAACCCACACATTTCTGAAAACTAGACACCCGGGGGAGTCCAGTGAGGTATGGCTTGCGTGGGTCCCCCAACATTTTCCTACCCAGAATCCCCTGCAAACCTCAAATTTAGCTAAAAAATTCACTTTTTTCTCAAATTTCTGTGTGGGAAAGTTCCGGAATCTGCGTGGATCCACAAATTTCCTCCCACTCAGCATTCCCCCAGGTCTCCCGATAAAAATGGTACCTCACTCGCGTGGGTGGGTCAAGTACCCGCGACAGGCAAGGGCCCAAAACCGATTGAGGCGACATCAAAATTACCTATTGCAAAACAACCTGGTTTTGCAAGGGGGATCCCATGGAATGCCATGCAAACCTCAAATTTAGCTGAAAAAACCACATTTTCCACATATTTTTGTGTTGAATCACCGTGCCGGCACAAATGTCCTACTCCACAGCGTTCCCCTGAGTCTCCCGTGTAAAATGATACCTCACTTGTGTGGGTGTCCAATGCAAAATTGGCTAAAAACGTATTTTAAAAAAAATGTAGCGCTTAGAATTCTCTGTGCTATACCCTTATTCCCTATGTTTTGGGCTCTTCCCAGTCACAGGCCCTTGCCCCACCCACACAAGTGAGGTAGGGGTGTGCACGCCCGGATAAAAACGCATATAGCAGATGGGCAGGATCCGTTTAGCTGCTCATGTCGCACTGCTGCCCGCTTCCAGGTCACCCCACCAACCTCCTGCCAGCCAGTAGCTCTGCAAAGCCGGCCTTTGGGCTGTGTGCTCCTGCTCAGATCCATCTGTCCGACATGCCAGGGTAATCCCCCTCAGATATCGCACTTTATCCCCGTCTTTCCAGTCAGGTTGGAGGCGGGATTAGTAATCTTTGGAGCTGTTGCTCCAAAGATCCGGGGTATTTATTTCTTAAATTAAACAGATGCCCCCTTCCGCCCAGCCTCAGTGAATGGCTCACAGGAAGAGCTGCGACACGAGTCCCTCACATTGTGAATGCAAGACCTATTGCATTGCAAACGCTTGTTTATATATTATTTAATTACTAATTTTCCTATTGTGCCGATGTTAGTTGTCTAATAAACGAAGTTGTTGCTGGGCTAAGAGAATAATAAGCCAAACTAAAATACATGGGCGATAAGTCACCCAGACTCCCCATGGCAGACAGACACTAAGGGTGCAAAGGGGCCCTCACGTGAGCAGCATGCCCATCTTAGTGGCTCCTGTGTACAGCATGACGCCGGTCACTTGTTATGAACGAAGGCCAGGTACTGCGACATGGCAGTCTTTCTTTTCCGATGTCCAATCGGTGATCACGCTGACTGAGGCGCGCGCCAGAGATTCCCTTGCGTGGCTGCCATGGAAACAGAGCCGCAGCCCCCAGAGGCCCGCTCGCTGTGCGACGAGCGGAGGCATGTTTGTGGGAGGATGTGACAGGCATTACGAGTTACAGCTGTCTCTGTGATTTAATGTTTAACCAATAAAGGCTTCAGCGGTTCTCTGGCTGTCATTCCCCGGGCCACGCTGACAGAGTAGTTTTGTTTCAGTCAATTGACGTTACAGAGGCTCGGTTACCTGTGTGGATGACAAGCACAAACATTGCAAACAGAGGCACGCAGTGGATGAATATTTTAAAATTATATCGATTTTCTTTTCCAGTGGTTGAGTATTAAGATTTAATCCTGCACCACAGAGTTGCCAACTGGCCCCATGTCTTCAGGAACACTTTTAGTGAGTCTTGGCCTCAAAGCCCAGTATTTGGTTTGCTGGGACTTGTTCGTCCAAACATATATTGGGAGTAAAACTACAAATACCAGAATAACTAGCTCTGTTGGTTCCAAGACCAGGACTGGCATTAAGGTCTACTACGCTCTCTGTACACCATTTGAAAACTGTGTCTTATTCTCTGCCCTTCCCCGTCCCATCATGCATGACATAACCACCTAAACTCGGATTATTAGACCATAGTAAGCATTTCCTGGTTGCTCCCTGTTCGTAGGACACTGATTCACAGAGGTAATTTAAATTTTTAAGTAATTTACACCTTTGAGTGATTTTACTACTTTTTGCTTAGTCACAATATATTTATTATTTTCGAGTTAAATTAAAAAAAAAAAAAAATTCTAAACTTTACCATAAGGTGACTCTGATCTCCGCATAGTAAAGTATAGAGGGGAAAAAAAAGTTGAATTAACTCGAAAATAAATATTAAAGTATGTTTATATTAGATATTAATGCAAATTAATTTTATAGATGTATTTTAAATGTAGAACAAAATAAAAAAATGATACAGCACTAGTAACTTACCTATGAATAACTTTTTAATTAATGGAAAATAATGGAAATATATTACAGTTGTAGTTTTCCTTTTCTTAATTTGAACCATTTGAGTAATGAACTTCATATCAATGATTTGTTTATTGTAATCCCAGAACCCGTAACATGTCAAAAGGGAGTGTGATTAGCAGTGGTGAGCAATGTTTTGGCTAGCATCTTGTGCAGTATATCTGGTTCATGATCTTCAGGTGGGTCGCACATTCCTGCAGTAGTTTCGCAAACCCACAAGTCTAACTTAATAGGGTGTTTCCAATAGCAAAAGGCTCTTGCACAGGTTTACTTCAAGGTCATTGTTCTTAAGGGCTTGCTTAATTAAAATTGTACAGGTGAAATTTTGTAAAGTGCACATATGTTTGATCTTTGTGAAGTTGTAGTTTGTGAACATTGCACAACATTTCCAGTGGGCAGGGTTTCCTGCTCACAAAAAAATGATTTTATCAACAGAATTCTCTTGCTCCAACTAGGTCCAGGCTGGTCTGGAGCCAGACTGAAGAGAGAGTAGGACTTTATCTGGAAGTGGGAGGAGCCGAGTTTTTCTCTTGATTTTTCTGTATTATAGGCACACTTCGCCAAGTTTAAAAACATCTTCTCAAAATATGAGAATGCAGCATAGCCCTAGTTTCACTGGTGGTTTATGTAATTCTTTGTGGAATAGAAAGTATCGTAGTAAATCTTTTATAATGGGACCCAAGTGAGTGAAATTATTTGTCAGACAGTGAAATTGGCAAACTTTGACCTTGTTTAATTTGGCTGTGGAACAAAGTTGCTTTGAAAAAATGCCAGAACCTTCTGCAGAAGCAGAGTGGGGCAAAGGACCAATTTCATGCTAGGCCTCTCTGGGCCACAAAATATAGGTTGGGCAGCACAGGCTACCCAGAGCTCTTTTGGTCGTCTGCAGCCACCAATCAGAATGCTCTCAGCACAGGGACCTATTCTGATTGGTTGAATGTGTGGCCAGTCAGACTGTCATTGCTTTAGAAACATTATCACCCACCCTTTCAACTACTGAGTCTAAGGCCCTGTGTTATAACCATTTTGCTTAACTGTTGGCAGCCAATCAGAATTGGTTTGGTTTGAAGCAAATTACACTCAGCTTGCGTACTGGCCAGTAATCTTGCAGCTATCACTGGACCTTTTGTATATTTTTTCATTGCATGTTAAATGGAAGCGGATCCCTTGAAAAAGGTACATTTTTCCTAGGATTCGTTTTGGCTTACATAGATAAAACATACCGCCTCTAGTTAGCACTGACAGGGTAGTCAGGGTAGATTTAAGTACCATGTGCTTCAGACTTCTCGAAAGACACAGACTTGCTAGATGTACAGATAGACCATTATGGGGAGAGCAGGGGCCCTTGTAGCTTCTTTACCCCTGTCATTTACCACACTAAAAAGACCTCGAGGCTGGATGAAAACATTTATCTTGCTAGCACGGTGTTTATTGTACACTTTATGTAAATTATTAATATATACCCAAAATATTTCTAATTTAAAATGTATCATAGACTCAAAAAATACAACAATGGGTTAAGTGACATATTTGATGTGTGAGGGGGCCACATGGGCGACCAAAATAGAGCATTATTCCCTTTTGTTGCTAAGGCATGGAGTCCTTAAAAAAACTCCAACTTATCTCACAGACATTCCTGTCCTGAATAGATTCCCAAGCTTCAAAACATTTGCAGCTACCAGATGCTACAAATCCAATCGCACAGCGTATCGGCAAATCATTGCAAAATTACTCTTATTTCGGAGTGCATTGCCATCACACGTACATTTATAGATTCCCAAGCTGCCATGCTGCCAAGAAATGAGATGCAATGATAAATCGTGCATGTCAAGCAGTGCCAATGTGAGACAAACCAGACAGTGTATTCACAGATTCCCTCTTTATAACCTTAGATTGGTTGTGTATTCGTCCTCTCTGTAGAATGCCAGACAGTCAACACGTCATTCATTCAATCATTTTAAATGGATGGGATTGCTAGCAGTCTGGGTATAGGTACGCCCTGCTGCCAGCATATACTATGTAACCTGTTAAAAAATGCTGCGGGTCACAAACCCACTGGGCTTAGGCGTGCCAACCCCACAGTGTGCAGTTTACTCTTGTGCAGCTGCATAGTTTAGTACTTTGTACATTCTTTTAGAGTTTATACATGATATCTGCATGTCATGATTTATACATGTATGTTATCTTGCACAGTGGTAATTAAAGCCTCCTCACGAAACCTCACGTTTGCGTTCTGAGCTCGTTTTCATTATGTAAGTCTCAATGCAGAGAATGCACATCAAACACTACATGGCATGAGATAACGCATATATTGCATACATGGAGCATATGTGCTGTATGTCGCGACTATGAAGACATGCGCACACCCTTTTCCTTTTTGAATCACCTATAACTTATTAATGTGTGCATTCTGGCTCTACCTTAAAACTGAAGACATGGATCACGACTGTAAAATTGTGTCAGCTGGTTGAGGTTACCTTTCCAATGCAACCGTAACATTTTGAGGCTTTGGCGCCTCATGGGGTGTAAAATTTTTTAATTGGCGAAGTTTTGCAATATTTGCACGTTTAACTTCGCCTCTTGCCCATGTGTAGTTTTTCTGTACATTGCAAGATAACTTTTACTGAAATCGAACACAGCCGAGCAGGAAAATGCATGCAGTCTTTTCATCTGCAATTTTTCCTTTTCCGAAGCTTTTCCATACCCAATTGTGTTATGCAGACAAACACAATCTTCTGTGAAGTGTACCTTATGCAGAACCCTTTTGTGAGTGTTAAATAGCAACATATGCAACGCAAAATGTAGCAACAGTTATGCGTTTCATGTAAATCTGTAAAAAAAACTATGCAAAGTTTGGGAAGTTCAACCTGCTAACCATTAGTATTGAAATGTTATCATTGCCCTGATCTGTAAAATGTTTATGATTTTAATTAATTGAAATAAACATACTTTGACTTGGAAACCATTGAAGGAGGGCATGAGCAAATTAGTAGTATGTAGGCACGTGTTTCGCAAATTCATAACTGGCTTTTAATTTGCAATTGTCATTCCCATCCCTACCCCCTACCTTCCCCCAGTTCGCTCCCAACCCTGCGGTCCCTCTCATTGGTGCCAATCAAGGGGTGTACCTCACTGTAATGCTGTAATGAATGTATGATGATATTTCCGAAGGGTCACATTCCTGCTGCCGCTGTGCATAGGCAGTGCATAGCAAAGGCGCCGCGGGCCCTAATTCAAGAAGTGTCCGCCCTCCTCCATGGTTGCATAGTTGCAGACCGCCATAATGGGGATCCAGCAGGCCCCTCAGGCCATTGGGCCCTGGTGCCTCTGCACACGCTGCACTACTGATACTATGCCCAAGTGCAAATGTCCTATTCCTGTTAGTTCTGATCCCAAAAGTGAACTGGCCTGTATTATTTTGTTTCGGATGTAAAAGGGGAACAGGTTTCAGAAAGCAGGCCATTACATGAATGTCATCCTAAGTGTGTCATGGAAGAAGGCATGTGCAGTCTTCTGAACCACCAGTATCTACATACATGTGCAGTGCAATCAGCCATGGGATCTGAGCCTTTTACAATCTATTAACACCAGGTCAAAAATCTTTATTATCCCATAGTGGACTCAGTTCTCTTTAACCCCCTATCCAGAATTGAAGCTGTTGACATTTCAGCCTCTAATGAACCTGCGGCCAGGTTATCATGCACAGGTATAGAGGACTGTCTGGCCCGTCTGCCCAGCAAGGGGCACACTTTGCAATGAAACAAGATGCCTTAAAGCCTTATACGTAGTTCCGAATGTAGACACCTGCACCATGTTGCTCATGTTCAACGTTTTATAGTTGATCCCATGTTTCTCCCCTGGTCTATGCAACGAGGCAGGCCTCTCTCTACCCATGCACTCTCTCCATGCCTCCGGGAGCATGGATGTGCGGGCGAAGCGGGCTTGAAGTGTGCCTCCAAGGTGTCTGTGAGGGGTCAGGAGAGTACCAAGGATCGTTCAGGGACCCCTGCAGCAGCGCGTGTGCTGTACCAGTTCACCCCCCTTTTCCAAAGGGATGGGGTTTTAGCATGGGCGTCATTTAGGGGTCGCAGCAGAGTTTCTGGCATTCAAGGTGTTATAAAATAGCTACTTGAGGCGTGATGCAGCTACATTTGGATGCGAGAAGGCGGGGCGGCAGGCCTAGTGCAAGTAAAGATAGGGGTGCACGAGTGAAGCCGGAGGGCGAGTGAAGAACAGTCAGTAATCAGTATGAGGTGAAAGTGAGTGAAGCCTGTGAGCAGGTGGTTTGAAGGGCATGGGGGTTTGCCTTACAGCATCCCTCGTTTACTACAGCCATTTTCGCAGCCTCCGTTTTAATGTTTGAGTTTTCGCATCAACATTCTTTCAACTTCTTTCAGTTTTTGGGTTTTAAAAAAATGTACTCCTCTCACCGACAGCGCGCATTCAGCCTTTACATTTGAATGAAAAGGGCTTTCATTTGCCTCTCAAAGCTGATCTTGGCTTCAAAACAAAACCACTTTACAGTGTATAGAAATGAGCCACAATGGGTGAATGTGCCACGGATGCCAGGCGTCGCGGCTGAAGATGTGACGGTGCCCACTGGCCTTTGCTGAATAGGCAGTGCGGGGCGGCGCCTGACAGCTCGTCGCAGTCACCAGGCTCGTTGCTGAGGCAGCGGGCGCGAGGCGGGAAAACAACAATGGCCGCCCCTGGTTGCCAGGAGCCAATCTCTCCTCAACGGGGCCCTGTTCCCATTCAGGGCTACCCAGATACAAAAGAGCCAGCCAAACCTTGCAAGAGAAGGAACCGTTTAATGGCATCCATCCCGCACAAAAAATGCCAGCTGAGACCACAGGTCATCGATTTCAACAAATAAAGGCTTCCGGTGAGACAATGAAAAGGCCATCTTCGGACAAAAAACATTGTGCTTAATTTGTGCAGGTGGCAACAGGTGTTGGGCACCGGCTAGGGTGACCAGAATTTTAAAGCAAAAAACCGGGACATTTCCCCAAAATAGAAGGACTACAATTTTACTTCAACCCAGCGCACAGAATGACAGTGCTACTTAGCAGAGAATTACAGAAGAGGCAGTAAGAACATATATAAAATGCAATTTTTAGAGCCAGTAGCATGCCTGTTAATTAAATTGCTTTCTTATAACAGCTACTAACTATCCCTGCTTTGCAAAACATAAAAAGATACCTCCCACCGTTTTCAGCCGACTCTCTCTAAAAACCGGGACATGACCTTAATTTCCTGAAATCTGCCGGGACAGCTGGCAAAAACCCGGACTGTCCGGACAAATCCGGGACACCTGGTCACCCTAGCGCCGGCACACCTTTTGATGGAATCTGGACTTTATTTCGTCATCAGGTTCTGACTCAAAGAAGCGCAAGAAAGGCAGAAAAGGAAGAAAGAAAGAGTAAAATAGTGACAACCAGAGGGAGCAGGGATAAAAAAGACCCAGCAAGAGTGAGATAAAGAGACAGGCAGTGTAGGGTGAAGAAAGAAAGATGCATGTGGTGGAATCAAGGCGAGGCAGCATTAATATTCCGCAACGCCAACATTCAACTGCCATGGTGGACGCCCAAAAACATTTATGGGCCTCTGTGCAATTTTTTTTCCTCACAAATTAAGCAGTGGAAAAGATAATATAATTGCATTGTAATTACATTTATATAGTGCTTACTACCCCTGAAGAGGCACTGAAGCGCTTTATGCCAGGCAGCAAACTGCTCTGGAAACTCAAGGGTATGACGTTCAAAGAAGCAGAGGTTGTGATCTTGAAAAGAGCTGTGGGTAATTTTCAGACCTACAATGATAGAGATTAAGGCAAACATGCATGCAACGGAGTAGGCTGCGCTCAGGCAGAGAAGACATCAGTGGCGGCTCATCCGCAACGGCGGAGAAGCGTCGCCCCACTGACTCAGAGCCAGCAGATGAAAAAGAAAATTATATTTTACTATTGTTTTAGTTTTTAGCTGCTAGCTCTGAGCCAGAGCGTGTAGGGAGGGGCCGGGCCAGGCCATGAGAGGGGGGAGGAGGAATGCTGTGTAATTCTAAGTGCGCCTGTCTGTTTTGCCGGCCGTCCTAGGTTTCTCTAACCGTTAGAGAAAGGTACAGACTCCCTGTGCCTGAGCGGAGTGTAAAACCAGCCCGCTCAGGCCATTCCCCATACTACTCTCATAGAATGAGAGCAGCGTCTGGATTGGATGGGGAGTCTGTTGCCCCAGGGACTGCTAGGAGCAGCAGAACGGTGGAGCACCAAATCGTGAGGCGGCCGCAGGAGCAAGTATGCTTTTTTTATTTCAACCTCCCCAACCCCCACCGCTCTCCGTACGCTCCTGCCTCTCTGCCGCCCCGCCGCTCCATAGCGGCAGTAGTCGTGACTGGGAGAAGAAGAGAGCCATTTAAAAAAAAAAAAGTCAACAATCTGAAGTTTTTAGTCAAGCTCAGTTTTTCATGATGGAGTCTTTTTGCGATAGCATGCAATCCGAGGACGCAAAACTAAAGAAAGACACAACATTTACTTGTGAGGTAGTGCCATATTGTGTACGTTTGATAAGCACCAGCAGTCTGTCTGCTACTAGGCTGTTGCTAGGCTACTACTTCAAGAAGGACAGCTGATCTGCTCTGGGGTTGGAATCGTAAAGTAATGGCTGGTCGCATACATAGGGAAATCTTTAGGCTGCACTCAAAGGAAGCAGTAGCCTCATGATCACAGCAATAGGAGACTATATGCAGGGTATATGACCCCCGGTTTAGTATGGCATAGAATGGGGGTTGAGGACAGTGGAAGTATATTGCCTGCATTCCTGTAGCACGTGGGTGGAGACAGATATTGAAAAGATATAGTAGTGTGTACATCAGTATTTAAAAAATAATGGTTTGCTTTATATGGTGCTAGATATTAACTAGTGAAGTTTCTAAGCACTGTAAATAACTAGGTGCTTTACTATTACCCAATTTAACGGTACTCAATTTATCAACTTTTGAAGGATGGAAAGCTGAGTTTGCCTTGCAAGGATTCGATAACACATGAAGACAGCAAACCTTTTTAATTCCATCCTGCCTGCTATGTCGTCAGTTTCTTTTTGCAAGAAATCAGAAAACATGATGCTAATAGGATAATATAAGTCTAATGTCTGCAGTAAATTGATGGCAAGATACTGTTATACTTCTATCCTCTACGTCACCACATGACTGCTCGACCATGATAAAATGCTTGTGTTGTTTTCTCCTGAAATGTCATTTTCTGCCAAAACCAGATTGGAAATGTTTGTGGGGCGGAGAAGAAGGCTGGGAAATGCCTCTTTCTTTACATAAGACAGTGAAAAAGTTTTTGGAATCAGAAATGTTTGTGTTCAGTGGAGGGAGGGGGGACTGAAGGAGAGGGGGCCTTGGGGTGGTCAGATGCACGACTGAGCAGTCCTGTTTGCCAGGGCAATCAACTAGCACCAGCTCAATTCTAGCCCTTGCACACACAAAGTAACATTGTAGTTAGGGCAAGAGTCGTTAACTAGCTAGTACTGACTTAGCTAGAACTGTCCCTCTTGGTAAGTCCGTTTTTATATAGCGCAGCTACTCACCCTTACGGGTCTCAAGGCGCTGGGGGCCGTAGTGGAAATTAAGTGAGCTATTGCCCAGAGTCACATGGTGCTGAGCTGAGCTGCCGCCGAAGCCGTGGATCGAACCGTGAACCCTGTCCTCCGAAGTCAGCTGCCCTGTGATTGACGGGTGCATGGGGACAGACGTGTCCACAAAAGTGACCAAACCCTGGCAAGTGACAGTAAGCAGTCAGTGCCTTTTAAAGGCTGCCGTTGTTCTGCTCGTGTCTAACAGTATTAATGGACCAGTTGCCATTCCAAGCATGTTTTGTAAATGCATTGCACACTGCAGCTATTGTGGCTCTCTCTCTGCTGCGTGGGAACATTTAGTAACAATAACTGCACTTTGAACAAGGGAGGCTGGGTAGCTCCAGGGCATGCTATGACCTTTCAGAACCTTTTACCTCTGGGTGTTACTTTAGGTCTAACCTGGTGAAATACTGATAGACAATCACATCAGGCAGCTGTCCAGAAGGATGTGTGAAAGAAGCTGGTCTAGTGGCGTAGCAAGGGGGGGCGATCCGCCCCAGGCGGCACGAGTTTTGGGCGCGGCGCCCCCCCCACGATCTTACCTGCGGCTGTCGTGGGGCGGCAATAGCAGGAATTGCCAGCCCCCCCACTCTTACCGGCGGCTGCTGCTGCCGGGCGGTAATAGCAGTTACCGCCACGGGCGGCTAAAGGTCTAGCTACGCCACTGAGCTGGTGGATTCTATCAAGTTACCAGCGGACAGGTAAGCTTCTCGCTCATAATGAGAAGATTTGTAGAGCTGAACGGTCACCCTGCAGGGTATCCTGTAGCTACAAGCAAAGGATTCCAAGGGAGGGGGGTACTCAATGGGTCATAGTAAACATACATACAGTAGCCCTTTCAGTTTTTACAAACTTCTTTATTTATATTGTATATCTCTTTTTAAAACGCAGCCAACATGTTTCGTTCTCAACAAACTTCTTCAGGGCATATTGTCTATCACAGTTTTATTCAATGAGTTGGTCCACTCAATGCAAACATAATGCACCATCGTGAAGTTAAGTAGGTAGAGTACAGAAATCACACGTCAGTTTATATGTTAAGCCATGGATATGAGATCACCTGTAGTTAATCATTTCTCGACGTGTGTGTACTCGAACTATAAGCATTAGTGGAGTAAGACAAGTACAGACAAACACAGGACTCTAAGTGAAGCTGAATGTAGAGAACAGGATGTAAGATAATGCAAAAAGTTTTGTTTGAAGACAAAGCGGTCCTTGACTATGAACATTAAAACGAACCAAACCTAGTGATTTGAGGGCAGCTCGTTTCACGAGAGGAAATTTGAGTAAGGTAGATGTGCATGAAGAGATGTATTTTGGGAAGATAAAAATAAGATGGACAGCTGCATATTCATTGTGTAGAAGATGATTTAGAGCACAGTCAGGAAGACCCAGATTGAGAGTGCTACAGTAATCTAGTCTTGAGAGGATAACTGATTGAACTACTAGCTGGCGAGGTCAGCAAGGTTGAAAAGGAACTACCTCGCGTAAGAGGCTCAGAAGACAGAAGCAGAAGGAAGAAATCTTGTTGATGAGCAAGAGAGAGTCAAGGCTTGGTCAAACCAAAATTCAAGATTATGGACTCCTGAGCTGGGGTTGGGGTGGACAAAGCTCAGCTGGCCACAAGCCATAAGTTGGAGAACGGGAGAGCGGTCTGTGAATGATCAAAATTTCAGTTATCGCTTGATTTTTAATGAGTTTTGATTCATCTAGGAGACTACTGTGGTGAGGCATTTCTGAAAGTTCATGAGGTTGGAAGGGGAAGTCGTGATCAGGTGAAGAAGAATCTCTGTTATTACATAAAGGAAAACCCAAAAGAGTGGGTATGGGATGCGAGAGGGGAGACAAAGACTGCAAAGGCCAGACGTGACACTGGAGAAAGCAGACCTGCAGAGGGGGAAGATGAATGACTTGTGAACGATCCTTAATGTAATCCCTGATCCAGGCAAGAAGGGTGTTTGGATTCTCATTTGATGAAAACGTTTGCGTAAAGTGTGGAGAGACTCCGAGGGCAGCTGAGCCACAACAATCAGAAAGCGAAAATCATCTAAAATGAACACAGGGGCCATACTACCAAAAGTGCCACAAGGGTGCGACGGACTTATGCTCCTGCTTCTTGGCTTCTGGTGAACTTTGGTATTTCCGAAGAGGCTGTAGACGCTTATGGGGCCCCCGTACTACAGATCTCACCAGCGCACATGTAGCGCTGGCGCAATCTCATTGAGGCATTCCCATATTTGTATGGAGACATGGTCCCATGAAAATGAGGAAACACTGCCTCTGCGCCCACTCCATATTACAGACACAAACGCAGAGGCAAGGATGCGGACTCTCCCACACGGAGGTGGTGCACAGTCAGTGCACCCCCAGAAGGTGCCCATTTGAAGGGAGAAATGGGGTCATCTGGAAACACCCCATAGGCTCGTCCAGTCACTCACTGCACATGCCTGCAGGGGGGTCTCTCCCCCCTATGAAATGCAGGCCGGGATGACGCCAGCACAGAGAAAGGTGAACTGGCAGTTTCAAATAGCCCGTCTGCTTTTCACTAATGCACTGCCTCTGAGGCAAGAGCGAGTTTGTGGCTGTGCTGCAGAGAGTGTCTTTACTGGTGAGTTAGAAGTAAAATAACAAGGTAAAGAAAGAAACTGGACATGGGACCAGGCAGCCCCTAACACACAAGGAAATTAAAATGGTAGAGCTTGACTGTAAAAGTAAGTTTGAGTACTTCTACTGAATTACTTTGCTATCACTGCAGTTGACTGTATCCACAGAAAGAAGGCAAGGGTGGAACCAGCCTGTACTGTACAGCTGCAGAGTTACAGAGGGAGATAGGCTTATTAATCATTTAATTATACCTTGCAACATATTATACTCATTCCAACATATGATGCTCATACTTGTTCCAAGGTTTATTGTTAGGCAACTAAACTGGGGAGAGTGAGGAAGCTGAGTCAGCCAATGAAGAGAGTGAGGAATCTGAAGCAGGTGTTGATTGGGCTGCCAGACAGAGGCGTAACTTCCTGCAAATAGAGAGGCCGGAGGGCAAGAAGGTGAAATGTTGATTACCTTTAGGTCTAGCTTGATGCATAGCTTTCTGCCAATCTATTGTTCCTAATTCTTTAAAATATATGCAGTCCTTTGGTTTCGCCTAGAGAAGTAGTGCTGTCTCGCCTTATGCTGTTGGCAGTTTGGTGTATCATTCCAGCTCCTATGAAGCGCTTGCACTGAAATGCATGAGGGACTATTTCACTTCTCAAAAGCGTTCTGACTCATAACGAATTACATGTGTTTCACTGCAGCAGGCTGTTTTATTGTTTTAGTCAGCACTCCAATGCAATCCAGACCTATTGGCTTTGCCAAGACTCGTTATTTATTCATTTTTAATGTCTCAGCTAAAGTGTTTCAACAAAAAGTCTTGAAAATAACAAGATGTTAAGTGGCACATAAGCAACTATCAGTCGGGGTGGGTATGTATTGTGGAGGTTGTGGAGTCGATGGATGATGTCATATTTATGTTTACAACAGGTTTGGATTTAGGTTGGTGTATGGTTAATATAAAGATTCTCTAAGCATAATATGATCCCAGAGAATGATCATGAAAGAGGCGAATTGAGGGAAAAATGCATTTAAGCTGGGAGAGAATTTGTGAGCAGCATTGAAATCTGGAGAGACACATGGAGGTGACCAGGAGATTAAAGATAGCTGAAAGTAGGTTACAAACTGGGAGGGACATCCTCAGCATCAAGGAGAGGTAAGTGGGGGAGGAGCAATGTATGACACGGAGGACCAGTAACTTGTAGAGATCTGATCTTGGCTGCAGCCAGCCAGCGTGATGCCCACTAGTCAGGAGTAGTAATGTGTTTGGAAAGAATGTGTATTTGGGGCAAAGTTATGTATACCTTGTTAAATGGGGTAAAAACGTGCAGGGGGAGACCCCCTAGAAGTCACGCTTCCTAGAGGAAAGTGAGGATTTCGGTGGTTGTGTAGAAAGAAATAATTATGCAGATGTTTGCAGTGCTCAATAATTGAAATCTGGCTGCTGCAGGAGTGTTGTCAATGTCACTTTGCTCATAGACATGTTGCACTGCAGGCTGAGGTGTGAGAGATGGATATAGGTAGAGAGGGTACAGGAGAGAGGCTGGCACCCATGTGGCTGGAAAATATATAATTTCAGTTTGGATGAGCTTCACAGAGGGGTTTGAGTGTCATCGAGTGACGATGGCTGTGAGGCATTTAGAGATCTGTGTTTGTGTTTGGGGTGGACTCGTGGGAAAAAGAGAAACATTTGGGTGTAATCAACATACAGTTGATAAGGCAACCTAAAGGAAGAGATTATTTGCCAAGACATGATGTGTGGAGGGCTAAACAGAAAGGGCCTTGGACTGAAGGCCCTCTGAGTGGAAGTGAGGGGCATGAGAGGGACTACCAAGAAAAAGAGAGAAAGGGCAAAAGCCAATGCAGTATCAGTCCTAGGGTTCCAAGATTAGATAGTGTGAACAGTACGATGATAGTCAACAGTATCACAAGCAGCAGAAAGACCAAGAAAGATCAAGAGCTGGGAGAAGCAAGGAGATGTGACTGTGTTGGCACAGGTTTGAAGTTGTACACATGCGACAGGGTAGCTTTGGTACAGTGCAAAGCATGAAGGCTGGATGGAAAGGAATCAAGCAGTAGTGAGGAAGGAAGTGTTCAGATTAAACTCCAGTCATTCACGAATTTTTTAAAAGAGTGAGAGGGCGGCAGTCAGTGAGGGAGTCAGAAGAGTCAGCAGTGTTTTTAGTAGCGGTAAGACTACTGTGGATTTAAAACAAAAGAGACAGGTGCCTGTTAGTAGAATGTTTAAAGAGAGATCCTAGTCAAGATAAGACATGAGAGGAAAAGGTCAGGGCTTTGATTATTTAGAGACTGAAGGGGTCACATGGGGCATAAGATGGCTTGGCAGCTTTGCATAGGAGTATAAGTTCAGAGGAAGATGTGGTTGAAAAGGCCGAGAGCTTGATGGACATTGAAGGAAGTCTAGGAGAGGTGTAGGAGAAAGGACGTGGGCTTTGAAACACTTCTGCCAGGTTGGTGCTAATGCCCGAAACCGTAGAAGTGGAATGCGGAGAGGTAACAATGAGTAATGATTGTGCAGCGTGGGGAGAGAAGAGTATTGGTGTTGCGGGCATGACACTGAGAAGGAGAGCGAGGTAGTCATGAGAGCAGATGTGAGATTGGTCAGTGCTTGTTTATAGGATATAACATGCACTATGGTTGGGTATGTATTTACTCCATTCCCAAAGAAGTGCACACATTTTTTGCTGCTTTTTGCTTTGATTGGGTAGATGCAGTAATCCAAGGTTCTGGATGACGGGCTCTGGGGGTGTCGCTGTGGAGAAGATAGTGTTGGGTAGAAGGTGTTTCCAGCATGGAGGTGGCCTACTAGCCGTTGCCTCTGGAAGAAGACATCGCTCTCTCCCTAGTCTGGCCCTAGGAAGTCTCTACCTTACTGGTGTGGTAATTTCTTAGTGGTTTATGTGTCTCTGCGAACTGATGAAGCTCCTGATAGCCCTTCTACAGAGGGTGGATTGTAAATGATAGTAGGGTACCAAAGGGGGAGCTGTCCTGCCTTTATATTTCAGAATAGACACTAAATGAACTTAACGTTGGAAGAATTCGAAGGTGCCCTTCTGTCTTTCCTTACTCTGTGATCTCTTTCATAATGGCAGAATGTTCTGGAGAAAGCTTTAATTTCCCTGGTAGACAGAGTCCTCGGAGCCACTCCTTGTTGGTAAAAAGTCACCCAAAGCGCTGCGTGGACTCTCAGCGGCCACTCCGGTGCAGGTGGCAGAAACCATCTGATCCACACACCTAGCATCAACTTTGTCTCTGGGTCTTTGGAGGTCTGCAAGCCAAAATGGGTGATGACAAACCTTTGGTACTGCACAAAATGCCACCCCCAGCACTTGCAGAAAGAGACTTGGGACATATGCAGTCATAAACGTAATCTTATATTGCAAGAGCATTGTCTTTCAGCATCTCACGCAAAAGAAACAATTGATGGACGGAATGCTGGACAATGCAAGCATTCACCCCCAGTCACAAAGATCTGCGTTAAATCCATCATTCTTTTGCTCACCACACCACCCCAGTTTGGACCTAGCCATATGCAAATCAGTCTTGACCCTGTTCCTTGTGGGAACAGTCCAGCCCGAACTGCCAAGCCAGGTCCTCCCTGGACCGGAAACAAGCATCCTGGGACCGATTTCAGGGCATCACCCTTCATCAGTCAGGCTAGCTTGAATCCAGTGGTGCAGTGAGCACGGGACCCACGTCTGGGCAAACCCTTCCCACTTAGGGCGACATATGCAAAAGAAACAATTGATGGACGGAATGCTGGACAATGCAAGCATTCACCCCCAGTCACAAGGATCTGGGTTAAATCCATCATTCTTTTGCTCACCACACCACCCCAGTTTGGACCCAGCCATATGCAAATCAGTCTTGACCCTGTTCCTTGTGGGAACAGTCCAGCCCGAACTGCCAAGCCAGGTCCTCCCTGGACCGGAAACAAGCATCCTGGGACCGGTTTCAGGGCATCACCCTTCATCATCCAGGCTAGCTTGAATCCAGTGGTGCAGTGAGCACGGGACCCACGTCTGGGCATACCCTTCCCACTTAGGGCGACATATGCAATATGGCAGTTCGGGCTGGACTGTTCCCATTGGGGGCAGGGTCAAGACTGATTTGCATATGGCTGGGTCCAAACTGGAATGGCATGGTGAGCAAAAAAACGATGGATTAAGGCCCAGATCTCTGTACTAGGGTGAATGTACGACATTGTTCTGCATTCTGTCCATCAATTGTTGTTTTTGCATTTGTCACCCCGAGTGGGACGGGTATGCCCAGACGTGGGTCCCGTGCTCTCCATGCCACTGGAGTCAAGCTATCCTGGCTGATGAGGGCTGAAAGCCCGAAACCGGTCCTAGGATGCTGGTTTCCAGTCCAGGGAGGACCTGGCCTGGCAGTTCGGGCTGGACTGTTCCCATTGGGTGCAGGGTCAAGACTGATTTGCATATGGCTGGGTCCAAACTGGAATGGCATGGTGAGCAAAAAAACGATGGATTAAGGCCCAGATCTCTGTACTGGGGTGAATGTACGACATTGTTCTGCATTCTGTCCATCAATTGTTGTTTTTGCTTTCATCATCTCACAGCACTCTACAAAGTACATTGGCTCTTGTCCTTTATTTGACACAGCTGCTAGCCTTCCCACACATTCTTCTACTTGTGTTGTTCTATGTTGTCAATCAAAGGCTTTTGTAGTGGGGGAGGGCATACTCCACAGAGAAAACACACACACACATATATACGCACACACTAACTCTTTCTCTTTGAAAATGAAGTCCTGTTGTAGTTTTATCAGTCATCAGGTGCTGCTTCGTGCCTCTGATGACTGATAAAACTACAACAGAACAGTGCAATATCTTGTTATGCACATCCATCAAAACAAACACACACACACGTGCTCTTCCTGGCTCTCTCTTTCTTCTAGACATCCATAGAGAAAGATTCATGCAAGGCACTTTGATGTTTGCTGACCTTTACAAAGCCCCTTTTAACTCTATAAATATTGCAGAGGTGATCACTCAGTGATTTGCTGTTCAAAGAGACAAGCTTCCCTTAAGAGCAGTACACTTACCAGTTCCTTCCTGAGCCAATTCAAGGCTTCATCAATGTTTTCAAATCCATTAATTTTTCCTGAAGTAATGGTCCTCTTTTCCCGGGGAGAGCTTCCGTTGAGGTGAACCACCGGCGCTTTCCTTAGGCAGACCACCTCCTCGCTAACTTGTCGCTGGTCTTTGAGCTCTGGCTCCACGGAAGGCGCCGGCTTCTTCCATGTTGGGTCCTCCAGCCTGGCCTTCCACTCCAGATACGAGGGCCTTCTGGTCTCCAGTCTTAATTTCTCGGTCAGCGCCTTCAGGCTCCGTAAATGGTCATCTGGTGGGAGCACTAGGGCGGTGCCCTCAAGTTCAGGTACCTCGCTCACGTGGATTTTTGGTAACGCCATTTTATTGCACATCCGAATGAAATGCAATGTGGTATACCACCTGAGTCATAGACAAAGGATTAATTTCCCAGGTTACGCAATTTTTCCTTTTTTCAGAGAGGTGAGTTCCTTGACATCCTTCGGTAGGTCTATTAACAGAATAAAAACAATTTAAAGTATGGATGATGCATTTAATAAAACATATAAATGCTATGACGTTAAGACGTGTAAGACTACCCAGTGCCAGCAAAGCGCTATGCAAATGACAATCACAGGTAGTACACTGGCAGGCAAATTCAGGGGCAAGTGACAAAAGGCGTGGACAGACTAAACAGCTGCATCTTTTGCATCTACAACATCAGCAAAAGTCAAATATTTCACACTAACACTAAAGTATTCATTTTGTCGTTTGAGGGAATCAACAGGTGTTAATTGTATACAATTTGGAGCCCCAGTCACAGACAAAAGTCAAATAACACCTGCTAATGTCTGTCAGTACAGCTGTTCCCAAACAGATCCACATTCCCCTCTGCTTCAAGTCCCTGCTCTACCATTTCACAGAACTTAGGGCCAGATGTACGTAGGTAATCATTTGTGATTACCAAATAGCGAATTTTTGTGATTCGCTATTTGGTAATGGCAAACACCAGTGTACAAATGTGTGGTTTACACATTTTGCGATTCCCAGTGGGTCGCAAATAGACCTACCTCATAAATATTAATGAGGTAGGTCTCGGTTTTTGACCCATTGGGAATAGCAAAAATCACAGGGATGGTGGCCTGCTGGGATCAACAGACCACCATGTCTGACTGCTTTTAAATATAACAATCTTTTTTTTAAAAATGCAGCCCGTTTTCCTTAAAGAAAAACGGGATGCGTTTCAAAAAGAAAAATGAAAAGTTTTCTTTTAATTTTTTAAGAGTAGGCAGTGGTCCGTGGAATCACTGCCTGCTCTTAAAAAATGTTTTAACAAACATTCACGAACGGGAAGGGGACCCCGTCCTATTTACAAATGGGTTACCACCTACTTTAAGTAGGCGGTAAAACGCAAATGTTTTGCAACCGCATTTCGGTCGCAAAACATCCACACATACGGGTGCGATTAGGTATTAGGAAAGGGATGCCCTAAACACGTCCCTTCCCAATACCAAATCGCAAACCCAATTTGCGATTCAGTAATAGGTTACTGAATCGCAAATTGGGTTTTGTACATTTAAAAAAATCTTTTTGCGAATCGGCCCATTTGCAAACAAAAAGCTTTGTGCATCTGCCCGTTAGAAGTTAGGCAAATAACAGTAGTTATTGACTGCTTCCTGTTGTCTGAACTTCTCTCAGCATTTACATCTCTGACATGGTACATACTTCATTCAGCACCCTTCCAACCGAGCAGTACTGTATTGTATTGTATTGCAGCATTTATATAGTGCTTACAACTGCTATGTGGGGCGCTGAAGCGCTTGCGTACATGGTGCTTTATAAATGTGATAATACAGTGCTATTCCAAAGAAAGCACTCAATGCTCACTCGCTCTGCTAAACACAGGTAACGCTGATGGATAGGGTAGGGTTTGCATTCTCTTTGCCATGGTTGGTTCCATCACTTACCGGACTGGTATTACTGAACAGTACATGGGTAAAGTAATCTGTGAACTGGAGTCAGCACAAAGTTGACTTGAGCACAAAGCAAGGGTGAAATGTACCGCAGTGTTGCAGTTAGACCTTTGGCTGCCCGTGGCGGTCCCTGCGTTTGCCGCCCCGTGGCGGCCGCTTGTTAGAGCAGGGGGGGTGCATGCGATTCCTGCGTTTGTCGCCCTGCGACGGGCGCAGGTAACAACGGGAGATAGGGGGCAGCCGCCGCCCCCAAAACTCGTGAGGCCATGAGCTGCAATCTGGCATTCTGTTGTGGCTTCCTTGGTGGCAGCATAAGGCAGCTGCCTACAGTGCCCTTAATGAAGACCCAGCCTTGCCTTTGCTGCTGACCTTTGCTATTTTCCTTCCACACCGTCTCCTATGGAGACTGGGAAGGACTGGAAGCAATACAGCCTTCTCTTATTTCCTTCGTGGTTGCCTGAAGAAAGGGCGACTCCTCCCAGCAGCCATGATGCCACCCTGCTCTTAACATACACGTGAAAGGTTGCACCTCTCTGCTTAGAACGAAGGGTTCCAATTAGGAGGACAAGCCACAAGGGGTCGCAAAAACCTCCCTGGCAATATGGATAGTTTTTGATGGAAGATGAACAGCTTTCTAAGAGTTAGGAAGCAATATACTAAAACTACCCCCCAGACAATGTAGAGAAAAAGCCTGCCATAATCTTGGGGGCTGACGGGAAATACAGAAAAAAAAGAGAAAAGAAATCAGGGACAAGAAGTATTAACTGTGGGTGATGAATGCCTTTTCAGATCGAGGCTTCCTCATATATGAATAGGACAGGAAATGACTTCACCGGAATCTTGCTGGCAGCGCAAAGTGGGAAGACAACTATCTTGGTTAGGATAACTATAACCCTTAGCACACCCACCATCACGCAGAGAAATGATGTTGTCCTTGAATGGCAGGTGCAAGAAGAGAAATCGAATTGCCCGCGTCCTGTCTCTAATCCTCTGAGCCATCAATGCTCCTTCCTCTTAAGTCTCAGCCTAACATCCTGGTCTGCATGTTGACCGTACGACATGAATATCATGCAGCTTCTTTACAGCCTGTTTGATCAGATGCTTGTTAGCCTTGACATCAACAATGCAGACCAGCGTGTTGTTATTTTCAGTCTTCTCCACAGTGGACTTTGTGGTAAGCGGGAACTCGATGAGAGCATCATGGTCAAGTTTGTTCCTACGAGAAGCACTCTTCCTGGCTAATGGGATATAGTTCCTGCATGTCAAGCTCGTAGCCTCCGCATAACTAAGGCCGCTCTCCGATAACTTCTGTCTGCCGATGTAACAGGAACTGATCATGGTGCTCTGAAAACGACCCAAACACAAGGAGATGATGGACGGAGTGCTGAAACTTTGCAGACACTCACCCCCAGTCACAGATCTGGGTTGAATCCATCATCGTTCTTTAGCTCACTTCGCCACCCCAGTTCAGACCCAGCTATATGCAAATCAGTCTTAACCCTGTGCCTCATGGGAACAGTCCAGCCCGAACTGCCAAGCCATGTCTTCCCTGGACCGGAAACAAGCATCCTGGGACCGGTTTCGGGCTGAAAACGACAGCATTGCTCTGAAGTTTGTGTGATACGTTATGGGAACTGAAATGTGTAGAGGGCAGTTTTGCCATTAGCATTGCCTCGCAGCACTGTCGAATTTTGACGATTCCAATACCGACCAGGCTCTGTTTTCTATTTGATGCAGATCATCAGTAATGTGGGAGTGGTTAACATTTTGTCTATATGTTTGGTTTGTGTTGCAATTATTAGTTGTGTACTGGGTGTGGAGATACAATTCTTTACAAGTTTGGGGACCTGAGATCCAATCTATTGGTATGTGTGATGTCTGGGCGAGATCTTTTATATGAGGGAACTTGGGCCCAAATGTACAAAGCTTCTGTTTGCATTTCTTAAATAGCAGTCGGAATCGCTATTTAAGAAATGCAAAAGGATATGTACTAAACTTACGATTTTCTGATAGCGATTCCGACAAAGTAGGAATCGCTAATAGAGAATCGCAAATAGGAAATTTCTTTGCATTCTGGCCTATGGGCAAAATAGGAAATTGTTTGCATTTCCTAAATTTCCTAAATTACGATTTCCTAATCCGAAATCACAATTTAAAGAAATGCAAAGTCAAGGGTGCCTCTAGGCTTAAGTCCCCCCTGGAGGCACCCTGAATTTCCTAGTGCACATGTATGGACATATGTGCGCTTCATGTCACATTAAAAAATGCATTCTGAAATGCATTTTTGATTTTGCACGTGGTTACCATCGACTTGAAGTCGGTGGTAATAGCATTGCCTAAATGCCCGATTTGCATTTAGGAAATGCTACGTATGTGTGCTTTAGGAAAAGCAAATAACGAATCCCTATTAGCGATTCCTGAATTGCGGTCGCAATTTGAGATTTCTACCGGATAGAAATATCAAATTGCAACCGTTTTTGGCCCTTTGTACATCTGAAAAGGCCATTTAGCATTTCTTAACGGGCCGAAATAGCGAATCGGCCTGTTAAGAAATGCTAAATGGCTTTGTACATCTGGGCCTAGTCTATTGTTTCTTGTTGGGGCCCACAGTAGCCCTTTAACTCAGTGTGACTGGTTGGAGGGTCATTGGTCGGGTGTCAGGTTAGTGTGTTATATTTTGTTTCGGAGAGTTATGTTTTATGAAGAGTGTAGTGATGTCTTGTGCTCTCCTTTCCTGCACACTGCAGCACATAAACCTGTTGGTGCGGTTTTGCCTCTCCTGCTGCACCTTGCATTTTATGACTAGCCACCACTTGTGTTCTGGGAATTCTAGAGGAAGTGAACACCTGGTCTCTTTGTTTAGACACATCCCGGTGCTTTCTGACATCTTTATGAGCCGGCTTCACAACTCCGAGGTCTACACTTTATGGCCTTTTCTTCGTTATGATTCATATTTCCTCGACGCTGTCGTTTTCACAGTTACTTTGGCAGAAAATGTGTTTGCATTTGTGCTAGTTCTTCATAGAAGCATTGTTGAGTGGTTCCTGCTTCCCTGTGTGTATTGACCACAGGAGGGTGGGGAACCATTTCTCAAGGTTCACTATGAAAACATATTCTTTATTTTAGTTTCTCCTGCAGAAACCAATGCACCCTTGCGGGCATGTGCTTTTTTTTTTTTATAATAGCTGTTGTTCGTTTACAGGCACTTACACAGTCTTTCCAAGTACACCTGGCTTACTCCTGGAAGTCAGGAGTACTTTTGGAGCACTACAAGAGTAAGGCACTGCAAATCTTTGTGAATCAGACCGATAGTATTGGATTACCCAGAGGCCCAGTACAAACAACGTACCTATTTATAGTGCACTGAATGACCAATATCTGCATTGTGGCTTACATCTGGATACGGCCTACAGATTGAAATCAATTGTCTACACTATATTTGAGTTTATCTTTTGCTTCTAAAGGCTGATGAACAGTCTTATACACATGTAATTTAAGGCACTAGAAAGGGTCTGCAAATTATTTAGATAAGTGTCAGTCTATTCATATTGTGTATACAGGCAATTCTGTATTGTCACTAAATGCTGCAGCCAGTGCTTCTTGAACAGTACACCTAGGTCCTGCAGATAAAGATCTTCACCACACTTTTAGAATATTCAAATATATTAAATTTTATATGAAATGACTTTAAATGAATTCTTATACTTGGTCAGTGACTATTCTGATAATCTGGTAAGGATACAGCCCTCTTGGATATACACTGTACACCCATGTCGAGAGGGAATTTTAGTTGTATTTAGCAATAGAGCTGGAAAACCTGGTGTCCTGGTTTGCAGAACATGTTCGCAATTTGAGTGTGTGAATGACAATGGTTGCGAGAAATCCTAGAGGAAGGCATTGGTCTGGGTGTCCAACGTATACCCATTTCAGGATACCCCTTGAGATACATTTTTACAAAGTTGGTGGCTACACTGAAAATCTGACAGCTTTCACCACAGTCCGCGTCTGCCGCGCGGCCCTAAATGAGCGTTGGTACCACACTCATTTCTCGACGATGCTCGACACCAACCTCTGGCGGCATCCTAATTTTCTCCAGCAGGGCCGGCTTTAGTGCTGGTAACGCCCGGTGCGCCAATCTTTTTTTGGCACCCTCCCCCCCATCATCTCCTCCTCAGATTCCCTCACTACTAACCGGCAAAAGTGCCCCTCATCTCCCATAGTCCCTCTCTCACATATACTTCATTTGTTTTAAAGTGCTGGCAAAGGCTGGCTTTACTAATACACACAGCTATCCACATAAAATACAGCAGCAGGCATATTAACCCTCTGCGCTACTTTATGGTGAGTCAAAACTGCCACTAGACAAAACTCAGATCTCTCTCTCTAGCAGGAACATTAATGACAACAGCTATCGTGACATTTTTTGACTGCTGCCTGAAAGCTGGATGCACAAGGAACTCTACAGCAGGTGCTATTAAATCTTAAGTTATTGCTAAACACAGCCTGAGGTCAGTGCCGTCCCTCCAGGTCAGCGCCCAGTGCGGCTGCACTGGTCGCACTGCCATAAAGCCATCCCTGTTTTCCAGTGGACTGTACAATACATTGTCCTGACATAAGGGGGGCCTACATTACAAACATATTTAACCATGATTCACCGTTCAATACTGGTTGCTACCATGTTTCTGTCCTGCTGATGACCCTGTTTAATTTCTGTAGGGTCAAAACGTCGACAACTGAACGAGTGGACTGATACTAATTATAATGATTTACACATAGTACTCCAATTTTGAGTCATGCTGAAAATGTACAGTTGTATCAGCCTCTAGCATTGCATATATTTTTTGTACAGCACCAGCGCACAGCTTTTCACATTTGTTACTACTCACCTACACTGCACCGCTATGCTGCAGTACCTGCAATATGATAAAATATGTCTTTGCATACTAACACACTGTTTATATATCAAATAAAATTAACTGTATAATCACAATTTTTTTGTGACTATATTTTTGTCAAGGAGGCTACGTTTGTATTCAGTGGGAACAGTCGTTCTTTGTAACATTGATCTGCCCAGGTTCTCAGGGTTAAACTTTTGCCCCATAATAGTTTGTCTATATACTGAAAATCTGGCATAGATTTGTCACCCTGTAGCTACGTAGAACCAGTGCTTAATTTAAGCCGGTGGTTTCCGGTGCTCACTACCGGTACTTAATCACTAACAACAGCACTTTTCATGAGCACCAGTTAAGGACACATTCATTTATAGGGAGATTAAGTGATTTGCCCAGAATCACAGGATGTTGAGCTGACGCCGTGACTCGAACTTGGTTCCCCAGCTCCGAAGTCGGCACCTCTGTCCATTATGCCACATCCTCTCCCCACTTTCATAGTTAGTTGGTTCTGTTCTAGGCGGCGCTAACAGGAGAAATGGGCTGGTGCAAGCTGCCTCCTGGAGAGCCCGGCACTTATTTTTTTTTACAAATTAACCAATGGGTGGAACACTCCTGATTTAGATCCATGTTCATTATGTGCATGTACATGTGCTTGGACTTGTCCATGTGTAACCCCAGGAACCAAACACAACATAAACAGGGGCAACACAGTGCAATATCATACATGTACTCGGTGTTGATATTTCAGTTAAAATCAGGGCCGCAGGAATAATGTGGCACTGAAAAACCAAATTAGGAGGCATGGTTGACCAAATTATTTAGCAAGAAAAGGGAAATTATGTGCCTTTATGCAGCACATTCTGTGGCTATCTGGGCAAACGGGGCAACTCATTGAAACCAGTTTAACATCTTAATATAGCAATCAGTAACTAAATGTTGTCTGCCACTGTGCAGCACAAAGTTTGGTGATTTTTACAACTTTTGGTCCGTTTGAGCAAGGAAAAAATTCTGTTTTGATGAAGTCTACAAATTATGTGGCACGTGGTGGATTAAGTGACATGTGCTGCAGATCCATAATTATGCTGAAAATGCAGCAGCCAAAGTGTTTTATAATTGCAGTGACCCTGGCTAAGACTCTAAATAAAATGCCCCCTAGTGCCTGTCACAAAGTGAGGTAAGATCACAAAACTCTCTTAACATGGTGTATGTAATAGCCCCTAAATGGCAATTATGTTGAATCACGACCCCCAACACTCAAGTCTGTTGTACTTGAACCAATTAGTCGCCTATGATTGGGATACCTTCACCAGCCGCCACTACACCAGGGCACACAGTTTAGGGTGCGGGTCATAAGGCCAAATTGGACAGTGGTCTGGCTTACTTGTTAAGCCAATGGAAATGTCGTGTTCTATGCTGTTGTGATATGTTATTTGTATTTGGAGGGTGTGTATATTTCTGAAGAGGGTATCCCTGCGGGCGCGTGTGAAAGGAGAAGAGTCTGCCCAGTCTGAGGTAGGCTTGTTGGAAGAGCCAGGTTTTCAGTTTCATCCGAAATTCGAGGTCTGAGCTGGTGGGTCTGATGTGGTAGGGAAGTTTGTTACAGGCTCTGTGTCCGATATAGTAGAAGGTGCGGCCCCCAGCTTTGGCACGCTGTATGCGAGGGAAGTAGGCGAGCAGTAGGCTAGCTGAGAGGAGGTGCCTAGCCAGGGTGTGAAACCGGATGCGGTTGTTGAGGTGCGTGAACCTTGGGTGTGTAGGGCTTTGTAGTGGTGTGGGAGGAGTTTGAAAATAGACCGCTGGTGGATTGAGAGCCAGTGGAAGTCTCTTATGTGTTTGAATATTTGTATGCGGTGGGGAAAGTTGAGTGCGATTCTGGCGGCTGCATTTTTAATTACTTTGAGTCTTCTGGTGAATTGGGCTGTGATGCCAACATAGGGGGCATTGCCATAGTTGAGCCTGCTTGTGACGAGATCTTGTGTGACAGATCAATGGGTGTCCAGTTGGAGCCTTTTGAAGATTTTTTAAAGTATTTTGAGGGTGTGGAGGCAGGCAGAAAGGACCACATTGACCTGGTTGGTCATGGAGATGTGTCTGTTGATCACAATGCCCAAGATTCTGGCCACATTGGAGGGGCGGGGAGTCGGTCCTAGCTCGTGGGCCACGATGCCAAGAGCCAGAGAGAGGTGTTCTTTCTCTAAAGAACCACTCTGGTTGCACCTTTGCTTGGGCAATGGCTGTCTCCTGGAGGTCCGGCTGTTCTGGAAAATGAGAACAGAAGTTGTGTTTTGGGGGTCCTCGAGTCAATGCCCTTGAGTATCCAGTCTCCTTCAGCAGAAAATCAGGCATATTGTTTTTTGGAAACATCTAATGACCCAGCTATTTGCCGATTGCGGCCAGTTTGAGTTGATATCACTTGCATTCAGTTAGTCCTTAAACAAAGCTGTTAAGTCATTTAGAATACGAGCTTTCAAATAATTAAGTACATTTTCCGACATTTCTTAAATCATAGCAGCTTATTTAATCATGAAGATTAATCTTCTCCATCTCTGCGTCACATTTCGTGGCTCCGCCTTTTATCGTCACTGCCTAACAGTGCCAAGGGCTCATTGCTTGTCACATGAGTGACAATGGGGAAGCACCATGACTGCCAATCTGTCACGTCATTTCCTTTCACTGCTCGGGACGTTCTATCCTGGTTACACCTGGTAGCAAGGAAAGACAGAGCCTGGAGCGGTAGATGGAAAAGGTAAGTGGCTGCAGCTCAATGCCCTGCCTATCAGCTGGGACGTTACCTCTGCCGGGTCTTCTTTTAACTACATTTGTATTTATTTTTCAATGACACTAGCTGTGCATTTTGATGAAGTTCCGAGGCTGATGACTTTGCCACCTCACACACGCCTTCACAGAATATTGATTCTGCTGACTGGGATAGTGGCTGAGAAACTTAACAAAAATCCATACATGTCAGCAGAATTGGCTTTCTAGGCGCTAAAGTTCCCAGACAGAAGGCGTAGTCTGTTCACTTCAGAACCTGCAACTGGCCTCGCGTAGGTCTTCCCCTTCCACTGACCCCCAGCTCCTAGCAGAGCAAAGCAGGAGGTACTTCGCAGGGAGTGAAGGCGGCAGCCATATTAGAATTTGAGGACAATATGCCATGGAACGTACACCAGTCCGAAAACAAGCCTGTGCCTGCTGACAGTCATTACCACACCCAGTTGCCCATAATATTCTGAGTCATTGTGGCCTTATTGGCCCCTCCACAGCTGGAGGTCCCATAGAGTTCTGATGGCTAGACTGCCCACTTGCACTCAGTAGACAATCCATGGTGCAGTGACATTCTATTGTGCGCGGAGCAATTACCTCCAATTAGCAATGAGCTCCTCGGAACATTAACTTTGTAAGGAGATGTTTCAGGCACCAGAGGCAGTTGCCTGGATACAGCAATTCCAGTTGCTATGACAGAGTGAGAGGAAGGGCACATGCCCCAAGGTTAGTGATGGGCCCAAGTTTAATCATGTTGATAGAGTGGAGGTCAGGCGAGACTATGAAAGGGCCCATCCTTTAGTGGGGAACTTAGCTTTTGTTTGCCGACTTTTACTTTCCCGCTGTGCTCATCTGCGCGATGAGCTGTCTCCGGGAACTGTCTGACTCACTACCGTAGACAGCTTACTCATCCAGACAAAAGCGCCACCAAAGGCCCAGGGCATAGAGCGCCACATTCCACGCCAATGTCGTTGGTCTCGCAAAGGGCAGGGTGTGCCTGCTGCAGAGGGGAAGACAAGTCAAACCGACCGATTTCAGTCCCAGACAGATGGACTGGTTGATTTTATCAAATCTTTATGAGGCATTGCCTCGTGTAAACCAGGATATGGGCGGACATTTCTGAAGAAAGCAGGTTTAACATGGCGTCCAGGTTTCTTTAGCCATTGGCAGGGTCGTATCAGCACTGAACAAACGTATTAATACCCTAGTCTATCGCGCGAGACACTATCCTGATATACCACCCCGGAACCTAGGGTCAGCCAATCAGCACCACCTAATTGCACCAAACCGCCTGCACAAAATCCAGATGCCAGTCCGTCCACCATCTTGGTCCCACTCACTGGAAGGCTCTCCCATTGAACATCAGGACCAGTCAACACTAAAGCACATTCAAACAAAACTAAGTCACTTGTGAACCACATATATTAAATCTTTACCACAGAGGGGTATGAATGCGTTGTTGTGTTTTGTATACATGACTCCTGCTAAGTGCCGCTCTCCGTCACACTGATATCTTCTCGATACTCTGCTGTACAGTATTTAAAGTGTCTAAATGGACCCTGCTGCTCAAACTGTACAAACAACAACTTAATGTGATTGCAAATGCCTAGAGCAACTCAAAATTGATCATAGACATGACAATAATTCATAACTCGAACATTAAGAGGACAAGAACAACATTATGAACCAGTACAAAAATGAATTTTATTAAAGCGATACAATAAATATTAATAATAAAATGTACACATACATACTCCTCTCGTATCAAACAATCACTAACATCATTCTGTACTCTCAGGACAAAACATACAAAAACAATATACAATTACAGAAAGCAAGAAATTATCTGTTCTTTTCTCATTTACAATATTTCATCTTTAGAATCTACTTTGTCTATATGTTCATGATACAATGATCGATGGCTGAGAGCCAAATTCTATGCAATGATTGAAAAGCTGAAGCATTGCGACCACACTCAGTGGCTGAAAACCGTATAGTATCTACGCGTGTTTCGGCACAGGAGTGCCTTCGTCAAGAAAAGCCACAAATTACAATTTCATAATTCCACAGTATAAAGGAATCTATGAGACAGAATGTGGAAATGTGTCTGAAGCTCTATGTAGAGGATAATATCTTAAAAAACTAGCCGAGGTATTAGGCAATCAGGTGCAAAGAAGTTGCATTGCGCAGCTGATCCAGTACAGCCCTACTTGTCAGCTACTGCAGAGAATATGTCCGAAGAATAGTTTTTACATACAGGGATGATGCCTAGTGTGTCCAGAAGTTTGAAAAGAATTTAGGATCACCACACGATGTATCCGATACGTTGGAGTCAGCAGCCGAACGCCGTCTGAACTAAAACAACAACTTAATTATACTTTAATTGTATTCTCATTGTATTCTCTCACCACGCACACAGTGGCGGCTCCTCCGCAATGGCAGAGGAGCGTCGCCCCACTGCCTAGCTCGGAGCCACCAAGTGTAAAATAAAATTATGTTCTTGCATCGTTTTATTTTACATTTGCCGGCTCTTAGCCAGTGGTGTTGGGCGGGGCCGACCAAAACACACATGCGCACTTAGTTTTTCTCCAGCCCAGCTGCATTGAGCAGCCGGCTGGAGAAACCCTACAGACTCCCTGGTCTGAGCAGGGCGTCTTTCCTGCCTGCTCAGACCACTCCCTGCGCTGCCCTGCAGCGCGGGGATTGGACAGACCGTCCCAGGGGCTGCTGGGACCAGCAGGCAGGAAGAGGAGAGGTTGCGCGATGAGACGATGGAGCGGCTGGCGGCAAAAGGTAAGTTTAAAAAAAATTGTATTTCTCCCCCACGTGCAACCCCACCCGCCCCACCACCTTTCGTTTATGGCAGCCGCCGCTGAACGCACATCCAATTTATTGTCCTATGTACCTTAATTAATACTTGGCCTTCTGAACAACATTTCTGATCGATATTTTACTCAATGCTTGTAATAAATATTTTGTCAACAAAAGAAATCTACTGACAAGTAAAGTTGACACCATCTCTATTTTGCAGTCCTGGGTTTTCCTTCTAGAGAAAAAAATGTACAACGCACAGTTAACATGTGGGTTGGTTCAATTGGTGAAATTTAAGAGAACCAAGACTTCCACTCCCAGAATGCATTAGGCTGTGAACTCAAAGCCCAGGAAAGGAAACAAGATGTCATGCCACAATGAAGTGATCTAGCAACACCACCAGGAGCCAGCTCTGTACGTCTCACCCTTGCTGAGAAAGCGAAGCAGACTTCCCTGCATGACCTGCTTCACGTATGGCGTGTTTGGGAATGATTCTAACAAGGGTGGGCAGATAGATGGACACTGTACGCTTTTTACAAGCAGAAAGACAATTGAGCATGATCCTTTATGGTGATTAGTAAGAAATGATGATGCCAAGCAGCTTCCAAAAGCGGAAGCACTTCTTACCTCACCAGTTGGTCCGCTCCTTTTGATGGGCATTGCAATCCAGCTCATGTTTACTGCCCAAAATAACCCGAGCAACCAGTTCTCTTTTCAGGACCTGCTCCCAGCATTGCCCATGAGGCACGAGGGAAGGTGCGCGAGGCATGAGGCTGTCACCTTCAGAACACTTTCAAAATTGTAGTTTTTCTCACCTCCTGTGGACGCTGGCATGACACTTTTTTTGGCATAATAAAGAAACTGGCCCACTGATGGGTATTTAACCGTGGTCATGTGCAACTGGCATAACAAGTTTCCGATTTATAACTTATATAGTGAACATGAAGTTCTGGCATTGGTGGAGTCTAATCACAAAGGCAATATGGAGTCAGTGGTGTAACGAAACTGGATGGGGCCCCTCTGCAAAGTACATGGAGAGCCCACCCCCCACGCTTTGAACCCGGTCATGAGCTCTCAGGCCAGAGGCCCGCCCCCTGCACAGTGTCAGAGCGCCCCCCCCTGGGGCTTGCCTCCCCCCCCCCCAACCCCGCACCGCGGGGGCTACTGTTACGCCACTGTAATTCGAGTATGTAAAGTTGTACACCTGTGGTATTCTTGTACCTATTCTTACATGCCTTTGAAAATTGCCCCCAAAACATCTAAAATGGGAATAAAACAAAACCACCTGGGGAATGTTTACTCTACTACAATTAAAAAGGACTGTTCCTGCTTAGCACTTTTTTGTTAATAAGGAGTTGCACATTTCAGGGCTGATTCACAATAGCATTTATGTGTACATAAAAGAGTACTTACTCTTACAGTTCTGCTTCCTCTACTCATAAACACGTTTGTGAAGCCGTCCCAATGTGTTCCCATCAAGTGACAAGCTTTTGTGTGAGGGAAATGAGTTGATGTAACACAAATGAAAAGTTGATATACAAAAGCGAACTGTCTTTTTCAGAACATTACAAGCTTGTGCTTGAGGACATTGTGTTTATTTGCTAAAATGAAAAGCTTATTTCTGTGATCAAAATTTATTGGGGACAATATCAATCAGCAGATGGCATTCGAGGGGAAGAAAGTAAGATGCCGATATTTGGAGATAACATCTGCATATTTGCTTAAAACCGAAAGATGAAATCTGGGGACAAAAGTGGGTCTTTTCAGGGAGTAGCAGACTGTTCTCACACGGTTAGAGAGCAAGAGATTATAAGACCAGTTGCACTCTCCCAGAGTCATCAGCCACACACAAAAAGCAACTGGAATATTTCCATAAATTGATCTGTAATGAATAAATTGATCCTTTCATTGAACCTCTTGGGTATCCAAAGATATTGGAATAGACGCCTCACCGACTTAATCGTGACATGCTTCATCATCGGCGTCTATCCAAACCCTGGTAGGATGGTACCACCAGGGCAGACTCAACCAAAACTGGATAAGCAGGGATCCAGGTGAAAAGTGTATTACTAAAAATATCTACAGGTATACGCATCAATTTCTTTTATTCACAGGGTACCTGGGATATGATTTAAAAGATATTTGGAATTTTTTGTTGAAAGCAATCGTTCAACTAAATCTACTGTGTTTTTGCCAACATGTTTCGGCCCCCGCTTAGAGCCTGTTCAGGTCTGGGGCGTTCGTCAGGGCTTGCTATGTGTATCCCTGCTTAATTTTGCAAGCACACCATGCACACTAGTGAGGCCTAAAGCTCTCGCCCGTTTCGCTCTTCTGTTGTTGGGAATTTCCCTCGATTTTTGGGTTTTCCGACTCGGTGGCGGACAAGGAGACATATAGGTACTCATGTGGTGCTCATACTTTGACAAAAGTTTGACAATAAGACAGCACCACTCGCCAGGACCGCATGAATTTTGAAAACCATGGTGTGCATGCATAATTAAGCAGGAACTCCTCTTTCAAGTGGCAGACTGTTGCCTGAGGACACATTTCCAGATAATATTTAAGTGTTAAGCTATAAATTTCGAGTCTGGAAGAACAATTGCTGATGTTCTGGTATAATTTTTCTGATGCAAGAAGACACTTTCGGATCGAAAGGTTTTTATTACAGGGAGAGGTATTTTTTGATCTGTTATTAACAGATATTTTGCAATTAGCGTTTTCTGTAGGCCACTCTGCTATCTGAAGCCCAATCTGCGAAGCCAGTAGAGGCAAGAGATATATCTGCTGTATATACCCTGAGCAGTGCTCTGTTGTCAGTGCCTCTGAGAACCAATTAACATTAGGGATAGCTCTGCTGTTAGAGCCAAGGAGCAAAATAATTTCCCCCCATTCAGTACCGAGTGAATGATACTCCATCTGGAATAGTCAGGGTAACAAAATTAACAGGAGAAAACTGAAGAAGGGAAGTCAAATCCTTTATACATTTTGAAAAGCGATAGTAGTCAATGTTAAATGCTTGCTTAGGTTATCTGAACACCCTGTACAGGTTATCTAATTTAGCGAATATTCTAAAAGCACAGTCGTGGACAATTTACAAAAAATCATTTCTTTGCAACTTCAGCCTTCATGAAGCGAAACCATTGCACGTTTGTGAGGGACAAACCTTTCTGCTGGTAGGAAAAGATTAAGCCAGATCCGTTGATGATGCTCTTCCACTAGAGATTAGCTGTGGAGAGGATGAGGATGTCCACACACACTGTCCGCAGCACTCTTTTCCTGCTAGTACAGCAGCCGGTCATCATCTGGCCTGCTGCTGGGCTTTCCTTAACCTTGAGAAGTCCTTGGACTACCTGACAATTTACTAATTGCTTTGTCACAGATTGTTTATGGCTGTAATACTCAAGACCACTGCAATATTAAGAAAACTGTAGTCAAATGCCTTATGGCCCAACAACATGCGGCCCAAAAGTGTGCCAGATTGCAACTAATTGCCTCAACATGGCCTTATTGCAAGCGGAGGGGAGGGGCAAATGTCATTTTGCCTAAGGCTCTGAAAACATCCAGTGGAGCTGGTAGTCCTGTAAGTATTTAAAAATAGTGGCCTTAGTGTGCGTACCCAGAAAGGTAGTCTTGAAGGACTCAATACATGGACTGTACACAAAGTTGAGCGCATTTCTTTTATTTACACATTAAAGACCCCATGGCGTGAGATCTGCTAGCCAATGCTCACACATTAGGACAGGCTGAGAATAGTACCCCATGGAAAATTCACTACCTGACCTGCTAATCTCAACTGCAGGCCGTGCACACATCTTCTGCAAAGACGCCCATATGAGCAGGCCACCTCTAGACTAAACACTTGGGGTCTGTGAAATAGCATTTTAATCCAGGCAAAATAACCTTCATTTTCACTACAATTACTCATTTTACACGAATTACGCTTGTGCCGTTGACTTCGTAATAATTGTATGCGAGGTACCAGCCATGGTCTGTGTAGTCTATGGAGGTGTTTATAAAGCTTCGTGGCGCTGTAATAACAGTAAGCAATCTTGAAATGAAAGAAGTAATGCGAGTTAAATAAGAAGAACTTTAATAGTTCCCCAAATAGGTGAAGAACAGGTTCCAAGCAGAGGCGACGGGGCATGGAGTTCCAAGCCTTTGCAGTGGCTACTATGAAAGCCATGTCGGCAAATGTGGCCATGTGGGACATAGATGATATTAATAGAAATTGGTGTGAGGAGCAAAGGACTTGGTTCAGGATATACCAGGAAAACTTTATCGCTATGGAGTCTGGAAATTGTCAGACGAACACTCAATAGACTAAGACCATCACCTTTAAAATGGCGTCGTTTTTGATAGGCAGCCAAAACAGTTGACGCAGCAACAAAAGTGATGTATGAACGCTTGGCAGTTTTGGATACGTCATGTCATGCACAGGGACAACTTCATATTATTGTTGATGGTGGATGAATATTGAGAAGGATAAGTGCCCCGACACCACCACCATCCACTAGCCTAAGTAGGTCATCAAAAACAATGAATAAAACAGTCTCCCAATCGGGCTGGATGCCTGCTGGTGGGTGTACACAATGTTGTTGTTTTCTGCATAGTTTTGTAGTTGGTTAAACATTAACTTTTCTAGTACCTTACTGCGTCAAGCATTGGCAAGGCTAATAGGTCTCGCCTTTGGGATCTATTGTCTTTGCCAATGGATTTTGACAGTGTTCTAAAGCATCAGTCTTTTACCTGAGGCTGTGCTGCTTCGTACAGAAAAATCAATGAAAAAGAGTGCTATGATTACTGGCAGTTGCAACTTTATTTTACAGGCGCATGCATGCGTGATGATGTATCTACGTGCATGCAAACGCCCGCAGAATTATGCGAACACCAATTGCTATAATTTTTTTGTTACGGATCCAAAATGGGGGGGGGTCTCCACTTTGATCAGTAAATGAAAAGAATACATTTTTGCGCATTAAAGCACACATTTTATAAAGAAAAACAAAAAAAGGACTGCATGAACAGAGTCCGCTGGCATCTATGGGGTGGGGGCGCACACAAAAAAAATAAAAAAGAATATAAAAAGTACCTGAACGCGACACAACGTCCTCCCGGTCCTCTTCGCACCACCGGAACTGGAAGCAGCAGCTCCCTTGACCAATCATGGTGCTGCTCTTATTTACCATGACAGCATTGTCCTGATTGCAGGGAGCGGCTTCACTCGGCGCTCCACAGCGCTCTGGAGGCTTTGGCTTGCTTTAACCCAGCTGTCTTAAGACAGCTGGGCTAGAGCTGTTTAAAGTGCGCATGTGTGGCTTTAAACAGTGCCCAGCCAGCCCACCCTCCTCCCTGCTGAGTGACATGCTGCTGTCACTCAGCAGCGACCCCGCCCTCGTCCTGACGCTCTGTTCTCGGTTAGGGAATAAAAATGGTAATAAATTACCATTTTACTTTTCAGGGGCTTGGGGGGATAATAAGTGGGGCGACACTCCTCCGCTCCAACGGAGGAGCCACCCCTGTGCATGGGTTGGTTTCTTATGGAGAAGCAAATGAAGAACCAAATGGGCAGAGTTAGAAGGGGAGGGCAGGGGAAAAGCATCTCAGGAGGGAGAGAGCAACATGAGGGGACAAGAACACAGAGCGCAGGGGCAGGGTGGAGAAACACATGCGAGATGCACACAAGAGTGACAGCAACATGGGGGCGGTGAGCATCACATGGGGTGATGACATCAAGAAGCGCAAAGGGGGCAGAGGGAGAAGTTCATGGGAGAGAAACACAAAGCGCGGAAGTAGGGAATTTGGGGGGGGGAGCCTGCAACAAAGATGAGAGAGCTGGAAAAAGCATGCACTTTTGTGGAGTGCTTACCAAAAAGAAAAATAAAGTTCCCTAAAAGTGAGGAGTGGACGGATATGAGCCAGCCAATCATAGAGATGGTAAAGAGGATATTCTCCAGGAGATGACAAATGGAAGATGTACTAGGCAAACCATTGATTAAGAAGCAAATCAAATTAATCAATCGATTTCTAAAGCGCAGCTAATCACCCACGAAGGTATCCAGGCACTGAGAGCCAAGCTGCTCTGCAGGAATCAGTTGAACAACCAGGTCTTGAGTCCCTTTCTGAATTCCTGAAGGGATGGTGAGGTTTGCAGGTGGAGCGGGAGACTATTCCAGGAGTTTGCTCCAACATAGGAGAAGGAGCGTCCTCCACTGTTGATTTGGTGGATGCGGGGGTGAATGAGGGAGAGGGAGGCGAAGCACAGGTGTCTGGAGGGTAGGTGGAAGCTCAGGAGGTAGTTGATGTATGGTGGTCCTTGATTGTGCAGGGCTTTTAGGCGTGGGTCGGCATCTTGAATTGACATCTCTTGTGGATCGGGAGCAAGTGGAATTTCTTGAGGTGTGGGCTGATGTGGGTCCATCTGGTGAGGTCGAGGAAGAGTCTGGCCGCTGAGTTCTGTACAGTCTGTTGTCTTTTCAAGTGGTGTGGAGTTATTCCTGCATAGAGTGTATTGCCGTAGTCCAGACGGCTAGTGTCGAAGGCTTGAGTGAGGGTGTGCCTGGTGCTGATTGGGAGCCATTTGAAAATATTCCAGAGCATGCGAAGAGTGAGGAGGCAGTCTGAGGACACTGCGTTGATCTGGTTTTTCATGGTGAGCTTGCTGTCCAGGATGATGCTGAGGTTTCGGGCGTGGTCTGTAGGCGTGGGTCCTAGTTCAGCAGGCCACCAGGAGTCATTCCACAGGGAGGTAGTGTTTCTGAAGATCAGTACTTCTGTTTTGTCTGTGTTGAGTTTAAGGTAGTTGTTTTTCATCCGGTTGGCGACGCTGGTCATGCACAGGCGGAAGTTGGTCCTCGTACTAATCTTCGGATAGAGAGAGGTTGAGCTGGGTGTCCTCTGTGTAGGACATGTTCAGTCCTTGGGTTCTGACTATGTTGGCCAGGGGGTTCATGTAGGGCTGTGGGCTGAGGGATGAACCTTGGGGGCGCTGCAGATGACGTTCTTGGGTTCCGATAAGAAAGTTTTTATTTTTTTTATTTTATTTATTAGTTTTCACAATATACATTTAAAACAGAAAATACAGTACAGCTTGATATTTGACCATTGTTGATGTTGAATTTGGGTCCATAGATATGCAGAAGTCTTCAAAGCAAACATTGATTATGACAATCCTGATTAAAGGGGGAGATCCGGTGCATACCCATCACCATCGCATCGGTGTCTGCCCAATGGATGCTTGTGTTCCCCTGCGAGTCCCATTACCTGGAGGGGTGTGTTGCTGTGGGGATGGAGTACCTCCAGTATCCTGTACAGCCAATAGGTACGAGTGGAATGGCTGCCATATATCAAGGGGCCTAGCAGCGGGCGGCTGCAGCAGTGCATATGTGTCGCTGTTTGTGTTACAGTATGTCATGCTGCGCAGCCCTGTTTTCAACGTGGGTGTAAACTTGCTACCCCAATTCAGGGCTACTTCCCTTTTGGCGATGAGGAGTGCAATAGCGATAAAGCGTCGCTTGGGTTTTGGGAGGTCATGCGTATACCCCATAAGTGCCAGCAACGGAGAGGATGTGAGTTCCATCTCTATCATACAGGAAATTTCTGCAAAGACCATCCTCCAATACCTAGCAATCTTATCACATGTCCAAGTTATGTGTGCAAAATTTGCCTTTGGGGAGTGACATCTGAGACAAGTGTGCGGGCGGGATCAGTCAATGCGGTGTAGTTTACTTGTTTTTTTTTTTTGTATGCAACGACAGGAGTATAACCCATAAACCACGTTGAGATGTGGGTAGGTACGTGAGGTAAAACAACAATATCTCAACTGGTATGATTAGTGAGGGCAGTTAGAAATGCATGTACAACACATTACATGAAAGGAAAGAGGGAGACTGAGTGAATTTTTTGAAAAGTCCACTTGGCATCATATATTTTAAGAACACAATAAAGTGGGTACAGTTGTAGCAGCACTGTAGACAAAGAATGCAAAAGCAACCCGAATTGGACTTGGTGCTGAATTGTGTTTGTGATACAAAAAGTGGCGACGCAAGTGACAATGTGTAATCTGCAAAAACGGCGCAAAGTGCAATTAGTGAACAGATATATACAGTGAGTATTTGTGGTTCACGACAGTAATTTTCAAGTTTTTAAATGGAGACAGTAATTTGGTTGAACCACAGAGGGTAATGCGCCATCAGTTTCGCTGAGGGGTCGACGACGTTTCGATCCTATGACTCAGGATCATCTTCAGGACCGGGTTGCTGTTTTTAGCGGTGCTGAGAAGGACACGGTCCCGTGTCCCTGGAGGGCAGGGTAACGAATGCAGTGATAGTCAGGATTCCGGGGAAGGAGATCCTTGAAGCATTTCACGTCAGTTGAGCGTGTATAAGCTGGCGCCGTGTCACGGAGAGAACATCGGCGGCTGGAAAGAAAGTAATTGAAGATGCTCCTCGGTGTACCGCGAGTCGGTACCGATGGGGGAGGTCTAGTAGTGAGGAGTCAATCCTAGAAAACACGGGGACGCCGGGGTCAGCATCTGTCCGCCACGATCGTGGCGGACATGTAATGTGTTGTACATGCATTTCTAACTGCCCTCACTAATCATACCAGTTGAGATATTGTAGTTTACTTGGTGTCATGTATGCCCTCCAGAGGAACTTAAAATGCAGCAACTTGTGCCTGTGGTTGGGGGAAACTCGGCGTATTTGTATACAGCAGCGACTCCACTGTGAGTCAGAGATGGGATGGCCCAGGTCCCGCTTCCAGGCTGCACGCACACCGGCATCCCGACTGGGGAGTAAGGACATGGCGGCCTTGTATAGCCTGGACTATCTTTAATAATTCCTGTCAAAAGGGGATATTCGGGGGGTTTGAGCAGATACCTAGGGATGCTGGCCCTAAGAGCCCTCTGCAGCCTTTGCAATATGAAGTGGTCCATAACTGTGGCCTCACGGAAACGGGGGTCTTCCGTGCGCGAAAAAATATGACAACTGGGGAACAGGTCTCCAAACATTTCTAAGTGGAATTTTGCTAATGTCCGTTTTACCAAAGCCTCCTCTAGGATGGGGATCCAGCCATTTCCCGCTAGTGGTAATGCGGGGGAATACAGGAGGTGGGACCCAGTTACATGAAGTAAGCGGCGCCAGGCCCAGCTCGTTGTGGAGAGCGTCTGGATATCTTGTGGGTCCTGCGGAAACCCGGCAGGTAGGAGCGTGTTCAGGGGCGCCGGAAGCGCAAGGTCCGCTTCTGGCCTAAAGTATGGAATCCTGGCATCCGCGAGGTAGCAGTGCCATGCAAAGCTAGCCTGTGCTACCAGGTAATATATATGGAAATTTGGCACCCCGAACCCACCCCTCTCATACGGCAACATTAAGGTATCCCAGCTAATCCGGGTTTGCCTGCCGCCCCATACCAGCCGAATCAGGTGTGTCCGAAGGGTGGAAAAAAAACTTATACAACGGGATGGGGATATTTTGAAATAAATACAGAAATTGAGGGAGGACGACCATTTTAACAATGACGATCCATCCCACTATTGTCAGGGGCAGTGTCAGCCAACGCTCTATGTTGCGTCCCAGCCTCTCAACCACCGGGCCATAATTGAGCTGCAGGATACGGTCCACATCCCTGTGTATATGAATACCGAGGTATTTAACAGAATCCTCGCACCATGCCAGGGGATACTCCGCCGCCCCGCCACAGGGCGCCGTCGTCAAAGGAAAAACCTCCGACTTCTCCCAATTGATGCAGAGGCCCGATAGGGTACCGTACCTAGTGACTTCACGGAGGAGCGGTGCAAGGTTATCCTCAGGGTGCCGCACGTAAGGTATAATATCATCTGCATACAGGGTGAGGAGTAAAGGGCCAGTGTTAAACTGCAAGCCACGGTGGATATGCCTCTCCTGGAAATGCCGCACCAACGGATCCAGTGTGAGGACGAACAGCAAGGGAGAGAGCGGACACCCTTGCCGCATTCCCCGTGTAAGCGGGAATGCAGATGTTAACGTACCATTTAGGCGGATACACGCTATAGGTTGCGTATATAGTAGTTTGATGACTGTGAGGAACCGCTCCGGCACCACAAGGCGACCCAGCGTGGCGTATAGAAAGGGCCACTCGAGGGAGTCGAAAGCCTTCTCTGCATCGAGCAGCACGGCCGCCCGCGGGGTCTGAGGGAGATATTCTATGCAACATGGCAAATAATGTGCGAAGATTCAGGGTAGTCGACTTGTGGGGGATGAATCCCGACTGGGCGGGCGAGATCATTTGATCAATAATCAGGGCAAGCCGCGTTGCCAGTATCTTGGCTAGTATCTGGTTATCGAAATTTAAAAGTGAAAGCGGTCTATATGAGCTGCATTTCAATTGGTCTTTCCTGGGTTTAGGGAGAAGTGTTATAACCGCCTCCCTCAGCATGGGGGGAAGAACTCTTGATTCTACCGCCTCCTGGCACACATCTATAAGGTGTGGGGCCAGTACTGCTTTGAACTTTTTGTAGAAGCAGCCAGAGAACCCATTGAGCCCTGGAGCCATCCATTGCGTCGATGGCCTCAATTACCTCATCCTCAGTAAAGGGTTCAGCCAAGAATTCACGATGTGCCTTTTCAAGCCAGACCAGGGAGATCTCATCCAGATAGTCCCTGTATGCCATAGGGTCCACTGCGGCTCTGGATGTGTATAAGTCAGCCTAGTAAGTGAGCACCTCCTCGAGTACGCCTACGTTGCCTGTTATTCGCGAACCATCCTGCCCGTGCAATTCGGCTATGTATGTCTGCTTGCGGGATTGTTGCATTAACCTGGCTAGGGTCCTGCCCGGTCTCTACCCCTCCCCATACCGCCTGGCCACTGCGTACTTACCCAAATAATGTGCCTCACTCTCAGCCGCCTCCCTAAATTCAGCCATAAGGGATGCGTGTCGTTGTAAACTGGGGGGGTGGGATAGGGCAGCGTCGCTGCCATCAATTTCCGCCAGCTGCGCTTCCAGCTGTGACAGTGTGCGATGTAGATCCCTAAGCACCCCAGCGCTCTTGGAGATGCACACTCCCCTGGTGTATGCTTTAAAAGCCTCCCATAGGGTGGCCTTAGTGGCCACGGTGCTAGTGTTGAGAACAAAGTACTCCACTATCGCGTCGCGGAGTTCTGACTCAAATAGAGCGTCCTGTAAGGCCATATCAGGGAATCTCCATGGTCTATCCACACCCCCTGGCACAGGGGATTCGCAGCTGCAACAGGACGGGGGAGTAGTCTGACAATGTGCGTGGGAGATGTCGGACTGTGCTAACCCACAGCGTTGCCCCTGCGGTGAGAAGCCAATAATCTAACCGGGTCCATGTATTGTGTGGGGCAGAATAATGGGTGTACTCGTCCTGGCTAGTGGCATCTCCATGCATCAACCAGACCGTATGCCTCCCTGATGAGAGACAACGAGCGCCTGGCTCTAGGCTTAGTGTCTGTGGTGGATGCTGTGCTGCCTCTTTCAGGGTCAAGAAGTATGTTAAGGTCCCCACCCAAGCAAATATGGTCCGCCCCCATGTCCTCAATTTGTGTGTGAATGGCACTAAAAAAGTCAGGATCATCAATATTTGGTGCATAAACATTGACAAGTAGCACTGAGTGCTCCAACAAACATCCCTTGACCAAAGATATCGCCCTTCAGCATCTCTATAAACCGCCACTTCCCGGAAAGGAACACGCTTATGAATCAATATTGCAACCCCTCTGGCATAAGAACTGTAACCTGCAAAGTATCTATGTACTCCCCAATTGGCAGCCAAGGTAGACAAGACAGAGGGAGCCAAGTGCGTCTCCAGCAGCAAAGCAATGTCCACTTGGTGGCGTTGTAAATAATTAGATACTTGCTTACATTTGCGCGTATTAGGAAGACCCCTTACATTCCAGGACATCATCGTAATATTGGCTTCTGGTTGCACCCTGTTAACCATAATCTATACCGAGGTTACATGGACTGCCAAGACCTGAATAGCTGTTGCTGTACTGCAAGAAAAAGATTCGCGAGAACCATGTTGCAAGAACGTTTTTGATTAACCCATATCCCCCCGCCCATCCCCCGCACCAAACTTCGGGGGAAAAACCCAACCCACCACTGCGAAATTCAAACATAAAGGGAAAAAAACATTCTACAATACTGTGGTAAACATAGGAAGTGCATCTGCACTTGGGGGGTGGCAACGCTACGCTGAGTCCCCGGTTCTGTTGGAGCAATAACACCTGTGAGGGTGAAATAAAGTCCACCTCGGGTGGCGGTCCCCGCAACACTGGCAATGGAGATGGAAACATGAAATAAGTGGGCATTAATTTGATCAATGAGACACAGAACAGCAAACAATACATAGCGGTGACACTGTCCTTCTAACTGGCCGAGAAGAGATCCGCACTTGCACCAGAGTCAGGAATGTTCGGTGAATGATGCGGGGAGGGTGATCCACGCTTTTGCCCTGACTTTGAATAGGCCTGGCAAAATTCCTGGGCATCGTGGGGAGAGTCAAAGACACGCGAGCTGCCATCCACGTCTACCTTTAGGCAGGCAGGGTAGAGTATCCCATAAAGCAAGCCTAATTTGCGAAGATTCGACTTAACTCCCTCATATTTCCGTCTGGCTTCCTGCACCATCGCGGTGAAGTCCGGGAAGATGGATATGGAGGACCCCTGCCACTCAAGTGGGCCCCTCTCTCATGCCATCCGCAATGTGGTGTCCCTGTCTTTGAAACTGAGCAGGTGGGCTATTATTGGTCTTGGAGGGCAGCCCGGGTTGGGGCGCGGTCCGAGCGTGCGGTGCGCGTGTTCCACTGCGAAGGTAGAGGTGTAGGAGTCCCATCCAAAGAGATCGGTCAACAGCGTCTCCATGAACCCGTCCAGCCGCCCTGTGTTGGTGGACTCAGGTATACCCACTACGCGTATGTTTTTGCGTCGCCCCTGCGCCTCCAAATCTTCATTCTTGATGGCGATCAATTTAAGTAGTTTCTCCATGCACTCAAACTTTTTAGCGGCCTGGGCGGCGCCATCCTCCAGGTCGGAGCTCCTAACCTCTGCTGTTGTCAAGCACCCCTCTTGTTGGTCAAGCCTGATGCTCATGGTGTCCAATCGCTTATCAAGGGCGTCGAAGCGGGTGTCTAGGGCTTTAAAGCCCGCCCGAATTTCCAACAACATGGTGTCTGTCCCGGCCACGGCGGCAGTTTGTGTACCGCCTCCCTCCGCCATGCCAGATCGCTGAGCCTCTGCACTGCGGCCTGTTGTCTTGAATGAGAGTTTCCTTTGCTTGTGGTCACCCCGGACCATGCCCTGAGCCTGGGCGCCAAACAGGACTCATGTGCAAAGTGTTTATTGCCAACAACGCTGCGGGAGTGCAAGCGGGATGTGCCTCGGGCAGGCCTCTATCTGTGCCTCAGGTTTCACATTCACAGGGCCTATAAATGCCCCACCTTTGGTTATGCGTCCCAATGTCCTAGGATCTTTTTCTTTATAGTTTACGTTTCCTGTGGAGCGTGGGAGATGGGGCCAGAGGGTGGCAGCAAAAGTCCTGTGGGTGCCCCACCTGGGTTTAAGTACAGCGCGGCAGCGGGGAGGCTCCTATATGGCACCACAGCTCCCGGGTCGATGACCGGCCCACAGGCTCACCCGTGGTCCCTGTCACCACGGGGCCTCCGGGGGTGTGTCTGTGGCACTCTCTGTGTTGAGGATAATGAGACAGGATGCCCCCACCGCCACCGCTCACCTCACAGTTGTCCTGCCCCACTCAGTTGTGGCACACCGGCCTCACGGTCATCGCCTCCCCGTCTTGCTTGGAGCGCCTGCCGGCTCCCTTCTACTCGAGCCCCCGGCTTCCCACATGGGAGTAGGCCCCGCATCTCTCAGGCCTGCAGCGTCGGAGCCGTCACGAACAGCGGGCGCCCTCGGGGGTCGCGCTGGGTGCCGGCTACCTCCAGCACCTCCCCCGCATTGTTGCCGGTCACAATGCCGCGGCGCACGCCACCCGGGCGGCAGGATGCAGAGGTAAAACGGCAGAGCTCCAAACCTACGCGGCCATTACGGTTGGCGGCTTGGCCACGTCCTTCTGATGTGAAAGTTGGAAGGCAGATTCTCTGGGTTCTTCTGGTGAGGAAGGATGCGATCCATTTGAGGGCATCATCTTGGATTCTGATCTGATGAAGCCTCTTGATCAGGGTGTGGTAGGACACAGTGTTGAATGCTGCTAAGAGGTCGAGGAGGATCAGGTCGGCCTTTTCTCCCCAGTCTAGGAAGGTTCTGATGTCCCCGGTGGCTGCAATTAAGGTGGGAAAGGGGAGCAGAGTAATGAGCCAGTAGTTCTTGAGCTCGTTTGGGTCGGAGGACGGTTTCTCGAGGAGGGGTTTGACTTCAGCAGGTTTCCATTCTTCTGGGAAGGTGGCAGAGGTGATGGATGTGTTGAAGATGGTGGTGAGCTTGTTGCTGATAGTCTTGTTTCCGAGGTTGAACATGTGGTGTGGACAAGGGTCCATGGGTGCTCCTGAATGGACGGAGTGCATAATGGCTGTGGTGCTCTGCGCGGTGAGCTTGTCCCAAGTGGTGATTCGGTAGTCGGAGTTTGCGTCGGTGGGGCCGAGAAGCCTGCGGATAAGTGACAATAAAGCCACTAATGATAAGAAAAGCAATTGGTGGGGCTCTGCCCCCTTTAGGTTTTTGGTAATCCCATAATAGGTCTTTTGTAATCAAGCAGTTTGCAGTGTCAGGTAGTCTCGAACTAAAAAGAGAGTAATGAAATCAGTGCTTAATTTGTGCCGGTGGTTCCTGGTGGGGGCCACCGGCACTCATTTTGGGGGACCGGCACTTATTTTTCCTCATCAGACCTTTACAGAGAGCAGGAGCGAAAACACACAAAGGGGAAAGAAGGAGAACGAGAGAAACTGAAAAATAAGGGACGAAGCAGAAACTGCAAGAGTGAGATAAAGCGGCAGGGAGTGTCTGTGGTGGATTAGAGAGGCGTGAGGTGGATTCAAGACTGGGCAGCCTTAGTATTTGGGCACTGACATTTAATAGTGCAGTCCGCGTGCTTCTGAGCAGTGATTGGGCACCAGCACTTATTCTTTTACAAATTAAGCAATGAATGAAATGGGTCTATCGTTGTTGTTATGATCAGGATTTAGCAAAAGGCTTTTTTTAATAAGGGTTCACTTCTGCAGTTGTCTGCTGAAAAACTGAACATGAAGTACGCTCTCTCGCGCAGGCATCGTGCGAGATACCTGCTCCGTGTATTGCACTATCCTCTGAGTGAAAATTGTACCTGAATTATTCCTGAGAAACCCGCGTGGGAAAAAAATGAAAAGCGTAAGAAAAATAATAATGACACAAAATAAACTGAGCCCAGTAATCGGGATTGACACAGGATTACACTTGCGTAATAGCATTTCGCCTGGGCCCACTGGAGACTTCTCCAGAGATGTATTTCACACACCATGTGCTGTATGACATATATATTCCAGATCGCCTCATGATTTACAAAGAGTCACTTTTTGGCACAGCTGGTAGTCATCCATTGTGTGATTTGTGAGCAATATCACAAAATCTATAGCCAGCGCCCAGCCGTTATGGAGTCCGTTTCACTGTTGCCATAGTGATTATAGAACACTGCGCCATGTCAGAGTAAGAGTATAAAAAGCAAGAGCCACAGTGTGCCGACAGCTCCTTTTCACTTCATGCTTGAAAATACCTTTGTATTTACGCAAAAACACCGAAATACTCTTTTGAGACATTTTTTTCTACCTGTCTAATAGGAATAGACTCCATATTATAAATATAAAATATTTTTGGACCAGCATAAAAATGGAGGTAACAGCTTGTGAAATAATTCCAAACAGCATTTGAGAACTTCGAGATTCAAGATGTCTTGTGTAGCGCACAGCTACCACGAAGGGCCTCCGGGCGCTGAGACAGGCACACCTGCCAGGCCTTGGCAAACCATGCCAAAATATAGAATAGATGAGTCTTCAGGAGTTTCCTAAAAGATTTCTTGCTGGACCAGCTTAGATTGGCAGGGAGGGCATTCCACAGCCTGACAGGCAAAGAAGAAGACCCCACATCTGGCCTTTTTGATCTTAGGAATGGTCAACAGAGAGGAGTTCTCAGAACGTGAAACTCTCTTCTGCGTGTAGGCCAAAGAGATCTTCGAATCAGAAGGGGCCTTTTCCTGCATCCTCGATGAGCCACACATAGGACCTTGAACATGATTCTCTTTTGTAATGGGAGCGCGTGCAAAGCAGCCAACACGGAAGCTGATGAGTGATATCTGGGGAGCTTGAGGAGTCGGCGTGCTGGGGCATTCTGGATGGGTTGTAGACGTTTTAGGACATATTGAGGGTTTGCCAGAAAAGGGTACTGCCGTATGAGGTATGGTCTCGTGACTAGGTTGTTCACCTAGGTATCTGGAGACAGGGAGTCAAGTGTATCACAGGTCAAGTCGCATTGTGCAGCACTTTGTTTGGCCCGCATCTGCGATGCAACTGAGCCAGTTCTGAAGGTATTGTTATAGTTTAGCGCAATGAGGCTGATTGCAAGAATTCAGACAAATGCTGCCTCATCAATGTCCATGAGGAAGGATCCCTTCTGCAAATAGTTACGACCTACTATGAATACAGAGACGGGGGCCTGCTAGGGACAATAGACCTCTGTCTTTAAATTCCCGCTCATAATGCCAAAAAATAAGATGGGCATCCATGGGAGCACGTAAAGCTTGTATCTACATATAGAATAACTGTAGCTATAAGACAGGAGGGTGCTGTACAGGGCCAAATGCAAACAGTCAGTGAGGAACATGCCTCCTTACAACGCTTGCCTTTTCCCCGCAGGCTATTACAACGCGGTCGTTACAACGACCGCGTTGTAACAACGCATACCATTACCCCGCAAGTCATAACAACGACTTGCTCTAGGGGGGGCGCTGGATGTTGGAATAGTATAATTTACTATTCCAACTCCAGTCTGTGCAACAGTAGGGAAGGTGTTGGATTTTAAATCCAACACCTTCTGACCCCTCCGCAAGTCGTTGTTATGACTTGCGGGGTAATGGTATGCGTTGTTACAACGCAGTCGTTGTAACAACCGCGTTGTAATAGCCTGCGGGGAAAAGGATTCGTGGTAAACGATGTTTACCGTCAGTGAGTGATTGGAGGGGTAGTGGGGTTCTGCATGATTGTGTAATGTTCTTTGAAGAGGTGTGTCATTAGGTCTTTCTTAAATTGGACTAGGGCTACTGAACCAAGGGATATTGTTCCAAATCCTGGGTGGATTGATAGAGTAGACCTGTTGCTGTGTTCTTCCTTGTTTGCACTTCTTTGTTACCACTAGGATGGCTTCCTGGCTGTGGGTTTGGGACCACTGTCTGCCTCTCCTCCCTCAGCGGTCCCAAGTTGTTGTTAGCACAGTACAGGCTGCCAAACACGACCACTTCCAGTGTGTGAATGTCTGCTGAGGATAATACCATTCATTGCTTTGCAGCTGCATGGCAGTGATGCATTTCTTTGCACCAGAAAGGGCCCCCCTTTCCTTGCAATTCACAAGGAATTGTAGTGTTCACCTGAGATGTTGCGACTGGCAATGTCACTTTACTACATTGTATTTTAGTTTTCTCCCTGGCAAAACCTGCCACATTATGCAGTGCAGTCTTTGCGAGGGAGAACAGCTTTTAATAAATTGGATCCTTGGTTCCAAAACCTGGACCTAAACCTAGATTGACACTTGACCAACAACCAGTGGCGGATGGTAGGGATCAGTGGCGGAGGGGCTAGGGGGTTAGAAAAAAAGAAGAAAAAAATGAAAATCTACATGCTGGTTGCCAGATGCCCCCTCTTCTCCATCCTCCCTGTTTTCCTGGCTCCCGGCAGCAAACGGGCTCCCAGACTCCCCTAAGCTAATCACCAGCGTGACAGCAGCGTTGTGATTGGTCTGAGCGGCCTGGTTCGGCTCTCAGACAGGGAGTTGGAGCCTGTGCATGTTCCCCACCCAGGCTGTGCAATACAGGCGGGTGGCGAACATGCTAAGTGCGCATGACTTATGGTGCACCAACCACTCCTCCTCCCTCTGACATGAGCCCAGCCCCACCCCTGCCCTAAACTGGCTCCACACTAAAAATAAAATGATAATAACAGAATGTTATTATCATTTTATTTTTCCTTTGCACTGCTCAGAGAGAAGTGGGGTGACGCTCCTCCACCTTAGCGGAGGTGCCGCTGCTGCCAACAACTGTGTCGTAATGTGCAAATCCCGCAATCTCTCAGTGATTTGGGTTGTAAATATGTGTAAAGTTTTGTGCAATATAAAAAAAACGAGTGATGCAAATATGTAAATTCTCGCTTGATGTACGTGATCTTGAATTGTTTCTGTGTCCCCATCGCCGCCCACATTTGATGTACAGTGATCTTTTGCAATTAAGGCTCCCAGTTTCCCATTTTTACTGATTTTTACAGATAAAGACAGACAGAAAACAATGTGTTTCCTGTCTGTATTTATTTTTAAAAGCGGAAAAATACTGAAAATTGTGCTTCTTGTGAGTGACTCTCCATGTTGTCTTTTGTAAAAAAAAACAGGCCAACAGGTGATCAGAAAGACACCATGGGGAGTTGAAAAACAAGAATAAATTACCTTAAATACAGGCATATGTGAACATATATTTGTAGTATAATGCTAAAATTTGCCTGTGGCTTTAGTGTTTTGTTATATTTGGCTGCTTAATTTGCTAAAACGCGAAAGGTATCAAAGTATGAATGCATGTTTATCAGTTAAATAAATGTGGAAATATACCATTTTCCAACTTATTTATTCTCAAACGCAAAATAAATATGGATAAATGCCAATAAGATAGCCCAGAAATAAATATGGATATACAAGATTTTTTTTTTTTTAAATACCATGAAACCGGGAGCCCGAATTGCAATCAAGATAAGTTAGAGTAGGTTGGAATTACATAAACAATCCATACACTCCTAAATAAGAGAGGCCACCTCAGCCCTTCTCATCGCATACACCCTGTTTCTGCTCCAGGCCTTTCAATCTCATGCATTCTAGATGCCAGAGACCTGGTTTGTTTCCAGACCAAACTCTAATTAGATGATGTATGTGGTATTTCTGCAGCATGAACTCAGCAGAAAGGTAGCAGAGCACTGTCCAAGGTCAAAGATGCAGTGAACAGTGATTGGAGGGGTAGCTGGGCTCTGGGAGGGGAAGGTGCTGTCTGATGTAATGTTCCTTAGGGAGACTCAAGCACCTTACAGCAATGATTGACAAGTGAGGAATCTGAGGCCTGGAAGCACAGTGTCCGTGATGACGTAACAGGGAGGGCAGTGGCGCAGGGTGGGTGGGAGGGGAGGGCACAGGGGCGGTTGCTCCGATGCAAAAATCTTTGAGGGTGCAAAATTTTAAAGAAAAAAATTCGTACAACTAAAGCACTGTCCTTAATCGCTATTTGTATACTATGACCCTCATTACAAGTTATGCAGAAAAGGATGGGGTATGTACCACACTTGGTAAATACCATTACCCTTGGGTGAGGTATTTAAACAGTGTGGTAAATACCTCCGATTGGGAGTCTTCATCTAGGAACCAAACCATAACATACTACATGGATTTTTAACACACCAGATTCTGCATGTTTCTGGGCGTTCTCTCCTCATAAATATCAGCAGATTTGACAAGGCAAAATCTATCAGGGCAAACCAGCGAGGGTGTGATAATTATCATACAACTCATAATTCCGATCTGTGTGCAATCTCCTGTCATAATCCAGCCTGAAACTTGCAATGAGGGTTTACCCCCTCTCCTTGGCAATAGAACATATCTCATTTTGCCCTTGGCCAAAAGCGGTATAGGTATGGGATATGTGTGAAATCTTGAGTTCTCAGAATATCAAAGCCAAAATCTCGAGTACCAATATATATCGACAGATAAGTCTGTATACGTTTACTACACTTAACAACACATAGGTACCTTTCCCGACACATATCTTCCAGGTATATAGATGTGGAGTTAGAAAGATTAAATCTATACGCAAGTACATGCACTTAATTCCTTGATATCTTGGAGCTCGATAATTTGGCTTCGATACTCTGGTAACCCAAGAATTCACACTCGTTATTCCGGATTAAAACGCCAAGAACTCAGCTTGCCGATCAGGAGCACCAATGGCTCTTCTACTGCTAATTTGTACTTCAACCAGGGCTTTAAGTGAGGTGAGCACTACCAGTAACTAAAAAGCAACATTAAGCCCGGTACCTATCAGCCCCTGCATTCCTGTCCTTAACCTTTCTACGACTACGAATCATTTACAATACAGTCCATGTGATGCACAATCATTTCCTGGAAAGCACTTTTCCAAAAAGAATGGCCTGATCTTTTTTTGGGGGGTGATCTCTGATAATAAGACCGGTGTTTAATCAAGCCTTTTTTAAAGCTAAAAACCATGTTAATATACAAACAAGAAAATAAAACACTTCTCATTATTATTTATCTACTACCCATCCACAAGTAGACAATTTTGTGCCAGGAAGTGCCAACAGTCCACGGGTTAGGGGACGCAATACATGCCTTGCCCCCGGTGCTGGCAACCCCCGCTACGCCGCTGAGTGAGGGGGCTGCCGGGCCCCAAACTGAATCTTCCCCTAGGGTCTTTTGCAGAAGCCTGAAATGAGGAGGGCTACCTAGCATTTTGTTAAATTCAGGCAGATGGTAAAGTGCAATTGTTTAACATATCTTACTTGCAAACAGTAGCACGGAGCTGGGCAACACTATTTTCTTCTTCATATTGCTATATACAATAATTGTCTATTTTTTTTCTTTCTCATTTTCTTCACATCTCATAAGGTACCCTTGGCATTGTTTGTTTATGTGACGATACATAATTGTTGATCGTTGTTTATATAATTTTTGAAAAAATGTAATAGAGAATTGAAATACAAAAAAGAATCTTGGAAATCACCCACATCAGTGTAATGTCGAGCAAAGACGAAGCACTCCCTGTGTCCTTACACAAACTAGGAGCAGGCATGCATTCCATCCTCCAAGGATGCTTCTACTGTGAGAAAGTACCACTTTCAGCTGTTCAGGTTCCACCCTGTTGCCCTTAGAGCAATATACAGACACATGCTTGTTAGGACATTGCACGCTCCTCCTGTTGTGGGCTGTCTTTTGTCGCCTGCTTTAAGGAACACATTGCCCATGAGAGCGGCGTGTGGGAAAGATGCCATCATTGCACAGACTGTATCTGTAGTATAATTTCAGTACCTTTGTGTTCACCTGAGGTTTAGTCATTTCTTTTATAATCACAGATTTTATTAGGTTGCTTTTATAAAAGAACTCAAATCTATTCAATGCCAGCTGTATTGTTCTGTTCAGTAAAAAGATAAAAGCTGGAACAAACCATTTTATGCGTTTTTTGTTCAGCTAACAAGCCTAGAAAAGTATTTGTTACCTCAATGTTTTTAAATCGCTCCTTAATTCCAGTTAGTTAGCACTCTCCTTTAGGTTTGGTGCAACCGCCCTCTTGTGTTGAGAGCACAGGCGTGCCCTGTTATTACCATTGGCTGGTTTGAGTGAGCCCCATTCATGCACTGGCTTGAGACCAGTTAGGGCCTAGAAAGAGGCGTGGCCAAAGAAGCATCACTAGGAGTCCATTCCAAAAGGTGAGGCCTATGGGAATGGCTTAAAACATGTAAACTAAAACCCTGTGCTTCACACAACAGGCCGCCTGGCCAGTATTTGGGTGCCTCTCTGCGAATGTGCTGTTATTGCATCCAGACCATGTCACTCACCAACCAATACATATACTTAAAATAAGCCAGACCTACTGGCTTTGCCCGTGCTTTTCACATAACTTAATAACAAGATTGATTTTGTTCTGAATGATTTGAATTGAATATATTACAATTCTGAAAATATTAAATTGTGAATTAAACACTACTAAGGTCCATGGAAGGGGTAGTGACATTTTGAGTGTCTCAGACACACCTGTTCTCCGTCATACCTTTTACGCAATTTACACCCTTTTTGTCCCCACATCCTTCTGAAATCCTCCATCTGCACATCTCACACTTTCCCACAATTACAACTGGCACATATGCAACCATGACTGTGCCTCTGTAAAGAGGCTATGGACTGCATAGACATGTGGCCGGCACACCTTTATGACTACCAGACACCGTGAGAAACTTGCTTGCCTTCTGCCTCAGCTTCAGAGCTCTCAACTGTGCACTGTCACAGACACCCACACACAACCTGAACTTCATCAAACACCTAGCCACACCCAGTACAAAGTAAGCACTGTCATGAAAAAAATACAGAAACACATCTTGAAATGAAGAAAAATAAATACTCTTAGGGAAGGCAAGATGAAGTAAAACATGTAAAATATAAACAGGGATTGCATCCCTGAAATTCAATACATTAAGGGTTTTTTACAATTATTGTTCAGAAATCGAGAAGTGTTTTTATCTGTAAAGCTAAAATCACGAATATAGAACCCAACAGGGACCAGTTTCAAAGTCAGCAGAACCAGCCCCACTCTAAGTCTTGCTTGAGACATTGCTCATCACATCTTTGACCAGCCCAGAGGAGAATGTTAGTCTCACAGACAAGCTATTGATTGCTTATGTGCACATCTTAGGATGTGCTTCCACTGGATTTCATGAGGGACTATTTTACTTCTAGAAGTTCACCAAATCATCACACTTTTTGCCACATTCAATTTTATTTTTTTAAAGACTATCATTTTAAAAAACAAGAATGATAGACCTCAAACTGTTAACCAAATAGGTAGTGAGGCAGTGTCAATATAAGTGTTCCAAAATCACTGGCATCCATAATAACCAAGGCAAAGGTTGACATTGACAGGGCCTGGCATCTGATGCAGTCTCTTAGTGGAGGGTTATAAGCAGCGGCGGCTGGCACAGGTAAGCGCGGTGAGGCGCGGCAGGGGGGAAGCCGACAGAATCGGTATTATTTATTTAATTATACCTACTCCGTCGTCTGTCGACTTCCCACCCCACCCCGCCCCCACCGCGTTTACCTGTGCCGGCAGCCGCTGGATATAAGTCTCAGCCCTACTCTCCGTGTGTAGAGTGTGGCATGGGGCCTCCCAGTATATTTTCAAATTCATGCATGGACTCGTCTGTGAGCCCCCCTCCCCTAATTCCTTCCATAGTACACTCCCTTTCACTCAAACTCTGTTCCCTTTTTACTCCCTCTCTCACACTCCTTCTACCTACAGCATGTCTATGTAGTCTTTACGATGTGAGGTATTTGCGGTGCACAACATGGAATTGTGTCAGTTTGAATCTGGTTGTTACTCACCACTTCCCTTACCTACGCATAGGCTCTGTCCCAGTCTCGGTCTGTCAGAGGGTAAGCTAAATTGTCTTCTGACAACTGTCGCACCCTCATTGTGTCACTGCAGCAATCCAGTTTGAGCCCCGCATAGAGGCGCGATATCATGTCTCTACTAGAGCCGATGTCCAAGACTAGCCGCAGCTGCTGGGACTCCGGGGGCTGTACCGGAAAGTTTTACCACAGCTCTCGTATTGTTCGGGATGTTTTTGTGTATTGCAAAAATTGTCCTGGACCAAGATTAAACGGTTCCCGTGCTTCTACAAAAGTGAAAAAAATGCCTCCCTGATAGAGATCTCCTAGCAACTGACATCCCCCATCCGTCCACTTGCTCACATCCACCACCGTGTGCATCCGCTGGAGCGGACCCAGCCACCTTACAGGTATTGTCTTGGCATAGGGTTGGTGACGAAGGAATCTGCGCATCGTTGTCTCCCATGCGGTCCCCAGCAGCCTCACGATGTGTGGGCATCCCACAGAGTCTCAGGCACCCCTCCTAAGTTGAAATGGGAGGTTCGGCCCTGAATTAGCCCATCCAGTAGGCGTTTCTCCCAGTACGGGCCTTCCTCACACCATAGCGCTGCACATTCTACGCAACCTGCCAAGTAGTAGAGGAACATATCAGGAACCCCCAGTCCACCTTTATCTAGGTCATGTTTCAGGATGTCTAACTTTACTCTACTCCTCTTCCCCGCCCACGCCGGCAATATAAGTAGACTGTTAAGGGTTACAAATGTAGTGGGTGAGGTTACAAAAGTATTTTGTAAAATTTACAAACTGCGTGGGAGGATTCAAGTGCCTGCAATCACCCGTATCATATTATATTCATATTGCCATTCTGGTGTGTGAGCCACCTGAAGCCCCAGGTATTGGAACACATGCACTTCCCAAGGTGCTCCTACCCCCGGGAGGTCCTCCTGGGTCACTCCCTCTAGCTCTGCCAGTGTGAATACCACCGTTTTCTGTTTGTTGATCCGGAGGCCGGACACAGCACCAAATGTGTCCTTCACTTTCATAAGGAGGGGGACCGCCGTCTGAGGACGTCACAAATATACAAGAGTTTAGTTTGCATACATTTACACGATATGTGTTCTGTGATCGATTCTTATGCCCCAGTCGGCCATACCGGTCTTGAGATATCACATTCTATTATTTATCTTGTACAAACCTTCTATATAAAAATAATCCTTATGGTCTGGCTTGACAGCACAGATGTCGCCGGATGATTATGTGAGCATCACTAGAAAGGGACTGTGGCTTTCTCCACATGTTGGGAGCCAGGAGTACATGTTTTGATTGTGTGCTTCCACAAAAAAGTGCTTGTCCTCTACACAACTGTGATCATTTCGTTTATTTATCCAGCTGTCGGAGCTTGAACTTTCAGGTGCTTACACGTACTATTGTAAAGCTATTAACATGTCTTCGATAACTAGACAATTTATGGTGTATTTCTCTGCCACCAGCACAGATTAAAGGAGGACAGTCATTAACCTACATGGATGTTTAGGTCTGGCTTGACAGTGCAACTGTCACCTAACCTTTTAAGCTGCACCACTATTATTTTGCAGTGGTTGTTTCCACACCAGTATATGTCCATTCCTATGCTATTTACTGGCAGTGCTTCACATTACCATACAACATTCCTATAAAGCCAGATCTGTTGACATTGCCAGTGCTTGTTTGTTATTTTTTTCACTGCAAGAAACATAAGGTGTCAGTAGTGGTTCTGTGTATATTGTATTGATTAGAATTAACATATGCATATACTGACCTTTGAAAAATTGTCCTTGAAAAATGTACATTTTACATTGAACGCATAAAGATGCTGATTTCTATTCCCACATGTGTCTGCTGATGGGCACATGCTTGGTTAAAGACTACAAGCCGTCGTTTTATCCAGAGTGGTGTAAAGACACAGCATAGAGATTCAGAGCAGTAATTCACTGGTGAAAGGTTATTTATGAAAATAATATGTAATTTTGGGTAAGCCTGCTTAAAAAGTGTACAGTGACAGGATGGGGGGGGGGGCGGGGGGGGGGGAGTTGCGGCAAGAGGTCCAGGAGGGAGCCTTCCTGTTGACATTAATTTGAAAAACTATAATTCACGCCCTCAAGTGAAGGGGCAAAGTTTGCCCATTGAATGTAACATTTGAAATGGAATCTTTAATTCTCATACAGATGTGAAATCTCATCAAGACAGGCCAGAAAGTTGACATACCGCTGATCATTACAAGAACGAAAACCTTTTAACAGAACTCTTCCTTCTCTAAGGGCCAGATGTACGACCCTTTCATTTAGCGCCTCGCAATTTGCGACTCATTGCGAGTCGCAAATTGCGAGGCGCTAAATAAAATGTACAACAGTGTTATTACACTGTTTTACGATTCCCAATGGGGTCGCAAATTGCGAGGCTCATTAATATTATTGCAGGTAAAGGGGGTGATTCAATTAAGGAATCTAGAGGCAGGAATCAAATACATGGTATCATGGAAAATAAACCTCTCCAACCATAGATACAACAATACTCAATTTTCAACAAGAGTCCCTTTTATTGACTCTAAGCTTATATTAATTGCTTTTTTTTTTAAATTTTGAATTATTATTACATTATAAGGTTACAGTATAAGTTTTTTCTCACCCCTATTTGCACTTTGTATGTGTTTATTCTTCAAGTATTTTGTGATTTCTCAATATGTCGTTAATGTGATTTGTCGTAAATATTTTCATTTTTTGTCTTGATGTGGTTGTAAATAGTGATGTGTGGTTGTTTTCATGAATCTATATTTGTGTAAACTGTGATGTAGCAGTCTGGCGTATGTTTTCTTAATTCTTTACAAAAAGGGAAAAATATTCCTAAAAATAATTCAAAATTTAAAAAAAAAAAGCAATTAATATAAGCTTAGAGTCAATAAAAGGGACTCTTGTTGAAAATTGAGTATTGTTGTATCTATGGTTGGAGAGGTTTATTTTCCATGATATCATTAATATTATTAAGCCTCTCGCAATTTGCGAGCCCATTGGGAATGCCAGCCCTCCCAGGGATGGTGGCCTGCTGGGATCTCTAATGAGGTCAACAGTGAAATACGGCAGAGTATACAGAATTTTAGTCACAATTATATCATATTAATATTAAAATTACATATTTAAATCCTTTAACGTCAGCAGATAAACTGAGTTACATACACATGTAATTTGTTATTATTAAAACTTCCGTAAAAAGACAATTCATAAAAGGATACCATTTTTGAGCAGAAAGTCCATACCCCCATAGCAGCAAAAGTTATGTGCAAATTATTCCAAAGAAAGTAAGATCAATAATAGTCGTAGCAAAGTCTTTATATGGAACCAACATTTTAGGAAAACATTTGTGAATGCCGTGGAACGGCGAGTTTGTCGACATGCACCAGCTATACAGGGCATCACCACCTTGGAATGCTCACTCCCCGCTCATGCAACAAATGTAGCCTCAGGGAATGTTGCACCATACCATATTAATGCATACAATCTGTCTGCACATCAGAATGTACTTCCTTCTTCCTCTTGCCCTGTCCCACCCTTCTTTGGCAGTTTGCTGCCTTCTGCTCAGAGCTGTAACAGTTTATCTACATAATCACCGACCATGCAATGTTTTTCTTCATCGCCCTTAATAACCTTGGCCAATGCTTGAATTCTTAACCCATACATTGACCACGCACTGCTTTTGGTCATTTACTCCCTCTTTATGTTTGACATTTGTTTATGACGTGCATTTTTACAAAGCACAACTTTTTCCCACCGCTTGCAAAGGCAATATGCACGATTTATGCTCACCACTTTCAGCCCCACTAATTTGTGCTTTGAGTTATCCCATGCTTTGTTCATTCCTTCCACACTCACTATGCAAGCAGGTTATAGTCTGCATGCTCATGACACACTCCTACTAATCCCTACCTGTCCAATCACTACACTCTATATCCACTACTTGTATACATATCCTGCACAGAGCTTATGCAGTTGTTATTTCCTACTCATAGGCTCCCATTGCCCTGATTTAGTTCACACTTGTACACACTCGTGACCTACTGCTTTATTGTGAATGTACATTCAGATATTCTTGCTAATTTGCTGCTTTTGTTTAATGTCCATAATTGTATCCAAACCTATATAAATCACTGTCCTTAATCGCTATTTGTATACTATGACCCTCATTACAAGTTATGCAGAAAAGGATGGGGTATGTACCACACTTGGTAAATACCACTACCCTTGGGTGAGGTATTTAACAAGTGTGGTAAATACCTCCGATTGGGAGTCTTCATCTAGGAACCAAACCATAACATACTACATGGATTTTTAACACACCAGATTCTGCATGTTTCTGGGCGTTTTCTCCTCATAAATATCAGCAGATTTGACAAGGCAAAATCTATCAGGGCAAACCAGCGAGGGTGTGATAATTATCATACAACTCATAATTCCGATCTGTGTGCAATCTCCTGTCATAATCCAGCGCGAAACTTGCAATGAGGGTTTACCCCCTCTCCTTGGCAATAGAACATATCTCATTTTGCCCTTGGCCAAAAGCGGTATAGGTATGGGATGTGTGAGAAATCTTGAGTTCTCAGAATATCAAAGCCAAAATATCGAGTACCAATATATATCGACAGATAAGTCTGTATAGCTTTACTATACTTAACAACACATAGGTACTTTTCCCGACACATATATCTTCAAGGTATATAGATGTGGAGTTAGAAAGATTAAATCTATACGCAAGTACATGCACTTAATTCCTTGATATCTTGGAGCTCGATAATTTGGCTTCGATACTCTGGTAACCCAAGAATTCACACTCGTTATTACGGATTAAAACGCCAAGAACTCAGTTTGCCAATCATGAGCACCAATGGCTCTTCTACTGCTAATTTGTACTTCAACCAGGGCTTTAAGTGAGGTGAGCACCACCAGTATTCTGGCAGTAACTAAAAAGCAACACTAAGCCCAGTACCTATCAGCCCCTGCATTCCTGTCCTTAACCTTTACGTATCATTTACAATCCAGTTCATGTGATGCACAATCATTTTCATTTCCGGGAAAGCACTTTTCCAAAAAGAATGGCTTGATCTTTTTTTTTGGGGTGATCTCTGATAATAAGACAGGTGTTTAATCAAGCCTTTTTTAAAGCTAAAAACCATCTTAATATACAAACAAGAAAATAAAACACTTCTCATTATTATTTATCTACTCCCCATCCCCAAGTAGACATGTGACAAAAGAAATTATTCAAGCTTGCTTTATTATAACTGAAAACAAAATACGAGTTACTTAACAGGCTGCAAATTTCTGAAATGTACAGAACTGTAAACAGTGGAAAATTGATTTTATCAGGACACATCTCACCCACTGATCTCTTTCTTTAAGATTTAGGAATATCCAGGTCAGTAGTGCAATATGTTTTTATTTCACATATTTGAATTCAGGTTGCTTGGCTTAGGTGTCCTTACTCCCTAACAGTATTTACTTTTCTCAGATGCTATGTTCTTGTAGTTTTGATGTAGTTGCTTTAGTTTTACAAAATGTGAGTCTTGTATAGCGCATATTGCAACCGAGCCACCTCATGGGCCTATTTCTAACCTGCGTTTTGGAGTAAATGAAGGTGTACTACAGTAGTACTACTCGCATACTACAGAATTCTAATCACTAACCTATGGGCGATCTCTGCTTCTCCTATCTTTTCTATGCAAAGGTTTCTACTAAAGTGAAATAAATCTCCGCACACGTAAGTATATGTTTTTGAAGTAAATGAGGGAGTGGCCAGGGGGAGTAGTTGGAAATGGGGACGAAGGAGTAAAAAGTGTTTAGGGAGGGATGGCAAAGGATTTTGGGAGGGAAATGCTAATGAAAAAACCCATCCACAAAAGAGTAAGTCCATTGCTATTCACAAACTACAATTCTAAAGTCATTACAGCCCAAAAGGCCACAAAACAGTCATAAATGTATTCCATCCCAGCCTTGGGGTAAGTCTAGCTCTGCATGTGGCTACTCACAGGTCCTGTAACACACTCCCATAGACAACAACCAAGGAAGGGACTTAAAATTAAGCCCCATAGAAAATAATGTTACATTGTATTGACTATTATATATATATATATATATATATATATATATATATAATGTGTTTTAGTGTTACAAAGTTATAATATATATAAAAAGCTAAATCATTTATCTTTTTAAAAATGAATAATTAACTCATTTTCTTAAAAATAATTAAACTTTTATTAGAAATTACAAATATTCTACATTAATTAAACAAACATTTATTGAAATTTAGTAAAATTTAATTCAAAAATAATATACAAGTGTGAGTGGTATTTTTAACATTTTGTTTAAAAACACTATTTATAAAATAAATTATTATATTTGAATTACCTAAATATTTATTGAAGAGTTAATATGGTGAGTAAATGTGCTATAAAATAAAATTTTATTCGTTTTAGGTTATTATTTATTTTAAATTAATGTATATATTTACTTTATATTAAAATATTTGTTTATATTTATTTCTTTAATAAATGTTATTAATTTTCTCTATTTTTTACAACAGTGAGATCTTCACCTAATAGTAACTTTATACTTGTAAATTTACTCTTGAATGTCTTCACCCCCTTGTTTCAGGAGGTGGAGGCATGTAAGTCTACACTAATGTGCAAGTATACACTCGGAAATGGTGAGTAGCACGTAAGTGTAGAAGTACATCTAAGTGTCATAGTGAATTTAAATTTAATACATTTACACATGTAAAGTTGCCTTTGTGAATAGGGTCTCTAGGATGTGATTGTGTTGATGATAGGGCACAACTGAGAGGTCATGTTGAGGCTAAAGACAGTGCTGCTTTTTCACAGCACCTGTCAGTGGTTCATAAATGTGTTCATATTTCATGCTCCTCCTATCCTTGTCTACTCTTCAAAGCACACAAAGATACGTGGCACAAATGTGCCGATTCCAATTACGAAATGAAAAAGCAGCCAATCAGAATATCTTAACTACAGCTTGTTGTTTCAAAAATTCTCATTGACTATCCTCAACCAATCAGAACTGGTTTCAGTGGTTATCCCATTCAAATGTGTAGTCAGTTCGGCAGCCGTTCACAATAACCATGGTCAGCTCAGGCCTTCCAGGACAGTTTTGCAGTCCAAGAACGTGCCGAACTCAAACAGTCTTGTGTTATTGCACAACGTCTGCTTTCCTAAAATTCATTTAGAAATGGTTCCAAGCGCCATGCACTCCCAGTCCCATCTTTCCTCACACATATCTAGGTTTAAAGTAGTAAGATATTGTGAGCCACTCCGTCTACTAAAAACTAGCGAATATAGGACACACTATGCCAAACATGCACGTGCATATGACGTAGGAGTCAGGCCTTCCCGAGAGTTCCTAGATTTGTCAGCCTTCCGAGCCCCCAGCTCCGTTGAAAGCAGAGGAGGCCCGAGCCTACATCAGACATGGCAGAGGTATTAGAATATCACATTTCGTGACAGCACACTGAAATTACAAAATACAGATCGAAGCACTATCGAAATACCTCCCAGAGTGAGCGGCTGAGTATATCGGCCGTTCATCGAACCCTGCCGCAGCATGGACATACCGCAAGCACATGTGATGACTTTACCTCTGATTCAAGAACACAACATGCGCAACCGAAGCTGGCCGTATTTGCTTTGCAAATGTGCCACGTATCGGAAACGTGGGGTTTGAGCGAGTAAAAGGCCATCCTTTGTGGAAGTCCTTTGTTTATCTCCAAGCTCAGGGCATGGGAAGCATTCTTATCGGCCCTGGCATCAGCTCCTGGGCCAGGCTCTTGAAGGCCGCCATTTAGACAAGCCACCCTCTCTCTCTGCCGACCTATGGAGGTATTTCTCTGTAAATAAAGGGTGTCGGTTTCAGGCTGCTGAATATGGTGTGCACAGGCCCCGCAGCTCGCGTTTGCCTAGGACTGAGACAATTTAATTAGCCATATTTCTGAATGCTTGTAAACCAATAACTGTGGTGACGCCCTGAGTCCAACCCCAACAGTTGGGTTGGTCGCGTCATCATGAGCACAAGACAACTGAATACGTTGTCGATGTATGCGTCTGCATATATGTGCACATCCTGTAAGGTGCTGCAGTGAAGCCTGTGTTGGGAGCAGTTTGTTGTTCCGGGTGGGCGTGTCGCTGCTGGAAACGGTGTTGGCATAGAGGATGTAGCCTAACGGCTAGGGCGGTCGACCTCAAGTCTGGGGAACCGGGTTCGAGTCTCGGCAACGACGCTCAACATCCTGCAATTCTGTGCAAATCACTCAATTTAACTGACGCGTGCAGATGCAAGCTACTCACTTTGTCACTATTGCCAAGGATTTCAGCCGCACCGCTTCCATAACTGCTTTTAGCCTCTGTTCTAGCCTCGGTTCGTTCTGCTGAACCCCTTCTCCCTCAAGGCTCACTTCGCGCCGACACCTGCAGCACCACGCACTTTAGTGCCTTCTACCTCGCTACCACATCTCACCTTCCTGCCTCTGCAGTCTCCCCGCGGCCATCACACGCTTTCCGCCCCGCACTCCGGTCCACCCCGGCCTGCCCGTTTGTTGGTGGCGGTTGCTGGTGGCATAGAGGCGTACTCTTCCGGCCTTGGACGGGGGCGGAGCTGACGGTTAGCATTCTAGCCCCCGCTGCCTACAAAAGCTGCATGTCAGTTCCCGCGTGCAGCGGGTGCGCCGCCGTCGCGCCAAAGGCAAGCCCGTCTGCACCCGTCCGCGTCTGTTCCGCGGCCAGCGCCAGCCATGCTGCCGGTCGCCCCCAAGGTAAGCCCCTCCACTGGTCCAGGGCTCAATTACTCAACCTAAGAGGCAGACATTGTGCCTCCCCGGCTATCTATGAGCCCTCTGGTCCCCCTGCTCAATTTATATGTGCTTCCTACCCATTTACTTTTAAAGTTAATCCCTCTGCACCGCTCCCCGCAACTCCTTCCTCCTCTTGTTCCCCTACTGGGAATCCGACCCCGTCCCCCCTCATTAAAGCCTGCCTACTTAATTGCAGATCACTCCCCCGCCACTCGGACGACATCTGGCTTTCGCTTGACACCCACGCCTGGGATTTAATGTTTCTGACCGAAACTTGGGTCAGGGATCATTCCAACCCCGACCTCACCCTGGCCATTCCTAGTGACTTTCGCTTTGCGGGGGTAAACAGGGCTGACAATAAGGTGGGTGGCGGAATTGCCTTGGTCCTTCACTCTAGCTGGGAAATCTCGTACAGGAAGCTCCTGAATATTGGACCCCTAGAAGCTATGTATTTCAGTATTACAGTAGCACCTAGCGTCGCTCTGGCCGGAATTCTCTTATATAGACCCCCCAAATCCCCGCCCTATCACTTACTAGAGCTCTACAATATAGTTGCTGACCTTTCGCTGAAACACCCCCATTTTATGATCCTTGGAGATTTTAATCTGCACGTGGATGATATCCACTGCACTAAAGCCCGCCAGCTGCTAGAGACACTGGAGGGCCTTAATATGACCCAGCTGGTCTGCGGCCCCACCCATCTGGCCAGCCATACGCTAGACCTACTTTTTACCAACAACCCCAACCTAGCCACAGCTCCCCCCTTACCACTTACATGGTCTGACCACTTCTTAATTCCGTTTAGCATTGCACTACCCCTACGATCATCTAAAACTTCCACCTCCCGGGAATACAGTAGGAAATGGTTTAAAATCACCAGCAATTCCATGACGCCCGCACTCTCCTCTACCCCCCCTTCACTTGGCGGGTGACACTGAGCTTGATGTACTAAACTTCAACAGCTGGCTTTCCTCGGCTCTTTGCGCTGTTGCCCCCCTTAAACATATCAACTCCTCTAGACAAAAGCCATCTGCCCCCTGGTTTACTTCAGAACTGCGGGCCGAGAAAAGCCACTGTAAGAAACTTGAACGCAGCTGGAGATCATGCTATGATCCCGCGGCTAAGTTGATCTATAAAGCCGCCTTAAAATGTTTTCATAAACTCAAACGTGCGACGATGAGAGAGTTTTTCATCAATAAAATTAACATTGCCGGTAATTCTTCAAAAACTCTTTTTAAAATAGTAAAAGACTTCACCAACCAGTCTGCCATCTCGAGTACTATTCCCCCTACCCAGGATCTCTGTAACGGGCTATCTGATTTCTTCTACGATAAAATCCTGGATATTTACTCATCGTTTGCCCCATCTTCACCTTCCCCTATCTCAGACACTGCGACGACATCCGGCGATGCACTGACTTTCTTCCACCCTATCCCCACTGACACCTCACTTCAAAAACTCCTCGCCTGCAAATCTGGATCGCCTAAGGATCCCTGCCCAGCGCAGTCCTTCAACACCTTAGCCCCCCTTATTAATACGCCACTGAACCGGATCTGGAATTCCTCCCTGAGCTCGGGTACTTTCCCCTCTATCTGGAAACAGGCCCTCCTAGTGCCTATCCTAAAGAAACCAGATGCTGACCCGTCTGTTTTTAAAAACTACCGTCCCATTTCCCTTCTTCCAGCATCAGCCAAAGTTTTGGAGAAACTAGTTCAGGAACAACTGTCTAGTTATCTTGAATCCCGGCGTCTTTTCCACGACTCCCAGTCCGGGTTTAGATCAGGTTACAGTACTGAGACTGCCCTCCTTGAAGTCTCTGAGACCGTCCGCGAACATGTGGATTCAGGCAGATCAGCCATGCTAGTGCTTCTCGACCTGTCCGCGGCATTCGATACGGTCTCTCACTCTATCCTGCTAGAGAGACTCCACAACCTTGTGATCCAGGGCACCCCTCTGTCCTGGATTCGATCCTTCCTGAGTTGCCGTACTCAACAAGTCTCTCTCCAACTTTTTGTCTCCGAGGAGAAACCCTTGAATTGCGGGGTCCCCCAGGGATCAGCCCTGAGCCCCCTCTTCTTCAATGTTTATCTCTCTCCCCTGGCAGCACTGGTTGAATCCTGTGGGGTAAGAGTGATCTCCTATGCCGACGACACACAACTGGTGTTCTTTCGATGATCACTCCGAGGCAGCGTTTATCAATTTCAGACACTGTTTATGTAATATCTCCACTTGGATGTCGCAGAACACGCTTAAACTCAACTCGGACAAAACCGAGGTTCTATTTTTGAATCAAACAAGCCCCCCTCCTACATCGCTGTGGTGGCCATCCGAGCTGAATCCCCCTCCCAAGCCGGTGAACTCGGCTAGGAACCTTGGGTTCCGGTTTGATAATGAACTATCGTGTAAATCCCAAATTAGTCAGGTTTCCTCGGCCTGCTTTGGAAAGCTGCACATGCCCCGCAAAATCCTTCACTTTCTTCCCCTGGAGTCCCGTCGTACCATCATCCATGCCCTGATCACCTCACATCTCGACTATGCAAACAGTCTTTATGTGGGAGCTCCAGCTTATCTGATCAGACGTCTGCAGATCGTTCAAAACGTGGCTGCCAGGCTGATATGCAAAATCCCTTATCGCCACTCAATTTCTCCCTACTTGAGGAAACTCCATTGGCTTCCCGTGACCAAACGCATCCAATTCAAGTCTCTCGTCCTGGCCTTCAGAGCGCTTCAGGGTCATGGCCCAGCCTATCTTAGAGCTCGACTCAAGCACTCCCAGTCCAGCCGTGTCCTCAGATCAAACAGTTTCTGCCTTCTGGCTACTCCACGCTTCCGCCGCTCTAGAATGGGCGGCAGAGCCTTTGCCGTGATCACGGCCAAAACCTGGAACAGCCTACCACTCTCCTTGCGGTCGGCCGAGTCTGAGACGCTCTTCCGACGTTCACTAAAGACCTGGCTGTTTTCCAGCCCCTAGACCCTGTCTGGTACCTCATCTGCCGCAAGCGCTGGGACACCCCCGTTGGGGGTAGCTGTGCGCTCTATAAGCTTCAAAATAAATAAATAAATACCTAACAAAAATGAATGTGTCCGTCTGTAACGAAACTGGTGCTCATGTAAAGCGCTCTGATACCCGATACCTTCGGGTAAAGTTTGCGCTATATAAAAAAAACTATATATAGCGCGTGTGCGGCGGCCAATGCGGATCCCATACCTTGTCCTGCATGGCAACATTAGCAAACTTGCACCGCAATATTAGCATCTTTATAAACCTGGCCCTACCCACGGCGGTATTTATATATAATAAAAATGGTGGGGGTGGATTGGACTTAGATGGATATATACCTGCCCCTAAAGCACGAGACCTACTACGACCCTCTGTCTCAATTTTGTTATTATATATTTGTGTAACCCTAATCACTCCAACTTTTCTTAATATGTAATCTTGAGTGAATATGTAACTTGTTAACCTGTAACTCACACCTCGAGTAACTGTTGTACATATAAGTAGTGACACCTACTACCATGTTACTCTTTTTCCTTATGCAAATTACTTCACTGTATTGTAACGCGCTCTGGACCTCTGGGTAAAGTACGCTCTATATAAAAACGCATAAATAAATCAATTGCCTGATGTGGTTCCCAAGTTTGGGTGATCCCAGGGCAAGACCGACAGACGCCAGCAAAGGAGTCTACTGACTGATTCTGTGAGCTTCATCTGGATGTTTGTTAAAATATTGAGCGCGAAAACATCATTCTGCCACAATATTGTATGTAGAATATCGACTACCACAAAATCGTGAAGATAAGAGACTAGGACAGTGTCTAAAGCTCGATATTGTGGTAGAACATACTTTGGGCTACTTGTTCACCACCGGTTTAATGTACTTGCATTGACCTGCAAGTAGGCCTGTCACCTCAAAGTAAGAGAGAGCAAAACTTGTTTTCTATAGCACCGTTTATCTGATAGACTTCTAGCTGCAGATTACTTATCTTTGAATTCCTCAGGCGTCAGCTAGATATGGTCTCTACCAAATAATGCGTTATCGAAGGTAAGTAACTTGTTCAACAAGATTGTAGTTTAATGGATGTAATGTGGCTGAAAGACATCGACCATTGGTAAAGAAGTGTAACCCATGATGTTGGCTAACATAATACAATAGAAGAGTTTTGCCGCAGGCGGACAGTCCATTGTGCGCTCGCTATTGCATCCAAATGCAAAAACAGGGCTCACTGTGCCACTGGATTCAAGCTATCCTGGCTGATAAGGGGTGAAACCCCGAAACCGGTCCTAGGATGCTTGTTTCCGGTCCAGTGAGGACCTGGCTTGGCAGTTCGGGCTGGTCTGTTCCCATGAGGCACAGGGTCAAGACTAATTTGCATATGGCCAGGTCTACACTGGGGTGGCATGGTGAGCAAAAGAATGATGGATTTAACCCAGATCACTTGACTGGGGGTGAATGTTTTGATTTGTTCTGCATTCCGACCATCAATTTTGTGTATTTTGCTTTCTCGCTATTGCATCCAAGCAGTAGCAGTGTCAACAGAGTGCTCATGCAATACAAAAGGGCATGCAGCAGGCACAGTAATTGGATGACTGCAGGCAACATTAAGTCTGATGTTTAGAAGCACACGATATTAAAAATGTAAGGCTGCTGTCGTGATCGCCTGCCGCTTCCGATGTAAGTCAAACTGCTTAGGTTCACTAATCCTGCTCATTGATTTTGTCAGAAAGGCAGAGTCAGCCAGACTCTAAATCCATGAGTGGGTCATGCTGACCCTTCTCGCGCTTAACAATGGTAAAAATAAAACCATCATATTACATTCTGCGCAGCTGCATATATGGTTTATATTATGCCATCTTTCATGGTGCCTTACCAAGACTCTTAAGGCTGAAACGCATCACCTCTGTTGTTTCCTTTTACTTTCAACTAACCCTGGAGTGTCGGTTTTTGGTACTTTAGTATAGGCTGCTCCAGGCAGCTCATTGATATCTATATAGTTTGAGTCCTACAGTAAGAACCTCCTATAAACATTTAAGGTGCTACATTCAGTTTAGTGCTTCATTTGTAAAAACAAAACAAAACTGAACTGCAAGGGTCCAGATTTTTTTTTTTTGTCCATGCTGGACGCGAGGTGGCAGATTTTTTTTCACTTTTGCAGTCACCCTTTGTGAGCATGGCTTAACCCAGTGCCCCACTCTAATAATAACAAAAACAATAATTTGTATTGTTATTCTAGTTCTTTACTAAAGAGAAAACTATAAAACAGACCTAGAAAGGAAAAAAAGTTGAGAAATTTGGGAGAGGAGGAAAATTAGTATGTGTATGAGGTGGATTTCTAACTGTTATGGTACAGATGGATGGCAGGTGTTGAAATGGAAATTCAATAACCACAAAAAGACAAACGGGCCCCTATATCTCTAGCACTACCTCTGGGCTTATCACACCTTATAGTGTAGGCATTTCCTCACCGAATGTGCATACCAACTAGCTGGCCACTCTACACATCCAATATTCCGGATTTACACAGGTGCGCAGGAAAAATGACTCAGATGACCCCCCCCCAGGGTGACAGGCTTTATCATCAGCCATCCTGCGTTCGCCAAAGAATCCTCTAATGGCAAACGAGCCCCTTGTTTAGGGCTGTGAATCGGTCATTAGAAGGAGACTAAGGGGAAGGGAAAGAGTCCAGTAAAAATCCATACCACCGACCAGTCAAAACTTCCTCATCTTTATTCTTTGGTGGAGGAAGGATGATTAAAACCAAAAAAAAAAGTGGGACAGTAACAGCTCTATTATGATGCTGAATATCCACTAATAGACAGGTCGACATGTTTCAGCCCTCTGACGGCCCTAACGGGGTCCAGAGCTTTCTTCAGGACAAAGTTGGACCCTATTTGACCCTACAGTGTTTCCCTATATTTCAAATGCGTTCCAATTCTACGCATACAGTACCAGATTGACATATGGTTCAACCTGGGTCTTTCTGTTCTAGGATGTAAACCCCTGCTTCCGGGGATCGTTCACCTCATGGAGGGGTGGGAGAGGGAGTCCTATAGTCACACTTTCATCAAGGATCTCCCTCACTGGATCGCCTAAAGTGTATCCCTGGCCTCCTCCCGAGGAAATTGCCTGAATGAATGCTAGTGCAGGACAAGCAAGAAATGTGACAAAGGCATATTGGGTGGAGAACGTGCCCAGGCCCCCAGCTCCTATCTGAGCGCCGAACGAATCACCATGCAATCTTTTCAATACATTTTTGCTAAGGAAATAAACAGTAAATGCTTTGAGTTTGTTGACGATCTCCAAAACTTTCATGTGCATCTTTTTCTGGAGCCAGAGTATTCCTGATTCCCCTCTTAATGCTCTCATCACAGAAGTATTGTGGTGTCTTAATACTAATACACACCTCTTTCAGGGGTTTATTACCATTACCGCCATCACTCTTCCCACCACTTTTACTATAACTACAAGGCAACCATTACCTACATCACCATTATTGCTGCCAACCCTCATTACTACACCATTACCACCACCATGACTAATGCCACCATATCCACTGTTCCCATCACCATTACCATTTCTACCACCACCATCGCCACTGCTGCGACCACTACCACCACCATAGCATTCTTGTGTGTTTGTGCGTAAGATTATTGTGTATGTGACAGTGGTGTCTGTGTAGGGAACTGTTTGAGAAACACTGCATGTGTGCTATCAGCAATTAAACAAGTGCTAGCAAAGCCAATAGGTCTGACTTCAGTGGAGAAAAACATGCAACCAGCTCTTCTGCATACCTGTTTTGCATGCTTTACCACACTGAAGGCAGATCTATTGGCATTGCATGCACTTGTTTCTACTGGTTACCACTCTGCTTATTCACTCCCAAATTCTCCTGGCACCACTCTTCTCTGGGAGGCCCCTACTGATGCAGATCTACTGTATACAACATTATTCTGACCATGCGCATGGCCAGTTCGCATTCTGAAACACTAATTGTCACATGCCTAATCCCTCCAACATAGTGCACTACTAGGCTGAACCTCAACTATAGTCAATACAGGATAGAACCTCTTTCCAGCACATCTGAAAAGGTTCTGCCACCTTAATGGTCAAACTAAAATCCATTAAGAATTCACATTCTGCCTACAGCAAAGCACTTAACACAGACAAGGGGATTCACTGATACAATCACAAGCAAGGCTGTGCCTTCTGGATTATGGAGACATTGTAGCTTAAGGTCTCACAAAAATCATGAAAAGGCAGGCCTCATACCTACGAGGGACCTCACAGCTTCCACACAATTGACGTCAACTGCATGCTATCTCCATACAACAGGTTTATAGCCTGAGCAGGGGATACCTGGAACCCCATAACTTAACACGACAGTGTCAGAAACGTAGCCAACCATGGTTCATGGACAATTCTAGTACAAAGGAAAACAGATTAGGAATCTAGAAAATGTCTTGAAGTCCTCCAAATCCCCAAATCTTTGCACAATATAGGTTTATTAAAAATCAACCATCCCACCATTCTATAGTCCCTAAAAAGGACTAACAAGGTCTAAAAAAGTGTGAGGTGGGTCAGAAAGTGCCTCACGTAAGCAACATGAATGCAGGACAAATGCGAGCACCCGGCCCGTCGGTGTGCGTTTGTGTTGTGGGGGTGCCGAGACCCTCTGTGACTACTTCCGGTGGTTTGCTGGTAAGAGTCCACCTGGCAACTACCTGGTCCGGTGCACTCACGAGGCGGAGTTGAGCCCCCGTGCCCTGATGAAATTGTCAAAAAATGATCGGCAATGAAACATGAGGGCCGTTCAGACCATTATTATTTTAACTGAGTGTGAACACTATCAAAAATAATGGATACATATGACAGGTGCCCGCAACTCTGTTTTAACCTGGGGAGAGTATAGATGACCTCCCTTGCACTACGGGGCTCTTAGATGCTAGATAGATATCACTTTAATTGATACACCTTTCACTTTTCACATAATTTAGGGCACGTTCTTTTCTGTCAGGAAAATGCCAATGATGACAGAGTGAACCAACTGGGGAGTATCTACCAGTAGCTCCATGGTTGTTGCTTATGTGAGGCACTTTCTGATCCACCCCACACTTTTTTAGACTTTGTTAGTCCTTTCTAGGGACTACTGAATGGTGGGCTGCTGACCTGATCTGGAATGGTTGATTTTTTTATAAACCTAAATAACACACATGGGTGGGCATGACTAGATAGTCAGCCGTGTTTCACCGGAGAAGAACGGTGTGATGCTCATTCAAAAATCCAATAGATGTGTTAGTATGTAACCAGGCCATTGTTCTTTAGAACAAAGCAGCCAAAGCCACATTTTTTAAGACAACTTGGACTCATCATCCAACTGGCCGAATCTCTATTCCAATACATCCACTCTACACCCTCTGCCATCGCCAAAGTGGTTCCTAGTCCTTCAACGAACAGATGTAACAAATTTCCAACATCCTTTACTGAAAGATTTTCTCCATCAGAAAAACCGACCACCTAGCATGTCAGTATGAGGGACACAAACACCTTAAAACAAAAATACCCAGAGTCACTTCACCCCAACAAGTTCAAGGTAGCTCACCATGGTCAAGCCTAGCAACTGTTACCCAGAGTTATTACTGGTGAACAATATCGAAGTAAACATTCATCTCTTTGCTTCAACTCAGACTCAGTTAATTATCACTTCTCTCTCTCTCTCAGGGAACCTTTCCCAGCATGTGGGAAGATCACCCCCATCCTAAGGAAGCCAAACCATGCCCCCACTTACCATTAGACTCTAGACCTATGTCCAACTTCACCAGACTAGGCAAAACCAATGACAGAAGTGTCTCTCTATAATGTACACCCTACATCAACTCTGAGCACCTCTTCACTGCCCATCAGCCTCACTTCCAATCAGATCCTAGACAATGGTCATGGGATACGGGTGATGGAGACTTGTACTTCCTAGTACTTTTTGAGCTTTTGGTGGGCATCAACATGATTGAGCATGTTTAGCTAATTGTTGTACTGATCACACTAACTAATCTGTAGGTTTCAGTAACTTTTTTTCTCCTCAGGCCACATACAGTGTCTTCAGCCAGCCAGCTGGGCTGTGACTGAAAAAGCTCCTTTCAGTGACAATGTACCTGATGATGTCAATATGTTCCACAAATCCACAGATCACAACACATCTCTTCCACTATTTAAAGCTAAACAATATAAATATATAGAGGGTTAGAAAAGATTTCCAAAATACAACAAAAACATTTTTCTTAACATTGAGAATAACAATGTATCCAACAAGATATGAGAAACACTGTGTGATTACCAAAGATTCACACACCAAAAATGACGACGTGACACTTTGATACTATTCACTGGTGATAAATCAGGGTGATAGTTGGTAGGCTTGAGAGCACTAATGATCACTGTGAGATACCCTGAAATTATGGAGGTGAAGTGACTATTTGTGGGTGGAGACATGACTTAGTGGGTGGAGATGTGGCTTAGTGGCTAGAGCTGTCGACTTTGGGGACCCAGGTTCGAATCCCAGCCTCAGCGCTAGGCTCAATATGGTGTTATTCCAGGCAAATCACTTAATCTCAGTGTGCCTAAAAATGTGGAATGTAATATGTGAAATGTATTCGTATTATTCCTCACTTGATGTACACAGTCTTGTGATCATCTCCCAACCTCCTATGCGATATACAGCATTCTGTTGCTTCCTAGCTAGGTTTGCTCTACATTAATACCAATACACAAATGTATGTCAAAAGGAAGTCTAAAAGTAACTTCATGGCTACTGCAGATACACAATTACCACATATAGTCGGTGAGTCTTGCAGGAGTCCTACTCACTCTTGGATGGTTGAATCTCACTGAACCATACTCACAAGTAGCTTAATGTCCATCACCCGCGCCAATTTGTACATCCCATTGGTGTCCCACACTCTTCAAACACTCAGCGTTCGTCCTCATCACGGCACCACTACAACTCCGATTCCTCTTTTTCATCTGGGGTTTTATCATTAACACATCCTCTTTGATACAAGGCTACTCAACACCTATTCCATCTCTGCTCGTAATGTAACTGGACTCAATTCTCTCTCACTGAGACAACCCTGAATGGAACTTTGAACTTGGATAAGTCCACACCCCTACGTCCAGGATTTACTTTTACCTAATCTCCTTCCTATACCCAGTTCCAATCATCACTCAATTTGTGCAATTCTCCTGGCTCACATGAGCCATCCCTTTCAAAAACATCCTTCAACCATGTTCCATTATCTATGATCAGATGCGAAGGTAATCCTTCTGTAACAAAAATATTTTTAAGCACTTTAATGGTGCTGGCAGTAGTTATATCGATCATAAACCAACAAGTATGTACATCCACATGGATCATGGCAAATCTCAAGTTATGTGGCAAGGTGTACACAGGACCTATAATTCCCACTCTCTTCCTGCATGTGTGGCCACCAAAATTGGTCCTTGACATGCTTGACAGTCATAAACTTCCCTGAATGACCCTCATGAGGAAGTTCACAAATCCTCTTCCTCAGACTAATGAGCCCATTCTCTCCTTCAAGGGATAACTCATCTAATACATTAAAATATGGACGGTCTTCCCTCTCTCTGAAAAAAAACTTCTATAACAAGCATTTATCATCCTTGCAAATGCCATCCTCATCAAACACCGAAGCTCAATCATCTTTAGTACATGGCCCTTTACACTCTGCAACTGCATCTTCGATACTAGTCACAACATTTTTGTCACAGTCCTCATTACGCACTCTGAATGCATTTAGTAATGCCAATTTTGATAGACAATCTCCCTGCTTGCTATTCCAGTCAGGAACATATTCTAATTTGTACCTAAATGTTTGTAGTTGAGTAGCCAACCTAGTCAAACGTGCAGACACATTGCTAGTTTCTCTTGCCTTTAACACCCATAAGAGAGGTTCATGATCTGTTTGTAGGACTACTTTTGCACACCACATATAGGTCTTGAAATAATCCATAGCCCATGCAGCAGCCAATGCCTCTTTCTCTATGACGGAATAGTTGCACTCATATTCCAACAGGATGCAAAGGCAATCGATTTTTCTGAAATACCAAGTAATTGAGACAAAGCAGTCCCATTTCCCACACCACTAAAACCCACTGTCACACAAGCTCTTCTTTTAATTTCAAACACTGTCAAAATGTTAGCTTCAACAACTTCTCACTTTGCCAATTCAGACACTTTAGTTTGTTTACCATGCCATTCAAATTTCCTCCTTTCTTTCAAGAAGGTTAAGGACTATGTTTTGACTAAGAAATTCTTGATGAACTTAGCATAATATTCCACAAGACCCATAAAGGATCTCAGTTCATCTTCATCTGTGGGTTCAGGGGCACTTCTGATGGCTTCAAAAAGATCAGGTTTGGGTTTAATACCCTCTGCGCAAATGATTTACCCAGGGTACTCAACTTCCTCTCTAGGAAACGTCCAGATAGCTAATAATTAAATAGATAAACTCCCTCAGTTGTTACAAAAGCTTTAAGATTTTTAGACTCCGGATGCAGTCTAATTTGATAGTATGCTCTGCAAAGGTCAAGTTTAGAAAAGTATTTCCCCTTTTCAACATCAGAACTGTTTCGCGAAATGTTAGGCAGAGGGCAACTGTTGACTACAATGTTATGATTTAAACAACGGAGGTCGATGCTAAATCTTAATTTGCAATCTAGCTTTTTATTAGGAGTACTGGGGACACTCACTGTGCAGACTCTACGTTTCATTACTCCCTACTTCACCATGCTTTTCAACATCTTCCTCACCTCCTCTCTGATAGCAATAAGAATTCTTTGGGAAATGTTTGACAGATAGATCTCCTTTCTTCATTATGATTTTTTGTACATAACACATCAAGGCTCCTAACTTCCCTTCAAAGATATCCTTGCCATTATTTCTACTACCCATTATCTGATCCTTAGCCCTGGGATTTTTGATAACATGGAGGTCATACTGATGAACCAACAAAGGACTGGAGGTCCAGATTCAGCCACTTAAACTTTACCAATAATCTTCTTGTCATGAAATGTTATCTCAACCCACATACATCCGACCATGTTGTACTTGTCCCTTGAAAACCCACAAGATTAATATCTTTAGATTCCACAATAGATTTTAATCCCGTTTTGCAGGTTTTTCACCTTGGTTCTCCTCTCTGTGGCTGTTTATGTGGTTTTTGCTTAGCGCCGGGACACTCCTGGGAGTAGCCGAGCGCTTTATAAATACCTAATTAACATAACATAACATAACATAACATTTTCCCCATACTCTCTCCCACATCTCTTCTGAATCTATGGTAAACATTGAACAAGAATCTACCTCTAACTTCCAAACACTTATCATTGATGGCAAATTTAGCTTTTGGTCAACACTTTCTTCCAGGATGTTCTTTAACGTCACCTAGGACTAACACTCATTTAGTATATATAGATCCGACATTTACTTTGTCTCTAGACCTACACACCTCGCAAAACGACCCATTTTCCGCATTTTCCTCCATCCTTTTCTAAAGCAAAACAATTATTTGACTCCGTATTATGGAACCTGCTCCAGCATTTGCTGCAAAATTTCAATATCAACGCTACAGTCATCTCATCAAACTGACATTTTATTTCTAATTCACCGTTATCCCTCCTTGCCCAAACCATTTAATAGCAATGCTCTTTTCATTGTTTTGGCTAAGGTTTTGACCATGTAGAGCAACCAAATAATTCTCAAAATTGTATGTCAACTCTTCCCATTTAACTGTGGGTGGGCCATTAGTTGGTAAAAATCTTGAAGGATGAATAATGGATTGGCCGTATTCCATGATGTCACTCAAATGGTTGTCATACAGAAAAATAGTAAAATAGTAGTTGACTAGAAGTGGGCAGAGTTGCACCCAGAATAGAATGCCTTTTGAGTCCTTTGTTTACTGCAATAGCCAATAGGGCGGGGTTAATGTATGAAATGTTTCTTGTTTTCCCGTCTTTCGCAGGCCCTCGAATGAAGGTTTTATTGCCAGTTCGAGGAATCTGATTATTTAAGTAAGATTGCACTCTATTGTTAAGTGCAGTGTTATTATTAAGTGCTTCCTTCCACTGGTTGCACGTCCTTGACCTCGCGCACAGGACACAATAATTATTACAGCAGTTTCAAGCGAGTTTGCACAAGCTTGCATCTGTTGCACTTAAAATACTCCTCAGTCAGTACTCGTGCTTGGTGCACAGCAAGGAGTGCAAGCAGGATTCCTTGCGCAGCTGATTATCCACTGGCCAATGTTTTGGAAAATGTATTTAAAAATATTCTGTATAATCTTTGCAGTCTCAGTAAATCAATGAGATATTAAAGGAAATGGAAATACACCTGATTTGAGAGAGTTGCTTTTGACGTCAAATACAATGATGCAATGAAGTATTTTTTTTGCACACTGGATCTGTGCAGATCCTCTGTGATCGTGGTCTGATGTCTGCTGGAGCTGGCACTCACCTCCATATTGTTGTACTGATCACACTTACAACTCTCTAGGTTTCTGTATTCATTCACACCACACACAGAGTATTTTCAGCCAGCAGAGCTCCTCCTGAATCAACTCCCCTCAGTGACAATGGAACCCATGATGTCAATATGTTACATAAAGCTACAGACTAGAACAGTGGTTCTCAACCTCTTGACTTCTGTGGACCCCCCTAAACATTACTGGAACCCAATGCCCCCAACTGAATCATTATTGGAATCTGGGGTCCCCCAATGAGTCATTACTGGAAGCCAGGGATTCCGGCCTAAGCATTTATGTTGATTTGAATCGCGAAACAATACATTAAAACTAGAGAAACAAGCACTCCTCAAACAAATGCACAAATGATGAAATATTCACAAACAAAAACTAAAACGTTTAATTTTAATGGGAAGGCTGGAGCTTTTCTAAATTCGTTTGAGGCCACTCATCGTCCATATTATATTCTATTTGATGCACTTGCACTGCTTCCATGCATCAGTTTAGGATGCAAACTTATTTTCTAGCCTCCCGTTTAAAATTCCTTCACATTTACTGCATGTTTTTAAATTTTCCATTTTACTTCTATAATTATATACACTTTATTCATCTAATATTATTATTTCATTTTCTAAGCATTCACGGACCCCCTGAGTAGGCTTTGCAGACCCCCCAGGGTTCCCTGGACCACAGGTTAAGATCCACTGGGCTATCACATCACTGCATACTCAAACATTGCCCAGGCATCCATGGACTTTTGTTAAACTGGTTCTCCTCTTTTCTATCAAACCGATTACAGCTGGTGAAGATTGTTTGCCAAACCTCACACCCTCGACCCTGTGATGTACCTCAAGATTCCATCCCGCCTCCATGCTTTTTAACTGTATACCGCTGGCCTCTGCGCTCAGTCTGTGAGGGTATGGGAATCTCCGTCGCTCAGTATGCAGACACCACCCCCACAGAAACCTCAACCTCAAATTTTATCCTCAATCTGCGATCAGTGCTCCTCAAACTCCAGCTTTGGATGACTGATCACTCCCTGAAAGGATTGATGGTAGTATCCTTGAAACCTAAAACAATTTTGGTACGTCATATCATGCTCGATACCTCTCTCTTAAAGATTTTGCATATAAATAGTTACCAGGGATGCCGACTCCCGCCTGCAGGTCCTCAAGAAAATATTACTACTGTTATTGCCCACTAACCCAGAAAGCATGCCCTCACTCTATCACACCTGGTCTTTACTAATGCTCTTCTCCTTGGTTTGCCTCATTCCCCAATCAACTTTATTAAAGCCACCTTGTAGTCTACTCCCAGACTCCTGTTGTCAAAGAGAAAATCTGACCACATTGTCACTATTCTCTGCACTTTACATTGGCATACCTTTTAAGATTAGAATATCATCATATCACTCCAATCTCCACAGATTATATGGTCGATAAAAAGAGCTCAAAAGCAAGAATACACCTCTCTTGGAAATATCAAGCATCAAAACAGCCCACGCGGAGCACTAGTTCTCCTCTGGACCAACCACTTCCTTCTGGAATTCAATGCTGGTGGACCGAAGAACCAAAACCGTGCTGGTATCCTTCCATTGACATCTAAAAACCTACATCTTTAGAGTCCATCTAAACGAAGCGTACTAGATTCCTTCTCTCTGTACCATCGATTCGATCCAGCCGTTCGCTGTTAAGCATTGATGTATTTATTATTGAAATCTACTGTTCCTTTCTAAGCGTTGTTGCATTGTATTGTTGAAATACACACCGGCGACCCCAAGCTAGATGGATTGTAGCGATTGCTCCGCTAAGTCTGGGACAGAGAGCGTGGTGCTTTGACTCTCGCAACTTTGCGGGCAGCTATACGCTATTTCTATCTGATTGCTCATTATCCCCCTCTTCACTCCCTGCGAAGTGATGCCCTCCCCTCTTCTCCAAATTGTATTATGGCCTTTACTCCTGTGTGCTTTGTGAAGCGCTCTGATGCTCTTGTGCCTGGTATGTAAAACCTTTAATAGGTAAATGTAAAGCACCTATATACTATTTAGTGTCTGAGTGCTATATAAAAATGTAAAATAAATAAATAAATAAATGAAGGAAGGAAAAGGCACTGGAATACCGACACATATATAGATATCAGGACATAGGAACTTTGACTCATGTCATGTCAAGTTTTATTGATTAGTTAATAAAAACCATAACAAAAGGATTATTTCAGGGGCGTGGCTTGCAAGCCGATGGCGACGGACACGTGAGCTCAGAGCTCCGTGCAGGCCCACCGAGTTATCCTACCTGATTGCTGTTGCCCCGGTCCCGGGGGCACATACTCGACCCTGCCGTCGCTGCTCAGTGTCTGGGGTGGCGGCCCGAGGGTCCTGGGTGCCCGTGATGCTGCGGGAGCCCGCTGGAGTGGGGCGAGAGGCTTCGGCTCCGAGAAGACAAGATGGCGGCGTGAAGTGGGTCGGAGTTCCCGATAGCCGCGGAGCTGGCCTGCTTGATCCCTGCGGCTCCCCGACTTGGCCCGGGGGCTGAGCGGGGGCTCTGGTGACCAGCCCTAGATTGGTGGAGGCCGCTGAGTGGAGAGCCGGAGGGCGCGGTGCTCTGCTGGAGGGGGACCTCACGCGCTCTCGTAGACCCTCGTGCGCCTGCTTGAAGGCGGCGTTGCGGCCGGACCGGAGATAACGGATGCAGCGGCGCTTTCCTGGCGTGGGCTGCGGAGGGGGCCCCCCGCACTGAACTACGAACCGGGGGTGACCCGCCATTCCCTGGACTGGAGCACGAAGGGGCCGGCGCCATTTTATCAGGCAGGTGACGGGTGGTGCCTCCCCACTGCTGCGCCTTGGAGTATTGGAGTATACTGGGCACTGCTCAGACCGCTGGGTCAGGGGGCCCCTGCTGCGGGCGGCGGCGGGAGGCTGCTCTGCATGTGTGACCATACGGGAGTATTGCCGGTGGGAGTGCTGTTGCTTGCGCCAGGGGACTGGGAGACGCAGCTGGAGGTGCTCCCCTGCACGCCGAACAGCCTCGATTGCTGCTTGGGTCCGCGAGGTGTGGGGCCCAGTCGGTCACCTTCGGAGTGCCTGCCTCTGTGCCGCCGCGAGCCAGGGGAGAGGGTGGATATCATCTGGCTGTCGTTGCGAGGGCCCCGTCGCTCTTGGGGCCTTGCTCCTCTTGGAGGGGCGGTAGAGCCCTGCCGGGACCGGTGCTGCTGCACGCTGCAACCACAGTGGAGGAAACCGTGATAACGGGGCGCACCGTACCCCTGACTCTGCTGCGGAAGGTGGTGGCCGGACACTGGTGGCTGGAGATCTCGGGCCCTTGCTGGAATCCAGTAGAGACTAGACAGGAATAGCGCTGTCGCACTCTTAAGCGGATCTATTGTCTCCACCTGGCCCGGTGCAGCACTGGTGTACACAGTTGACGAGCTGCTTTTGGAGGTTGGTAGCACCCTCACACGACTATGGGGAAGCCCAGGGGCAAACAAGTGTCAGTTCCCCCGGATCACGAGGGCCTAGCCCCGGAAGACAGGCGACCGTACTCACCGGAGACGCCCGCTGATTCCGGAGTCCAACAGCAACTGGCTCAGAACCTGCAGGCCATAATGGACACTAGAGAAACATTGCATCAGGACATTGCCAGTGGGGCTGGGACTCTTACGTGCAGAACATACCAAACTGGCCGAACGAGTGAGCAGACGGAGACAACCCTGGCGGACCTGGCGCCGGCACAGCAGTCCCTCTCTGACCAACTGGGAGACATCTCCCACAGAGTGCAGGCGCTGGAGAAGAGAGCTGAAGGGCGTAATCGACGAAATAACATTAGAGTACTGGGCCTTCCGGAGGGGATAGATGGCTCTAACATGATCTTGTACCTGGAGGGCTGGCTCTGTGATGTAGTGGCCCCAGAGGGGTTGACTCAGTTCTTTACCCTGGAGAGAGCCCACCGGGTCCCCGCCCGCCCTCCAGCCCCTGGAAGACCTCCCCGCCCAGTTGTAGCCAGACTCCTTCATTACAAAGACCGGGATCTCCTGCTGCAGACAGCACGCAAAGCTGGGCCCTACACAGTGGACAACACCAGGGTGTCCATCTTCCCTGACTATACGCTGGAGGTTCAGCGACGCCGTACGTCCTTTCTAGCTGTTAAGAAGGCTTTGCGAGACGAAGGGCTCCAGTACTCCTTGATGTTTCCAGCCCGACTCCGGATTATCGTAGATGGCACGATGCATTTTTGTGAGGACCCCAAGGCAAGGAGGCGTGGGACTGGATTAAAACCTACAAAACTGGCCGAAAGCCGGCGGAGCGTGGCCGCGAGCGTCCCCCTGGGGACCAACTCCCACGGCGGAATCGAAGATCACGGCGTCGTCGTACCACCCTGCGGACACCTAGTGCCTCCCAGACGGAAAAGGAGAGAACTGACGCGCTACAGACGGTGTCGGAACTGTTGCAAGGCCATAAACTGCCGTCAGGAGCAGAAACAGGGTCGGAAAAGATCTCCGACGGCTCGGACAAGATGGCAGTGTTACGCTACCGCATGTTACTCAGGGTACCGCAGATTAAATTGTTTGATTGGCCTTCTGTCCTTCTTTCGCTCAACTTCACTCTTTCTCTTCCCGCCTCTTTGTGGGCTACCCTTTATTCCCGGGCTTCCCGGCTCTGTGCTGTCTCCTTCTCCGTTGCTGCGGCGATGGGTAGATGGGAGAGGGGGTTTCTAATTTGTAAATTATTGTAAGATGCCCCCGGACATGGGGTAATGGGTATTAAGTGGGGCATAGGCGCGGAGTTGCTTATTGTTTAAGTTGCAAGGCAACGCCGGTTTGCAGCTGCCTCTCCCCTTGTTCCTCTGTAGCTACTAGAGGGCAATGAGTTTAAGAGTAGTTTGGATGGGGACTAGCGTTTTAGTACCTGTTCTGGGGTGGGGGTGTTGGGGGTTTTCTCTGTTTTGTAATGGGATGTTTATGGGGTCTCGGCGTATCACTTCAAACGATTTGCTAGAATACTGTGCAGGATTATGTCATGGGTTCGTTACATGAACTAAAATGCATGTCTTGGAATGTCAGAGGCATGCATACAATGGTGCGCCGCCACAAACTACATGCATATTTAGTGCGTAGGGGGGTTCAAATCGCTTTCCTTCAGGAAACGCACATAGCAAACCGAGAGGGCCTCGCCCTGCAACGTAGATGGCGGGGTCAGATCTTCTGTACGACTTACTCAGCCTTTGCGTGGGGTGTGTTAATTTGGATCAGGGCGGGGGTGCCTTTTCAGCCCGCACAACAGCTAATAGACCCAGAGGGGGAGGTACGTGATGGTAGCGGGACGATTAAATGACAGGGATGTAGTGCTGAGTAACATTTATGCGCCTAATACAGAGCAGCCCGCCTTTTTTGCACAACTGTCAGGGAAACTGGCTCCATATTTGACAGGATCAGTGATTATGGGCGGGGATTTTAACTCTATTACTGATGTATCACTGGATCGGTCCCACCCACCTCTCCCTTATGCACTAATTCACAAGATCTCTAAAGCTAGAAGGGACTGGCAGCATAGATGGGGGCTTGTTGACACCTGGAGAGCACACCACCCGGACACTCGTGACTATTCCTTTTTCTCGGCATTACATGACCTCCATGTTAGTCTAGATGCAGTGCTCTGTTCCCCAGACATTCACGCTGAGGTCAAACATAGTGAATACCTCACTAGGACACTTTCAGATCATAACCCACTATTACTGTGTATACACTGGGCTCCGGTGCGCTCGAAAATCCCGACATGGCGCCTAAACCCAGAATTGCTAGAGGACCAGGCCTTTCGCGAAGTGGTGGGCACTGGCATCACGCATTACTTTCTGGAAAACACTGGTACTGCATCATCGCTTGCTGTGGAATGGGATGCCTTTAAAACCGTGATACGAGGTCACTGCATTACTAATAAGATGGGGGTGCATAGGGTGCTTTTGCAGGATATAGAGGCTGCAGAACAGCGCTTGCGAGCGGTCGAGCGGGAACGCCCTGGGCAGCCTGATCGGCAGCAGGCTCTAGTGGAGGCGAGAGAGACAGTCGCCGTGCAGGTCGAGAGACTGCGCTGTTTTGATTATAAAAACTACCTAGTGCGCGCTCATGCAGAGCGAGACAAATCCGGAGCGTTATTGGCTTGGTTAGCTAACCCAGCTAGGAGGGGGACGGTCATATTAGAGTTAAATAGCCCAACTGGGGCAGTTTGCTACACCCAGCAGGAGATTAATGATCAGTTCTTCGCTTATTATACGGATCTTTATCAGAGTAGGGTGGCACTGAATGATGGGGTCCTTAAGGAGTTTATAGCTGCTGCGGATCTTCCTACACTGGACAGGGAGCAAGCGGAGCTGTTGGGTCAGGATATAACCATTGGGGAGGTACGAGGAGCGATTAAGCACATGGCGCGGAAAAAGACTCCTGGGGCGGATGGCTTGCCCATTGAGTTTTATCTTACATACACAGATCTCCTGGCTCCTAAGTTAGTGACACTTTATAACGAAGCAAAACGAGCGGGACTGCTGCCCTCCTCCACTCGCGAAGCGATCATTATTCCATTACTGAAACCGGGGAAATCGCCCTCGGATAGGACGGCCTATCGCCCGCTGTCTATGCTCACTACTGATTACAGGATTTTAAGTCGGATCTTGGCAACTCGATTACTCCCGCACATGGTACACCTCATACACAGGGATCAAGCGGGATTTATTCCGACTAGGAATACAGCCATAAACGTGAGACGCCTGCTTCGTATCTTAGATGCTGACACTTACCCGAAAGAATCTGCTGCTATCTTGGCGGTAGATATAGAGAAGGCATTCGACAGAATGGAATGGCCTTATCTTTTTCAGGTCATGCAAAGCTTTGGCTTGGGGGACGCATTTGTGGCTAGGACGGCTCTCTTGTACAATCAGTCTACTGCTAGGTTAAAACGGGTGCAATGATCTCGGACACCTGTGTCGTGAGCCGCGGGACGAGACAGGGCTGTCCACTTTCCCCTCTATTATTTGCCCTGGCCATGGAGCCGCTTGCGGCCCAGGCCAGAACGGGTCTACGATATCCTGGGCTTTGTGTGCATGGTCAGTTTCATTATATTGCGCTTTATGCCGATGACCTACTCATGTTTCTACCTAATGCCGAGGATGCCCTCATTGAAGCAAAGAGGTTACTACACGACCTTAGCACTGTTGCTGGACTCAAAGTGAATTGGGCGAAGTCTTGCCTGTTTCCCGCCGCCCCGCTGTTTGATGGCCCAACAGCTACGCACGGGGTGCAATGGGAATGCCAATGCATGACGTATCTGGGGACCCGAATATATCATACCCAAACTGATTTATTGGAGGGTAATGTGGGTAGAGCCATTAGAGGCCTTAGGAGTAACCTTGAGTTTTGGGGAACGCTCTCTCTTTCGGTGGCCGGCCGAGTGGCCCTCCTTAAGATGGTGTCCCTCCCCAGGCTATTGTATTATTTTAGGACCTTGCCTGTTTGGATACCAGCGTCAATTTTTAAGCAACTTCAATCATTGATTACGGGGTTTCTCTTGGCCGCGGGCAGGCGGAGGGTGGCGCTGAAAACACTGATGAGGCCAAAGTCAGAGGGTGGACTGGCGGTCCCTGATTTTGAGACATATTACCTGGCGGCACAGCTGCAGTGGCTTACTCAAGCAGTAGCATTGGAATTTCGAGGGCAGGGTGGTCCCGAGGGAGAGCAGACCTCCGGGCAGACACTCTCCCGAATTATTTTACAATTGCCGTTATGGCTTAAGTCACTTACTCAAGAATTGCGGACGTTTCGGCTCTGTTGGAACAGGAGTCAGAGGAGAGCGCAGATCGCGCGTCCTTATGCTCCTGAGATCCCCTTGGCCATGTGCACTGCTCTGCCACATGGGGGTAATTGGGCTGCGCTGACTGGCTGGGCGGAGAAGGGCCTGACTACACTAGGGGACCTGTATGGTGATGGTATCTTGCTTCCCTTTGGGGCATTACAGGAACGGTATGATCTGTCTCGTGGGGATTTCTTGCTTCATTCGGCGCTCACTGCGGCCATTCAAACGCATTGGAAAGAGGGGTTGAGTGAACCGCAAACCTCGATGGCCTGCCAATACGTAGTACTGGCAGCAGGGACCTTTAAAGCAGTCACCTGCCTGTACCGGCGTATGACGCACGAGGCACTGATTCCATTACTGACACTGCGGCAAAAGTGGGAGGAGGACTTAGGCGAAGAGATTCCCAAGAAAGCGTGGCCTGTGCTGGTTGAGTGGGCGTGGAAGAGTACTCGAAATGCACGATTCCAACTGGTGCATTTCTACATACTACACAGGGCCTACCTTACTCAAAAATTAATCAATACTTCGACACAAACTCGGCACTGTGCCCGTGTTGCAGCACGGTGGGTGCAGATTTTCGTCACATGATGTGGGGTTGCCCCCAACTTGGGACCTATTGGGAGGAGGTTGTTACACTCTTGCAGGAAATCACGGATAGGGATGTAGAGCCCACTATAGGCCTTTGCCTGCTGCACTGGTTCCCCCATACCTCCAAGAACAAGATTACAAGCAAGTTTTTGGACTTGGGCCTTCTCTTGGCAAAAAGGGAGGTTACAGCTCATTGGAAATCCAAGAAGGGCCCAAGCGTTCAGAGATGGCAGTCAGACCTCCTTAAATGGGCGGAGTGTGAAGGAACTGTTGGGTTACGACTAGTGAAACGGGCCACTAGTGAAAAAGCGCTAGAGGCAGCAAGGGCTTGGGAAAGCCTAGTAGTCTTGCTCAAAATCCCAGACACAGCTTCGGATGATGACCTTGTCACCGATGATCCGGCTGCTCAGTCCTAATCGCTCTATATTCTGTGTGGGTGTAGGTATCCCTGGCATCTCCGATCATGGCTGTCTCTGACGCTGAGGAAATATATTGTTGAATGATGTAATGTACCATCCTTGCACTCATTCGTGATGCACCTAATCGTTGGTATGATTATTGTCTATATGTGATACGCCAGGGAGGAGGGAGGGAACGGGGTTCGCCTAGTAGCAGCAAGGGTCCGGCAAGAGGGATTCCTTTTTTTTTTTTACATTATCCCCAAAGCTAATTGGTTGCTGCTAATTTATTTGTTTTTTAAGAGTTTGCTGACATTCGCTTTTATTGTGATACAGAGTGATATTCGTTATATATGGGTCATTTCTATGTCACCTGTTCTTGGACGCGACCATGTTGTAATCTCCTTGCGTAACTATCCGCTTGCTTATATATCCTGCTAATGATTGTATTGATTTGTTTTGGAAATAATAAAAACATATTTAAAAAAAAAAAAAAAAGGATTATTTCAAGTTACATTGTCAGTACAGCACCCATTGAGAACCACTTTTACTGAGGAATGTAATTAATTATACAAACTTTGACTCAGGCCCTGCTACACAGACTACGGACACTGGGACATAAGCCCTAATATTGACCCTGGGAGATGGAGCCTGGGAAAGAGACAGAAGGACAAAGATTCTATGACACAAACACCAGGGCACTGACACTGGGACACAGACACTTAAGCACAAACACTAGCTTGAGGGCACAGATACATGGACAAGGACACTGGGGTAGGACAAATGTGCAATGAGACACTGACACTAGGGTACTGGGTTTATGAGTACTTGCACACAGACACTAAGATACGGTCTGAGGCACTGGGAGAACACCCCTCGGGACACTGAAACACAAAGATTGGACAAGGACACAAGGGTAAGGAAACTGGTTCAAAACACTGAGATTCACCATAAGACACGTGCACGGGAAAGGGTAGGAACACAGGGATTTAGACCCTGGTAAACAGACACCTGCCCTCACACGAACAGTGAGTGACAAACTCACAGGCCAGACAATGGGCACTAGAGCTTAGCTACACGGACAAGCACACTGGGGCACTAACAGACAGGCACTGGTACCAAAATGCTAGCATAAGCACACTAGAGCAGTGACAAGGACCCAGCCATGAGCATTAAAGAGCTGGTTCATGGGCAGCACTGGAGCAGAAACAATAGGATATGACAGAAAGGGACCTGTGACATAGGAACATGGTGGACACTGGCACAAGGACACAGAACCATGTCACTTGGACAAGGATACAGAATCATGGACACTGGGACAAGTCACTATGAAAAAAACTTGAACATGAGGCCCAGTCATAGGAGCACAAAGGCAGGGATTCAGGTTCTAACCCGTATGTGGGCACTGGAACAGGGGCAATGAAGCACAGGGGCAGCAACATATGGACAGAGGCACCAGGACATGGAGCAGGGGATTGAGGACACAGACACAGGTACTCCAATCTTAGGGAACAGACCCTCAAGCCTTAAACTCACGCTGGGACATGGAGAGTGGCACAGGAACACAGGCATCAATAAAGGGGATGTGGGAAGACAGACACCAGGGCTCGGACACTAAGACTCATGTTCTGGTACATAGACGCTGGCCCTTACATGGATACTGGAAGACAGAGACCTGGGCACTGAACTTGGGAAACAAACACCGGGAACACACACTGAGATAAGAGGGTGAGGACAAAAGAAGACCGACATGGACACTGAGACACAGAGACCAGGATCTTGACGTAGGAACAAAGATCCTAGAAATCAAATACTGACAAGTACACTGAAACAATCACACTGTGTAGGAAAGAGGGTTATTAGTAGGTGGGGTATTCACCCTCAGCTAGTGCCAATATCACAATCACTAATAGGTCCAGTCAAGACTCATTAAATTACTCCTTGCTCAACCCTTGGAAGCTGAGCAAACAAGCAGTCAGTCTTAATTTAGGAGACAGGTATGTGCAAAGCATTTAATACCACCAAAACAGTAAATAAGTAAAAGACACAACACAATAAAAATCCAAAACCAATGTATAAAAATAGAGGATATTTTTATCTTTAAAATGACACCAAAATGTCAAAAATCCAATGTAGGGAACCAGAGATATAAATTTTCAAAGATGAAATAAAAAAATTGTGCATTCTAGCGTCAAAAAGCATAAAGCAATGCTTGCAACAATCTGGTCACGCTGGACCAGAACAAACTTTGAAGCTGACCGCGATGGAGTGCGGGTCGGGTAGGCTGAGTGCTAGGTCCCAGTCAAAAGTTTACCTTCGGACTTAGGGGCTTATTCACAAACCCCTTGCGCCACCGGTACGTCACTTTTTCCCATATTAAAAGTGATGCACTGGAGGCACAGGGGGCTTGTAAATAAGCCCCTTAGTCTTTTTCTTGAAGCCTTTCTCTCGAGGACGAGTCCTTGGGTTCCTTGGATCCGGCGTCTGATTTGATGATGGCGGCCTGCTGCAGCGTGATGCCTCACTGAGCCTCTGGAAGTCTTTGTCCTCAAGATCGACAGCGAGGATATCTGGAACTTTCAGCGGGACAACCAGCGTGGTCAGGCCGATTTATGAGTTGAGCCAGTCTCCTCCTGGAGCTTTTCTGCTAAACCTTGCAGAGAGTTTCCAAACTTTGAGATATTGTTATTTCTGAGTTGCTTTGGGGAAAAAAGGGTCCAGTACCACCAGCCAAGGGTTCAGAGACTCTGGATTGCCTAGTGGGGGCTAGGACTCAATTTCCCACAACGCACCTGCACAGTTCAGGGAAAATCCAGTTGCAGCTGGTCAGATGGGGTGATCCTCTTTTTGGCTTGGCAATGACTTCTTCCAGCTCACTTGTACCTGCTGCTGATCAGGGAGTTCACTCATTTTCCTTTGAGTCAGACAGAGTCCTTTCTTTGTGTAGCCTTGTGTATGCAGTGGGTGCAGTCCTTCTGAGTGCAACCTCCTGTGGTGCAGTCAAAGGGTCCAGAAGGACTTCCTTCTTCTGATGTTGCAGGCCAAAGGTGTGGCTATCATCCAACTAGACTCTTTCCAGCTCCTCTCCTAATCTAATTAGGGGGATACCATCTGGATGGGGATCAAGGAAGTAGGGGCTGGCCTGTGTCCTGTGACATCTGTTCTCCTGCCTTCGAAGTCCAGCTTATCTCCCCAGCTCCCTTCCTCTCCTCGGCTTCTCCAGGATGCAAATACCTACTCAGGGAGCAGCTTGGCTCAGGCTGTCAAAGACTGACCACTCAGAAGAGGATGCTACAGGGCTGTTTTAGGTAACTCCAGGATAGTAATTTCTAGAACTACTTTCCTGTAATAGTTACATTAAATCCAACTTCAGCAAGTTGTTGGATTTAATGCAACCATTAATTTGATACTTTGATTGATATTGCTAGCTAGGTCCAACGAAAAGTTGAACTTTATTAAGTTTAATAAAGCCTTCCCATGTTAGCCTATGGTGCTAGCAGCACTACAATAGGGAAAACGACTTTGGTGGTTTTCCTATCAGGGCATATAAAACATATTTATATTGTCCTTGCATTTTAAGACAGTGCACTCTACCCTTGAGGCACCTAGGGCAGACCTTAGGGGTGACCTATATGTTATAAAAAGGTAGTGTAAGCTTTAGAACTACTTTTAATTCCAAATTCGAACCTGGACATAGTTTTATTTTAAAACCAGCCTACAAGGCAGGCCTGGCTTTAAAATGACACCAGATACAACAGTAGTGCACACTTGTGGAATTAAGTGCATTAAGTCCACGGGGGTCTCTAAACCTACATGCCCTACCATATACTAGAGACTTACAGGTAGGTTGTCTTGGCCAATTAGAATTATACAAATTACCATATACCTTTAGAGGACAGAGCACAGGCCCTGTCCTGGTTAGCAGAGCCAGGGGCACTTTCAGAGTCAGTCATCACCAGCTCAGTCAAACCAGCATTTGCAATGCAATAGGTCTCGCATTTACGCGAGTTTAAGCTATTGGCATTGTAAATGACAATGCTTTTATTTATGTTTTAAAAACCAAAACATAAATAAAAGGAATTGTGATTTACAATGCCAATAGCTCAAACTCGCGAAATGCGAGACCTGTTGCATTGCAAATGCTTGTTGTTTTGGGTGCCGGGGCTTATTTTTGGTCCCAATCCGACCCTGCTAGTGTGTCAGTTGACAGCTCAAAGAAGTGGCCTTTAACTCCTTAAAATTGATTTATTTTGTCCTTGCTGCGGTAATAGACTACTTGAGTTTGAAAAAATGAACTCATGGGTACATCTGTTGTTATATCGGAAATGCGTAAAAATCTCTATGTCCTATCAAGTTAAATATTGAAATTCTCATTTTCTGACAATATGCGTCTGAGAAGTGCCTCGACATCGTTCTCCACGTTTACACTGGGGATCTCCGGGACTGATGTCGCGTATTCTGATATTATTTCTACTTGAGCGACTTCCGCTGTCTTCAAGGGTTTTTATCACGCTGGTATGTTTGGACTCCAATGCGGTCACCCACTCGGCAGTAAATCTTGTTTGCGAGCTCATTCAGCGATAGAAGTTTCAACTTGATCCAGCTTGCACTCCGCTTTCTGCAGGTTGTGATCTCTGTTCATCCAGTCAAGATTTTTTATTTGCATGCTGGGACTTGTATTTCTGATTTCAAAAGGGATAAACCGGACAAGTCCCAAACTGCAACAACTTTGTAACAGAAAATAACCGGGGGCTCAGGAGGCAAAACCGAGGCTAGGTCCGATAAGAGCACACAGGCCGCTGCAGGGAGAGGCAAGCAGGAGGGAGTGGGGGCTGGAGTAAGGAGGGCTTCAAGGAGGCAGGGCGGGGAGAGGGGCGCTGTACACGTGTCAGTGTTTATATGAGATCAAAACAGCCAAGCCCATCGGCGGCCGAGGAAGATGGAGACTGCTGGTGAGGGGCTCCCTCCTGATGCACTGGCAGTGACTTCCCGAAGTTCCCTGCCGCCGGAAGGGACTAACCTTGGAGAGGATGGGGGCTGACTGATATATGTCTACGTTAACCTTCCTCAGAAGTACACTGATGACCCCGAACTCGCGTTCACCCCCATCTGACTCCCATGTCTCGACAGCCATTTAGCAACACAATCCATTGGCTTTACATCACAGAGCGGGACCTCGGCGGAGCGCTGTGTGACTGGATTCGTGAGCGACGCCACCAGGGGGCGCTAATTCTACGTGAAGTGGACGTCCAGCGACGTGAAAGCAGATTTACTTTAATGAAAAAACAAAGTGAAAGTGAGCACGGTAAACAGAGCGCGGTGTCCCCCGCGCTAAACATAAATGTTAAATAAATAAAGTGAGCGCGGTGTCCCTAGCGGGCGCCGCGCTGATTAAAGTAATAAATAACATACAATTTACAGCGCATAGCGCTGCAGCCGCCATTGTCCCCATCAGTGCCCATTTAAAACAAGGCGAGGAGGGAGAGGAGGGGGGCCACGCCCACAACCACGACCGGCGCTTACATTTGTCGGCAGGGTCTGACACGTCCGTCAGTGATAAAAAAAAGATGGCACACTGCACGCAATTAAGTGCGAGCGAAGCGGACGAAAACTGTAGTTAGGCGCCGCTGCTTCGGGACTACACGGAAGTAACCATAGGATCAACAGCCAACAGAAATCAAGAAAAACAACAGCAATGCCAGACTTAAACCAATCGCAAGGGGCAGGAGAAATTACAAGGAGTTGAAGCCAATATACAGATTACTTTAAGTCTCGCTGAGACAGCGCATGCACTGCCAAGGCGAGACCTAAAAATGGGGGAGGGGGAATCAGGGAAAAAAGGATGACTTTCCTACACACTGTGACACAGACACTGAGCTATGGGGTAAGGAACAATTTAAAAACAGACACTGCACAGTGGGGAAGGATCCCTCCCCTCCACACACCTCCCCTCTTGATTAATGTTTACGGTATCGATAAAATCAAATTGTATATATTATGCTCCAATAATATGTGAATGTTGTTACATTGTAAAGCGCTCTAATACTACTTGGTGAAGTAGCGCTATAGAAAAACACAGTAAATAATTAAATAAAATAGTCCCGGGATTGGGACGATAGAACAAAGTCTCAATCTAAATATGTTAATTGGGAAATATGACAAGATTAAAAAGGGGAAGTTTTACCTAGCCTTCGTTGATCTTTCATCGGCTTTTGACTGCGTAATACATGCCAAGCTTTGGTCAAAACTGAAAGACATGGGGGTGGAGTTGCCAATCATTAGCTTTCTGAGAGACTTGTATTCGGGGTGTAGAGCCAAGGTTAGATATGGTGCCAGTGGAGAATGCACTGAAGTGTTCGGTGTGGAGAGAGGGGTGCGTCCTGGCCCCCTTCCTGTTTTCATTATATATAAACAGTGTTGGGGAGGAACTCATGGTAGCTTCTAAAGATCTTCAACAAATAGGCAAGCGCACTGTCCCGGCCCTCCTCTATGCCGATGACGCAGTTCTCATGGCCCGCACCCCATTGACCTTACAGTCATTGCTCACCAACTTTGTCGAATACATGTGGGAATTGGGTCTCCAAGTTAACCAATCTAAAACTTTTATTATGAAGTGCGGGAAGAGTAGCAAGAAATGCAGAGACATAATAATAAACGGAACAAAGATTGTTTTCACCGACACCTTGGAGTCCTATTCGACAGGGATGGTTTGTGGAATAAAGCCCTTGACAATAGAAAGATTCTTTTTAGCAAGGCTTGTTGGGCTCTCAGAAGCTTTGCAAGACGATTGGGCTCCCAACCCACCTGAGATGAGGATGAAGATATACAAAGCGAAATGGCTTAGCATAGCACTTTATGGGGCGGGCATATGGGGACACAAGAAATGTGCAGAGGTGCAATTAATAGAAAATGAATTTTTTAGATACCTTCTATCAGCCCCCAAAAGTACTTCAGTATACGTATCCCATTTCGAACTCGGTGCCCCTTTTCTTACAAACTTAATTAAGTTAGAACCAGTTTTGCGGTGGAATAAAATCTGGACCTCAGAATACACAGACCTCAACCGTGCAATAATAGGTGATTGTCTTAAATCAACTTCATATTCGCGCATTGCATGGTTGGCGTACATTCAGCGGTTCTTTTGTGACATGGCCCACCCTGAATATTTGAGAAACCGGAACTGGTAGTTACTATTAGTGGAAAAACGCTGAACAGGGACGCTATGACACATTTGGAAAATCTCAAACTGATAATTGAACTCCCAAAACCTACTGTTTTAAAAATCAAATGATATTAACTACTTTTAATATGCAGCCTTATCTTAAAACTGTTTTAAATTCACGGCACAGGCTTCTTTTAACACGTTTCAGACAGGACATATTCCACCAATTATGTAGCTTCCCTACTATGAATGATTAGTCCACAAAACTGATAAATTGTCCTTGCGACGATAGGATGCCCCAGAACACTATGCATGTGGTTCTTTTTTGTAAGTTTTATACCCAATATAGGAAGCAGTAGGTCTTTCCGATGATAAGTCAGCTACGTTTTACACTATGTCGTCCTGCATATTTATTTTTGCAATCGTTGCCAACGTTAGAAATTTGTTGTGGAATGTCATCATTTTTATGGGCTGTTTTTTTAACCAGGAAGAATATGACATTAGTTACCACTTAGAACACAACATAAAGATTATATACTCAAGGGGCACAGGTAGTATGGGCCATAGGAACAAGAGTAATCGGAAGCTAACACGAAAAACATTGCACTACTGTATTTGAACAATTGTATGAATATCTCTGTAGAAATGTTCAATGTAAAATCTGGCAGCTACATGTTTTAATAAGCTGAGCCTATGTTATATTGCTTTTTAGTGTACCTAATTGTATTTTATCAGATGTAATGAAATGAAATGGATGAATGCTTTCTTTTGTACAATTGCTTTTATGGATGTTTTTTATGACTCTGAATAAAGCTATATTTATAATTTTGAAAAAACAGTGGAACAAAGAGACAGACACTGAGACACCAACACCAGGACACTTTTACAGAAACGAAGATCCTAGAAATTAGATAGTGACACATACACTGAAACAATCACACAGGAACATAGACACCGAGGCAAAAGGACATTGGCAATTGAGCACATCAGGCTCCCGCAGCACAGGGCGCTGGGAAGGAGGGTTGACACTCTTCAGGCATCCCCCCATTCAGACCAAGGCCTACGATTATCTCGGAGTTATTTAGCCTGAGAGGCCCCTCGCAGCAGTTTGCAGGGGGCCTCATCACTGTGCATTATGTCACTGGAACACAGGCATTGACTCAGACACAAGAGACCAGAGCACTGACACAGAAACAAAGATCCTAGAAGTCAGGCATGGTCACAGACATCAGAGCAGTAACACAGAAAAAAGATTCTGGAAGGCAGGTAGTGGCTAGGACAATGAAAGAATCATACTGGGGGCACAGACACCCGTACAAGGACAATGGAACACAGGCATGGATACAGACATCAGTGCAATGATACAGAATTAAAGGGCCTAGAAGTCAGACATGGACACAGACATCAAAGCAGTGTCATAGACGCAAGGGTACCCTAAAAATCTGATTAGATTGTATTCGAGACACACGGGAGATCTGTGCATAGCGGGGGGTGGGAGGGGGCGGCCAACTTCTTATCCCCCCCCCGGGCCCGAGCAGTAACTTCCGGCCCTTTAGGAATAGAACCGACGTATCTACCACACATCACCCCATCTGATGGCCCTCAATAACACTCGCCCTGGCAACCGACCTCAACATAGTGTCCCTAAATGTTAAAGGTCTTAACCACCCAGTCAAGCGCCGTAAAATTCTAGAATACCTAGCCAAAACTAAAGGGGATATAATCCTCCTCCAGGAAACAAAGCTGTCTGGGGAGGATGCCAAACTCATTAGAAGTAACTGGATCTCACAAGTGGCTTACTCACCTGCCGTTAAGAAGAAACGGGGGGTAATTACCCTAATATCGAAAAGATCCAACATCTCGCTAGACTCACAGACTCACGATAACGAGGGCAGGCTCCTGGTAACACACCTGAGAAGGGGGGGGGGAAGAGCTAATCCATGTGGTGAACATATATGGCCCCAATACAGATGACCCAGCTTTTTGGTCCGAGGTGTCCACCACGCTGGAGGGTTTCCCCCAAAGCGACCTTATGGTCGTAGCAGGGGACTTCAACATTCCTTTGGACCACATAACGGATAGACAATCCACCTGCCAATACCACCCCACGAGCTCACATGCGGTATTACAAAATATCTGCTCCAAATTCAACCTTAAGGATGCGTGGCGCCTACAACACCCAGACACTAGGGACTACACCTTTTACTCCAACCCCCATAACTCATACACCAGAATAGACTATATCCTCATCTCCGGTTCCCATACTCGACTAATCGAACACACAGACAAAGCCCCAAGGTTAGTGTCGGACCACTCGTGTATTAGCCTAAAACTGGCAGGATGTCAGCATGAGGCAGTACCGAAGAGATGGCACTTTAACAGTGATGTACTCTCAGACCCGGCGGACAAAAAAAGGATTGAAGAGGTGATAACAGACTACCTTAAACACAATAACACTCCGGAGACTAGCACTAATACACTCTGGGATGCACTGAAAGCTACGGTCAGGGGTACAATAATTAGTATAAAGGCAAAAATTAACAGGAGCACCAACCTGAGGTTAACTCAGCTAGAACAGGAGATCAAAAAGCTAGAGCAGGCCCACGCAACTTCCATACACAATAGCTAGATCCTGGCTTCTCTAACTCAAAAGAAATATGAATACAACAAAATACTAAGCGAGAGGGCAGGGTTATGGATTAATAAATATAAAGCGCTTAACCTATGTGAAGCTAACAAAGCGGGGAAACTGCTTGCTTCCTATCTCAAGCACAAACAAAACCAGTTTGTCATCTCATCCATCAAAGACTCTAGCAACAAAACACATACCAAACACAAAGACATCCTTAGGACCTTCAAAGATTTCTATCAGGAACTCTATAAGAATGACCAGGCCCTAAATCTAGAAGAATGAACCAAATACCTAGAAAGACTCAACCTCCCGCAACTAAACGCAGAAGAAAAAAATCAGGCTAGGACGGGAAATTAACTACACAGAGATCGAAATGGCAGTTAGATCCTTAAAGGATAACAAAGCCCCAGGCCCAGTCGGGTTTACAGCCTCTTTCTACAAAACCTTCTTAGACCAGCTAAAACCAACCATGAAGCAAGTTTTTAATCACACTGCATCCAAAGGGACCACGCCGCACACCATGTCAGAAGCAAATATAATAGTTATTCCGAAAGAAGGGAAGGACCACCTATCACCGAAGAATTATAGACCCATCTCACTGATTAATGTAGATTGCAAAATATACGCAAAGATCCTAGCTGTCACTGTCAGACTCAACTCTGCCCTACCAAAACTAATTAGCAACTCCCAGGTAGGTTTCCTCCGCACGTGCATGTCTAATGATAACACCCGTCTTCTGTGCCACATTATAGACAATGCCAACAATAAGACTGAGCCCGTAGTAGCTATCACCTTAGACGCTGAGAACGCCTTTGACAGGGTTTCCTGGGGCTTCCTGGAACGCTGCATGCAGTCTTTCAACCTAGGGGAGGAATATACACGTATGGTTATGGCCCTCTATGGAAACCCATCAGCCCGCATTGTCGTGAATGGCTCGCTCTCTGAGCCCTTCACGTTACAGCAAGGTACCAGACAGGGTTGCCCACTATCTCCATCCTTATTTTTACTAGCATTGGAACCCCTTATCAGGGACATCAAATCAAACGACAACATCAAGGGGGTAGAGATCAATGGCGTCCAAATAAAATTAGCCGCTTACGCAGATGACATACTAATCGTAACGGAACAGCCAAAGACATCAACTGATGCCCTGATGGACACAATAACTAGATATTCCGACCTCTCGGGGTACAAACTCAACAGGGAGAAATCAGAACTCAAACCATTAAACATCCACTGTACGAGGGAGATCCTGGGAGGGTCGGGACTAGCATGGCAAACAGGCTACATAAAATACCTAGGCATCGAATTTGGTAGTAACATGAAAGACACCCTACACCAAAACGAGAAAACATTACTTGGGAAAATAAAGAAGCTTTTGGAGTCTTGGTCACCAAAATTCATTACGTGGTGGGGCAGAATCGAGACTATCAAAATGATGATCACCCCAATGGTCAACTACCTCATCAGCATGCTCCCGCTCCTTCTAACTGACGACTTCCACCGCAAACTAGATATTCTCATCTCTAAATTCCTGTGGCGCGGGAAAAAAGCAAGGATCAGTATCAAGAAACTAAGGCTAACTAAAACATTAGGAGGGGTGAACCTAGCTGACTTCAGACTATACCAGCTGGCTTTCCTGGCGGAACAAGGCTCATACTGGATAACTCCACCTTCTGGATACACCCCGGCATGGCTAGAGGTGGAGAGGGCAATCCTCAATAACCTAAGCCCCCTCGCACTGCTAACAACAAATAGACTATACCCACAGACCTCCAAATCCATTTTTAAAAACACAAAGATAGCATTGCTTAAGGTTGACAAAAAACTGGAAAACAGTATTAAAGGGCCTAACTTAGAATCCCTCTGGGCCAATAGCAAGATTAAATATAAAGGCAAAAGCCTAACCCTAGACACATGGATCAAGAAGGGAATACTCTTCCCTTATCATCTAGGGAACTCCACATACCCGCTCACATTTTCAGACCTCCAAGTGAAGTATAACCTAGCTGACATTGAATTCTACAACTTCTTAAAAATTAGAGCGGCAATCACAAAATCAAAACTATCTAACCCCCAACCCTCAATCTCCATATTTGTGTTGAACATTAACAAACTGGGACATCAGGTATCACAGATATATAAACTTCTCCGCCCAAAATCTTCCAAACTTAATGACAAAGCAATAGCTTACTGGGGTCAACTGCCACCAGAGACGCCAAAAGAGCAGGGATGGCCCGTATTATGGAGATCCGTCTCACGTAATATGATCACCCCGGTTCTCTCCCAAACCAAATACTGGCTACTACACAAGGCATTTTGAACCCCGGCCCGGTTATTTACATTAGGGCTCCCAAGCGATGCAACGTGTTGGAACTGCAATCAGGAGACGGGGGACTTAGCCCACCTTATCTTTCATTGTACATTACTCAAAACGTTTTGGGACAAAATCTTTACCTTCATAAGGGGGGTTTTTAAAAGTAATTTGGACAGAGATACATTCAATTTGCCCACTCCCTGCATAAGTACAAAATGGAGAAATGAATCTGACAGAGACCTTTTTGACCTATTAATAACCTCGGCAGTAAAAATGGTTCTTGCCAACTGGAAAGACAAGCAAGACGTCGTACAAGAGCTGGTTAAACTGGATCATCCATCTCAGAGGGGCCGACTACATAGCTTTACAAAGCTCCTCATGGAAACCGTCAACCAGGACACTATGGAACTCTTTAGACACGTTTCTAAACTCTTATGAACCCCCGTGAATAAAAGAACTCAGGAGGAACCAAACCCAGGGACTTTACTATCGTACCAGGACACTATGGAACTTTTTAGAGGCTTTACTATTGTACCAGCTGTATAACTGTATTCAAGAGCAATGCTTCATGGGTACACTCAATGGTCTGCCATGTGATGTAAAATTGCCAATGTCGAGCACCCTTATGCGTTCAAATGTATAGACATGCAAATGTGATACTATAGCTCCCCTAACCGTGGATCCTCCCTCTTCTTTTCTCTTTTCCTTTACCCTTTCCTTTGCCTATCCTGTCTATCAGCCACCAATGGGCGCTGGGTTAGGCCTGTGATAACCATGAAGGGTACCACCCTCATGTGATACATGTAAAAGTTCGCCTGGGATAACCTTGCGTACGCTGCTATACGCTTTTGTATACCTTGTTAAAAAAACAATAAAGTATTTGAAGAAAAAAGAAAAAAAAAGCAGTGTCATAGAAACAAAGATCCCAGAAGGCAGGTAGTGGCTAGGAAGATTAAAGAATCGTACTGGGGGCACAGACACCAAGACAAGGACAATAGAACACAGGCATTGACACAGACATCAGAGCACTGACACAGAAATAAAGATCCTAGAAGTCAGGCACGAACACAGACATCAGAGCAGTTACACAGAAACAAAGATCTTGGAAGGCAGGTAGTGGCTAGGACAATGAAAGAATCATACTGGGGGCACAGACACTGGTAAAAGGACAATGGAACACAGGCATGAACATCAGAGCACTGACACAGAAACAAGATCCTAAAAGTCAGGCATGGACATGGACATCAGAGCACTGACACAAAAAACAAAGATCCTAGAAGTCAAGTGGTGAATAGGACAATGAAAGAATCATACTGGGACAAGGGCAATGTAACACAGGCATGGACACAAATGTCAGAACACTGACACAGAAACAAAGATCCTAGAAGTTAGGCATGGACACAGACATCAGAGCAGTAACACAGGAACAAATTTCCTGGAAGGCAGGTAGTGGCTAGGACAATGAAAGAATCATACTGGGGGCACAGAGACAAGGACAATGAAACAGAGGCATAGACACAGACGTCAGAGCACTGACACAGAAGCAATGATCCTAGAAGCCATGCATGAACACCGACATCAGAGCACTGACACAGAAACAAAGGACCTAGAAATCAGGGATGGACACAGACATTAGAGCAGTGACACAGAAATAAAGATCCTAAAAGTCATGTACTGGCTAGGACAATGAAAGAATCATACTGGCACAGAAACCAAGACAAGGGCAATGTAACACAGGCATGGACACAGACGTCAGAGCAATGATACAGAATCAAAGAACCTAGAAGTCAGACATGGACACAGACTTCAAAGCAGTGTCATAGAAACAAAGATCCTAGAAGTGAGGCATGGACACAGACATCAGAGCAGTGTCATAGAATTAAAGATCCTAGAAGTCAGGCGTGGACACATGCGTCAGAGCACTGATACAGAAAGAAAGATCCTAGAAGTCAGTCATAGACACAGACATCAGAGCAGTTGCACAGAAACAAAGATCTTAGGAGTCGGGTACTGGCTAGAACAATGAAAGAATCATTCTGGGGCACAGATACTGAGACAAGAACAATGGACCACAGGCATGGACACAGACACCAGAGCACTGACACAGAAACAAAAAAGATCCTAGAAGTCAGATAGTGGCTGGGATAATGAAAGAATTATACTGGAGGTACAGACACCGAGACAAGGAAAACTGAAGACGTGTATGGCCACAGAGAGTGAGAGCATAGAGTTAGGGCACAGATCCAGACACTGACACCAGAACATGGACACGAGGAAAATAACCCAAGTAATCAGATACTGACACAGCCTCAGAAACAATCACACTAGGACATGAACACAAGTCTGTGGCTATGCACATCCAGTTAGCAAAATGCTGCAACAATCGCCAGCAAGTGGCCATGACACAGGGCAGACTTACATTTGTGCATGCACTTTTATATTTCAGTGTCAAGCACAGTGATTACAAGTTGTGTTCGTTTATGACCACGTGCAGTATCAGCAGTGCTTAATTTGAGCCGGTGGTGTAGCCGGGGCCCACCAGCACTCATTTGTGGAGACCTGCGCTTATTTTTCCCTCAGCAGACATTTACCCTGAGCAAGAGAAAATCAAAAAAAGGGGGGAAAGGAAGAGACTGACAAGGAACCCATGCCAAGTTCAAAAAACAGGAACCAGCAAGAGAGAAATAAAGGCGCAAATAGAGTCTGTTGGTAGATTAAAGAGGCATGAGGTGGAATGAACACTATGGGGCAGATTTACAAGTCCCTTGCGCCACTGTTAACATGGGAAAAGTGAAGCAAAAGTGGCGCAAGGGGCGTGTAAATAAGCCCCTATGTACCCTTAGTATAGACCAGTGATACTCAAGTAACAGCTAGGGGTCGGCATGCAGCCCTTCTGACCTCTACAGGCGGAACCCTGGCCAACAGCAGAACACTCTGCACGAACATCAAAAAAGATGCTAAATAAACGGGCAAGCGTTTATTTAAAGGTTAATTTAAGTTAAAGGAAGCAACTAGGGTGTCCTGCACCACTTAACTTTAGAAATACCTTCATTTTTAACGGCATCTTGCAGCGAAAGTGTTAAAGTAAGATAAAGTTTGTTCAAAAGTCAAAAAGTGTATTTCATTCACATACAGAACTGTTTCACCTTAGTACATCAGATTATATAAGTGCATTGAGAAGTATTTTTTAAAAGAATGATAGTTTTTAAAAATGAATTTAGAAACACTCATTCTGCATCCCACCCCGACAATAAATGCAAACAGCGAACTAAGAGGCAAGTCAGTGGCATGTGTTTCTATTATACATGAACAGCATTATAGTTTATTAAATCAAACAGAGGAGGTGGTTTTGTACAGCATACATCCTCAAGTCATGTATTTTGAGGTCCTCGTATGTGATGAAGAAAAAGGAGGAAAAGTGAAATAAAACATTTGACTAGGATCACACAAACTGGATAGAAGGAGAAGCCGTGATTAGTCCCAAGATTCTGTTTTCACATTGAGCAATTCAGACACTAGATGTATACACTTGGCTTTTCCTACACCCCACCTTACGCCAACCCCTTTTCCCCCACACCCAACCGCCACCCTGCTTGCATCAATGCGGCCCCTTGGTCACATCACAGACCAAACTTTGTGGCCCCTTGGAAAATGTCTGCGAGTACCCGTGGTATAGGCCATGCCCACTTTCAGTAAGGTCGGCCCGGGGGCCCTGGGTCTTATGCTTGTACAAATTAAGCACTGTGACAGTGTGCACAAAGAATGACAATTGTGCCCCAGAACCTTGACATCTGGCTAAAGTGAGGTCACTCGCTCAGCAGAGGATTCCTACCGGTTACTTTGTAACCAGCGCTATCAGGAGTTGGTTGGGCCCAGACTTCCCACGAGAAAATCTCTAAACACATTAGCGCTGTCTGCTGCCTAGTGAAGGCAGTGAGAGAGAAGGGGTAATTTCGCTCACTCAGAGCGATTAGCTCTTTTGATGGGTCGAGTGCGCGATTCGCAGGACAAAGTGAAAGTTCACTCGCCTGCAGGGCTCCCAAAACCATTCATCCATCGGAAATGGATAAAAGAAACGCACGTTATATTAGTCGGTTGAGTAGCAGTAATGCCTAAGCTGGGCAGTGCTATAAAACGGCAAAACCAGGTACCAAATACTATATAAAAATGTCATTGTTATCCCGTTTGTTGGGAGGCGAGGAGGTGTGTTATGCCACTGTCTTCCACAATTCCATTCCATTGCAAAACCGTAGAACTAAAGACAACCTGGAAATGGAAACAAGTCGAGACCGAAGCTTGCAGTGTAGGTCAGTGGGTTGAACATCTGCCGCGGAAGTCTGGAAATCGCCGTTTTTCACATCTGCGTACCCGAGCGAGCCATACTTTCATCCTTATAGGGTCGATAGTTCAGATGCGCTGCAATAACCTCCATTATTTATAGGCGTGTACAGTTGAGTTTGTGGGGTGCGGTGTGTAAACCGGGAACATTACCGTCTCCCGAGGAATCTGTGACGTCATCACGCCTTCCCACTTCAGCGGCGTAAGGCTTGGCGGGAACAGAGGCTGCGTCTGCCACGAGCGCTCATCTGGCGGCAGGTGTCTCTGATGGACGTGTCTGCACTTTACTGTCACCCATTCAAGATGGAGGGAGGTGGAGAGGGGGCAGTGCCCTTGGAAGGTGACCTTCCACAGACGAGCCTCGACTTGCCGATGCAACCCATCCGAAATTTTCTGCAGCCGTAAATAGCGCATGCTGTTTGGTCAATATACGCACTATAGCATAAAAAACAGACGGCAGCAGGTAGAGGAGCAGGCGAAGCGCCTGCTGCTGAGATCTGCTTGCAACCTTTGAACTTCAAGCTTACATCACCAGGGTCCTGCTCAGTTTGTCATTCTGTGGTCGACACAACAAGAGCTGTCAAATGGCGATAATTATGGCGATAATTACACCGCCTTTTTTTAATTTCAAAGCTCTGTGAGTGGCAAGCCTATGTCAGTAGGCACTATATAAATATTTCTCTTTTCATATTTAGAAAGACGAACAAATCAGACAATTAACCGTGTAACGGGTTTAACATAACTCGCGATCAATAGGGGGGCAGCCATCCGTTGTATGTTTTCTCACTGAGGAAACAGAAGTATCCTGGGAGTAAGGCTTCCCTTAAAGACACAGTGCCGCAAGATTGTTTTCCAGTCGTAAAATGTTATTTTGGATATTGTGGTTACGTTAGATGGTGTGTTATGTTGAGGCGTAGTACGATATGTTACTTAAAAAAAAAATAATAGCAATCTATAACGGTATATCATAGTAGGGTACACTGTTTATTTTTAGGATATTATATTATGTATGGTACATTACGTGTATTTGTCATGTTAGTAATATGGTTTGGTACATGACATCCATTATTTTCGATGGTATGTATATTAAAAATGAGGTATGTGTTTTTTATCCTATGTTATTCTATGATATACCACATTATATATATATTATGCAATAACGTTACTTTCGATGTTATGGTATATTCTGATTTATTACTTTTTATGGTATGCTAGGCATTTTTTTTACGTTGAACAATCCTACTTGTTATGTTATTGCACGCTATGTTTATCTTATTGTGTGTTATCGTATGTTATGTTTTACGTTACGGCATATTATAAGCCATATGTTTATTTTTATGCTAATGAATATCGTACTATAGTGCGTCATGCACATGCTATAATTTAGAAAAATATGCTACGTTATGCTAATTGTTGTATGGCATATTTTAATGTGATATTTTAATGGCACTATATGTTATGGTTCTTTTTATACCATTTTTTTATGATATAGAGTGTTACGCCTGGCTGTACTATGCTGTGCATGAATTTGAATCGCATCGCTTAGCGCCCTTATTGGTGAATCCCGTTATCCAATCACAAGGCAGTAATGACGCAGTGCTTGATTAATTGCACCCATCGTGAACTTATTGCTCGAGTTTAATGATTTCAGGAGCGCGGGATACGGCTTAGAACCGGAGGCCCCAGCGTGCTGACTGACGCAGAGCCCGCCTCGGACAAGTGCTGTGCGGTTAAGAGACGACCGGTTCTGAATACGTACTCAGGAAATTCTAATTTTGCGCCGGTTATGCGAGTTTTGCTTCTTTGTCTACAGATGCGGCACGTGCATATATATAGGATTCTCCATGCGTGCATATATATAGGATTCTCCATGCGCGCATCTGACGCAAACCTCATCGTCCCCTGAGTCACCCCAGCCCGACGAGAGGCAAGGACCCCTAGAAGAGAAAGTACTGTGCCCCGAAGACAGCCCACGAGACCAAACACTTCGCCTTCGTAAAAAAAAAAAAAACATCAAAAGTCATCTTTTTGAATCCTACATACAGCGAGTTGTATTGACTAAGAAGTGCATTGAGGCGATTTAGCACTCAGAGAGCGCTATGAAATTCATTCATTCTTTTTTCATCCATCCATTCATTCATTCAGGGTTTGACGGTTGTGGACATGACAGACAGACTCGTACCCTACAGTAGATGCAAACACACAATAAGACACCCAGGTGAACAGTGCAATAAATTACCTGTGCTCGGGAAGCAACGCTCGCGCCCAGGTGACGTCCCCTGGGCATGTCTCTGCTGCGCCTCAGGGTCCAGTGTGGTGCTGCCAAGCGCCGAGATGCTGTGCGCTCAGCATCCTTCCCCGCCGGCAGGTTAATCCACTCCCTTGTGTCTGCCTCCCGTCTCGCCCAGGCCCCTCCCTCTGCCCGTCTCGCGCCTCCTTTCACTGGGCTGTATTTTAAAGGGGCGCTCTGGTGCGTCAGGCAGGGCAGTTGCTTGGAGACAGCAGAGTTATTCCTGTATGTAGGGGCTTTTCAGCCTCCCCCACCTTAACCCTCCTCTCCCCCTTCCCGGCTCTCATTCATAATGCCGGGCCCTGCGCGCTACCACCCACTAAGAAATAACCCAGGAGAGACCCAAGAGGAAGGGAGGCGAGGCCGGGTCCTAAAGCCTGCCGTGTTCCATTTCAACAAGGTGACGTGAGGGCTGTGAAGGGGCTTGGAGATGCTGCTGGTCAGGCCTGAGAGCTCAAGGAGTCCATGCAGCTTCCTTGACAATACCTCATAGCTCAAGGTACAGGTCCGGACAGACATCCGCCCGGGCCACAGAGACTCTTCCTCGTGACAGAAAACCATTTTCACGTGAGTGTGGAAAGGAGGACACAATGAACTGTACCTCTCCCACTGGAGAACACACACGGGTTGAGTCAGACACACGCACACCACATTCATAAAAGAGATTTTCGCAGCTGCGGTGCGTGCAAAGGTTTTCCGAACATCAGACCAAAAAATGTTTTCAATTTGTGTATCTTCTTCTGCAGATCAGTGTCTCATCGAACTTTACATGAGCTCATTACCCCTTGTGCGGAAAATTACACATGTAGGGTTAGCATGCTAGTGAAATTTCAATAATATATTTTGCTTTTCATTTTTCCTTAAAAGGAATCACATTCTCACATAAAAACACATACATCCCTTTACTCCTAGCCCTTCAAGCAATGAAAGTTTTCCATGCACATATCCACACCTCATGCTGTACCACAAACACTCAGGCCCTCGTCACCAGCCGTCTCGACTATGGCAACACTCTACGCAGGCATCTTCACCTAGCTCCTCATAAGACTTCAGACAATACAGAACGCTGCAGCCAGACTCATCCTGGACCTCCCCAAACCAACTAACATCACCTCCACCTGAGAGACCGCCACTGGCTTCCCTCCAGAAGAGATGCCAGTTCAAGATTCTCACACACGCCTACAATTTCCTCCATGCCTAGGACCTGTCTACATCAACCATCGACTGAACTTCCACCAACCCGCTAGACACCTGTGCTCCTCTTCACTTGCCCTCACACACACCCCCTGCATCCGTCGCAGTGGCGGCCGCTCCTTCGCCTACATAGCTGCCAAGATCTGGAACAACCTTCCTTCCCCTCCAGCTCCGTACAGCCTCCTTGCTGGCAGACTTCAGAAATAGACTCAAGACCTGGCTCTTCGACAGAGACAGAGTGCCCAGATACCCCTAGAGGCGACAGTGCTTCGCTTTACAAATGCTGTTTGATTTAATTTGATTTTAAACCCTACATCTTATACGGCACTCTTTTTTTTGTAGGTAGGCTCACCCTGTAAAAATCACATATATATTTAATGAAATAAAGGTGTATGTTTAGAAGTGCATACAAGTCTGAAAAAAACATGGCACATTTTCATAATATAACCCATGCCCGATTCCAGATAGTGGTGGGAATAGAGTGCGTAAAGCCTGGGGTACCACAAGCAGATTAGTCAGCCATTGCAGAGAGCACACAGAGCTCTGTTATAGCTCCAATAAACTGTTCCAGCCCTTATGACCGCTCCCCATCTCCTCTGCCCAGCTAGGGGCAGTTGTTGTCAAGGCACCCTAACCTGGAAATCCAGAACCAACAGGAGCAAGGGTCACCCAGTGTAAACTACAGTAATATTGTGGAGTTATACAGTAGGCCTGGGAAAGGGGAATGGGACAAGAGAGAAATAGAGACACTAGGTATTGTCACACACCTGATTGCACAACTAAGCATAATCTGTGCTGCTGGAGCACTGATTTCTAAAAGTCAAAAGAGAGCTTTAGTATAACAAGTGGATAACTGCAACACTAAAGCATTCAATAGTCAGTTGCGGCTGCTGACTAGAAGCAGCAGTGGGGCGGGTGGGGTCGAAGTGGCAGGGGGGGGGGAAATCGGGAAATTAAATCACTTACCTCCCGGCTGGCCGGCTGCCCCCGTCTCTCCTGTGTCCCGTCCCGTCCTCTTCCTGACTTCTTGTGAGGAAGCAGGAAGCACCAGGGCTCCCACGCTCCCCGCAGCCAATCACAATGCTGCAATGCAACGTTGTGATTGGTCTGAGCGCCGTGACATGGCGCTCAGCCAGGGGCTAGAGGGGTGGGCATGTTCTCCGTGCAAGCTGTAATGCAGCCTGCATGGAGAAGGGGAAAGTGCGCATGACTGTTTTTGGCGGCCCGAGAGGGCCGACCAAACAGTCATTGCGCACAGGAGTGTTCTACCACTCCTCCCCTGCTCTGCAGCCCCGCCCCCGCAGCAGGACAAAATAAAATGATAATAACATTATGTTATTATCATTTTATTTTTTCCTTTCTCTTGCTGCTTCCTGGCAGTGGGGCGACGCTCCTCCACCTTAGCGGAGGAGCCGCCACTGTCATTAGTATATGTAGTTTCTACTCCTGGTCGTATGTGTATTAACTATTTTTGATAATAGCATACCATACAACAATACTTCTGTGTTAATATACTTCTGTTGGAGTTTGCATTAGTTCATAATCCCCATAGTAGATTCCTTGTGGGGTATCAGTGAAATTGAGGTCATGTTTGTTAGACTTGGCACTATTTTCCCCCTAACATTTTGCCTTCAGACCTCCTGTTTTTCCTGACTTCGTTTTTGATGGCCTTAGGACTCTGTGCACTTTACCACTGCTAACCAGTGCTAACATCCTTGTGCTCCATGCTTAAAACATAGTAACATTTGCTTACACTCAATTGGCATATTTAATTTACTTGTAAGTCTAGTCTAGTAAAGTGGCACTACATGTGCCCAGGGCCTGTAAATTAAGTGCTACTACTACTCCTGGACCTGTGAATACTCTGCCAGGAAGAAGGACTGCTGTGCTGCTGAAAGGACTGCCATTCTGCTGCACTGCTGCTCTGAAGGAACTTCTACCCTGATGTGCTGATCTGCTGCCCTGTTGCCTGGGTGAGAAGAACACTGGACCTGCAACTTCACCCTTGAACCCATGACCCCAGAGGGACTCCAAGGGCTAGTCTGCTGGTCTCCTGATCTGAGCCTCAGGGCAATAAAAGGCTCCCCAACATCCTGCACCAGCCCCTGGACCCAGTTGCAGTGGGTTACTGACCCACAAGTTGTGTCCCTCAGGCTCTGGACCCTTAATGTGTTTCAAGGGAGCTTAACTCAAGCTTTTGGGCTCTTTGAGACTGCAAATGGGCTCGGTGCAATCGCCGCTTGCTCCATGATTCAACTCGAAGCTTTGGCAGCTGCCTCTTCGTGCTACAGCATCAACTGTTAGTAGTGGACCGCCAACTCGAACCTCCAACAACTCCTGCCCGCGACTCTGCCGGTTCTTCACTCTACGGCAACAGCCTCCTGCAACACTCTCCCTGCTCCTCGCCGACCTCTCCAATGTGAATGGGACTTTTGTCACAAATTTGAGACAATACACTTCAGTGGGCCTAACCTGGTGACTTCAGCCAACCTGTGCTACATCGCGATCAGGTATCCCTAGCTGGTGCTTTGTGCTGTTTGGCCCGATTTTTGCTAAAATCTTTAAAAATTCATAAATCCAGTTCTACTAATTAGATTTTTGTCATTTTGGTCTTATTTTATTTATTACATTTTACTCTATTTTACATCTTGGCATGGGATCCTATTTGTGTTGTGTTTTTAACTTTATTACTGTTTGAAGTGTTGCAGAAATACCTTATACATTGCCTCTAAATTAAGTGTGACTGCTCTGTGGCAAGCTACCAGGGGGTTGAGCACAAGTTAATTTGGGGTTTGCTTGTGCCTTACCTTGACAAGGATTGTGGTTGGTGCTTGATCAGGGTTCACACCCCAAGTCAACCAGTATCCCAATTCTCACAATATTCCTTTGGTGGAAACAAACAAGTACTATAGAATTCATAATCTTTACAGACGCCTCCTCATAAACAAAGACGTTCAAAAGAGTTCCTAATCCCTACAGATGACTCCTTCAGAAAGATACAAGTGCAATTCTATTCTTTGCAAGATACTTCTATGGTTGTCTTTGTTGATTTTACGAACAATCAAATAACAGGATTCCAAAAAGTCACGACTGCGGCAATTGTGTATCATGATTGCCTATCAAGGACACTATGGATTATGAGGAGCTTATGCTCTGTGCTTCAAGATGGCCACCACCTTTGGCAAGTCCTGTGAGAGTCATGCAGGCTCATGGGACATGTCATCCTTTTTCTCTTTACTAAGGTGTTTAACAAAATGCACCCTTTTAAGATACAAGGCTTCAGTCCAGGCAGGACCCAGACCCTGTGCACCGTCCATTCTCCTTGGCTCCTGAAGACATGGGCCTTGGAGTAGTGCGTCACACGGAACCAGTGTGCAATGGTGAGTATGACTTACGCTGCATCATGACAGTTGCGTAGTACTAGAAACATGGAGAGACAAATGTAGTTTGGGTACATATGGGTGTATCTGGCCCCAGGCCATGCCTGGGCGAATGGCAGACTCATTTGCACTCATCAAGTCTTTAGTGGCCAAGGCATTTCTAGACATTCATTTTAGCACAGGACATATCACCGCTATAGAAATGGTGAGTGTAGGACAAACACCTGTATGAGTGGTTCCTCTCACTTTTTAGGTTGAGCCTAGCGGCAGCGCGCATCCACTGCCCACTCTGCGAGGCATGCAGTAGTCGTGTATGCTGTGTAAGCCTCGCCTTCTCTCCGCCCATATTTTTGATTGGCTGGTGTCATTGTCCTTAGTAAATGCTGGCCTCCGATTCATTATGAGGCTTGTTGGTCCCTCCTTGTAACCGCCCTGTCTCCATTTGTGACCGCCCATGATGACTGGATCTTTTACTTGGCTCCGTACACAGTCGGCTTTATCTAGGTGGTGAGCACTATTTTGTTTATGGCCACTTATGGGGACAATGGCGGCTGCTATTTTTTTTTTATTTGTATCCTGAGCGTGGCGCCTGCTTTAGGGACACAGCGCTCAGTTTAGTTATTTATTTTAATTTAATACTGAGCGCGGCGTCCACTTCTGGGACACCGCGCTCTGTTTGTTTGGGTTTTTTTAACTGTAAAACTAAGTGCTGCGCCTGCTTCAAGGACACCACGCTCAGTGTTAAAGTATAAAAAAAAAAAAGAAACCGAGTGCGGTGTCCTTGAAGCGGCGCCGCGCTCAGTTTTACACTTAAACAAGTATTTGCAATGCAATAGGTCTCGCATTTACGCAAGTTTAACCTATTGGCATTGTAAATGACAATGCCTTTTATTTACGTTTTAAAAAACAAAAATAATAGGCATTGTCATTTACAATGCCAATAGCTTAAACTCGTTTAAATGCGAGACCTATTGCATTGCAAATGGTTGTTTATTTTGATAGCTGACATTTATGATCTTTGTGCATCGAGAGGCTACTCACTGTATGTACCCTTTCCTTCAAACTTAGTAACAGGTTTGGACAAACTAAGTGGTATTTTTGACTTTTGGTTAAATCCACTGTAAAGTGCACAAAGCTGTGCAAGTGGCATAAAATGCAGATACCACAGGTGTGCTGCAATGAGGCTTTCCCCACCTAAAGTACTTATGAGACCAAACAAAGGTAAATGAGCTGAGAAGCGGCCATGTCACACTATGGCTTAAGCAAGCCTCAGTAGTCGAATGTTAAAAGACCAGTTTTTACATTAAAATATTTAATCAGACATTAGGTAAGTAGGCTGTAATTGTGTCCTACCTAAAGGAGCAGGTCTCAGCTGCGCAACAGACCCATTTAAAACATGTTCAACTATGCCACTTACATATGTAAAAGGAAAAAATGAGGCAAAGAACCACTGCATAGATTTACAAATTTTTCTGGCTAATGTAATCTAAATGTGCTGCTGCTCTGCGTGGCCCGAATGGGAATAATCAGCGCAGAGCCTGGCAGTTCGGGCTGGACTGTTCCCATAGGAGTGGAAAGGGAAGCAAAAAAACGATGGATTTAGGCCCAGATGTCTGTACTGGGGTGAATGTATGACATTGTTCTGCATTCTGTCCATCAATTGTTCTTTTTGCATTTGTCACTCCCAGTGGGACGGGTATGCCCAGACGTGGGTCCCGTGCTCTCCATGCCACTGGAGTCAAGCTAGCCTGGCTGATGAGGATGAAACCTCAAAACTGGTCCTAGGATGCTTCTTTCCAGTCCAGGGAGGACCTGGCCTGGCAGTTCGGGCTGGACTGTTCCCATGAGGAGCAGGGTCAAGACTGATTTGCATATGGCTGGGTTCAAACGCGAATGGCCTGGGAAGAAAAAAAAAACGATGGATTTAGGCCCAGATCTCTGTAGTGGGGTGAATGTATGACATTGTTCTGCAATCTGTCCATCAAGTGTTCTTTTTGCATTTGTCACCCCGTGTGGGACAGGTATGCCCAGATGTGGGTCCCGTGCTCTCCAAGCCACTGGAGTCAAGCTAGCCTGGCTGATGAGGGTGAAACCCCGAAACCGGTCCTAGGATGCTTGTTTCCAGTCCAGGGAGGACCTGGCCTGGCAGTTCGGGCTGGACTGTTCCCCTAGGGAGCAGGGTCAAGATTGATTTGCATATGGCTGGGTTCAAACTGGAATGGCATGGGGAGCAAAAAAACGATGGATTTAGGCCAAGATCTCTGTACTGGGGTGAATGTACGACATTGTTCTGCATTCTGTCCATCAATTGTTCTTTTTGCGTCATTCCCTTTGCCAGCGCACATACAGGGTGCCTTGTGTTGTTAAGGACCAAGGTGCTTCAAATCCTACGTGAACCCAACCCTCTCTTTATTGTTGTAAATGTTGATGACATACGGATGAAACACAGATAGCAGCAAGGGGAGAATGGGGAGGAGAGAGAGAGAGAAACACAGTGGCTCCAGCATCTCTTTATTTGTTGGTATGTGGAGACCTCCCTCTCAGTGGAGGGTGTTTAAGAGGTAAGTGCTTACTGGATATTCGGAGATCTCTCATACTGAGCAGCATTCAAGTGCTGAGTCAATCAATCAATCAATTGGTCTTGTAGAGTGCGACTTGTCACCCCGGGGGGTCTCCAGGTGCTGGGGTTCTGTGAGCCTCGGTCGAAGAGCCATGTCTTGAGCCTCTTCCTGAAATCTTCAAGCGAATGGGAGGTTTGTAGATGGAGGGGGAGGTCGTTCAAGGTCTTGGCAGTGAGGTAGGAGAAGGAACGACCTCCGCAGCTGCTCCGACAGAGTGTGTACTGTATAGCATCTCCTGCCTTAGAACCCAGAGGACAATCACATATACTCTGTACCTTGAGGGAATAAGAGTAGGAAGATAGTTCCCCGTCTGGTTGTTTTCTTACCAGTACTTGCCGCTGGAGCTGTAATGATCAAAGAAGAAGATAAGGAGACATTCCCATCAATCAGACAAAAAAAACTGAAATGAGCATCAATACCTGCAGAGTGAGGAATTGGAGACAGCACACAGCACCAACAATCTGCCAGACTAAGCAGGAGTAAAAGAACAGAGTGAGGAAAATGAGAACAACATTAGGGATGGGAAGGCTGGGTGGTGAACTTAAGTGGTAGCAGAAGCGCACAGTTGGTAGGAAGTGCATGAATGGCACCTACTTGTACAAATTGATTTGTGCTGACCTTGAAGATGGAGTCAAAGGGACCGAAACTCCTACTAAGACAATGGTGCACTAAACCCCCAACCTTCGCCACCATCTTTCTATACTACATGACCTCCAACCTCTTTGTGCTGTAATCCTTGATCCTTCAAATTCCTGACATACGTCATGCACAATGTAGGAGGCTGGCTTAGTATATGGTGTTCACTTATATAAGTATAGCACCCTGCACTAATCCAGACACCCCTTATGGTGATTTTAGTGGTCTTAGACAATCTTAGAAAGCTCTCTAAGTGGTAGCTGTGGAGAGCAGCCGTCAGGCTTAGTCCAGAAGGAGTGTAAAGCAGCTTGTTTTACCAGTACTTAAACTTATGGTATAGGTTGAGTGAAAAAGAACCACACAGTGTAGTTATAAAAATATGTATTTATTATAAACACTCACTAACACATTGCAATATCTCCTACCAGGAGATATAAACACAATACACAAAAATACTTTGGAAATAGAACACGTAAGTAGCACAAATACACAGTGGTCTCCAGGGGAAGACTAAACCATATACTAAAATAGTGGAATGCGAACCACAACCTAAGTCGAGAATGGACCCAGAAGACCTAGAAGAGTCGGGGACTCAAGGAACCACCCAAGGTGAGTATCTAGGAACCCCACAGAGGCCGTGTGGAGAGTGGGAACACAACCGCGTGCTCAATGCAAGTCAATAGGTACGTCGTAGTTGCAGTTTTAAAGAAAAAGGACACTTCCCAGCGGACCCTGAAGATACCCCGTGGAAGATGGAAGGTTGGAGGGTCACTCCACCTGTGGATACTCCAGGAACCAGGATACCTTCACCAGGGAAGCTGGGTGCATAGGTGCGAAGTGATGTCGGAAACTGCTGTAGACCACAATGAAGGAATTCAGAAAGATGCAGCTGGCGAAGAAGGTGAAAGAGTCCAGTGGAACCCAAAGGTGGATTCAAGATGAGAGGTACCTGCAAGCAAAGTGTACAGAGTCTATGCCACTCTGGAGTGACCAGGAGGAACGGAAGACGAATGCCCACCGATGTTGGATGAAGTTGCAGTTGTGCGGACCAGGCGCCGCTGTAGAAGACCAGGAGCCGTTCACGAGGTGTCCCACGTCGGATGTCAAGAGCCAGGGGGTCAGTGTCCGGCACCAACAAGGGGCACCAACAAGCGTTAGCAACGGCAACCAACATAGTCATCGAAAAAGGTGCAGTGTCGGGACCAGCAAGTTCCAAGTGACTCATCACGAGCAGGTAAGTTAGAGCAGGCCCGAGCAAGCAGGGGAGCCCACTGGAGCCAAAGAAGACCCTCGAGAGGGTCCATGGGCCGAATGCACAGGAGTCGCAAGAGGACCTCGAACAGCTCATGATGGAGCAGGCTAATTGAAAATTTTTTAACCTCCTAATATTTACGTTAAATAAATTAACACACATGTTCGTCTTAGTGAATAACCAACCATGTATGTTACATGTAAAGGGTTAAAGGTAACACGCTATATATGTGCAAACTAATTTACTTACAATTGTTAACGTGGATAACAGAAGTCTGACAATTGCGTACTAATTAGAATAATAAATGCATGATTTGTGCTTGGAAATAAACGGTGTAGTGGCAAAACAAAGCGTTGGTAAGTAAGGGATGGCTTTATATGTCGCTTTTGCTAGGTAATACCTAATTGGGGTACGTAGAATGACGGGAGGGAAACGAAAAGGCTTATATTCTTTATTCTTAACTCTGTTTTGTTTATCTTTATAATAGTGCGCTTAGGCCTGTTGAGCAGCGAAATAAGATGGCCGCCATGAGTTAGAGTACGCAGGCGCGAGAGGGGTTACGAAAGAAAGAAAAGCCGTGAACAAGAGGGATCATGTGATCATTCCAGAAGCCTGGGATGGAACCGTGGTCAAGGCTGTGATGACCTTATCGCATAAACGTGTGCCAAAGCAAGACAGCAAAAAGCGTGAGAAGTCGCAGTGAATAAATGAATGGACAATAAACTGACCGACTGAAAAGTATCAGAAAAAGATACAGTTTGAAAACCATGAACTAAGGGATGATGTCGTGAACCCGTGGGAAACGACAAAAATATGAACTTGTCACAAAGAACTGGTTGAAACAAGGATATTCATGAGGAGATGTATACTGACCCGAATGGACCAATTAGAGAGAATCTCGCCATAAAGATGTAACATTTTCACTTAGTAAGCTAGTATTAGGGTATAAGAAGACCTACTCTTAGAGGGGAGGGGGTTAGCTGCTGTTGGTTGTTAGCTGCTATTACTGCTGTTGCTATTTTATATTTTTGATTGAGCATGAGACGCTGCTATTGGAGAACCTTTTTAATCCTAAAAGATTTTTCCATTTAAACTATTAGATTTTTATTCTTAAATTACTAAAAAGGGAAAGGAACGAGAAGGCCTGTTTTCCAGGACAGATAGATGGATCCTTCGGAAGTTCTTGCTGTGACGAACTTTATTTTTCCATCTAATAGGTATGCATTGCAATTTCAATTTATTCTTATAATGATGCTAAATGTAATAATCTGAATAATACATTTGAAACTTATTCATGCTTTTAAACTTTATATAAACTTTATTATCTTTAAACAATGAGTCAGTGGTTCTTTAGCTCAATGATAAATGTAAATGTTTAAAGGTTTATAGTGGTTGAGCTGGTCTTAATCACCATCAACTGATTCCTACTAGTTGGTCCATCGACCAATGAGCGGAATACTTTAGAGCTTGAGAAGTGTAATGTCTTCTTTATAAAAAGGTATCCCGTCTCCTTCCAGCATATCATTTAACTGTTTTTCTCCTAGGTAAGAACGGATGAAATCCAGGGAATAAATGAGCGAGTGAATGTATATGCGGTGTTATGGGCCCCACCGTCATATGGATATAGTTGTGTTTAAGAGGAATATTTGCACCTGGACGTCCAAAGACATATAGGAGAAGAAATGTTATTGATAGCGCTGGATCACTCACCAAAGGATAAAGGCCCATGGTGCAAAGGATGCGGTGCAGGTGAAGATCTTGGCTGCAGGAGATGCTTGAGGCTGGACCTTCTTGGAGCCCGAAGATCTCTGGAGGAGAGAGTCAACAAGCCTTAGCAACGGCAAGTCGACGCGGTGCACGACGAGGAATACTGGCTTCAAACTTGCTATGAAGACAGTGCAGACCTCGGGGCAGTTGCAGAACCACCACCTGTGTTGCTGAACCTTTTTGAGTCCGTAGGAGCTCAGGAGCAGCAGACCGGTCAGCTTTATTGCGGTGCCTGCAGATGCAGGGGAGTGACTCCTCCACTCCAAGGGAGATTCCTTCGGGTGTCTTGGATGTCCACAGGCCTTGTGAAGAGCCTGTATGGAGCATAGGCACAGACGTTGCAGAAGACTGGCAGGACGACGAGACCAGGAGCAGCAGGAGTCTTCCCAGTTGCGCTCTCGGTTCCCAAAGCGAAGTCCAGCAAAGTCCAAAGGGCCCATACAGTTGAAGTTGAAGTGGTTTCGGATCTGAATCTTGTCCCACGACGAATCTATGGACCCACCACAGGTAAGCCCTTAAGTACCCTTAGGAAAGGGTTGGGACGATTCAGGGGTCCCTCCCAGAGGAGGGGCTGGACAGTGGGGGGGGGATACTCCCATGTTCTTTGTCCAGTTTCGCGCCAGAGCCAATGGCTCCCTGAACTGGTTTCAACTGGAATATGCAAGGAGGGCACCAAATGTGCAGGCATCCCTACCCTGTCCCAATACACTGAATCCTGTCTGGGAGGAGGTCACACCTCCCTGTGGCAGGAAATCTATTGTCCTGCCTTCCCCTGCTCAAGCTTGGCTCAGCAGCAGGAGGGAGAATCGTGTTTCTGGTCGGCAGCAGCCATAGGTTGCTGTCCCGGTCTAGAAGACTGGTACCAGGAGCACTGAGGGCCTCCCGGACGAGCTTTACAAAACGGTGTGGGAGGTATAATTCCAACACATTTGATACCAAACACGACAGGGTTCGTTACAGCCAGTTTAGAGATAGCCATCGCGTAATGATGCATGGTCACTCTATGTATCGTAATGGCTGATGAACTTACAACCCGGGAGAATGGACACGGAGGGTCGTAGGGTTGTCCTACTCATGCAGGGGCACCCTCGCACTTAGTACCGAGCACCCTGCCTTCAGGATTGAAAGGCCTGCCTTAGGGGTGACTTATAGGTTATAAGTGTAGTGACCTCAGATATAAGGGAAATTATATCTGCCGTAAGTGGTGCTAGCACCAGCTTACACAGGCTGCAGTGGCAGGCCCGTGTTACACTTTGAGTAGTCTCTCATGGTTGGCATAATACATGCTTCAGCCCATGGGAGACCCCTGGTGTAACTGTGCCCTGGGTACCTTAGTACCATATACTAGGGACTTACAAGGGTACACCAGTAGCCAATCTGGAGTGTACCTAAGTACTCACCATGTCCAATTTAGGGAAGAAGCACAGAGACTGGGGTCCTGATTAGCAAGATCCCAGTCAGACTAGTCAGAAAAACATAGCAACACCAGGCCAAAAGTGGGGGTAACCATGCAGAAGGATCCTACCTTCCTACACACAGCCTCACAAATTCCTATGCATGGACAAAGTACAAAGGGCAAGATGTACTGGATGTGGGCTATGCACTGCAGCGGATGGGTAACCAGTGAGTGGAGATTTGATGCCAGGCATTATTCTCTGACTCGATGTAACATTACCCCGTGTTTGCGCCTGCTTCAAATACATGTTAGTTTTTACAAAAAGCCCAATCTGGCTCTCTTAGTTTTTTTGTTTTTTTAAAAATATCTTTATTTGCATTTTGTCAAACAACCAGGTTACAGAGGACATAAATTAAAGAGGAAAGGAGGGGGAAGGGGAAAGGGGGGGACAGGTGATTGATCGTGCACGGATGGAATAATATGCAAATAACCCTGGCTCTCTTAGTTGATCAAGCTTTACATAAAAACCCATGGGTGTGTGGACTAATCCCCCCAAAGGAAGCACCATTGATGCCAAAGTGACACAAAGCAGTTGTGGCACTGTGAAAAGGTCACCTTTACAGCGCAAAACACCTTTGCACCTAGACAGCATGCACCCTTTTCGTGTTACCTTGCAACATTTTGCGTTGTGCTAGCACCAACACAAAGCCATAATAAATCCAGCCCCATGTGCTCTGTAAAACAGCCAGACACTACTGTGCAAATCGGCACAATTTCAAAAAGCTACATTTTTACAAGTTGGGCTAGGAAGCCCCTATATATGCCATTCTTGTAACATTTTTCTAATTAAGGAAAATCAAAACTATGAGTAAGCGGGTTTTTAGAATGTCTCGAGAATGTTTTCTAGAAATAGTGCTGACTTTCTTCAGTTTAGAAATGCTTTATTGAATATTATAGCAGAATGCATCATAACATAATATAGAAATTAATGTTAGTCTGTATTTGAGACAATATCAGATATGTACAATATTAAACCAATATTAAACCAGCGCCTTGAGACCCTCACGGGTGAGTAGCACGCTTACAATTCCCTGATTGATTGATTGAAGTCATTGCAAATCAAATGCAGTATAATTTGTACTCAGCATTAATTATGAACAATAGCATTTTATTCATTTTTAAAGAGGTTAAAGAGGTAGAAAAATGAAGACATAGGAAAGGAAGAAGAAAGGAATGGGAAAAGAATGAGAGATAGCCTATAGATTGAGAGAATGACAATTAAATGCAAAAACAGCTAGTAACATGTTCAGCCCCTACATAGGAAATAAGAAAAATCAGAGAGGCTTCTATGTTACAATTGCATTGGTAGGTTTTACATAGGTATTAGATAGGAAAGCAGAAAATGGCAACCAGAACAGAGCTCTTTTGACAAATTGTTCAGTGGAGTGTACATTTGCTCTATCTAAATGATGCACATGGCATAACGTATTCCACCATCTCTTAAAGGTGATGTTACTAGTGTAATTTCAACTAGACGAAATAATTTGTATCACAATTGCAATCAATAAATCAACAAATTTCCTTACCATGACATTGTTGAGCCCAATGTCAGATGCGCCTCCTAAAAAAATATGGTTTGTATCAAATGAAAAGTGACAGAACAGATATACGTAATCTTGTCCCAAATCTGTAACCGAAATAGTCTAACCTTCGGACAATTGAAAAACATACATAAAAGGTCACTGTTTTCAACATTACAGGACCAGCATTTAGTATCAGTCATAACTTACTTTAGATTAAAAAAGTAAAGAAGGGGTAAGGAACAATCTATTATAAAAGAAATATGATGTCTGGGTGGTACTCGCAGAATGGGAAGGGGGGTGAATTTTTGACCAAATTTTATTCCAAATATGAATTGAAAATGAGCGGTGTAAATCAGTTTCCCATTGTAACTCAACAAATGTTTTTGGTCTGGCAGCAGGGCACGAGTCCAGATGTTTATAAGAAACTTTCACTTCAGTGAAAAAAGTAAGATTGGAAGTAATTTCTTGATGAGGTTGAACAGGAGAATGAAGAGAAGCCATTAATTGTGATCCGAGATCCTTAAGTTGTGCATATTGGAATTTATTGTGTGGAGATAAATGAAAAGTCGATTGGAGTTCAGTGCATGAAATAAACCCATTATCTGAGAGAAACTGATCAACTGTAATAATACCCTTCTGTATCCATTCTTTCCAGGAAAGTATTATGTTTTTCAATTTTTTTTTTATTGTACCGTATGGGAGAAAACCTAAAAGACTAGAGTGGTGTAAATATTTTTGTAAGGAGAGTTGGCAAGAAGAACGAGTCAGAGATGGTGGGGAATGAAAAATGGCTAGGCAGGCTTGGTAGGAACAAAAATACTTCTGATGGAGAAGGGGGTTATACTAGTGTGTTCTAACTTACTCCACAAGGTGTGGGAAGATATGCAGTCAGCCGACAAGGAAGTCCATACTTGTTTAAGGGTAAAAGCAGAGTAATATTTATCAATGTTTGGAAAATTAACTCCTCCTTGAGTTTTAGGTTGTTGGAGTCTACGCAAAGAAATGTGTGCTCTCTTTTTATTCCATAAAAACGTTATTAGAATGCTGTTTATTGATTTGGAACATTTGTGGAGCAATTTCACTGGGAGCATGGAAAGATGAAAATGGATAATTGGCAGCATCATCATTTTTATGGTGTCCTGCCTACCCCACCAGGACAAAAATTAAGGCGACCATTTTTCAGACATACTGAGTAGGCCTGGGCAGTAAATTCCGTTCCGCTCGCGGAATTTGGGTAATTTCGCGTTCCGCGGAGAACGCGGAATTGCAAAAAATTCCGCGGCTTTGCAGAATTTTTTGCTTGTTTGCGCTTTCAAAATGCGTGTTCGCGAGATATTTCCCCCCGAGCAAGCAAACAGCGTTCGCGAACAGGAAAAAAGCATCGCGAACGGGCGGAACAAGCAATTCCGCATGTTTGCGGAACTTTTGCGTGCTCGCAGAGATTTTTTACCGTTTCGCGGAGCTTTGCGTAGCGCGACTACGCAAATTCCGTCCACCCCTAACACTGAGTATGTTTTGTTTTAAATTATGTATGTTAATAGAAAGTTTGTCTCTTATTGAGTTAGAATATCTTATATCCAAGCATTTAATATGGTTGGAATTCTATGTAAAGCCAGAAGTCTGGACCATATTTTGAATACAACTATTTAGGAATAATACCTCTGATTTTTCAGTGTTAAGTTTGTATCCAGATACAGCAGAATAGTCTGTCAATAAATGAAAGAATTCAGGGATTGTGTGGACCAGGTCAGACGTGAATAATAAAATATCATCTGCGCATGCTGTAAACTTAACCACAACCTCTTTATGTTTTTATCCTAAAAGGCAGGGGATCTACGTATCTTTTCTAAGAAAGGTTCTAGAGATAAAACAAACAATAATGGTAATAGAGGACAACCCTCTTGAGTACCTCTGTGTAGTTGAAAAAATGAAGCTTGCCGTCCATTAACAAAAATAGAGGTGGAAGGAGAGGAGTAAAGCAGACATATATTTAAAAATTGTTGGACCAAAAACATGCCATTGTAGAGCTCAAGACATATACTCCCAATGAACATGATCAAAAGCCTTCTCTGCATCTAATGAAATTGTTGCGACAGGATCTTTAGATTCGGAGGCTAGGTGAATAATATTCAAAAATGTTCTGGAGTTAACATTAATGTATCTGCCCTTGGCAAATCCTGATTGTTCTATGCCAATTAATTTGGGGATAATGGTATTAAATCGGAGATTTAACATTTTTGCAAACACTTTGCAATCCGTATTGAGTAATAAAAATAGGTCAGTCATTTCCACATTGAGATAAATCCTTACCCTTCTTAGGAATTAAACAGAGCATAGCCTCCAAGAAGGTACCACATATCTTGTTCATGGAGCAAAAATACTGAAATAATAAAAACAATTTTGGAATCAAAAGTGCAGAAAATTGAGAATAAAATTCAACAGAAAAACCATCTGTGTCAGGGGCCTTGTTGTTGGGTAGATTATGGAGGGCAGCTTTAACTTCCGGAATTGAAATATCTGCTACAAGTCAGGAGAGATCAACTGAGTTGTGCTGGGATAGAAGCAAAAAAGTCATTCAGGGCCTCTGTGGATGGAGAAGATTCAGGAGTATAAAGTTGGCTATAGTAGTTCGTGAAGCATTCCAGGATTCTGTGGTCAGTAAGGTGTCTGTTACCCATGTGATTGTGAACCATATTTATTTTAGATTTTTGCTTTTTGACTTTGAGGTAGTTTGCCAGCAATTTACCTGCTCCATTGCGTCTACCATAATATTTAGCACTGATATGTAGAAAAGTCCCACAAACACCTTCAGTAGATTTTCTACTAAATTCCAATCTAGCCTTAGTGAGACAAACTAAAATATTATTATGATTAGAGGAAAAATGTTAATGTTCAAGATCTTTGATATGTTGCAACAAGGCATAAGATTCTTTTAATGCTATCTTTTTCTTAGTTGCCACATAATCAATAATGAAGTCTTTAGCCATAGCCTTAAAGGTATCCCCAAAAAAATTCATATCAGTATCTATAGTTTGGTTAATGGCAAAATAGTCTGTGGCAAAATGTTCAAATTTCTTCACAAAGATGGGATCTTTTAGTAAGGCGTTGCTGAATTGCCAACGTTTGGAATGGATAGCAGTGGACAAGAGAGCTATATCAACAGTGACTGGAGCGTGGTCTGAAATGAGTATTGGGCCAATCACTGCCTTAATTAGGGATTTTAAAATATACTGAGTTGCAAATATATAATCAATTCTAGATCTGGACTGATGTACTGGAGTGTAAAAGGTGAATTCCATGCCAACAGGGTGTATAATTCATGCATCAACCAAACCCCTTGAGATAATGGATTTTTAACACCTTTTTGAATTCTATTCGGTATATACTTGGACTGGGAACTTCTATCTATGAAGGGGTCCATAAGTTGATTACAATCCCCACCTACAATCAGATTATCAGTAGGACAAGAGCATAATGTTTTTGAAAAATTATTCCAGACCTGAAAATCCACGCCAGTGGGGCCCTACACATTGGAAATGGAAAGCGGTATATTATTCACTTTGAGGGTCACAAGAAGCCATCTGCCCTTACTATCAGTAATGGTGAAGCCAGTAATGGTGAAGCAAGAAGCCAGGCGCACCTGCAGACGCCTGGAGAAGAACTGGAGAAACACCAAGACTACCGAAAACTACTCCACCTACAAGGAAGCCATGACGGACTACCACAAGCAAATCAGAACCACCAAGAGGAATTTCATCCACAACAAAATCCTCGCCAACTCCAAGGAACTCTTCAGTGTCATTGAGGAATACACCAACCCACGCAGCGAAGCCACAGATATCACCCCGTCCCAAGACCTCTGCGACAAGCTTGGAACCTACCTCCACCACAAGATCAAAAACCTCTATGACAACTTCGTCGACCATCCACCAGACACCACAGCTGGCCCCCCGCCCTCCAGAGACACCAGCCAGCCAACCATCTCCAACTGGACACCGATCACGACCGAAGACACCACCTCGACCATGAACGGCATCCACTCGGGGGCCCCCACCGACCCCGGCCCTCCTCACATCTATCACAGAGCCGCGGCCGCCATCGCACCCAAATTACAATGCACCATCAACACCACCTTCACAACAGGCACCTTCCCGGACGACTGGAAGCGCGCAGAGGTCAGGCCCCTGCTCAAGAAGCCCACAGCTGACCCCACCGACCTCAAGAACTACAGGCCCATCTCGCTCCTCCCCTTCGCAGCCAAAGTTGCAGAGAAAACAGTCAACAAGGAACTGACACGATTCATCGAAGAGAACGCCATCCTCAACCCATCCCAATCCGGATTCAGAAGCAACCACAGCACCGAGACTGCCCTACTCGCTGCCACAGACGACATCCGCACCCTCCTGGACCAAGGGCACTCCGCAGCCCTCATCCTACTCGACCTTTCAGCGGCCTTCGACACCGTCTCCCACCGCACACTAGTCGCCAGACTACACAACGCCTGCATACAAGGAACAGCCCTGGACTGGATCCAATCATTCCTCACCGGAATAAGCCAAAGGATCAGAACACCACCCTTTCTCTCCGACCCCACGAAAATCACCTGCGGAGTCCCACAGGGGTCATCACTGAGCCCGAATCTCTTCAACATCTACACGGCCCCCCTCGCAGCCATCGTCCGACAACACGGCCTCAACATCGTATCCTATGCGGACGACACCCAGCTCATCCTCTCCCTCACCAAACACCCCACCACCGCCAAACTCAACTTCCAGAAAGGAATGCAAGACGTCGCAGTCTGGATGAACAACAGCTGCCTGAAGCTCAACGCCGAGAAGACAGAAGTCCTCGTCCTTGGAACAACCCCTTCAGCATGGGACAACACCTGGTGGCCGACCGCCCTCGGAAGCCCACCAACCCCCGCAGACCACGCCAAAAACCTCGGCATCGTACTCGACTCATCACTCACCAAGAACCGACAGGTCAACGCCGTCACCTCCAGCTGCTTCAACACCCTCCGCATCCTCCGCAAGACCTTCAAATGGATCCCCCCTGAGTCAAGGAAGACAGTCACCCACGCACTCATCACCAGCAGACTAGACTATGGAAACGCACTCTACGCCGGCATAAACAAGTCCCTACTCCGCAAACTACAGACAATACAGAACCCAGCCGCCAGACTCGTCCTCGGCATCCCCCGGCATGCACACATCTACCAACACCTACGAAGACTCCACTGGTTCCCCGTGGAGAAAAGAATCATCTTTAAAATCCTCACCAACGCCTACACAACAACGGACCCAAATACCTCAACGACAGAATCAACTTCCACGTACCCAAAAGAAACCTCCGATCCTCCAACCTCGCACTGGCCAAAACCCCGCGCATCCATGGAGCAAGAGCAGGCAGAAGATCCTTCTCTCACATTGCAGCTAAGACCTGGAACGAGCTACCGGCAGACATCAGACGCGCCCCTTCCCTGAACATCTTCAGGAAGACCCTCAAGACCTGGCTCTTCGGCTAAACAGACCTGCGGACCCCCCCTCCCCTCAGCGCCTTGAGACCCTCACGGGTGAGTAGCGCGCTTACAATTCCCAGATTGATTGATTGATATATCCAAAGGATTTATGAAACAAAATGAGGACACCATTCTTATTATTGCAACACCGGAACACATAACATGTCTCACCTATTGTTTCTTCAGTGAAGCAATTTTTTTTTCTCCATAAGATGTGTTTCTTGGAGGAGAGCAATTTGGTACTTTAGTCTAGATAAATGTGTGAGAACTCTTTGTATTTTTATAGGATTGCAGAGACCTTTCACATTCCATGAAACCAGGTAAAGATTATTCAGAAGATAACATCAGGATAAGAGAAATTTAACAATATGATCACACATACTTACAAAAACAAAACTTGAATAATATATATACAAATGAAGCTAAAGAATAAATATGCAAATAGGATAGAGACGGAAACAATTGATAATATACAAATGAGGCTAAAGGTTAAATATGCAAAGAGGATAGCGACGGAAACAATTGAGAAGGAAAAAGAACACAGTAGAGGAGACAGTAACACTCCCCATATTACTTGTAGAGAAGATGGCAAAAGCCAATAGGCTATAGCCAATAAAAACAGAAGGTGAGAATGAAATACTAAGAACTGGAGAGGGTGGATTGAAAAACAAAAGATGACCAGCCACAGGACGATCCTCCGTGAAAATAAAAGAAAGGGATAAGTATGTAAAAGATGTACTTGTGGGAACATAGTAGATATTTAACAATATAAACTGCGTACATACAATGAGAAAGAAAAAGAAACAAATATATAACCACTTTCCAAACAGAAGGAAATAAACAAATATATTAATGGGTGTAACTGTGGGAGATCAAAAAGACATAGAACACTTGTCCAAGCCATTTTGGCCGCTATATCCTGAGCGTCGCTTATTCTTTGCTCCACCTCAGAAACCCTAAACTCTAAACTAGACCATTTCTCATCCATTCTCTGAAGAGTTGTATTCCTTTCCACAATGAATGGTTTTAAGTTCTTAATTTCATCCATGATACCAATAACGTTAAGGGCAATGGGGATTTTGTTGGAGAAGTTAGATCCTTTTTTGGCCGTTTGTTGGTAGTGCCAGTTAAGTCTTTGTGTGGAGTAGTCGAGTAAGGAGGAGAGACAAATGATTTACATGTTGACAGCATAACCATGTCTGATGAATGAACTGCCAGTATTTTAAAAGAAATAGGCAGTATTTAATAATTATACTGATGAGAAGGAAAGCTATGAGTCAAAAAGGAAAGTTCTAAATATATTACACCCAACAATTGTGGATTCAGTGATAGGTGGAACTTTAGGGGTCAATAAAGGCCATATTGATGCATGCTAGCTGCAGCCTCTCTTGTGCAACAGCAATGACACAGAGAGCTCTCCTAACAATAATCTATAAAACATCTGCAACAGCAAGCTGGAGTGTAAAGCATAACGAAGAAGGAAAAACTTGCAGATGGGAAGGCAGTTTCAGGAGCATCCAAGAAAATGCAGACAACTCACCCCTCCATCCCCCCAAAAAATAGGGAGAAATCCCCTCACAGCTTGAAACACGAAGAGAATGCAATTTTTTTAAATGGTGGCCGCAGCGGGCCTGTGGGGGAGCGGCCGAGCAGGTAAATCGTTTAAAACTGACCTAAAAGGTCTGAAAACTTACCATGCCGCTCCCCCAGGATCCTGACACTGCAGCGACCAGTCCGTTGTTGCCAGGAAGGTCATGAGGCACCGCAAATCCGTGACGGAGGACCGAGCGAGCTGGAGAGTTGAGCCCCGGTGGCATCTTGTTTGTGCTTCGACCGCACACCTTACTTACTTTCTTCAACCAGTTTTGAAACCAGTTTTTCAAATACTGCCCCTAGCTGGCTTCCACCAGTAATTACTTTCTGTAGTAACTTCCTTAACTCAGGGGAAGAGGTGTGGAAAATCTAAACGGCTCACAGGTTAGAAAGCTTCTCACGAATAATGGGCTTCGTTCCTCTCTTGGCAGCTCCCACTCAGGACAGATGGTCCCTGAGTAAAGTAGGAGACACAGAAAGGGCTGCCAGATATCCCCCCCTTATGTTTAGTAAACAGGTGGCAAGAGAAAGGGATCCTAATCTCAGCTCAGTTTCTTTTGTGATCGCAGCCACATGTGACAATGGAACTAATCTAGGGAATCCATTTGAAGAAAGGGGATCAGTGAAAAATCTAGGCACCTCACACCATGGCAGAGATAGAATGGGGATTTCTAGAAGTGAAATGTCACTCTTTGATCTTGAATGGGATAGATTGGAATCGTAGGGTCAGATGCAGGGATGGAACTAAGAAGACCAGCAAGATAAGCTCCTCCATAGCTCTCTGTCACTATTTTGGAGAACTGGCCATTAAGGATAGGAAGGGCTGTGAAAGATAGGAGGGGATTATCTGGAAATTTCACTAAGAAAGGTTTAGAGAAATTCTTCAGTCACTACTGGCTTAGTTTTAAAAATTACTGAATCCATCACCTTGAAGTCAATATGCTGCTAAAAGCCAAGAAGGCAAGAAAAATAGAGAACTGTACTTTAGTTCCCCTGAATGTTAAACTTTAAAGCATAATCTGAGAACCATGGAAACTGGACTCTTGTTCACAGCACAAGGAGAGGGTAGATGAAGATATATCAACGAGTGTCTACTGCTCTTGTCTAACTATTCCCTAAGCTAGGAAGAAGAGAGAGTCCCATGAACAGAGTCAACTCCAACATCTTGGAGAAAACCAGCAGGTCTAGTTGGAACTGGACTTTTGGTTGTGGTGTTGAAGGACGCCCTAGGAGCAGTCCCAGACATTTTGGAGACAATTGTTGTTACAGGATAAAGATAATGAATTTTTTCAAAGCTGGAAATTAGAAACATTTTGGATTTTGGAAGACCGGGACAAGCAGGCATACCTACTCCAAAAATACACACTATTGTCAGTTACCATTTCCTGCTTTGCACCAATGGAGAGCAAAGCTTGAGGCTATTTCAGGACTGCAGGATGATGGCATTGAAACTCATCCTCCAGCCTTGCTATGCTAAAGGATTTTGCCAGCAGAAAAGGTTTTTAAATACAAAAGGTAAACCTATTGATCTGGATGAATCAACCACCTGTACTCGATGCACACTTCATTAGCAGTCAGTTGTAAATGAAGTTGAGTGCCAGTCCTCCATAGAATTTGATTGGGGTGAGTCAGAACACCTAATCTGGCCTTGTTTCATTAGCGATCCCTTTAAGCAAATGTTGTCATCTTTGTAGTCATTCCATTGTATTCATTTTTAGGTCTGGTTCCAGCCAATACTTTTTGTTATAAATAAAAATATATATAATATAGATACTTACAGGGATTTCAATCGTCCCTCTTTATCCATTCGTCTGTTGTAGTGTCATTCACATTTTGCTTCCGCACATCACATCATAGAGCATGAGGCAAAAGGTCATCTCACTTCAGCCTTTGGCTTACATGACAGCATTCTGCTCTTGTTTTTAAAATATGCACATCCGTACAAGTCCTCTTCAATGCAAGGGACTACTGGTGCAATGTGTGCTTCAACATAAAAAATATACATTTGGCTTTTAGACAATGATTGTTTTCATACAATGCATACCTTCATATAAGAACAATTCACAAACAAAATAAGCATTGGCAAAGCCAAAAGGTTAGCAGTCAAATCCAGACCTATTAACTTTGCCAATGCTGGTTACTAAATTGGTTTGCTAGTTGTAACATATTAATGAATGATGTATTATACTGTTGTTCATACATTACATGTATACTCTCTAAGTAAGGCCTTGCTGCTTGCATAAGCTGCAAAGGATGAGATGTGGATTATTCTCGGATACCAAAGTTTAATACTCTGTGGTAAATTGCATCTCATATTAAGAGCGTTAGGAATTTTCTCTCCACTTTAGTTTCCCAACCCAGTTTCCTACACTCTTGATTTCATTCTTTGGATAAGGACTTGTGTGTCCCCTAGCTACCACAAAATATTAGTTGAAGAATTAAATGTCCCCATTGTAACGGGAATGTCCACTGCATGGTTTTGGGAATATTCATCCTTCTCACAAGTTACTCTAATGCAAGTCTCCACTGTGTTTTTTATTTATCTGGTGTCAATGTGAATGACCATCATGCATGCACACTGATGGCTACTTAGAATAATTGGTATATGTTAGACCTGTCAGCCTTGGGATGGTCTTCACCCAAACGTTTTGCCCCTCTTCCTCCATTTTGCGGAACTTATTTTTGTTGGCCTTTGGACTCTGTGCACTTTACCACTGCTAGCCAGTGCTAAAGTGCTTATGCTCACTCCCCTAAAACATGGTTAAATTGACCTATAGCCAAGTGGCTTAGTTAGTTTACTTATAAACCCCTTGTAAAGTGGTAAACCACATACCCAGGGCCTGTAAATTGAATGCTAACTGTGGGCATGTAGCACTTATTGTGCCACTCACTTAAGTAGTGCCTTGGAACTTGTCCCAGGCCTGCCATGGTAGCTGAAATGGTAATAAAACCCCTTACCAAGACTTAAGCTCCCCTTTATTACATATCTCACCCCTAAGGTAGGCCTAGGTAGTCCATAGGGCAGAGTGCCTTATAATAGAAAGGTTGGGCATGTACTTTTTAGTTTTACATACCCTGGTAGTGAAAAACACCTAAATTCATTTTTCACTGCTGTGAGGCCCACCCCTCCTATAGAATAACATTAGGGATTCCTTATTACATTTAATAAGCAGAAATTTCCAATTGGGAGCAGATAGCAATGTCATGTTTGGTGTCATTGGAATTGCAATGAAAAACCCTACTGAATGGTAAAGTCGGGTTTCTGATTACAATTTTGAAAATGCCACTTTTAGAGATTTGAAATTTTTCTGCAAAGCCCTTTTGTGCCTGCAGTCTGTCTTGGGTCACATGACTGGGTGTAACTGACAACTATACTTTGTGAATTCCTCCCAGACAGTCACACACTAGAGGGATTAGGTGTGCCACAATGGGACATCTGCTGGCAAGATGTGGGGGGGGGGAGCTGATCACAGCCCCACTTGCAACTGAATAGGGAGTGCTCTGCCTACACGCAAAGGACCTATCGCTTTCACATTCTTACTGCAGCCAGCTTTGAACCAGGTCAAGGGAGCCAGGAAATTCCATGCACTTCAAAGCCACTGCCTAGGAGTTTCTTAAAACATTCCAGAAGGAGGGCACCAGGGTATAAATATTGGGCCTCAGACACCTACTCTTCAATACACTTCTGGACCTGTGGATACTCTGCCAAGAAGAAGGACTGCTGTACTGCTGAAAGGACTAACACTCTGCTGACTGCTGCTCTGAAGGACTGCTGCCCTGCTATGCCGACCTTCTGCCTGCTGCCCTCTTGCCTGGGTGGGAAGGATTGGGCCTCCATCTGTTGAACCCAGGACCACCAGAGTGACATCAATGACTAGTTGTCTGGCTTCCGGACTTGAGCCTCAGGGACAGAAGGCTCCAATAACCTTGAACCAGCACCTGGACTCCGCCATCTGTCAGTCTACCCAGCCAAGTGGTGCAACCCCAGTCCTGGACCCTAGGAAGTGGGCCTAAGGGGCTTTGCCTGCCTTTGTGACTACAGTGGAACTGGTGCATCTCCCCTGCTGCGGGGCAAAACCCCGAGCAGAACCATCACATCGCTGCTGCTGCATGGATCGGAACTGCCGCAAAGATCTGCATTGCATCGCAACCCGTTGCCCCATCAGAACCGACGATTCAGGCCGCATCTTCAGACTGTTCCCTCGCATCCCTTGTCAACTGCAGCCCTGACGCTGCCAGCAGACTCTGTATCGCAGCCTCACTGCTCCTTGGAAGGCGACTCATCACCCAGACTGCGCAACCCATCCTTAACACCTGACTTCACACCACAAGCTCTAGTTGACGGGATCCTTGAAGATGATGCAGGACCTCGCATCGCAGCCTCGCTGCACCTCATAACCAACGCATCGCTTCAGCTTCATGATGCGGATCCTTGCAATGCTCTGCAGACCAGGATTTAAGGTACTTTGCTCAGTTGGCCTAACTGGGTCCCTGTAGCCGTCCCGTGCTCCCTCATGGTTGACCTGAATTTGCGTCTTTGTACTGGTCCAGTGAGTCCAGAGATCTACAGTTGACACTTTGTTATTTTTGTCGCTAGTTTCACTAAAATCTTTAAAATTGCATATCTTCGCTTCTACTAATTTGATTTTTGTCATTTTAGCCTTGTTTTATTTATTAAAAATGACTCTATTCTTTCAGTCTGGTATGTAATACTTTTTGTGTGGTGTTTGACTTTACTGCTGTTTAAAGTGTTGCACAAATACTTTACACGTTGCTCCTAAGGTAAGCCTGACTGCTCTGTGCCAAGCTACCAGGAGACTGAGCACAGGTTACTTTTGGATTTGCTTGTGCCTTATCCTGACAAGGATTGTGTTTTTTAATCATGGTCACAGATCAGGCCTTTTACCATGTTCCCTCTAGAGTTCTACCAAAGTGTTATGCTGCTCAGTCCCCTTCTACATACCGTGTGCCTGGATGGCACATATGTTTAACATAGGTATATAGTACTATCAGTGGAGTGAGAGTATTTTATGACTGTTGGTTAGTGAAATTCGCCCGCGATTTACCCTGCAGGCAAGTTGTACAAAATGGGGTCAGAGGTAGCCTGCCATATTATAATTGCCTATTGCTACAATTCCTGAGGCTTCTGTGTGGAAACATACTCTGCAGTGCGGAAGGAAGGAGACAGGACTCCCTTTAGATGTGCAAAAGCCTTCTTCTGCCTTTCATCACTGGGGGACGGAGTGTGCCAGCTAAAAAAAAACGAGGGATACACAAAATGAAGGAGCCACCTCAAACTAGTTCCAGAACAGCACATGTGAAGTACACAAATCATGTTGGAGAAAAGAGAAGCACTGAAACTGCTAGCCAGTGCCAGACTTCTTACTATTCGGTGTAGGTGAGACCCTGCAGATTGTTGGGGGAACATCTAAGATCCACGGCTGGTGTGCTTGACAGGCTCCAAGGGGTGAGGGGACATCAGCTGAAGACGTTTGCAACTATCGATTGGAATAAGTTGTGCGTTTGCCTTGGTAAAGTAGTCTGCCTGGCATGGGGCAAGAGGTACTCCTGCAGGAAGGGTCTGCCCAGAGATAGAAGCCCACCTGCAACTGCCTCTCAGAGAGGACAGGAGCAGCTGCCAAGCAGAGCAGACTGACACTGAAGAAATTGACAACTTGCAGTTAGAACATACTCTAAGCTTCCTACCATATTGTAACTGGTTATCCTCACTGGATCTGAAGATGTTTCTCAGTCCCCTCCCTGGCCTGGGAGTAGTCAGAGCGGTGGTCAGTGTGGACCAACTGAGGATGCATTTTGCAAGAGATAGTGCTAAATGCAACAGAACACAAATAGCAAGTGCAAGTGTCCGCTTGCTAAACGTGTTCTTGGGGTAGATTTTACCCCCTAAATTACTCTTAATTAGGCAAGTAGGCGTAATTGCGTAATCATCGGTAATTCCACGTCAAAGTGTAACAAAGTGTAATTGAGATTCTGCCAAGGACTAGTGCTGATGCGAGAATTGGGTAGTTTTTGAAAACAGACAGGGCTGTGCATACATTAAAATCCATATGAATACAACTTTAGATACCGGTGCAGATATCAGGAAATAGATAACTGGAGGCAGGAAGTCCATGCAAATTAGATTCCTTTCCATATTTGTGAATTATCCACACTGAAAAAAGATGGCACCAAGGGCATAAAAGACAGCGATAACTAAGATGATAATACTTCTCAGATGTCTAGATTTGTTTCAATGCAGCATGTTCCCAATTCCCCATACACACCGCAAACTGTTAAACACAGCCATAACAAGCTTACTATGAGGTAAGAAAACAAGCAGTGTGAAAATGTAGGCTTTCCAATGTTCATACAAAGAGGAGTGGGGTCCTGAGAATACCTGATCCAGAAGCTGCCTCAGGCTGCTGAGTTGCAATTTGCAGGGGGCTGGGATGAAGAAGAATTAAGTGTAGACAAAGAACTACTGGGAGGGATATCACAAGACGTGGACTTGGCAGCAAACTTGTTTGACACAAGTAATACCCATATAATGAATATGGTGACACATGTAGCTCTGGGTAGAACCAGAACGTAAACAGCTTGACAAAGCAATAGGCATGTCAAGATGGAGAGAAGGAAAGTGTGTAATAGTGGGTGATCTTTAGGAAATTGGGGCACTGAGTCGAGAGAAAGCAGTTCTTTCTGCATAGAACATACAAACCATCAGTGATACTACATAAGATAGGCCATACAAAATGAACTGATCGCCCTAAATGTAAACAATTATAAGTGATTGTTAAACATGGGTTTTCTGGTTGGCAGAGAATGCACCCTGTCCAAGCAGGAGCCACAGTCCTAGCCAGGGTAGTCACTACACAACCAAAATTATCCTGTACTGTCCCTCTGGTAGCTTGGCACAGAGTGGTCAGGCTTAACTTAGAGGCAATGTGTAAAGTATTTGTGCAGCACTTAAATAGTTAAACAGTGAGAACACCTCAAAAAGACTCCACAACAGTTAAGAAAAATAAAGTATGACTACAAATAAAACAAGACGAAAATGAAGAAAATCCAATATGTATGAGTTGAGACTTGAATTTTGAAGGAATAAATGTCAAAGTAGCGCTTAGAAGCAAATAGCGCTTAAAGGGTTAGCTGGTCACGTCAGACCGGAACAAAGTCAAGAGTTCAGGCCGACTGCGAGGGAGCGCGGGCCGGATACAGGGAATAGGACTCTTTGCAACGAATGCGCTTTTCACGCATTCCATTACAACACGGTCGTTACAACGACCGCGTTGTTTCAGCGCGAACCATTACATCGCAAGTCGTTTCAACGACTTGCTGTAGGTGGCGCGCTGGACTTAGGAATAGTATTATTTACTATTCCTACTCCCGTTTGTGCAACAGCAGGGAAGATGTTGGATTGTAAATCCATCATCCGGCCTGCCCCCTACAGCAAGTCATTGAAACGACTTGCGATGTACTGGTACGCGTGGTAACAACGAGGTCGTTGTAACGACCGCGTTGTAAATGAACCACGTTGTACCGACAGCGTTGTAAACGCTGTTTCCCGATACAGGGGCCCACTAAGGTCTACTGAACATAAGTACCTTGATCCAAGGTCCACGTCGACAGAGATGGGGTGCAGCCGAGCGATGCTTTGGTGATCCCCAATGCAGCAGCGGTGATGCGACGAGGGCCGTGAGCGAAGTGTCGGTTCCAGAGTGAGGCGAGTCCGAGTGCAATGAGGCGTCTCCAGGTGCAATGCCCCGATTCCAGCGACAGCAGACAATACGTCGATAACACTGCAGCAGACCCTTAGGCCCATGTCCAAGGATCCAAGACTTGGTTGGCACCTCTTGGTAGGACACTCACCAGCCAATGAGCTCAAGGATTGGAAAAGGATAGTTCTAAGTCTTTTGTGTCCCTGAGACTTAGGCAACAGGAGGCAAGCCAGCAAGCACTTGGAGTCACTCTGGGTTCTAGTGATGCAGATCCAGTCCTTCTCACCCAGGCAGCAGCAGGGCAAAATAGCAAGGCAAGAGTTCAGCAAACAGCAGATCCAGCAGAGTGGCAGTCCTTTAGCAGCACAGCGGTTCCTCTTTTTCTTGGCAGAGTGGTCACAGGTGCAGAAGTGTACTAAATTGTTAGGGTCAGACACCCAGGCCCTCATTTATGGGGATTTGGCGTAGGGCAGATCAACAAGTCAGCTTGCTGCGCTGCCTACGGCAAAGTGAAAGGGCAGGAATGCACCATATTTATGCAATATGGTTTCCTATCCTTTCCCCCTGCGCTGGCACCATTTCAGCAGCGTTGCACCAATCCAGGCACCCTTGCACCATGTTGTAAGGGTGCCTCTGTGGTTTGCATGATTCTTTTTGTGCAGTAAGGGGTAATTCCTGCACAGAAACAATCCAAAGAGGTGTTTTCCTCTTTCTATGTGTGCTGCATTCTAAAGAGGAAAAACTAGTAGAAAGAAAGTTATTTCTCCTCGCTAAGCCTCACCTCGAGAGGCATAAAGTTTTTGGTGCTTCCCCAAGTTTACATGCTCTCGTAAATCTGGGGAAGTGTCGAAATCCGTGGGTGTTGCTTGGGAAAACCCACCACAACGCTCATGGAACAACTCCAGAGCGCAGAGTAAGGCAACGCAGCATAGTGGCTTTGCGTGGCCTCATAGATATGATTTTGTAATTTGGGCCGCCGAAGCGTCACAAAAAGTGATGATCCGGTTATGCAAGGGGCTCGTAAATATGCCTCCCAGTACTGATACCCAAATGTGCCTTTGAACTGGGGGTGACTTCAAAGAAGGGTCTTTGAAGTGCACATAGGTACTTTCTTCCCAGTCCTGGCACCAGACTATCAGTAGGGGCTAATCAGCCCTTTGTGTGGGAACAGGACACTGACTATTGAAGTGTAAGTGCCAGCCCTTCCCTCCCTTCCTGCCCAGGAAGAGCCATCAGTATACAGAATTATGCAGATGGGTACTCAGACACATCTAGCCTTCCTGTGTTTGTGGCTATCTAGATGGAATGCACAAAGTGTCGCTGTCACCCACCCCAGACGTGTATTGGAGACAGGCAGAAAGGCACACAGAGCTTAGAGCAGAGCAATGCCCACTTTCTAAAAGTATATACACAGCAGTAATGCACTCAATATTTTGACAATTAATCTAGTAAAACAAGAATCGTATTTAACCAAAAATTGGTGTGCGTTTTCTGTGCTTAATGCAAAAATAAACTAGGACGTGAGTCTTAGACAGATCGCGCACTACCTGAGAACCCAAACATGGGTGTATTAACTCAATGTAAATCACAGCTTATGAACATCATGTGTGAGTATAAACATGATTAATCTGATACACAGCAAATATTTAAACAAGTTAATCAAATAACAATGCAAAATGATGAAGGAATCCAGCGTGATATCTTCAATCCGATTTAATGAAAAAATACTGTCTTCTTCTGTAACATGAATACATAAATGTAATGTTGCATGTGGACGTGGATATTCAATCCCAATGCATTTCGGGTGTACATACACCCTTCGTCAGGGAAATCTACAAAAAATTAATAAGTCTAATTACATGTAAACAATAAATTTCAATTCACAATGTGTCTTACGCAACATCCGGGAAGGTTACAATGCATCAAAATATAATTGATGAGTAAACTAAAGCGTCAACTACAAAGGCGAAGAACACTGCACCTTAAGCCTGAAAATTGACCACACATGTCAATTTCACTAAGAGAACGATATACAAACAAAGTGTATACATGCGAATAATTCAACAAAATCCACAACCGACGAAACTATGCTTGCTGACATCTAAAATACAGAGAAGGTGAAACACCCGTGAACCATGCAAGCAAGAAAAATTTAAAAACTGAAAGTGAAATCGTAAGTCCAACGGCTTTTAAGTGGTGATGTACGAACCTGTGACTCGTGACAAGACTATTAATGACGTGAAAGCAAGACCTAATGAAATGCGGGCTTACCCACAAATCTTTTTACAGTCGGATCTGTTACGAAGTCGAATGTGAAGAAAGGGCTGTGAAGTTAAAAGAAAATGTAATTGCATTGACCGCTTTACCTCGGTCACGTGATTAATAGAACGAGACAAAAGTAAATGCGACAAGAAAAGAAAAATAGGGTCTAGCTTACCAAATGCCCGGTAATAAACTCGAGTACTATCCCAAGTGAATGATGGCTACGATCGTATTCGCGACCGAAGCATATCAATTCCTGTAAAAAAATATTGTATGTGATGTGACCGGGCTAATTATCTGAAAATCTCCCCAAGACCCCGAGCCGTATAAAACTCACCAGAAGACGTGACCACAGTGCATCAGAACTTCGAACATCCAAATGCTAAAATGATGAAACGTGCAAAGCTCAATGTGAATGAACTATAACTAGTTGCGGAGAGTGCCGTCTCTGCGTGCAATCGTGAAAATAAACATAGGACTAATACTGAAAGATATTTGAATATGAGAGTTCAGAAAATGGCAGACATCTTAACATGGTGATAAATAAACGCAAATCTAAACAAGTTAATCTGATAATGTTGAATAACAATTATTAGAATGTGTAAACACAGTATCTAAACCTATGTTCTTCATTGTGAATGTGCGTGCATACAAAAAATGTATATAAAAATATATAGAAAATATATAAAAAATATACACAATATACAATTGAATACAACGATTTTGTAGTCACACCAAGAAGTATAGTATCCAGTTAAGTGCAAGAAAAAAAGAAGAAAAATCTAATTGGATAACCACGAAGAGAATCTATTTGACATTTAAGAACAATGCAAAATTATGTGTAGAAAAACGAATGTTATATACAATGGGTTATACATGAATTCCTGCCTGTCCAAGTTCAAACAAATTACCAATAATTCGATACTATAACACAAGAATAGTAAAAAATGTGCTGGGAGGAATCCTCATGTGGAGTGAAGTATGAATAACATAGAGAGAAAAGAACAGTGTAGGTGAGAAGACGACTAACCCCTATCTCTATGGTGTGTAATATCGAACCCTTAGTTGTGTGAATAAGTTACAGGAAACACGAGAGCTCCAGTCTGTCATTGAGACCTTTTGGGCACATGGTGTCCAAATACCTAATCCAAAAAGTTTCACGTTGAGTGATGAATTTGGACCTGTCTCTATCACAATAATTTTGCACAGACTCCAGAACGGTGAATTTGAGTTGGGCGATCGTATGGCGTGATTCACTCCAATGTCTAGCCAAGGGGGAAGACATCACCTTAGTTCTAATTCTACTTTTATGTTCAGTGATACGTGTACGGAGAGACCTCTCCGTTTTGCCCACATAAAGTAAACCACACGGACAGCGTATGGCATAAATTACGTAATGCGAATTACAGTTAGCCGTAAATGACAATTTGATCGATTTTCCTGACCAAGGATGTGCAATAGATTTGCCTTGTAAAACATTATTGCAGTGCGAACAATTGTAGCACTTTTGCATCCCTCTTAGTTCTTCCACTTTTTTGTCTTGTTTCTTTTTCAGTATCTCTCTGATATTCTGAGAACGTTTGTAAGCAAAAATTGGAGGATCTTGAAACAAATTACCAAAGTCTGGTTCTGATTGTAATAACTCCCAACGTTTGAGAATAACTTTCTTAATGACGGTGGCTTGTGATGAGAAAACTGATACAAACACATCACGTCTACCTTTAGTGTCTTTTTGCTTTATGAGTAAATCCTTTCTAGGGATGGAAGCAGCTTTTCGAACAGCTATATCAACTACTTCATGGGGGTAGCCCCTCTCTAAAAAACCTTTCTTGAAAGTATGCAGACTGTTTTGGTATTGTGTATGGTCTGAAGTTATGCGCTTAATGCGTAGAAATTGTGAAAGTGGAAGATGTTTCTTAAGCGACTCAGGGTGAAAGCTGGTGTACAGTAATGTATTATTTCGGTCTGTTGGTTTTGTGAAAACCTTAGTACTAATCTGTGAATGATTCAATTCTATCTGCACATCTAGATAAGAAATGGATCGTTTGTCCATGGTATGCGTGAACTGTATTCTAGGGTTCTTATCGTTCAGCTGACTGAGCTTACTTGATAATTCAACCTGTGTGCCCTGCCAGATGAGAAATATATCATCGATATATCGACGATAAAGTAACAAATGTGATGTCCATTCTGGGTCATTCAATATTTGCTCGTGTTCAAACATCATCATGAAGATGTTAGCATAACTAGGTGCCCCGGAAAAACCCATAGATGTTCCTGTGGTTTGTAAAAAGTACCTTTCTTGCCATCTGAAGTAACTATGGAATAGGCAGAACTGTAAAATCTCCAATAAAAAGACTTTCTCAGCTTGTAAATCATCTCTTTGAAGTAATGCCCATTCGACTGCCTCTATTCCCTCTCCATGTGGTATAGAGGTGTACAGAGCTACCACATCTACAGTACATAACCACATTTCTACTCCCGTAGGCAATTTAAGGTCACCCAACAGTGTCAGAAAATGAGTAGTGTCTTGTATGTATGTACTCCCTGTTTGTACAATTGTCTGTAGAAAAAAATCTAGATATTGTCCAAGAGGCTCATGAATCGATCCACAGCCGGAGACTATGGGGCGAAAAGGAGGATCTTTGAGATTCTTATGTATTTTCGGTAACATGTAGATTTCAGGTCTACGTGGGAACCTAACATAAAGAAATTCTAATGTTTTGTCAGATATCCATCCCATGTCTTTGGCATGCGTTAAGATATGTGATAGAACTGCCTGAAACTCTGAAGTTGGATCTTTATCCAACGGCAAGTATGTAGTATCATCAGAAAGCATACTTTCAATCTTTGCTTCATAGAAATCACGATTCATGACAACTAGCGCCTTTATCTGCTTGAGAAAAAACAATGGAACTATTGTTGCGTAAATCTCTAAGTGCCTTCCTGTCAGTAGGGGTCAAATTATGTTTCTTTCTGGATGGTGATTGTAACCGTGATAAATCTTTTTGAACAAGAGTCTCACAGGTGTCTAAAACCTTGTGTGTGATTGGAGCTAAGAACGTACTTTTTGGTTTAAACTCCCTAAATTCTGATGTATCTGAATCTTTGAAGGCTGGTTCTCTGTTACTAAAGAAATACTGTAACCTAAGTTTTCTCATGAATTTGTATAAGTCAATCTCAGTATTCAAAGAATTAGTGTGAAAAGTAGGTACAAAAGTAGTTCCTTTGTTGAGAAGGCATAATTGAGCTTCAGATAGCTGTACAGTTGAAATATTAACCACTAGTGTTTCTTCGTTCTGCGACCTGAGCTCGCTGTTTTTACCGCCTCCGCGGCCTCTGCGTTATTCTCAAACGTTGGGAGTTATTACAATCAGAACCAGACTTTGGTCATTTGTTTCAAGATCCTCCAATTTTTGCTTACAAACGTTCTCAGAATATCAGAGAGATACTGAAAAAGAAACAAGACAAAAAAGTGGAAGAACTAAGAGGGTTGCAAAAGTGCTACAATTGTTCGCACTGCAATAATGTTTTACAAGGCAAATCTATTGCACATCCTTGGTCAGGAAAATCGATCAAATTGTCATTTACGGCTAACTGTAATTCGCATTACGTAATTTATGCCATACGCTGTCCGTGTGGTTTACTTTATGTGGGCAAAACGGAGAGGTCTCTCCGTACACGTATCACTGAACATAAAAGTAGAATTAGAACTAAGGTGATGTCTTCCCCCTTGGCTAGACATTGGAGTGAATCACGCCATACGATCGCCCAACTCAAATTCACCGTTCTGGAGTCTGTGCAAAATTATTGTGATAGAGACATGTCCAAATTCATCACTCAACGTGAAACTTTTTGGATTAGGTATTTGGACACCATGTGCCCAAAAGGTCTCAATGACAGACTGGAGCTCTCGTGTTTCCTGTAACTTATTCACACAACTAAGGGTTCGATATTACACACCATAGAGATAGGGGTTAGTCGTCTTCTCACCTACACTGTTCTTTTCTCTCTATGTTATTCATACTTCACTCCACATGAGGATTCCTCCCAGCACATTTTTTACTATTCTTGTGTTATAGTATCGAATTATTGGTAATTTGTTTGAACTTGGACAGGCAGGAATTCATGTATAACCCATTGTATATAACATTCGTTTTTCTACACATAATTTTGCATTGTTCTTAAATGTCAAATAGATTCTCTTCGTGGTTATCCAATTAGATTTTTCTTCTTTTTTTCTTGCACTTAACTGGATACTATACTTCTTGGTGTGACTACAAATTCGTTGTATTCAATTGTATATTGTGTATATTTTTTATATATTTTATATATATTTTCTATATATTTTTATATACATTTTTTGTATGCACGCACATTCACAATGAAGAACATAGGTTTAGATACTGTGTTTACACATTCTAATAATTGTTATTCAACATTATCAGATTAACTTGTTTAGATTTGCGTTTATTTATCACCATGTTAAGATGTCTGCCATTTTCTGAACTCTCATATTCAAATATCTTTCAGTATTAGTCCTATGTTTATTTTCACGATTGCACGCAGAGACGGCACTCTCCGCAACTAGTTATAGTTCATTCACATTGAGCTTTGCACGTTTCATCATTTTAGCATTTGGATGTTCGAAGTTCTGATGCACTGTGGTCACGTCTTCTGGTGAGTTTTATACGGCTCGGGGTCTTGGGGAGATTTTCAGATAATTAGCCCGGTCACATCACATACAATATTTTTTTACAGGAATTGATATGCTTCGGTCGCGAATACAATCGTAGCCATCATTCACTTGGGATAGTACTCGAGTTTATTACCGGGCATTTGGTAAGCTAGACCCTATTTTTCTTTTCTTGTCGCATTTACTTTTGTCTCGTTCTATTAATCACGTGACCGCGGTAAAGCGGTCAATGCAATTACATTTTCTTTTAACTTCACAGCCCTTTCTTCACATTCGACTTCGTAACAGATCCGACTGTAAAAAGATTTGTGGGTAAGCCCGCATTTCATTAGGTCTTGGTTTCACGTCATTAATAGTCTTGTCACGAGTCACAGGTTCGTACATCACCACTTAGAAGCCGTTGGACTTACGATTTCACTTTCAGTTTTTAAATTTTTCTTGCTTGCATGGTTCACGGGTGTTTCACCTTCTCTGTATTTTAGATGTCAGCAAGCATAGTTTCGTCGGTTGTGGATTTTGTTGAATTATTCGCATGTATACACTTTGTTTGTATATCGTTCTCTTAGTGAAATTGACATGTGTGGTCAATTTTCAGGCTTAAGGTGCAGTGTTCTTCGCCTTTGTAGTTGATGCTTTAGTTTACTCATCAATTATATTTTGATGCATTGTAACCTTCCCGGATGTTGCGTAAGACACATTGTGAATTGAAATTTATTGTTTACATGTAATTAGACTTATTAATTTTTTGTAGATTTCCCCTGACGAAGGGTGTATGTACACCCGAAATGCATTGGGATTGAATATCCACGTCCACATGGAACATTACATTTATGTATTCATGTTACAGAAGAAGACAGTATTTTTTCATTAAATCGGATTGAAGATATCACGCTGGATTCCTTCATCATTTTGCATTGTTATTTGATTAACTTGTTTAAATATTTGCTGTGTATCAGATTAATCATGTTTATACTCACACATGATGTTCATAAGCTGTGATTTACATTGAGTTAATACACCCATGTTTGGGTTCTCAGGTAGTGCGCGATCTGTCTAAGACTCACGTCCTAGTTTATTTTTGCACTTTCTAAAAGTGGCATTTCTAAAATAGTAATGTTAAATCCAACTTTACCAGTAATGAGATTTTATCATCACCATTCCAAAGATATAAAACATAATGCAGCCCCTCCTTTCTGATCAGGAATTACAGCTTAAAAGTGTATTAAGGAATTCCCAATGTTACCCTTTGTGAGGATTAGGCCTCACAGTAGTGAAAACCAATTGAGCTGTTTGTCACTACTAGGACATGTAAAATTTAAAAGTACATGTCTTACCTTTTACTTACACAGCACCCTGCCCTTAGGTATACCTAGGGCCTACCTTATGGGTGACTGGGGTGTAATAAAAGGGAAGTTTAAGGCTTGAGACATGGTTAAGGGGCTACTTATGTGGGTAGCACAATCACTGCTGCAGACCCACTAGTAGCATTTAATTTACAGGCCTTGGACACATGTAGTGTACTTTACTACGGACTTATAAGTAAATTAAACTTGCCAATTGGGGATAAATCAATATTACCATGTTTAGGGGAGAGAGCACAAGCACTTTAGCACTGTTTAGCAAACAGCAAAAACGAGGTCAGAAAGGGAGGAAGGCAAAACGTTGGAGGAAGACCACTCTAAAGCTGTCAGGTCTAATAGTCATGTACTCTTATTTGACCTCGGATTGACCAAAGGAAAAAGGTAGTGGATAGGTACAAGGAAAGCATACAGATTTGATCTACTACCGCAAGAGTGTCTCCTGAGTATAGAAGCCTGGCGAACTAGAAATAAAATGAAGGGAAGATTTATGCACTTTACACTCCTTCTCAGTAAAAGACATTAAGCCATACATTGGTTCAGCCCCAAAACACCAAGAATAATAGGCTGGATAAAGGGGAATGATCATTTGCGAAAGGAAACTTACAAGGAAGAATAAGAAATTAGAAATAATGCATGAATTGACTAGAAACTTACTATACCCCCGGAAACACTTTGGGGCCGATTCACAGAACTAATCTGAGACAAAATCCTAAACTTACTACTTCTGGTATTCACAGAAGGCACTTAAGATTTTTGGTATTCACAGAAATCACTTACAACTCCTAACTTTACGTCTGCAGTAGGGCCGGAATCTCCGCACCCGGACCGTACTCTCCGCACCCGGAACGTACGTAAGTGATTTCTGTGGATACCAAAAATCGTAAGTGCCTTCTGTGAATACCAGAAGTAGTAAGTTTAGGATTTTGTCTCAGATTAGTTCTGTGAATCGGCCCCTTCCACCATAGTGGAGAAAAAAAGTGAATGAAAAAAAGGCAATACTAAAGAAGCTAGAAAATTAATCCACAGACATTTGTCATATTGACTAGTGAAGTAATCTGAATTTTAATGTGTGTCTTGTGTCCTTGAATGCATAACACTGTGTGACAACGTTAACTGAGATGATATACGTGGACATGTTGATCATTGTAAAAAAGGTAAAATTTCAAAGATAAAATGTTTTTAAAAAAGATCAGATAATTATAACACAGTCCTTGGAGTTCAAATTAATGTTCAAGAAATAGTTAAAAAGTTTGTTTCCACTAACACAGAATATCAGGATACTTATCTGTAACCCAAAATGATATAGGAAGCAATAGATTGCAGCAACTGAAAGCTAAGGTTCTAACTGCAGCAACATTGTAGTATGATTGCCTGGCAAAGGATGCCGTGAGCCAAGAGAGAAGTTACGCATGAAGATTCAACATGGCTGCCTACTTTCTAATGTCAAATAAAACACAACACATTGGGTACCCAAAGTCTAACATGTTTATTGAAAAACTAACGAGCAGCCAAACAAATTAATAAATGAGGATTGTCAATTCAACGAGCCAGAGTATCCACTAAAAATGCAGTTGGGGCATATAGTTCTAGATTCTATTCAAATTAAACACATTTTAATATACTTTATTCCCAATGCAAGTCAATTGGAACGTGAACATATGAGAGAAACTGTTATTTCAATTAAACTAACCAATGAGCAGAAGGCAGGACCTTCTCACGAAAGAATGTGAGGAGTTCTTGAAATACAGATTGCGATACTAAACATACTGCTGAACATTCTACTTTCTGAAAATCACAATTTTGAGTGCCTAAACTGGGAGTGAAGCTATGCTTTACTGAAGATGCAGACAATGTACGAATGTACAATCCCAAATACAATGGCTTCCCAGTCCACGCTTGGGGCAGCCAAGGGTAACTCATAGTTTCACAGATGAAATGCATGTATCGTTCATGATATTGCATTTGTAAAACACAAGACTAGAGTAAAGTCTGTAATCATTAGGAGGAGAATCAAAGCCTTTGGCTTTTACTACAGTGTCACACTCCCTTGAACCCAGCAGTACACTTTGTTTGATTTACATTGCTCACAATCGGGGCCAGATTGGCCGTAGCAGGCACCAGGTGTTTTCCCAGTGGCCCGGAAGGGGTTAACTGATAGAATATCGATGTTAAAAATATATAGAAAAAAATATAGACTACAAAAATATCGACTCCCATGCCTACACAGGTAAGTACAAAAATATCAAATCAAAAATATCGATGTAAAAAATATAGATTTAAATATATATATAAAATAAAATATTATATATTAAATATATTAAATATTAATTTTAACAAAACAAATTAAATTTAATATACATTTTTACAAAATATTACAAATAAACTTAATTAAAAAAAATAAACACACAAGCATAATAATTTATACATATATATATATTTACTTTAAAATAATTAATAAACTATTATCTTTAATTTATTTCAAAACTTTAAAATTATATAAGAATAAAATATATATATATATATAAATAATGTAAAATATTTTAAAAAATCTAGAATAAATTAAAACATTAAACGATAAAAAATATTTAAACTTAAATTTCCCGATACAATCAGTGCAACAGTAGGAAAAGTGTTGGATAGCAAAATAATTAAATTTACTATTCCAACTCCAGTAAGAGCAACAGTAGGGAAAGTGTTGGATAGCGGAGGGGTAAAAATTACTATTCCCACTCCAAAGAGTGCAACAGTAGGGAAAGTGTTGGATAGCAGAGGGGTAAAAATTACTATTCCCACTCCAGTGAGAGCAACAGTACGGAAAGTGTTGGATAGCGGAGGGGAAAACATTACTATTCCCACTCCAGTGAGTGCAACAGTAGGGAAAGTGGTAGATAGCGGAAGGGTAAAAATTACTATTCCCACTCCAGTAAGAGCAACAGTAGGGAAAGTGTTGGATAACGGAGGGGTAAAAATTACTATTCCCACTCCGGTGAGTGCAACAGTAGGGAAAGTGTTGGATAGCAGAGGGGTAAAAATTACTATTCCCACTCCAGTGAGAGCAACAGTAGGGAAAGTGTTGGATAGCGGAGGGGTAAAAATTACTATTCCCACTCCAGTGAATGCAACAGTAGGATAAGTGTTGGATAGTGGAGGGGTAAACACATTTATTCCCACTCCAGTGAGTAAAACAGTAGGGAAAGTGTTGGATAGCGGAGGGGTAAAATTTAATATTCCCACTCCAGTAAGAGCAACAGTAGGGAAAGTGTTGGATAGCAGAGGGGCAAACATTACTATTCCCACTGCAAAGAGTGCAACAGTAGGGAAAATGTTGGTTATTGGAGGGGTAAAAATTACTATTCCCACTCCAGTGAATGCAACAGTAGGATAAGTGTTGGATAGCGGAGGGGTAAAAAAATGTATTCCCACTACAGTGATTACAACAGTAGGGAAAGTGTTGGATAGCGGAGAGGTAAAAATTACTATTCCAACTCCAGTGAGTTCAACAGTAGGGAAAGTGCAGGATAGCAGAGAGATAAAAATTACTATTCCCATTCCGGTGAGTGCAACAGTAGGGAAGGTGCTGGATAGCGGAGGGGTAAAAATTACTATTCTAACTCCAGTGAGTCCAACAGTAGGGAAAGTGCTGGATAGCAGAGAGGCAAAAATGACTATTCCCACTCCAGTGAATGCAACATTAGGGGAAGTGTTGGATACCGAAGAAAAAATAATTACTATTCACACTCAAACACAAAAAAATACATACTAAAAATTGAAAAAAATAATAAAAATTAATAAACAATATTTAAAAAATAAACCTAAAAAAATTAAACATATAAAAAGAACACATATTATAATATTCATTACAAATAACAAAAACCTACAAATATTATATATAATAAAATAATAAATACATTTACAAAAAAATAATTCTTTTAAACTAGAAAATATTTAGAAACAAAAAAATTAATTAAAACATAAATGTATTTCTTTTATTTCCTACCCAATAACACCACACCAATAACAAAACACTTCAACATTTTTAATTACATTTATTTACATAATTAACATAATTAATCAATAATAATATTATTAATAAAAATAACTATTAAACATTAATTGACTACACACACTTTAACACTATAATTTCCACAACACACACCTAAATTAAACTATAAAATAATAAAACACAATTAAAACTTATTTTAAAATTAAAAACTATTACTATTAACAACTAATAATTCAATAATTAATATTTATTTAATACCCACCCTTTACCCCTTTAAACGTAAAAACAACACACAAAGAAATAAACAATTACTCAAAACAAATATCAAATAATTAACATTAATTAACAACTATATATTAATTGAACACAGATTACTTACCACCCTTTACTCCTATAAACACCACAACACACACCTAAAATTAATTACACAATTAACATAATTAATTACCAAATAATTAATTAAAATTAATTAACAACCAATTATTAATTCATAAAATAAATTACTTCCCACTCTTTACACCTATAAACACAACACACACCTAAAATTAATTACAAAATTATCAAAATTAATAACCAATTAATTAATTAAAATTAATTCACAACCAATTATTAATTCATAAATTAAAAATAAATTACTTCCCACCCTTTACACCTATAAACACCACAACACACACCTAAAATTAATTACACAATTACCATAATTAATTACCAATTAATTAAGTAAAATTAATTAACAACCAATTATTAATGAATTAATAATAAATTACTTTACACATTTAACACTATAACATCTCAATTAAACAAATATTAAAAAATAAAAATTAATAAATAAATTTAATATAATTAAATTATTTCTCACCCTATTCCCCTATAAACCCACAACCCGCTACGGAACTAAAATCGCAAAATTCAAATAAAAACAAATTAATACATTTAATTACTTCCCACCATATTCCCCTATAAAGTGGATAATTACAAGGGTAGAGGAGCACAGTAACCATAGGTGTTACTAACTGACATCAAAGAGTCCCACTCAATTAAGGCATAAAGCATATATCCTACATTCATAAATAGAAGTTTCTTTTTGTACATGAGACGACACAGCCACTTTTTCTCTTAGAAACGGAAACTTTGTGTCCTTATTTTTTCTTCTTTTTATTTGTATGTCTTCATATCATTATACAAAAAACACGATATATCCAAGACACAGCCTACGCGTTTCGTCCCAACCTCACGGGACTTCTTCAGGGCAAAAGTTAAATCTTGGATAATCCAAGTCCCCAAAGTAAAAAAGCATCAATCCCTCCAAAGCTTATCTAATCCATATGCAAAAGGCACATAATCCATGACAACGAGTTTTGTCAGCAGCCACTGCGCTTTCCCACAGCGCATTCAAAGCATGCTCAAGTCTGGTTACACAATTCATTAACTTCCGGTTTGTTTAATCAACCTTCCCCGCAATCGTTCTCCACGGAGTGATTTGAATGTTACTCTTATATTCATCTTTGTGTTTCTCTTTGTCGGTTCTCGAGTTTAGAGTCCCCCAACGACAAGAAGAACACCTATTAAGGCGTCTAGTATTCTGTGGTCGGAGAAGGAAAGGCCATCCAATTCGTGATCTTGATGGATTAGATAAGCTTTGGAGGGATTGTCGCTTTTTTACTTTGGGGACTTGGATTATCCAAGATTTAACTTTTGCCCTGAAGAAGTCCTGTGAGGTTGGGACGAAACCCGTAGGCTGTGTCTTGGATATATCGTGTTTTTTGTATAATGATATGAACACATACAAATAAAAAGAAGAAAAAATAAGGACACTAAAAGTTTCCGTTTCTATGAGAAAAAGTGACTGTGTTGTCTCATGTGCCAAAAGAAACTTCTATTTAAGAATGTAGGATATATGCTTTAAGCCTTAATTGTGCGGGACTTTGATGTCAGTTAGTAACACCTATGGTTACTGTGCTCCTCTACCCTTGTAATTATCCACTTTGTTAATTTCAGGTTTTTGTAACGGTTGACCCTTTTTAAGAAATTGGACAAATAGAGTGCGGCAATTACAGGCCACAACCGTATTTTCTGCTGCTTTGTACTGTTCCCCTATAAACCCACAACCCGGTACAGAACTAAAAGCGCAAAAGTAAAATTTTAAAAAATTAATAAATTTAATATAATTAAATTACTTCCCACCCTTTTCCCCTATAAACCCACAACCCGCTACGGAATAAAAGCGCAAAATTCATATAAAAAAAAATTAATAACTACTGATAATTTAACACATATATTAAAAATACAAACAATTCTTATACAAAAAAATACATCACATACATATAAAATATATACTAAAATACATAATAATAAAAAACGATATTTTTAACAACTATATTTTTGCAAACGATATTAAACACTTCGATATTTTTAAAATCGATATTACTAACCTTAAGTCGATATTCTTCACAACAATATTCTTGCTGTTGATATTTCTGACCCACGATATTGATGACTCGATATTTGTGCAACTTGATATTTTGTACTCTATATTCTGTCTCTGCACCCTGGAAGGATGGGGGGCCAGTTTTGGACTGGTGGGGGCCGTTTTTGTTACTGCTTGTTGGTTTTGCAGTAGTGCTGCAATATCGGCCCCCTGTAACAAAAGCGCAGCAGCAGTGTTTGACACCCCCACCCCCACATCGGCCGATCTGACTTAATTGCTGGCTTGCGTTCCCAGTCTGGCCCTGCTCACAATGCATTCCCCTGTCAAACATGGCGATGTGGGTGACATCAGGTTGAAAACAGACATATGGGTTGCTATACTTATCAAGGCCTTGATGAGACTGGTGAGAAATACTGGCACATTCTGACAGCCTGTGTCCATGGTAGAACATGTTGAGACACGTTTTGTTCTTTTTGAGGGGCACTCCGATCAAAGGCACACTTTCTTCTACATCTACAGGCATTTGAGTGCAAATCCAGAAAGAGGAGACACTATTTGTTTGCCTGTATATTTCTGGCAAAAGCACGCAGGAGTTGTTTACCTAGACAGAGCAGCGACTTTGCCCAAGGACAGGTTTCCACAGTGATGATGTGTCTGACTAGCAGCCAAATGCTCAAGGCAGTGGCAAAGATAGCAGGCCAGACCCACAAGAGGATCCAGTATCCGGGAGAAGGCTGTTTACCTTGGATGGAAGAGGTAATGATGAAAGACTGTGGGCGCATGTAGGAAAGTGCCTCTTTTGACATGGTTAGCCTCCACTTTTTGCCTGGAACATGATGTGATTTTGAATAGAAGTGCATTGGGTTCCTGCTAACCAGGGGGCTGATTACGATGGCGGGCGGACTTGATCCGCCCGCCATCGTAGCGGTGTTTGGAACCGACCGCCATGCATGCGGCGGTCCCGCCTACCCGATTAGGATGGGACCGCCACCGCTGCGGTCTGATTCAGCACCGTTAACATTGCAGCGGTGGCTGCTGACAGCAGCACCGCCGCGATGTCTAAAAGAGCATGTTGTGCATTTCACTGCACTACTTGGCAGGCACTACACGGTGCCTGCCACATGGTGCAGTGAAATGCAGGAGGGTACCATGGGTACCCCCCAGTGCACCCACACCTCCCCCCAAAACAAGGGGGGCCCGCAACAGGCCCCCAAACCCAATCCCCACCAGCCTTTCCATGGCGGCATCGCCGCCATGGAAAGGCCTCCTAAAACCCACATCCTAATATGGCGGGCGATGCCTGCTAGGCACCGCCACCATATTAGTGGCCCTGCTCCGCCCGCCAGGCAATCGGTGCGATTGCCACCGGCGGAAAAGCGGCGGACGGACTTTCCGTCTGCCGCTATACCCACCGCCATCCTAATATGGCGGTGGTTAAATCTCAGTTTGATGGCGGAACGATCGCCACCGCCAGCCCGGCGGTGGCGATCGTTCCGCCATCGTAATGAGCCCCCAGGTTCCTAGTGCCAGAGCTCTTTCCTAAAACTGCACCACAATTGGTGCTACTTCAGCCACCTCTATAAGTCCCTAGTGAATGGTACCCCTGGCACCTAGAGGCATTGGGATTTAAGAGGGTTGACTAGGGCTGCAGCACAAACTGTACCACCCTAGGGGCCGCTCACCAAGACTATGCAAACTGCAATTGCAGGCTGCGTATCTTGGTGCAGAAAAAACTGAGGAGTCGACATGGCACACATCCCTGTGTATAATATTTTGGTTACATTTTTTTTTTTTTTTAAATAGACACATGACATTAGAGATTCATTTTTAGGGAACAGTTCAATGTAATGAGAACTACAGCAGGTTCTACTGCCCAGTTTTATTTTCCAGCTAGTTTTCTGAATAATTGTTTATGGTTTAACAATTTGAGTTGTACAATTTCATAATTTATTATTGAATTTTATTCATAGATTTATTAGTATTTTATATACTGAGCTTTTATGATTTTCATGTAATGTTGTTGATTTAATTAGCGTTATTGTGAGCATGATAATCTGAGTATTTTGTCCATGTTTTCACAGGGTGCAGTGCCACGTGATACCAATCACTTGACTCATTTCACAAATATCTCACACACTTGTGGAGGTTTTAGCAGAGCACGCACGCACGGTTCGGAATGCTTGGTCCATTATATTGTTGGAGGTATGTTGAATTTATAGTCTATGACCCTTTTAAATGTTGTTTTGTTGCCTTTTTACTGTCCAGTTTCACAAGTTGTACAGCACTTTTTTTTAGGTTTGGGTTTTGGGAGAGAGCACTTGCATGCAATTTAGTACACTCATTGGGCACTGGTTTCAAATGTGGTCACAGTACTAGTGTTCGTGAGGTTGTTGGAGGCAGAGAATGTTAAAACAGTACGGAGCGCACTGTTTCCACTTTTGGTTAAAATATGGGGTCACAACATTGTTTGTTAATGCTGGTAATATGCAGTTCTCATCTGTTGACTCCTTTCCATCATAGTTACCCCTGAGGAAGGGCAGTTTTTTTGCCTGAAATGCATTGTGATTATCATCCCCATGCTGAATTATGAGGAATCATGTACCTCTATGTGTCTTGGAGTAAAGCCTGATTGAAACACATTGAACTTTGTGAAGATTAAAGTACAGAAACTAATTTGAAACATGGATTACTTATGAATACTTTTGGAATAAAACAGATGACAAATGAAAGATACTGTTTGAACTTTATTGGATGATCCATATATATTCGCTTGCTGCGCATCCTGGGTTGTGGAACCTGACGAGGCTACAGCTTTTGCATCAATATACATAGGCACACGGACAGAGCGTGTAGTACTTGCCTTGAGCATTATGAAACGTTTTGAAGGACATCTTATGTTGGTTTGCATACTACCACTTTTTGATATGTAACATATCCCTGTGTGCCATGCCCACAGATACTGAATGAGATATAGGTAAGTCACCCCTACTGCAGGCATGGCAGTCATAAGGCAGGGTGCACTATATCCCATGTGTGGACATATCTGCAAGAGCAGATATGACCCTACAATATCTAAGTCCATTCTTGGATATTGTAAGTGTGCAGGGAAGCCATTAAGAGTTAATGGGCTGGACACTCGTCATTACGAGTTCCCCAGCTCCATGATGGCTTCACTGTACCCTAAGATGTTTGGTACCAAACATCTTGTCTTAGTAAATCCTCACTGATGGCAGTGTTGGATTTATTAATACATACCCACAGAGGACACCTTAGAGGTGTCCCCTGAAACCTACCAAACACTGGTGTGGTCTCTGACTAGTCTTAGCCAGCCTGCCACCACCAGACATGTTTCTGACCTCATGGGGTGAGCGCCTTCGCTCTCAGAGGCCCAGAACAATGCCCAGAACAATGCCTTCTCAGGGCAGAGGTGCTAGCACACACCTACTACACACCGGAATGGAATTCCATGCGGGAAGCTTCAAAGGCATTTCTGCCTTTGAAATGCAACTCAGGCATCTCCAGATAGTGGAGGATGCCTCCCCCCTGTCCTGCTTCACATTTGAGAAAATTAGTTAGATGAGGAGGTGGGCCCAGAGGTCCTAAGGTGGGGCAGGTGATATGGACCCCACTTTTCAGTTTCCTCCATCTTTTTGGAGAGGGCATTAGCCATTTAGAGTCAGGGCTGTGCCCACTCCCCAAAGGAAGTGGTCACATAGAGGGTGTAGACACCCTAAAGGTAGGTAGCCTATTGGCTACTACCTTTCTCCCCCTGTAATGCCCCTACATTTAGTATTTAGGTAGCAACCCTGGACCCTGAACTTTAGATTTGATGGACCTAAAATTGACAAAGAAGAGCTGCTGACCCGCGAACAGAGTATCTGCTGCAGAATTTTTGCGCGAAACCCTGCCTGCTGCTTCAAAGAACTCGACCATCATGGTGTGCCTCCAAGAACCCCAGAGGACCTCCACCCCTTCAACATTCGCCAGAGAACTCCCTTGAAGTAGAGGATCCACTCCCCTGCAGCCACAGGCACCGAACCTGCAGAATCTGACTTACCGACTTGTCCTCCCTGGTGACACCGACGCTCCAGCCAAACCAGAAGTGATACTCCTGCGCCAGAGGGTCAGATCTGTCCCCCCCACCAAGTGAGAGGACACAAGGACCTACCGAAACCGTGCTGTAGCAATATCCGAGGTACCAAACTACCTGCAACCGACACCGAGATGAAGAGTCCAATCTAGACTCCAACTGTACAGGAAACAAGCACCCGTCAAGGGACTTCAGTAGCCCTGAGACCAACTCCGTGAGTAGGCCAGCTGTCCTGGAGTCGTCCCTGTAACCTGCCTGCCCCTGATGTGAAGACCATCTTGACGCACAGAGCCCAGCGGACCTATCTGCTCTGCACCCAGCCTGCCCGGCCCGGGTACTGACAAACCAGCTGTGCTCCTATGGTCCTGAGGCTCTTGCAACCCGATCCCTCATTTTGGGTCCCCTGGATTTACTGGAGAATCCCCTTGTGCAGTCTGTTTTTAGGTGGCCCCCCCTTTGTGTAGCACACCAGCTACAAACGACTTCAGCACCTGCCCCTGGCCGAGTCCGGGACGCTCCTGATGATCCGCTGGTGGAACATCGGACCCTGGCTTGCTGCTACCCTAAACCTCAAAGGTAAACCCCTAGAACTGACTGAAAGATTTTATATACATTTCTGTATTTTTCTCCATAGATGTTCATTGTGCGTAATTGCACACAACAGCGAGTTATTTTCCGAACTTTGAAAGTCCATAACTAAAAAAGTACTTAACTGTTAGCGAAGTTCTTGGTCTTAAAAATGATATAAAAATCTGTGTTATTTTTGCAAATTGGTCTCAGATTTATTCTTGAAGTGTGTCTCATTTATTGCCTCTGTGACTACAACAAATGCTTAGCACTACCCCCGATAAGCCTAACTGCTCGTCCACACTACCACAAATAGAGCATTAGTATTTTCTACTTTTGTACCAAACTGGGTCTCGCTGGACTCTCTTCACAGTGTACTTTATTTTAGTACACTATATAGAGAGCCAGCTTCCTACAGCGCATCATTGCGCAGTTGTGAAGGGACAGAAAGAGAGAGGATGGGCATGAATAACCTGTCCCACTGACAGGCAGCAAAATAATTGAGGAGGTCTTAAGAGTGGGTTCTGGTCTGGGACAAGGCATAGGTCCGGAAGCAGAGACAGGGGCGTTGTTGTCTATAGATGGAACAGCTTGCTTGAAGTGAGATGAGTGGATCCATGTCGCCAGACCACAACATTTGACAACTGTGTTGGTGATGAGCAGAATCTGGTAGGGCCACTCCGGCGAGTTTGTAGAGCAGCCTCCAGGCTGGAGGGAGTGGCAGGCCTTAGTCAGACACTCAGATTAGGTGGCTTGGATCTGAGAATGGAAACTGTAGAGACAGAGTATGACCTTTCTGAAATATTGTAAGACGACATCATTATTTATTTGTAACTCTAACTTTGCAGCTGAACTGAGTGGATCTGAGGGCAGCAACATGAGTCAGCCCTTAGCTTCATTTTCTGAGAGGGAATTGTTCTGAGGGACGATAGTGCTAATGGAAGGATAACAGGCCATTTTAACTGAGTTTCTGAGCATATCTTAGCTATCTTATTTTTAATAGTGTCACTGTTCCTTTCTACCTTGCCTGCTTATTCTAGGTAAGAAGCACAGTGGAAATGTTGATCAATCCCCAAGCCTTTTCAAACTTCCTGTACTACTTGATCACTAGAGATTCAATTGAGCATTCTGAACCGGGGAATGAAATCTCTGAGTAATCGCTTAGCTACTGTAATGGCCTCTGGACTGACACAAGGGCATGCTTCCACCCAACTTGAAAACATGCATACTATCACTAAGACATAGGAGTAAATTGCACACTTTGTCATCTGGATAAAATCCACATGAAGGGGCCCAAAGGGGAAGGATGAGCAGCAGGGGTGGTCTTAATACCCTTAGTGTGATAGACAGGTGGCACAGGAATGGCAATACTTTTATATTATAGAGAAAAAGAAGGGGGCACACCACTGGGTTGCTACAGCACGTAACAAGCCATCCCTACTAACATGGTCTGCTCCATGATACAACTGTGTGAGGTTAGGAAGTAGGAATTTTGGTGTGACCACACACCCAGTGCTGACTCTCCTCAAGGACTCATTCACTATTCTGCTTGATCCAATATTATTTTTCACTTTCAGAAGCTTGCTCCTGCAGTTGAGGCAAATCTTGGAAGCAGCTCAGTTCTCATAATATACGTAGCAACACCAGCATTTTTTAGGCAAGGTAGCATTTTTAGCAGCAGAATCCGCTATGGTGTTATCCTTAGAGACATCATTGTGGGGATGTTGATGTGCGGCATAATTTACCACCGCCTCCTTCTTTGGTAACCGCAGTACATTTAAGAGGTTTTCAGTACACTGATCATTCTTGATAGGGGTTCCGGCAGATATGAAGAACCCCCTTTGCAGCCAAAGGACCTCCGACCCTCGGTCTAGGTCCACTCTCTCCCCACTGCTCTGCTGTGCCGTCTCTTGCCTCCAGACCCCGACCTCCTCCTTGGGAGGTTCGAGGCTGCTGCCCGCTCCTGCGCCTGCTGCCCGCTCCAACTGGGACCAGACTGCCTCCAACGACCGTAATCTTTCTCAGACGCTTTTTTTTCTTAATTTTTTTTCCCTGTTGTGCCACTGTTATTGTGCCCATCTGTGTCTTGCTCTAATTCCACCACTGTTTTTATTTTCTCGTGCCTGCCTGTTCCTTTTGCCTTTTGCCGCTGCTGCCCCTGCGGCCCCTCCCCCCCAGAATTCCCCCCCGGAATTTCCCCTCCGGAATTTCCCCCCGGAATTCCCCCCCGGAATTCCCCTGCACCCGCCTCCCAGCCTCTCCTCCCTCCCACCTCCCCTACTTAATGGAGGCCGCTGTGCGGTTGCGCAGCGGACGCGCGCAGCGGGTGCGCCAAAGGCAAGCCCGTCTGCGCCCGTCCGTGACCCAACCGTGGCCAGCGCCAGGAACCCTGGCCCTCCCACTACCCATCGCTACGACACCACCACCCTCCTCGCACTCAACCCTGGAAGACTTAGAGAATGCCAACAGGCCTCGCCGAACACGACCCACGGCCAGTTCTCCTGCCTCCACTGCCGCCAGACCCTCACCGCCACCCCGGCCTCCAACACCGCCGACGCCAGCACCGGCGACACCCTAAAATGCATCCTCCTCAACGTACGCTCCGTACACAAACACGCCATGGAAATCTGGAACCTACTCGACTCTCTTTCGCCCGACATCGCCTTCTTCACAGAGACCTGGACCAACGCATCCTCCGCCCCCGACATCAGCACCGCCATCCCAGACGGATACAAGATCCAGAGGAAAGACCGCTCCAAACACCCAGGAGGGGGCCTCGCCATCGCCCACAAGAGCACCCTCCGCCTCACCACCTCCAGCGAAACCTTCCCCTCCGCCGAACACCTGCACTTCAAGATCCAGACCACCCACAAAGCCACACTCCGAGGAACCCTCGTCTACAGACCCCCGGCCCCCGAACACCCTTCGCCGCCACCATCACTGACTTCATCGCACCCCACGCGATCGCCTCAACAAACTACATACTCATTGGAGACCTGAACTTCCACCTCGACAACCCCAGCGACCCCAGCTCCACTATCCTTCGTGACAACCTCGCCAGCATCGGACTTAAACAACTCGTCAACACACCGACCCACAGAGCAGGACACACCCTCGACCCCATCTTCGCGGCAGGAAACAGCGTCCATTTCAGCCACACAACGCAGCCACCATTGACCGACCACCACTGCGTACACTTCGCCATCAACAAACCCAAGGCACCCAAACCAGCCCCACGCCCACCATGAAGGAACTGGAGCAAGGTTACCGACGAGCAACTTAACTCCACCCTCAACCGAGACAACCACACCTGGGCACCCGACGCAAACAGCGCAAACGACGCAGCCAGAGAACTCCACACCTGGATCTCCAACTGCGCAGATGAGCTCGCCCCGCTACGCAACCCCGACAGACAACGCCCCAGGAAAGCCGCCTGGTTCACAACCGCTCTCCAAGAAGCCAGACGCACCTGCAGACGCCTGGAGAAGAACTGGAGAAACACCAAGACAACCGAAAACCACACCACCTACAAGGACGCCATGATGGACTACCACAACCAGATCAGAGCCACCAAAAGGAACTTCATCCACAACAAAATCCTGGCCAACTCCACCAACTCCAAGGAACTTTTCAGTGTCATTCAAGAATTCACCAACCCACGCAGCGAAGCCACAGACATCACCCCATCCCCAAGACCTCTGCGACAAGCTTGGAACCTATTTCCACCTCAAGATCAAAAACCTCTACGACAACTTCATTGACCATCCACCAGGCGCCACAGACGGCCCCCCGCCCCCCAGAAACACCAGCCAGCCCACCATCTCCAACTGGACACCGATCACGGCCGAAGACACCGCCTCGACCATGAAAAGCATCCACTCGGGGGCACCCACCGACCCCTGCCCCACTCACATCTACCACAGAGCCGTGGCCGCCATCGCACACGAACTACAACGCATCATCAACACCACCTTCAAAACAGGCACCTTCCCAGACGACTGGAAGCGCGCAGAAGTCAGACCCCTGCTCAAGAAGCCCACAGCTGACCCCACCGACCTCAAGAACTATCGGCCCATCTCGCTCCTCCCCTTCGCAGCCAAAGTTGCAGAGAAAACAGTCAACTGGAAACTGACACGATTCATTGAAGAAAACGCCGTCCTCGACCCGTCCCAATCCGGATTCCGAAGCAACCACAGCACAGAGACCGCCCTACTCGCCGCCACCGACGACATCCGCACCCTCCTGGACCAAGGCCACTCCGCAGCCCTCATCCTACTCGACCTATCAGCGGACTTCGACACCGTCTCCCATCGCACACTAGTCGTCAGACTACACGACGCAGGCATACAAGGAACAGCCCTGGACTGGATCCGATCATTCCTCACCGGAACAAGCCAAAGGATCAGACTCCCACCTTTCCTCTCCGACCCCACGAAAATCACCTGTGGAGTCCCACAGGGTTCATCACTGAGCCCCACCCTCTTCAACATTTAAATGGCTCCCCTCGCAGCCATCGTCCGACCACACGGCCTCAACATCGTATCCTACGCCGACGACACCCAGCTCATCCTCTCCCTCACCAAAGAACCCACCACTGCCAAACTCAACTTCCAGAAAGGAATGCAAGACGTCGCAGTCTGGATGACCAACAGCTGCCTGAAGCTCAACGCCGAGAAGACAGAAGTCCTCGTCCTCGGTACCACCCCTTCTGCATGGGACAGCACCTGGTGGCCGACCGCCCTCAGAAGCCCACCTACCCCCTCAGACCACACCAAGAACCTCGGCATCGTACTCGACTCATCACTCTCCATGAACCGACAGGTCAACGCCGTCACCTCCAGCTGCTTCAACACCCTCCGCATCCTCCGCAAGACCTTCAAGTGGATCCCCCCTGAGTCAAGGAAGACAGTCACCCACGCACTCATCACCAGCAGACTGGTCTATGGAAACGCACTCTATGCCGGCATCAACAAGTCACTACTCTGCAAACTCCAGACAGTACAGAACACCGCCGCCAGACTCGTCCTCGGCATCCCCGACACGAACACATCAGCCAACACCTACGAAGTCTCCACTGGCTCCCCGTGGAGAAAAGAGTCACTTTCAAAATCCTCACTCACGCCTACAAATGCCTACACAACAACGGACCCAAATACCTCAACGACAGAATCAACTTCCACGTACCCAAAAGAAACCTCCGATCTTCCAACCTCGCACTGGCCGAAACCCCGCGCATCCACAGAGCCAGAGCAGGCGGAAGATCCTTCTCTCACATTGCAGCCAAGACCTGGAACGAGCTACCAGCAGACATCAGACGCGCCCCCTCCCTGAACACCTTCAGGAAGACCCTCAAGACCTGGCTCTTCGGCTAAACAGATCTGCGGACCCCCCCCTCAGCGCCTTGAGACCCTCACGGGTGAGTAGCGCGCTTACAATTCCCTGATTGATTGATTGAAAGTCGTGCCTAACTGGAAATACAGGGCCTGGTAAGGGCAGCAAGCTCTGCTCTCAGGCAGATTCCACATTTGGCAGACATCAGCATTATACTATATGGCACACGGTGCAAGCAGCATAACCTGCAAGTAGGACACCATCATTGTTCCTAAAACATGACCCATCAACAAAATACATCAATTCCCAGTTAGGAATGGGTTTATCAATCAAGTTAGCATGGGGATTGGTCATGTGGGTACTGATGAGCAAACAGTCGTGGATTTCCTCCTCCTCAAGCATGGGCATTTAAGAGGCTTGGTTCAGAGGAGGACCCCGGGCAAGAGTAATGTAAGAGGCAGAGACCAGTAGAACGTCTTATTGGGTCAATTGGTTCAGAGGTGTCTTTTCTAATGTAATCTTGCAAGGGCTTTGCTACTTTTGCATAGCCCAGAATCCACTGTTTACATTGACCAGGCTTTCCCAAAAATCTGAGACAATGATGGGATGGGGTAACTTACGAATGGCTTCAACTTGATCAGTGGGCAGATTGCGCTTGCCTGGGGATATTTCATGACCAAGGAATCACACTTGGGGAAAGCAGAACTGAAATTTTACTTTTGAAACATTATGCCCTTTATTGGGCAATTTGGTGAGGCAGCAGATGGAGTCCACATTGCAGTGATTTAGATTAACAGATGCCAATAACAGATCGTAGACATATTGAAATAACATGGAATCCTGGGAGAAGACCAACATGTCCAAATCATTCTTTAGGGCTTAAGAGAAAATTGAAGGTGACTAGGTAAATCCTTGAGGGAGCCATCTCCACATAAATTGAGACGCTGCAAAGATATTGGCTCTCTTCATAGAGAGGGATGGAAAAGAAGAGGTGTGCCCCTGTGGGCCATTGGGCACTCGCGGGATGCAAGAAAGGAAGGTGGCAAGGGTGGGGACCACAGGAAAGCTTGGGATAACCACATTATTAATCACCCTAAGGTCTTGGAGAAACCTGCACATGTTGGCCTTGCCCACTTGCGTAACAGGAAAATCGGTGTGTTACATCGGCTGACAACATGCACTATAATTACTTGCTTGATCAAATCTGCTATTACAGGGCGGACCCCTCCCTCTGCCATAGGTTTCAATGGGTACAGAGCTATTCTGGGTAGATTTGTTTGGGTGTCGAACTTGATCTTCTCTGGTTCTATTGATGATATGAATCCCAGATCATTGGCCCCTGTGGACCACAATGTGGATGGTACATTTGAAAGTAATTTGGTTAAATTGGAAAACAAGACAGTTAGATTCTCATTAATTTGATGACTTATACTCTCACATATTAGGTCAAATACCTAATTTCTTTGCTACAGGGGTATATTTAGAAACACAACATCTAGGGTACAAAACATAGTGCAATTCAGCTTGCATAGAATATCTCTTCCTAGCAGATTGGCTGAGGAAATCGGGCTTCGCAAGAAGGTATGTTTATCTTTAATAGTCCTAGGGTTCTGATAAGGGATCAGAAATATGGTTAGGAAACGTTGGTTAGAAATACTGACTGCATTGATGAACATACTCGAGTTATGTACAGTAGGGAATTCAGAGGTTTTCAGAGCTGAGAGGTTAGCGCCTGTGTCAATGAGGTAAGTGATATCTTTATCATTAATAAAGCAGTCTACATTGGAGCCCTTTTGTTCTACAGGGATTAAGGTACTCATGGCACAGTTGGAACCTCTCAGGCTGTCCTAAAATTCTGGATAAGCGTTTTGGGTGATCTGAAGGAACTCAGGCTAATCAGAGAGACCTTGTGCATTAGGAGTAGTGTTAGGGCAATCATGTTTCCAAAGTCTTAGCTCACCGCACGCAAAACAAGAACCCCTGGCTCCCGGGGCTGCCTTACATATAATTTCTTGTTTTTCCCTTCTTTGAATTCCGCTTCTGTGAAGGTCATGTTCATGCTAATTAATTCATTAAAAGTGAATACATGTGATCAAATCAAATGCACATTCTTTTTCATAATGTTCTGTTCCTAAATATATGATAATCAAGCTTAAATTTATATATTCGTTGTATTTAATTATTGCTTTTGATCATTTATGTGTTTTACAATTATTGTGAAATGATAAAGTTTCTAGAAGAATGATAATTATGGGTTACATTTGTTGTCTTTCCAAGAGAACACTGTCTGATATATTGCAATCTCATTTACATCAGTCAAGCCACTCAAAAGATTAAAGCACACATTCTACAACATCAAAGCAGAAGCAAATGTGGAACTGTTCAAGGTCCTGTGGGTGAGCACTACCAGACAAAAGGACATTCTATAGAGGACTAATGATGACAGGTTGTCAAACCCAATACCCCCAATCCCAGAGAGGGTAACTATGCAGCAGCTCCAACTCTTCTAGGACTTAAATGGATCAACTGTGTTAAATCTATTGATCCAGGTTTAAATGAAGTGGACGAGTGAGGTCCAGCAGCAACCCTGTCAGAGGACAAACTCTTTGAGATTAACTGATTACGTTACCTTTTCATGCATCGTAAATCATGTGTTTTTCTACAATAAATGGAATGTTGTCTGCTCTTTCTGGACCTGTAATATCTTGTTCACAAATAATATTCCAAATTTCTCTATTACACTACTAGATATTATGGGGCACATGAACACATAAAATATCACTTAGTTGGTCATCTTTATGTCTCTTTATAAGATTACCCAGGCAGAGAGTTATAACATGCATGTTGGGAAAGATACCTGGAGTGCACTGTTTTCAAGATTATGTGCTGATGTATGGTATCGATTGGGTTGAACATAATGAGAGGTTAAGAAAGGTGTTGGTTTGTATTCAGAACAATAGACTGACATTGATGGTGGATAAGTGTATATTTGAAAGGACTGAACTAGAGTATTTTGGACATCAAATTGCTGGTGAATGGGCCACACTGAAAGAGAATTTAGTGAAGAGGCATCAATACCCGGAAGTAAGGCTGTGCTGCTCACAATTTTAGGTATGATAGAGTTCCGTACTACATTTATGAATAATTTTGTAATGAAGACAGGTGTACTAAGGAGGTTACTAAAACAAACAAGTTATTTGTGTGGTTTGAAGAATGGAACAGATAATTTAAAGGAAATGGGGAGGATTTATGCCATGCTCCGGAGGATTTTAGCCTATCACTATCATAGGCAATTTCAATAATTGATGCCTCTTGTAAATGATATTGCTCAATTTTGATACAGACAATTTGATACAGACAAATACAGAAGAATAAAGATAAAGGTATGCTCATGGCTTTTGCTTATATGCACCAAAAAATACTGAGAAAAATGATGTGGTTATTGAGAGGAAGGCACTGGCTCAAGCCAAAAGCACACTTAAGTGACTTGGCTGGGGAAACTATGAATCAGACACATCAAAACCCTTTAAAGGATATTTTTATAATTATGGTTTGGGCTTCGTGTCTAATCATCTTCAAGGTCGAATACATCTCTTAGATATAGAACAAATCTGCTGAATGGGGAAGAGGTGCTAATGACTGATAAGGATGGTGACAATAACAAATTGTGGAATTTATAAAAAGGTTTGCGCAGTTTTTGAGGAGGAAAAGAAGGAAGAGGTTCGAAAGGATGAAGTATTGCACGAGGTGTTCAGATCGATGGAACATAAGTGAAAAGATAGAGCAGAGGAGAGTTTAAGGGCCACATGTATGACCGCTTCATTTTGTGAGCTCCTAATTGCTACTTTTTGCGTCTCGCAATTAGGAAGTTGCAAAATGCGATGTACTAATGAGTCTCAGACACCTTAAGCAATTCCAAATGGGGTCGCAATTGACCTACCTCATCAATATTCATGAGAAAGGTCGCAATTTGTGACCCAATGGGAATCGCTAAAAACACAGGCAGGATGGCCTGCTGGGGACAGCAGACCACCATGTCTGTGTTTGCTTTGAAATAAAAATAATGCTTTTTTTTTTTTTTAATGCAGCCCATTTTCCTTAAAGGAAAATGGGATGTGTTTCAAAAAGAAAAATGAAACGTTTTAATTTTTTTTTTTTTAAGAGCAGGCAGTGGTCCGTGGGACCACTGCCTGCTCTCAAAAAACTTTTTTGCAACCATTCACAAAGTCCCGTTTGCGACTGGCTTACCACCTACTTGAAGTAGGCAGTAAACTGCGAATGTTTTGCGAACGCATTCCGGTCCCAAAACATTCATACATCCCCATGCAACTCGCTATTAGGAAGGGACGCCCTTGATACGCCCCTTCCTAATATCGACTCGTAAACCCTACTTTGGAAGTCGGTAATAGGTTACCGACTCGCAAAATAGGGTTAGTACATGTCAAAAGGTTATTTTGCAGTCACTAATGGCCCAATTCTCCGTTTGCGACTGCTAAAACCTTTTGTACATGTAGCCCTAAGTCTTTTTGAATTGTCAGACGAGTTAGGCAGATTATTATTCAGAGGATCTTGGTTTCTGCCTTCTGTCTGTGCAAGAGGAAGGGCATTGAGTTTAGAACATATTGTGAATTTGGAAGCAGTTAAAACAAAAGAAAGATTAAGATGTGACTTTTAGTAGCTGGTTTGAATCAAGATATGGAAAGCTTAATAAATGATTGTTACAATCTCTCTTTTAGTGACACGGTACATTCAGTAAGGACTCCGACCAGGTTTTGTAGAGAATCACAATATGGTCTGTGGGAGGAGGTTTTACCCGTCTGATGGAAAGGGATCCCCAGTCAGAAAGTAGTGTTGGAAAGGTCAGAAGGAAAGGCAAACATAAGCAGACAGCTGTTCCCACTTCCTGGTTTTCAGCACATTGCTGTGCACGTGCGAACTTGTCTTGTGGACAATTCCCAGGCACCGTTCCACCACCCCGAAAGCTTAGTCTGGCAGAGTCTGTGACGCGACCGAGCAGAGGAGAGCAAGGTGCGGGGAAAGCACAGCAGCGTTGGAGTTGGTGTCTGCCGCTTCCGGAACTGGTTCAACTGCTTGGGCGACCACGGAGGGAGTGGCTGGGCGGAGTGTCGGTGCCTGTAGGGTCGGTGCCAGTGTCGGGCGCCGGGAGTAAGCTGAGGCGCAGCGGGCACACACAGCCTTTGCACCCCCTCCGGCCCTCTCCAGGTCCTTGGCGTGACTCCTGGTGAGTGCGTTCAGCGGGTGGAGTGGGTGGCGCGGAGGGGCATTGGGCATCTTAATCAATACCTCCGACGGCTCACCCTGCCACACCCTGCCACACCCTGCCGTTTCAACCACCGGCACTCGCCTCTACCAATTGCTCCGGCCCGACATAGTGGAAGCAGGAGAATGGGCCGGAGCCATAGCAGAGCTGCAACAAAGGATGCAACAAAGGCAAGAGAGGTGTGGCTACAGTGCTAACGATGAGGCTGGAGGGTTGAGCGGGAGCGAGGCAGGGACGGTCGAGCTAGGCTCCGATCCGGTCTGTCTCCCTCTGTGTGCTCCCCCCCCTCCACCATTTTTTGCAACAGCTACAGCATACATTCTCCAACAAGAACTTTTGACAGGGAAGGGGTTTCAATCATCGCGGCATAGCCTCCAACATGCCCTCTCACAGGCACCACTTAGGTACTACACAGGCACTGCACCTGCTCCACACAGCAGCCTAGAATCCTCACAACTGGGAGAAGTCACAGTAATTTGTACCTGGCAAGGCGTTGGCGAGGAATCTGCAACCTCACAGCCATGCCCTAAACAAAATACAGCACGGCCCTGCAAGAAAGCGGGGGGCAGCAGAAGCGGCTAAACTAGGACTTGGTGTAGCTTGTTGCCTGGTGACACTCATCTACCCATTCAGCATAGATCCTCCCCTCATTCATTCATCCATCCACTGAGTGTGCGTGCTCATGCCCCCTGCCCAGCAAGATACAAAGGTGGGGGAGCTGCGGCACCATCAACCAAAGGGCAACCAACGTGCCCAATTGCCAGACTCGCCCTCTTACCATCAGGCATGCTCATGCCCCCCGCACAACTAAAAACAACTTGTGAGGGCAGGGGTGTGGCAGTGCCACCATCTAAAGGGCCAACCAAAGAGCAACCGATGTTCAACTAAAGAAGTACCAACTGACCACCGACCAACAGGCCCTGAGCTCGGCGGTCAACAGGCCAACACTTGATGAGGTCAGGACGAGTAAGGGGGCCACCCCCCAGCAATCCCGGAGGAAAGCGTAAAAGGGAATCACAATTGGCTTCAAAATATGCAGCAATGCAGTCCAGCTCATCATTCATAGAGATTGAGTCAGACAGAGAAGATACAACAAGTTGCAACATCAGCGAGGCAACAGTCAACGCAAAGAAATATCACACTTATTTATTTCAACCAAAAATGTATTCAGAAAGCGGCCACAGATTATTCTTCGACCACCAGTACAACGATCGATTACACCTTTATCTCTCTCCCATTGTTCCAGTGGGTTATTTCTTTCCACCTAGGCAACAGAGGCGACAGCAACCATCGCCCGCAAGAGACCACCTTATTAACTACAATGCCAATATTCAATAGGATGAAGGAACCTCGCAACACCGTCTTTACGCTCAACTACAAGAGGATTAAGTTTGCATAGACAACCATAGAGAATTTATCACAGTCTGCAATGGCGGTATTACGTGAACATGTGGGCACACAGTGGACAGCGAAATAGGAAGATGGGAGTCCTTTACCACCAAGCTGGGGGAAACTTTCACTGTACTGCTTAAACAAATCACTCCAAGGCACCCAACGTGATGGGTGCATTCCAAAGGCCCAAAGGATTCAGCTCAGGCAGCTTAAAAGATCTATATATAGCACCATACGGTGGCTTCGCCGCAATCCCGAGGAATTGATATGCAAGAGCCACTACGGCAGCAAAAAACAACATTGACCTTTTCGGTGCGTCGGACGCGCGGGAGCTGTCCGACGCTACAGTGCTCATGTGTGTCGGACGGCTCCTGCGTGTCCGACCACATGCCACTGGAAATCCCTCTGGTGCGGGCACCAGAGGGATTTCCTTTGTACCAAACAGCCTCGGGAGCTGGGGAAGAGCTTCCCCAGCTCCCGAGGCTGTTCTGATTTTTTCAGTGAAATGACGATCAGCGAGCATGGCGCGCTGACGTCATTTCACTGAAATGAAACTGAAATGAGCCGATCAGTTCATTTCAGTTTCACTGCCTACGTGCTTGTGGGGCTATCATAGCCCCCAAGCACGTAGGCAGACAGGAGAGGTATAGTTGGAAAGGGGAGAATCTCCCCTTTCCAAAGGTACCTCTCTCTAGTGGATCCCTGCTTGGAGATCACCACAGGCAGGCGATCCCCAAGCCGGGATCCACCCACTAGACACCGGGGGGAGCACCCCTTTGGGCAAGGGCTTTTGCTTCCCCCCAACGTTTTTGTAAATATTCAGTCTTTCTGCCCACCCTGCGAGGCCTATAGGCGTAATAGCCCCTGATCTGCCCTCCCGGGGGACAGAAATCCCACTAGTAAACCAGGGATTATTTTTTTCATAGTTCAGGGGCTATTACGCCTATAGGCTCCCCACCCCCCGAAAAAATGCCGCAGTCTTTCTGCCCCCCCCCCCTAGGAGGCAAATGGGGCAATAGCCCCTGATCTGCCCAGGGGGGGGGGCCCATTAGGCACCAGGGATTATACTTTTTTTTTATACCTAGGGGTGGGGGCTGCCCAAAATGGGCATGCCAATGCCCACACCCCCCGCCCCCCCAAAATTGCCACAGTGTTTTTGCCCGCCACCCGGGTCGCAGATGGGGGAAATAGCCACTGATCTCCCCCACGGGGGCAGAAAGCCCACTAGGCACCAGGGATTATTTTGTTTTTTTATACGTAGGGGTGGGGTCTACCCAGAATGGGCATGCCAATGCCTCCACCCACCAAAAAAATTAGCCATAGTCTTTCTGACCCCCGGGAGGCAGATGGGGGCAATATCCCCATATCTGCCTCCCTGCCAATGCCCCCACTCCCAAACACAAATGGGACAGTCTTTCTACCGATGGGCAGATGGGCAAATAGGGGTTATTACCCCCGATCTGCCAACCGGGGGGGGGGGGAGTGGTGCGAAAAGCCTACTAGACAATAGGGATTTCTGTCTTTTTTTTTCTCTTTTTATAAAAGAGGGGTAGGGGCTGCCCAAAATGGGCTCGGCCATTCCCCCACCCCACATAAATGGGCATGAAGTCTTTCTGCTTCCCCTAGCGGGTAGGTGAGGCAATAGCCCCAGATGTGCTTTCTCGGGGGGGCAAAAAGCCTACTAGGCACCAGGGACTATTTTGTTATTCCTAGTGTAGGGGTGGGGACTGCCCAGAATGGCCATGCCAATGCCTCCCCTCCATAAAAATGGGCACAGTCTTTCTGCCTCCTTGGGGGCATATAGAAGCAATAGCCCCTGATTTGCCCCCCCGGGGGGGGGGCACGAAGCCCACTAGGCACCAGGGACTAGTTTTGTTTCTTAGTGTAGGGCTGGGGGCTGCCCAGAATGGTCATGCCAATGCCCCCACCGCCCCCCCAAAAAATGGCCACAGTCTTTCTGCCCGCCTTGGGGGCATATTGGGACAATAGCCCCCAAACTGCCTCCCCAAGGGGGCAGAAAGCCTACTAGACACTGCCCTTTTTCTTGCAATGAGCCTAGCTGTGGAATTTGGGCCCTACCGCAGCTGACACCCAGAAAAACCTAGCACATCTGTACATTTTTGAAACCTAGACACCCAGGGGGATCCAGGATGGGGTGACTTGTGTGGCTTTCATCAGGTTCTGTTACCCAGAACCCCTTGCAAACCTCAAAGTTTGTAAAAACAAAATACATTATCCTCAAATTTCTGTGATGGAAAGTTCTGGAATCTGCAGGGAGCCACAAATGTCCACCCATCCAGCATTTTCCCAAGTCTTCTGATAAAAATAGTACCTCACTTGTGTGGGTAGGCCTAGTGCCCGTGACAGGAAATGGCCCAAAACTTACTGTGGAGACTTCAAAATTATCAATTACAAAAAGACATGGTTTAGCAAGGGGGGCACCTGCGTTTTGGGCCCGGGTTCGGTGGCCATCTAGGGAAACCAACCAATCCCAGACATTTCTGAAAACTAGACACCCGGGGGAGTCCAGGGAGGTGTGGCTTGAGAGGATCCCCAACGTTTTCTCACCTGGGATCCCCTGCAAACCCCAAATTTAGCTAAAAAAAAACATTTTCCTCACATTTCTGTGTGGGAAAGTTGTGGGATCAGCGGGCTGACACAAATTTCCTACCACCCAGCGTTCCCGCATGTCTCCCGATAAAAATGGTACCTCACTTGTGTGGGTGGGCCTAGTACCCACGAGAGGGAAGAGCCCAAAACGTATTGTGGAGACATCAAAATTATCTATAACAAAACAACCTTGTTTTGCAAGGGGAGCACCTGCGTTTTTGGTCCCAGGCTTGACAGCCATCTAGGAAAACCCACCAAACCCAGACATATCTGAAAACTAGTCACCCAGGGGAGTCCAGGGAGGTATGGCTCGCGGATCCCCCAACATTTTCCTACCCAGAATCCCCTGCAAACCTCAAATATAGCTGAACAAATCACATTTTCTCTCATTTCTGCGTGGGATCACCGCTCCGGCACAAATGTCCTACCACCCAACGTTCCCCTTGGTCTCCTGATAAAAATGATACCTCATTTGTGTGGGTGGGCCAAAACCTGCGACTGGGAAGGGCCAAAAACATAGGGATTGCGGGGATAGCACAGCGAGCTCTAAGCACTATATTTTTTTTTAATGTAAGTTTTTAGGCGATTCTGCATTGTATACCCACACAAGTGAGGTATCATTTTTATCGGGAGACCAGTTACTTCTATGATGTAAAAGACACTATTGAAGCAGTGACTTCTAACACTATAAAGAAATTCCTTCTAATAGACGTGTGAAATGAGCAGCTGTCCCAGTGGTGACAGACAGTGTGAGAGGGTGGAGGGAAGCCTAGGCACAGTCCTGCAATGACCCACCTTCTGCCATAGAGATTTTTAATAATGATATATATAAAATAAGAGTGTTATGTTTACTTCAAGGGTTCCCCTCACAAAGGGGGGAGGGAGAGAGGCCAATGACTCAAGCATCACATTTTCAAGGGCCTGCTTTCCTTAAGCAAAATGTATTTGTAGATTAGTAATGAAAGGGGAAACCTGCCTTGCTCATTAATAATGAGACAGCTTTTGTGGCCATATCTCCAGATGTTGTCAGACGTCATGTTTTCTCTTTCTCTGGACTACATATATTTGAATCCTTAAATCAGAGCTCATTGCACCTGACAGAAATAGAAGAAGCTGCAGGAGGGCCACGGATGGACCCTGAAGTAAGTATTTGTCCCGGGCCTCACAAAACCCTCTGAAAAGCCAGGGCACTATCCTGTGCTAGGGGTGTATACTCGGTCACTCTCTGTAGCAATATGCCTGTCATAGATTGTAGCAACATCTGGCTCAACCAACCAGCTGAGATAGTGCACAGCCTCTACCTGGCACTAAAGTTCAGGGTCAGGTAGAACCCATGACCATCTGTCAATGTGCATCTTTCCAGCCATCTTCCACTAGCTGAGATAAACTGCCCCATTTGTGATGCTGTTTCTTTATAGCAATGTAAAGAACTCTCTGATATAGGAAGAGAGTTGTTTTTCATTGCGTTCTGTGAACCCACAAAGATCAGATGCGGAGTACCCCAAGGATCCTCACTCAGCCCCACGCTCTTCAACATCTACATGGCCCCTCTTGCAACCATCATCAGAAAGCACGGTCTCAGCATAGTATCCTACGCCGACGACACCCAGCTCATCCTCTCCCTCACCAAGGAACCCTGCATCACCGGACACAGTTTCCAGGAAGGAATTAAGGACGTTGCATCCTGGATGAGCAGCAGCTGACTGAAGCTCAACTCAGAGAAAATGGAAGTCCTCATCCTCGGATCCACCGCCTCTGTGTGGGACGACACCTGGTGGCCCCCCGTCCTTGCAACCCTCCCACACCCACAGATCACGCCCCAACCTCGGCATCATACTCGACTCCTCCCTCACCATGAACTGACAGATCAACGCTGTATCTTCCACATGCTTCAACACCCTCCGCATACTCCGCAAGACCTTCAAATGGAACCCCATGGAATCCAGAAAGACCGTCACCCACGTACTAATAACCAGCAGACTGCAGCTACGGGAACGCCCTGTACGCCGGAAGCAACAAATCTCTGCTCCACAAACTCCTGACCATCCAGAACGCCGCAGCCGGACTCGTCCTCAGCATCCCACGACAAGACCACATCACCCAGCACCTACGAGACCTCCACTGGCTCCCCGTCGAAAAGAGAGTGACTTTCAAGCTGCTCACTCATGCCTACAAATCCCTCCACAACACCGGACCCCAATACTTCAAGGAAAGAATCTCCTTCTACACCCCCAAGAGAAACCTCCGCTCCGCCGACCTTGCCCTGGCCGAAATCCCTCACATTCGCAGAGCCAGAATGGGAGGAAGAGCCTTCTCCTACATTGCGGCCAAGACCTGGAACGAACTCCCCCTCAGAATCAGACAAACCCCCAGACTGCAAGCATTCAGGAAGAGCCTCAAGTCCTGGCTCTTCGGTTGAATCGGAGCAGCCCGAATTACCCTCCTCCCCCCAGCGCCTTGAGACCCTCATGGGTGAGTAGTGCGCTTTACAAATCCCTGATTGATTGATTGATTGATATTTCATCTGAGTTGATAGTCTTTTTATGTGGGCTGATTTAGGTCACTTTTTTCATGAGGATTCCTTCAGTGAGTATAATTTCAATAAATGTATTTAGAAATCCAGAGTATTTTTCAAGAGCGCTTGTGGTTCTGCATTCTTTGGTGAGTCCAAGCCCAGATAAACTCTGGGACATTTGGCACTAAAATCTCACATAGGGCTTGAATACAAACAAGGAACTTGTGGCTACTGGTCCCTGCTACACCACTGGTCCCCTGTGTTATCCTGAAAGCAGCCTCTCATAACACCCAGGGGACACTCCTTTATTGCTTGGGATCTCACAACACTTTCAGGTTCAGTGCTTCTTTTCAGATTCTCTGAGGGGTTGGCCTCTCTGGGATACTTTCCCGTTCAATTCCTAAAGTTAGGACTTATGCATGGATTTTTGCCGCCCTAGGTAATGTGGTCATTTGTCCATTGTTCCTTGCAGCTGTCATAGGGCATCACCTCCAGCAGCGAAGAGATGAGCCAGAAGTGTGCTCTGCACCAGACTCTGACAGGTCTGTTCAGCAGCCAGTGCTTAATATGAGCTGGTGGTTTCCGGTGCTTGTCACCGGCACTTAATTGCCAACACTGGTACTTATGACAACTAATACCTACCTCCAAAGCCATTCTAATAGGTTTGGGAGCCTCGAACAGTCTGAACTGTCACGCTTGTAGCAGTGTGACGGTTAGGAGTTGTGTAGGTACTGCCATTGGCAGCGCTGGCAGTGACAATGTGTGGTGCAAGCTGCCGTGACCTCCTGACGAGGGCCCTAAAATCAGCCTGGAAACAAAATAAAAGGATAATACACCGGAGTTTATTATCATTTTTTTTCCAAACGCTGCCGGCAAGGGGGGCAGGGGCGCAACGCTTCTCCGCTGATCTAAGGGCAAACGTGTCTGCAGCTGTGATCTGCTGGACACCATCAGTGCTGCAGCTCCTCCCTTCCAGGCACATTGTAAACAAACGCTGGCCCTTCACAGGCACCTATGTACCACTCATGGTCACAGTGTGCAGGGCTGTGTGCGGCGGAACTGCCAGGAGAGAGTTGAGCTGTATCTGTTCCATGTGGGCCGGCTGGGTGGTGGCAATGTTGTGGTGTATGAGTGTGGCACTGGTTGCTAATAGTGCTTAATTTATCATTTGATTTTGTTTCCAGACTGAGTCTTGGGGGCGGGGCAAGGGGCAAGGGGGATGATAGGCAGGAAGGGAGTGGTGGGCACTGCCATCAGTGCGAATGATGGTTTGGCCGGCCGTCTCAGGTTGGCTAAACTGTCATGCGCACTGAGGCTCTCTCCAACCCAGCGGCGTTGCTGGGTGGGAGACAGCAAAGCACAGGCTCCCAGTCTTCCTTGGAGTGCAAATCCTCAGCCCTCAGGCCAATTCTGACGCTGCTCTCATGCGTAAGAGCAGCTTCAGGATTGGCTGCAGGGGAGGCTGGGAGCCTGTGCCTTCAGTGGAGTCACGAGAGGAGGAGGAGACCGACAATGCGGCAGGCTGCAGGTAAGTTCTTTCATTTCTGTCCCTTTTTTGTTGTAGTTGTCGTCTTGTCTTCTCTCGGTCTAGGTCCACTCTCTCCCCGCAGCTCTGCTGTGCCGTCTCTTGCCTCCAGACCCCGACCTCCTCCTTGGGAGGTTCGAGGTTACTGCCTGCTCCTGCGGCTGCTGCCCGCTCCAACTGGTACCAGACTGCCTGCAACCACCATAACCTTTCTCAGCCGTTTTTTTCTTAATTTTTCCCTGTTGTGCCACTGTTATTGTGCCCATCTGTGTCTTGCTCTAATTCCACCACTGTTTTTATTTTCTCGTGCCTGCCTGTTCCTTTTGCCTTTCGCCGCTGCGGCCCCTCTCCCCCGGAATCCCACCTGAATTCCCCCCCCGGAATTCCCCTCCGAAATTCCCCCGCTCCCAGCCTCTCCTCCCTCCCACCTCCCCTACTTAATGACGGACGCTGCGCGGTTGTGCAGCGGACGCGCGCAGCGGGCGCGCCTCTGGCGCGCCAAAGGCAAGCCGTCTGCGCCCATCCGCGACCCGACCACGGCCAGCGCCAGGAACCCTGGACCTCCCACTACCCATCGCTACGACACCACCACCCTCCTTGCACTCAACCCTGGAAGACTTAGAGAATGCCAACAGGCCTCGCCAAACATGACCCACGGCCAGTTCTCCTGCCTCCTCTGCCGCCAGACCCTCACCGCCACCCTGGCCTCCAACACCGCCGACGCCAGCACCGGAGACACCCTAAAATGCATCCTCCTCAACGTACGCTCCGTACACAAACACGCCATCGAAATCTGGAACCTACTCGACTCGCCCGACATCGCCTTCTTCACAGAGCCCTGGACCAGTGCATCTTCCGCCCCCGACATCAGCAGCGCCATCCCAGACGGATACAAGATCCAGAGGAAAGACCGCCCCAACCACCCAGGAGGGGGCCTCGCCATCGCCCACAAGAGCACCCTCCGCCTCACCACCTCCAGCGAAACCTTCCCCTCCGCCGAACACCTGCACTTCCAGATCCAGACCACCCCCAAAGCCGCACTCCGAGGAACCCTCATCTACAGACCCCCCGGCCCCCGAACACCCTTCGCCACCACCATCACCGACTTCATCGCACCCCACGCCATCGCCTCAGCAAACTACATACTCATTGGAGACCTGAACTTCCACCTCGGCAACCCCAGCGACCCCAACTCAACTATGCTTTGTGACAACCTCGCCAGCATCGGACTTAAACAACTCGTCAACACACCGACCCACAGAGCAGGACACACCCTTGACCCCATCTTCGCGGCAGGAAACAGCGTCCAATTCAGCCACACAACGCAGCTGCCATGGATCGACCACCACTGCGTACACTTCACCATCAACAAACCCAAGGCACCCAAACCAGCCCCACGCCCACCTTGAAGGAACTGGAGCAAGGTTACCGACGAGCAACTTAACTCCACCCTCACCCGAGACAACCACACCTGGGCACCCGACGCAAACGACGCAGACAGAGAACTCCACACCTGGATCTTCAACTGCGGAGACGAGCTCGCCCCGCTACGCAACCCAGACAGACAACGCCCCAGGAAAGCCGCCTGGTTCACCACCGCTCTCCAAGAAGCCAGACGCACCTGCAGACGCCTGGAGAAGAACTGGAGAAACACCAAGACAACCCAAAACCACATCCTCTACAAGGACGCCATGACAGACTACCACAACCAGATCAGAGCCACCAAGAGGAACTTCATCCACAACAAAATCCTGGCCAACTCCACCAACTCCAAGGAACTTTTCAGTGTCATTCAGGAATTCACCAACCCACGCAGCGAAGCCACAGACATCACCCCATCCCAAGACCTCTGCGACAAGCTTGGAACCTATTTCCACCTCAAGATCAAAAACCTCTACGACAACTTCATCGACCATCCACCAGGTGCCACAGATGGCCTACCGCCCCCCAGAAACACCAGCCAGCCCACCATCTCCAACTGGACACCGATCACGGCCGAAGACACCGCCTCGACCATGAAAAGCATCCACTCGTTTGCCCCCACCGACCCCTGCCCCCTCACATCTACCACAGAGCCGCGGCCGCCATCGCACCCGAACTACAATGCACCATCAACACCACCTTCAAAACAGGCACCTTCCCAGACGACTGGAAGCATACAGAAGTCAGACCCCTGCTCAAGAAGCCCACAGCTGACCCCACTGACCTCAAGAACTATCGGCCCATCTCGCTCCTCCCCTTCGCAGCCAAAGTTGCAGAGAAAACTGTCAACAGGAAACTGACACGATTCATTGAAGAGAACGCCGTCCTCGACCCGTCCCAACCCGGATTCCGAAGCAACCACAGCACAGAGACCGCCCTACTCGCCGCCACAGACGACATCCGCACCCTCCTGGACCATGGCCACTCCACAGCCCTCATCCTACTCGACCTATCAGCGGCCTTCGACACCGTCTCCCACCGCACACTAGTCGCCAGACTACACAACACAGGCATACAAGGAACAGCCCTGGACTGGATCCGATCATTCCTCATCGGAAGAAGCCAAAGGATTAGACTCCCACCCTTCCTCTCCGACCCCACGAAAATCACCTGCGGAGTCCCACAGGGTTCATCACTGAGCCCCACCCTCTTCAACATCTACATGGCCCCCCTCCAGCCATCGTCCGACAACACGGCCTCAACATCGTATCCTACGCCGACGACACCCAGCTCATCCTCTCCCTCACCAAAGACCCCACCACTGCCAAACTCAACTTCCAGAAAGGAATGCAAGACGTCGCAGTCTGGATGACCAACAGCTGCCTGAAGCTCAACGCAGAGAAGACAGAAGTCCTCGTCCTCAGTACCACCCCTTCTGCATGGGACAGCACCTGGTGGCCGACTGCCCTCGGAAGCCCACCTACCCCCTCAGACCACGCCAAGAACCTCGGCATCATACTCGACTCATCACTCACCATGAACCGACAGGTCAACGCCGTCACCTTCAGCTGCTTCAACACCCTCCGCAAGACCTTCAAGTGGATTCCCCCTGAGTCAAGGAAGACAGTCACCCACGCACTCATCACCAGCAGACTGGACTATGGAAACGCACTCTACGCCGGCATCAACAAGTCCCTACTCCGCAAACTCCAGACAATACAGAACACCGCCGCCAGACTCGTCCTCCGGCATCCCCGACACGAACACATCAGCCAACACCTACGAAGTCTCCACTGGCTTCCCGTGGAGAAAAGAGTCACTTTCAAAATCCTCACTCATGCCTACAAATGCCTACACAACAACGGACCCAAATACCTCAACGACAGAATCAACTTCCACGTACCCAAAAGAAACCTCCGATCTTCCAACCTCGCACTGGCCGAAACCCCACGCATCCACAGAGCCAGAGCAGGCGGAAGATTCTTCTCTCACATTGCAGCCAAGACCTGGAACGAGCTACCGGCAGACATCAGACGCGCCCCCTCCCTGAACACCTTCAGGAGGACCCTCAAGACCTGGCTCTTCAGCTAAACAGATCTGCGGACCCCCCCCCCCTCAGCGCCTTGAGACCCTCACGGGTGAGTAGCGCGCTTATAATTCGCTGATTGATTGATTGATTCTCTTCCCCTGCCCCACCCCTCTCCTCCAATACCGGCCGCTACTGCTTCAGATACCGTAATAAGTATGAATGTACACGTGCAGTGACATGGCCCTGGGTCATCAGGGCACCTGCCGTAAAGCTTTTAATGCGGCCGGCCAATCCAGCATTAGCCAGGTTGAGTTAATGGCAAGTCCAGCTCTGCTTTTCTGCCTTTCTCTCTTTGCTGTGGTTAAAAGTTTGATGATGGAGAATAAGTCTGGCTTTCCATAGATGAGACCCAGAGCTCAAAACCTGCAACCACCGGCACAAGTTAAGCATTGCTTCCACAGCTGTACCCTCTCATGCCAAGCTTCAAGATGGCAGCCAGTGGTGCTCGCCTCTAATGTGATCCGTGGCCTGTCTCAATATTTCTCCTAAACGCTCCTTACTCTTGAAACCATGCCCTTTAATGACAAATGCACATGTGGTGGACACAATGGGCGTTTACTAAGACTATTAGGCGGGGGCATCTCCGAAATAACTCTGAGCGATCTGGTGATGAAAGCGAACCCGTCAGTTGTTGAGAAAATTGCACCCCCTGAGGGAATTCTAACATTCTTAAATTTCCTTCCTTCTTTTTATCCATCCTTCTTTCAGTCTCCTGACCTTCCTTCTCTCCTACCTTTCTGTACTTTTCCATCCATACATCCAACAAACATTCTGCTTTGCCAACCATCCTTCATTCTCTCCATTGTATTTCTTTTTATCCATCCTTCCCTTTCTATATCCTTCTTTGTCTTTTTCTTTCCTACATACTTCCTTCTTGCATTCAATCATCCATCCTTCTTGCCATTCATCCATTTATACTTTTCTCCTTGCTTCCATCCTACCTTCTTTCTTTCCTTCCATCCATTAGTCTTTTCTCTTCATCCATTCATCCTTCTCTCCATCCATCCCTTCATCCTCCTCTATCACTGCATCCACCCACCCATCTCTCCATCACCCTCTCTCCATCCTTCTTCCCATCCATTCATCCCTCAATCTTATCCATCCATCCATCCACCCAATCCATCCATCCATCCATCCTTCCTTCTCTTCACCAGTCCTTCTTTTCTTACCACCCTCCCTTGCTTCCTTCTACAGCAAGAGGTCGTATTTACGAGCTTCCTGCAGAACAGCGTCCCTCAGTTAAATGGTTCATATCACACAGAACTGTTCACATCGCTCAAGCTGCTAAAGTGCGGGCCCCTGTTTGGAGCCAATATTAAACAAGCATTTGCAATGCAATCGGTCTCGCATTTGTGAAAGTTTGAGTTTTTTGTGTAGTAAATGATTTAGTTTATTATTTATGTTGATTTGTTTGTAGTGGAGTGGATGTGTTGTTTGTAGTGGAATTATGTGGTTTGAGTTGGATTTGTTAGTTGTGGAATTGTGTGGGGTACGTTTGTGTTAAGAATTGAGCAATCGTAGATGCCTGCAGTATGCTGTAAATACTATCAAACCTTGATCCAATCATTTTAAGCACAGCAACATGAGAGGGCAACAATGCCAGGTGGGCACATCCACTCAAGAATGTGAGACCATTAAGAGAGGTAGGGGCGATTAAAACCAAGTTATGGCTTCTAGTGAATAATTTTCTGAAGGTTGTGAGACCTGTTGACTGTTTGCATGCGAATATGCAATGAACTCCACATTCTGTGTTCCATAAATAAATAGGAGTGCCTACTAGATAGTATTTTCCATTCCATTGTCTTTATTCAATCGTCCAAAGGTAGATCATAAAAGATACACAAAAAAGATCATACAATAAAAACATTAAAATTACAAATTCCTTCAATAAAAACCTTTGGTAACATGCATACAATTTTTTTTTAAAAAGACTACATAAAACTTAGTACAGAAATCTCAATTATGAAGGTGGCAACATTTTTGTGCAAAAAATACCCGCGTTTCCCGGTAGCAGCTTTAGGAAATTTAAAGTGCATATGGCCAAGTGCAGCATCATAATAAAAAGCAGCAATTCATAATGCAGGAGAGTATATATATAGATTATTGTTAGAACATCATGCTCCTTCGTTGTGCTAAGATGCACTTCAAAAAACTAGCAACTGAAAAATGTGTCAGAATCATTAAGTTACTGTAAAAAGAAAAAAGAATAGAGCGGCTTTACACCTCGAGAATGTGTGCCTACGCAACAACGGTAATAAAAACCTCCTTGTATACGGCTGATAATATTTGCAGAAAAATACAAAATGTAATAAGGTTTGACTGGATTCCTTGTCACATGGGCAAATGCAGGAAGAGGAGTATTGACCTAACGGAAAGCATATAAGTCAGCGGACGGAGCCTAACCTAAATCTGGCTAATAAGGTTCTCTCGTATACGTTTGTCACATATAAAAGATAAGAGGCAATCTTTGGCGCCATCTGGATGATGCAATAATCCCTAACCAGGGGTTTGGCCACTTAATTCCCAGGTGGCCTGTCTATGATTGGCGAAACTATCCTGCTCGTTTGTAGCGAGTTATCCTATTTTCGATGCAAGTAGACCAAGTGCACCTATCATCAAACTCCAAACCCAAATATGTAAACGAGCTTACCCTATCTAATTTTTTACCATCTATGTTTAAGGTACGGGTTTTGGTGTTTCAAGGGCCACATACCATTGTGAATGTTTTAGCAAGGTTAGTCTCCAAATCCAGGTCTCTCATAAAACAAACGTAGCTAAAAAATGGGGCTCTTAAGGGCACTGGCTGTCCTTGCCAGGAGGACCGCATCATCTGCGTATAAAGGCGCGGGCATGGCTTTTTGCCCGACACGAGGAGCGTCCACCCCAACAGAGGCCAATGACCTATCCAACCCATTTGTGTATACCAAGAATAGAATAGGGGCAAGGACACAGCCCTGGCGCACCCCACGCTCAACTCTGAAGGAATCTATGCATTCACCGGCATTACCGAATCTAACTACTGCTGTGAGATCATAGTGTAGGAGTCTTAAGAATGAAACCAAGCCCCCGATCAACACCCATACTCTCCAAAATGGACCATAGCTTGGATCTGCATACATAATCAAAGGTGCTCGACAGATAGTATTTTCATATTTCGAAGTGTCCAAACTGTTGAAAGTATATTTGCAGGGGGAGGGGCAGACGCAGTTTACAAATGTTTCGCATTTAACAGCTCCTATGGGCAATACCGGAATTCACTGTATAATTTTGCATTTTTCATCTTCTCCCAAATGAATTTTTGTGTCTAAACATCATATCAATTTAAATTAGGAATTGCAACCTTTCTAAGAGTTTCTTTCATGATTGAAATCCTACAGGTTTCTGCTATGGCAAACATAGTGAGCTATTCACTTTTTGGAGAAGCCACTAAAGTGTCCACTGGTATCAACAGAACAAACAAAACCCTAAACCGATTAGATAACTTAATGCATGGCAAATAAGGCAGTAGACACTTTGAAACATGCTAGCAGTGCCTGACTATGTGTGCCCCTAAGAGAGAAGATGATGCACACTGCCAGCCCACATGTACAGCCATCAAAATGGAATGTAAAAACTTGCCTTGAGCAGCACAGGGGAATACCTTACACCAACAGAGCACTTCTTATGCCCATCTCACATTCAGTTTTTTAGCCGTGACCCTGTCACTACACCCACATCTACCCCTCGAGTGTCTTTGTGCACTGAGAGACATGCCTCCTAGTCGAAAAGAAAAATATATCAACAGAAACCAACTCTCATGGGGAACATCTAGTCACGAGGAGAAAACAGCGGATGCCTTTGAATGAAAGAAAAGAACAGAATAAGTTTCAGGGTAAAGAAATGCTGTGACTATTCCAACTGGAGAACTAGAGCTGCAAATTCGACAGCACATAAGGCGAACCCACACACGACGTGAAGAGAATCCAAATTACGGGAAAATCGGCTGCAATTCTACCTTGATCCCAATCAATGTCAACTGAAATGTGACAGCTACAACTGTCAATTACAGCACCCATTTATTTACCGTCTGCATTGACGCTGTACACTAATGAATTGGTGCAGATCACTACGGGTTTCTGCTTGTTTTTTGGGGTGGGCCGTGGACACAAGTGTACATTTTGGGGAATATGTTACTTGAAATTGCTGCTGTTTACTCCAGCGCAAGCAATAAAGCTCAATCCTCAGTCAAGCTATTAACGTGAATGCTGAACTTCAGAGCGCTGGCTGCGTTCCCCAGCTGTGTGTTTGATGTTACCTCCAAAGCAAAAAGATGAAAGGCGCGGAGTGTGGGGACGGGAAGTCCCAGGCTCTTAACCTACCAGCCTGCGATATATGTTAAAATCTTGGCTGATAGATGAAGAGGGGGCCAGGGAAGGAGGGAGGGAGGGGGATGGATAGACAGAGTGTTTGTGTGGCATGAGGGTGCATGTCGTTTGTGCATGTGTTTGCATGTGGCCGTCTGCATGTATGAGTTTATACACATTGGGGCCGATTCCGATCTCGGCCGGTAGGGCTCCGAATAGGATTCGGCTTTACCGGATCCGATTCGGAGCCCTGTTTCCCGACCGAACCGTACGCGGGTCCGGCCGAGCGAGTACGATGCGAAATCGCCGACCGACTCGTCCGGGCGTCCCGACAGCTCCGACCGACTCGCTCGGACTCGAACCGCTCCGACCGACTCGCTCGGACTCGACTCGCACCGCGCAATGGAGACGTTTCCCGGCCGGGTAAGTACGATGCGCGCCGCGAGCAGTCCGACCGAGCCGCGCACTCCGGCTCGTAAGAGCTGTCGGAGCCGTACTTTGGGGGTCCGTGTCGGACCCCTGTACGCGTACCCGTGCGAGGCGCACACAGGGGGGACCCATGGGTCCCCCTACCTGTGCGTGTACGCCGCGAGCGCTCCGCGGCGTACTCGCTGTAGGGGGCGCCCTTGTCCGCCTCGCACCCATTGAGGCAATGGGAGCCCGCGTACGCGTTGTACGACCGGCTCCCATTGAGTTCAATGGGAGTCCGACCGACTCGAGTCCGATAACATACGGACGCATCGTACTCGTTCGGTCGGACTGCACGGGTCCGATTCGGTCGGAAATCTCTCCGGATCCGGCTCGGTCGGAGAAATTTCCGGCCCGAATCGGAATCGACCCCAATGTGTCTGTACGTGTGTTATCACTAATTACTAATGAAATTTCAACCTGACAATAATTCCCCACCTCACGGTCCCTGGCGTTAGTGTGCGATATATTTGAGCTTAAGGTGCGGGTTATTTTCCTGTAACCAGCTCACAACTGTGCTGCTGAATATGCAATAACGCAGGAGTCTTAAAGAGGCTCCAGCCTGAAGGCTGGCACAGTCATTTTAAACTATTTGCTTTGCCATAACAAGAAAAAAAAGTAATACAACGGCGTTACTTGCTGCACACAACTGATATTTCAAATGGAGAGCTTACCAAGCAAAAGTAAACCAGCAGGAGAGAGACTATGGCGTAACTTACAGCTGCCAACTTCGGACCTGGGGAACCGGGCTTGAGTCTCGGTGTTGGTAAAACTGTGCCTTTAAAAAAAAAAAATAGAATGTAAATACATGACTATTGAACGTCACTAAAATAATGGCACAAATGCCGATAAACAAAAAAAAAATATCAAGCAGGAGCAGCTGGGAGCTGCGAAATCGGGACGACCAGGAGGAACCGTGATCACGGAGGGGGGGTGGCGAGGAGTGACAACAGGGGAATCACCAAAAACGTAACAAAATAAAATTAACATTGCGCGAAGCCTGTAAAAGTTTAAATAAACAAAAAATAACCTTGCGCAAAGTGTGTGCAGGATGCGCATCAGCTGTGAAGCGGAAGCCATGGTTAATGATTCATCCGGGAGCCTTTCAGCCTGCTCAAAGTAAAGATAACATGCTTGAGCAAAGACAGGCCAACTAAAATGGAAAGAGTGCTCTCCAAGTCCCATAAATTAAAATGAAGAGTAACAACACATGTAATAGGGGAAGTCCTCAAGAGAGGTTGCAAAAGTAGAAAAGGGGGTACTACTAAGTATATTAACCAATGAAAAGCAGGTATTTAGGAAGGACAGCACGAGGAACCAATGAAAAAGATTGGCGTTTTCCCAAGCCCATATCCTAGATACAGCATGACTCGAAGAGACAGCGCAAGCGCTGCCTAGGCGAGACCTAAAAAAAAGTACATCTCGCTCTATCAACGGCTCACCCTGCGATTGTACCCAAAATGATGGGCTTCCCCAGGCACCTTCTCAGGTCCCATTATGCTGCCGGTACACATGACTTTTGCCTAAAGTAAAAGAGTGTCTTGCTTTACAAGGACTGGAAAGAAGCACATTGGCAGACTGCCAGGTGTTCCACCTGGCTCTCAGCTGTGCAGTATCCTGGGGTTCCACCTGGTTCTCAGCTGGTTGGCTGAACCTACTGCTACACCAATCTCGTCCTACACAGTGCTACATAGAGTGACCTAACCATGCACCCCTTTCAAGCCTGTTTGAATTTTATGGACCCGAGAAATTTTTAAAATATCAAACTGAGAACAGATGTATTTAACACTTTTCTTTAGCGCTTTTGCACCAAAGTGCATAAATGCGCTTTACATGAACCAGTCCAGCTTACATTGTTGAAATATGGAAAATCTCTCTCGGCTAACATCAGAGAAGAGATCTTACTGTCATTGGATGAAGATGAGACATTAGCCCCCAACTCCCCGACCTCTCAGCAGCTCATGACACTGGGCCACAGCAGCTGGTGCCCAGGAGAGCGGAATGAAAAGAATGCCGCATTCAACATTTGAACGGATCTGATTCTTAACAGCAGCCAGCAAATCACATGTGGTGAATTCAATCATTATCATACAAGGTGTGATATAGAGTGCTGTCAATCAACCACCTCTTGCCTGCTGTTCAACATCTGTGTGTTGCCCCTTAATAGTACCAGGGGACCTTCAAATGTAAGCCGATGACCCTCCAAAACCAATATAAATCTGGAAAATATGACTGCGGAGCAGGCAAGCAATGCATCAAGGGTTCTACTGGATGAAGAAGAGGTTGCTGTGCTTGAAAGGGTCTTAAGGCTGTGAGTAGTAATGCTGAATTATCTACCCTTAAAGGCAATTCCAGGCCTCTAGACAGTTGCACTGGTGCAAGCAAAGTGCATAACATAACACTTCTTTGTGATTCCAAGCTTATCCTGTCTTCTACTGTCTAGTATTGCAGCCAATGTCTCATAGGCCCTAGTGCAAGGAAGAAAAAGGGCACCTAGCTGCTCTATGAATTATTAATAAAGATGAATTGGGCCCCCATGCCTCTGGGCCCCGGGGCTACTGCACCTGCTGCACCAATTGAAGCTACCCTGCTTCCCTCCTGCATCTCCAGCCTCAGAGAACTGCAGGGAAGCGACTGCAAATTATCAGAAGGGGCACAGTCTTCCCTCACTGGGCTCTAACTTTCCCATCCTCACAGCATACAGACTATTGCGTGCACGCAGTTCTCTGAGCAGACCAAAAGCAAAAACACTGTGTGCTGTAAAACAAGTAAATACCAAAATTAATATAAAACTAGTAAAAAACATCAATACTTTTCAATGGCCTGTTTCATACTTTGGTTCGGGGTGCCAGCTCTCTGAACTGGACTCTCTGGGTTAATTTCATGTGTTGCCAATTCTACTGCTCTTATTATATCAATCGTTACTTCTGATGTTACCTTTCAAAATATTTGTAAAATTATTAAGGTTCACACTTCAACTATTACTACCAGTAATATCAGTGGTGCTGCTGCTAGTAGCAGTATACTGACTACTAATACCTAAATTGTGCCACTACCTGTAGGTTACCCAGCTCGTGACACTGTGGTAATCATTCCTGTATTCAACAAGCATTTGCAATGCAATAGATATTGTAATTTACGAGAGTTTGAGCTATTGGCATTGTAAATGACAATGCCTTTTATTTATGTGTTATTTTTAAAACAGATAAATAAAAGGCATTGTCATTTACAATGCCAATAGCTTAAACTCTCGCAAATGTGAGACCTATTGCATTGCAAATGCGTTTGGCGTTCCGTGCTACAAACATTTTAAAAAAGCGTTAGGAGAGAGCGTGTCCTGCCTGCAATAGCAGGCAGTACAAAGCTATTTGAGAAAATAGTGCTTGGAGGCTGTAATTAAAGCCTACTGAGTAACAACACACGTAACAGGGGGTGTCGCCAAGGGAGGTTACAAAATGAGACAAGGCGGTACTAAGGAGGGACTACTAAGCCTATTGACCAATGAACAGCCACAGTTTACAGTGGACAATAAAACAAGCCAATGAAAAATATGGGCGGAGAGTGGGCGGAGCTTCAAGTCCTACCTGAATACAACATGCCTCGAAGAGCAGTGCATGCGTTGCTCAGGCTTGACCTAAAGAGGGCTCCGGATAAGACCTGTGATGCTACAGACCCATTTCTCTAGTAGATTCTACTGTAAAAATCATAGGGCGCATCATGTTGAGTAGAATTTTGAATTATTATTTCCCCAGTCCAATACGGCTTTAGAAAAGTGCTCAGTACATTAGATCAGTGCCTTAACCTTTATTTGATTATCAATAAGTATGCATCCCTAAAGGGGGGGTTTATACCTCTCCTTTATGGATCTGAGTAGCGCTTTCGATAAGGTGAACCACAGTAAACTCTAGAACATTCTATCAGAGATGGGGCTGGACCAGGATTTGGTTGCTTTTCTAAGGGTTGTGCACAGTGGGGTTAATGCCGTCGTAAGGTACAGATCAGGCGGTGAATGTTTAGATCCTTTTGCACTGGAGGTAGGTGTGCGGTGAGGCTGCGTCCTCGCACCCATTTTGTTCCTTCGCTACATTAATGGGTTAAGTGCATGTTTGCGAACCCCCGGTAAGGATATGCGTAAGGTCAACTCTGTTACAATCCCGGCTTTACTCTATGCAGATGATGCTGTCTTGCTCTCCTGCACTCCCAATGGTATTAGGGCCTTAGTGGCAAGGTTTGTGCAATCTATGGAGAGCCTAGATCTTGAGACGAATATCTCGAAAACAAAGTATATGTTCTGTGGAACTAATCTGAGTAAAACCACCCCAATTTGAATTAAAATAAAGGCACATGAGAGGGTTACTAATTTCCCATAACTGGTAACATTTTTTGATTCGCGCAGCACTTGGCCAGCCTGTGCTCTTACTATATGCCAGCGTGTTAGCCACTCAGTAGGGGCGTTATGTGACTTTGCCAGTAGAGTGGGCAATAACCTAATCATGCCTCTTATGTAAGTCTATGAGTGCAAATGTTTACCAGTGTTAACCTCTGGGACAGGAGTCTGGAGTTACCCGGGAGTTTCTAATCTGCAAATAAAGGAGAATCGTTTTTGCCGGCAATTGCTTGGCCTTCCACCATCGACTCATTTTTTTCTTGCATGAGGAACAGGGCATGTCATATCATATTGTGGTGGACCAAACCAAGGTTGCTCTGATCGCCTGTTGGATCAAAAAACATACATCAGCCTTAAGTTAGCGAAAATAAGAAGAACTTTTGATTGTATCCTTTTATCGCTTTTAACGGTATCCTCGTACCTTTTTTTATTATTGTTGCTTATGAAATCGGTGCTTTTAGGATTGTTCTTTAATAATCAAATAAAGCTTAACAGGGAGAGAGAAAGATACCAGAAGTAATATTGTTTCTTCTGTTACAACATCTGCTGGTACCACTACTCCAGGTCTTATTTCTAGACGTATGCCAGATACTACTACAATGCTAGAATTTGTACTATTTGTGCCACAAGTAGTATAAGTAAAAGTGGCCCTACTATCCTAATAGTATCTACCATAAGTAGGGTGTGACTGTTGCTGAATCTGTGGTACACTTGCAGGGACTTCAGAACATAACAAGTATTTTGTAAAGCGCGTGTTCACTCTGAAGGTCATCTGCTCCTTGGTGTTATCCAACTCAGTGGTACTCATTTAATCGACCGTGGAAGGATGGGAGGCTGAGCTGACCCACCAGGATTCAAACCTCTCACCAAGAAGTCAAACAAAGGTTCCTGCAGTGGAGGCATTGGTCACTGGGCTACCAGACCCGACATAAACCTGTATCCGTCAGAATACAGGTTATTTTCACATTTGAGCCAATAAGTTAAATAATTGAGTGGAGGTATTGAAAATAAACACACTGTCACATGTGGAGTCAAACTAACTTTTTCTTAGAGCTATGAGATGGGAAAATCCAAATCTGGGGGGCATGGTAACGGCTTCTGTTGTCATCCACAGCATCATGGACACAGATGGCTCGATTCAGAAAACATGTTGTAGGAAACTTTCATCTTAGAAGAATCCTTCACTGATTGAAGTCCAATTTTGTTTCTGCCTAATGTCTCCGTAAGTCTCTCCCTCCCGCTCATGTTACGACACTTACATTCCCAGTGGCTGCTCTGGAAGCGGCTAATACAAAACGCCACCACCCCACTTCTCACCAGGCAATTTGATGAGGGGCCCCCGAGTTTCAGATATCCCACAAATATTCATTGGCCGTGGGCCGAATGGGACCCCCCTTGAAAGGTCCCCCAGCTCCTGCGCTGCAGGGGCTGCAGACGTCGTTTTTGACGCCGCTGTCCTCTCGGTATCTGCAAATGAAGAACATTAATTTTCATATAAATCGTTTGGTTCTCATGTAAAGCGCTCTAATGTCCTTGAGCCAAGTGCACGCTATATAAAACTACAAAAAAATATTTTAAAAAGTCAAAAAGGGCACCGCTAAACATAAATAACACGAGCTTTAGGTTAGCACTTACTGTTCATTGGCGTGGAAACTGTAAAAGTGCATATTAAAAAATGGTCTCTTCCGCCATTTAGTGGTAACTAATGGTATTGCATAGCTAGAATGTCACTCTGTATCCTTTCTTTCAGATCATTTTTGCTACCTTTTAATACAATGTCTTTTGAGACAAAACTATTAAAAAATGCATAAGAAAAGTTCAGAGTATCAGCACATATTTTCGGCATGAATGACTTACTCTTTCTTTGAAGATGAAATTACTGCTTTTTTCTTCGAGGATGGAATTACTGCTCACTTACTGCAATCCCTAATCAGCAATTTGAACCAGGTTTTAAACTGACCTCTGACCTTGGGGATGATAGAGACTGAGATAGGCATGGCTAAAGCGTCCCTGATATTAAGAGAACTTAAAGACCATATTAAAGTCTTTCAGATGAGTTGCCTAAGAGAGTCAAGAGAACTTTGAGCAATCTGCACCTGAGCCCAATCCACACCCAGGACAACAATAGCGGGGTACCAGGGGAGGTGTGGTGCCACTTGACAAGCACAATTTACAACAACCTTGTATGCTGGATTGAATAATTAGTGTAGTATGTCGTTTTCTGTAAGATTAAAAGTACTTTCTTTTATTTAAAAAAAAAGAAAAGGGCTGCACTGTATATAATTGTGTCTATTGTTCGATTATCCCCGTGAGAAGCCTGTGACTGCTCACCCTCATTAACCTGAGCGCCCAGTGCAGAAAGGTTTGCTCTTGGCCCAGTACGTAGAGCCTTACTCTGACAGGACCCCGGAGACCTGTGGCAAATGACCTCGACCACCCCAGTGGGCGGCCAGTAGCTCCTGTCTTTTTCCCATGGACCCCCAAATGGGGCCTGACACACAAACTAAAAACACATAAATTCAATGAAAAAAACAATTGCAGTGCAGTTATGGTTCCAAAACAAAACCTAAAAGTCACTAAAATTTGTCATTTAGGTTTAGGGAAAACTAACCATAACCCTTGCCCGTGTCATCCGCTGTTTATGACCTTACATAACTCATCATTCATGACATATTAAATTACATCACTGATGACATCTGATGGTGTGTTTAACTTATTAAAAACAATCATGTTTGATAAAGCGTGATTAAACAGGCCCACTGGTTGATACATTGTACGTACATTGAATGTAAAGAAAATAATGTTATTTTTTAACCGCATTGGCTTTCTGTCCTACAAATATGAGAAAGAATTACACTTTAGAGTAATACATGTTAAGGCTTTTTATTAAGTATCGTCGTTTAAAATTATGACTCAAAAACTATACACTTTAGTTCGATTCAGAAGGATACAAGTCCTACTAAATGGACTGTCAGATTCCCAGGAGTGTAATTTGTTTTAGAAAAATGGCAATGAGTTCTTAGTGAATTAACATATATTACTCTTAATTTTGAAATAATATTTGTAAACATAAATTTGTAAATAGTATCTAAATCTAATCATTTGCTTGGTTCAAATTATGATTCTTCTAATATTATTTTTTGTTCCAGAGGCCCATAGTAGACCAAATCTGAAACTGTGTTGTTTAACTAAAATAGGAGCTCAACATGTTTATACATACATAATTACGTTCGGATGAAAAATATTAAAAAGGTTCGTTAGCGTTTAGAAATGTGAAATTTTACTACCACCATCTTGGATTGGTAAATTTAAAAAAATGCAATTGGCGCCCTCGTCATTTCGAAGGCATGCACATGTACATGTCCCCACACATGCGCACACAAACAGATAAGCACACTTTTGTTTTTGCTTTTGCTGATGCTGTGCAGGCACTGCAAAAAGCACTGGCAAAGCCAATAGGTCAACGAAAAGAGACCTATTGGCTTTGCCAATGCTTATTTTGGTTTACAAGAACATCTGGCTTGTCTGCCTATTGGAAATTTGCCCTTCTTGCAGGGTCTCCCGGGATTTTGTGCCTTTTTACTGTTTCCTTTGTTTGTTGGCTGTAGAATATGGTGCACTTTACCCATGCTAACCAGCGGTAAAGGGTAAACCACGCGTGCCTCTTCAACACTGCCCGAACAACGAATGGTCTTAGCAACGCATTCCTTTACCATGCATGTCTTTACCTCACACTCCGTTGTAAAGACATGACTGGTAAAGGGATATGTGTAGTAAAGATCACACCTCAGCCCCCGCCCCCAAGCCCTAAAAATAACCTCAACCCTATCACTTAATCAATGAATGTGTCCTTGTGTAACGCAACTGGTACTCATGTAAAGCGCTTCGGGTCACGTTCGCGCTATATAAAACTCTGAAAAAAACCCAGCCTTCCAGAACCCTAAAAACAACCCTGACCCCCCTGAGCCCTAAAAACAACCCGGCCCCCTCCGAGCCCTAAAAACAACCCAACACCCCCGAGGCCTAAAAGCAATTCGACCCCCCCCGAGCCCTAAAAACAACTCGACCCCCCCAGCCCTAAAAACAACTTGAACCCCCTGAGCCCTAAAGATAAGCCTGACCCCCCTAAGCCCTGAAAATAATCCCGACTCCCTCTGAACCCTAAAAGCTACCCTCCACCACTAAAAACGAAACCCCCACCCTTCCAAAACCTGGTTCCAGCCCCACTTACCAGACCGCGTCCCGGAGCTCCCTCTCCCGATCCTTCCTCTTCCTGTGCTCGCCCATCCGCACCTAGACTGCGCACTGCTTTAACCACGCATATGCATGGTTAAGGCATACGTGTGGTTAAGGCAAGCGTGGTTCCGCTTGCGGAGAAACGGCACACGTGGCTCAACCCGCGTTGTAAAGGACGTTTCCCACGGTAAAGTGCTTGAAAAGAACATCTGACTTGTCTGCCTTTTGGAAATTTGCCCTTCTTGCAGGGTCACCCGGGATTTTTGGCCTTTTTACTGTACCCTATGTTTGCTGGCTGTAGAATTCTGTGCACTTTATCCATGCTAACCAGCGGTAAAGGATTGTATGAGAGAGGAGCCCATGGTTAAACCACGTGCGCCTCTATAACGCTGCCCGAACAACGAATGAGTCTTAACAATGCATTCCTTTACGACGCTTGCCTTTACTACGCATGCCTTTACCACGCAATTTTGTGGTAAAGGCATGACTGTTAAAGAGATGTGTGGTAAAGATCACACCCCAGCCCCCCTGCCATGAGCCCTAAAAACAACCCTGACTCCCCCCCCCCGAGTCCTCCAAAACAACCCAACCCCTCCCTGAGCCCCAAAAATCACCCCAACCCCCCAAGCCCTAAAATAGTCTGAACCCCCGAGTCCTAAAACAACCCCGATCCCCCTGGGCCCTAAAAACAACCCTGACCCCCGAGCCCTGAAAACAATCCCGACCGCCCGAGCCCTAAAAACTACCCTAACTACCTAAAACCCGGACCCAGCCCCACTTACCAGACCACCACCCGGAGCTCCCCCTCCCGATCCTTCCTCTTCTTGTGCCCACCCATCGGCGCATTTAGACCACGCACTGTAACCACACATATGCACAGTTAAGGCATAAGCGTGGTTAAGGCAAGCATGGTTCCGATTGCAGGGAAACGGCACAAGTGGCTCAGCGCGGATGTATGACGATACCACGCATGCATTACATCGCATGCCATAGATCGCGGTTTTAACAACGCAAGTCGCTACAACGACTTGCGTTGGAGGGCGTTGGACTTAGGAGTAGTTTAATTTACTATTCCAACTCCAGCCTACGTACAGTAGGGAAGGTGTTGGATAGTAATTTAAACTACTCCTTGTCCTATAGCGCCCTCCAGTGCAAGTCGTTGTAACGACTTTCGTTGTAAAAACCGCAATCTAATGGCATGCGATGTAAAGCATGCGTTCTAAAGGTTGTTTCCCCTCAGCGCGAATTGTAAAGGCCGTTTCCCATGGTATAGTGCTTGTGCTCTCCTTGTTAAACATAGTAAAATTGGTTTACACATTTTATTTACTTGTAAGTCCCTAGCAAAGTGATACCCCATGTACCCAGGGACTGTAAATTAAATACTACTAATGGGCCTGCAGCACCCCTTGTGCCACCCACTTAAGTAGCCCTTTAAACATGTCTCAGGCCCTGTGGCGTAGCTAGACCTTTGTCCGCCCATGGTGGTCCCTGCGTTTGCAGCCTCGCGATGGCTACCGGTAAGAGCAGGGGGAGGAGTGGGTTGTGTGTGTGCTGGCGATCCCTCACGGTGGCCGCAGGTAAAAGCGGGGGGAGCCGCCACCCCCAAAACTCATGCTGCCCAGGGCGGACCACCCCTCCACCCCCCTTGCTACGCCACTGCTCAGGCCTGCCATTGTAGCCTGTGTGCACTTCGACCTGGCAGTATAAATCTTTTGCCAGGCCTATCCCTTCCTTTTTAATACATTTAAGTTACCTTTGGGGTAGATCCTACACGGCTCAGAGGGCAGGGTACAGTGTATTTATAATGTTGGCATGTACTTTTAAGTTTTACATATCCTGGTAGTGAAAAACTCTTAAATTAGTTTTTAACTATTGCAAGGACTACCACTCCTAGGGGAATACATTGGGTTGCCTTATTATATTTAATAAGTGCTAACTTTCAATTGGGAAAAAGAACAATTGATGGACGGAATGCTGAACAATGTTAAACATTCACCCCAGTACAAAGATCTGGGCTTAAATCCAGCTTTTTTTTGCTCACCATGCCATTGCAGTTTGGACCCAGCAATATGCAAATCAGTCTTGACACTGCTCCCCATGGGAACAGTCCAGCCCGAACTGGCAGGCCAGGTCCTCCCTTGACCGGAAACAAGCATCCTCCGACCGGGTTTGGGGCATCACCCCTCATCAGCCAGGCTAGTTTGACTCCAGTGGCATGGAAAGCACGGGACCCACGTCTGGGTATTCCCGCCCCACTCGGGGTGACAAATGCAAAGAGAACAATTGATGGACGGAATGGTGAACAATGTCAAACATTCACCCCCAGTACAGAGCTCTGGGCCAAAATCCATTGGTTTTTGCTCACCATGCCATTCCAGTTTGGACCCAGCCGTATGCAATTCAGTCTTGACACTGCTCCTCATGGGAACAGTCCAGCCCGAACAGCCAAGCCCGGTCCTTCCTTGACCGAAAACGAGCATCCTGGGACCGGTTTTGGGGTATCACCCCATATCAGCCAGGCTAGGTTGACTCCAGTGGCATGGAGAGCACGGTACCCACGTCTGGGCATACCTGTTCAACTCGGGATGACAAATGCAAAAAGCACAACTGATGGATGGAATGCTGAACAATGTCAAATATTCACCCCCAAGACAGAGATCTGGGCCTAAATCCATCATTTTTTTGCTCACCATGCCATTCCAGTTTGCACTCAGCCATATGCAAATCAGTCTTGACACTGCTCCCCATGGGAACAGTCCAGCCCGAACTGCCAGGCAAGGAGGACCATGAGGAGCAGGATCAAGACTGATTTGCATATGGCTGGGTCCAAACTGAGGTGGCGTGGTGAGCAAAAAAACGATGGATTAAACCCAGATCTGTGGCTGGGGGTGAATGTTTGCATTGTTCAGCATTCCGTCCATCATCTGTTCTTTTGCAACTTTCAATTGGGTGCAGATATGAAAGTCATGTTTAGTATCTGAGGAATTGTAATTTAAAATCATTTTAATGGCAAATTCTGATTTTAAGTCACAATTCTGAAAATGGCACTTTTAAAAAGTTGGCATTTTATTGTCCTAACCATTTGGTGTCCTAACTATTTGGTACCTGGGTTACATTGGTAGGTCTGGTTGGCAGTTGTCCTTTGTGTATTCCTCCTAGACAGTATCACAAAGGAGGGTCTGGGTGTTGGCAGGATGGGCCATCTCTGACTTGATGGGGGAAGAGCCGTCACCTATCACACTTGCACCCCAAAGGCACTGACTCAGCTTATCCACAAAGCCTATTGCGCCCCCAAACAGACTGGAACCAGGGCACAGAGACAATACTTCCAGACACCACGGTAGGAGGAAACTCGTGACTCATCTCCCACTTCAAAGAAGGCACCAGGTATAAATATTGAATCCTCAGACCCAACTCTTCAGATCACTTCTGGATCTGTAGACTCAGCCAGGAAGAAGGACTGCTCAGCTGTGAAGTCAGCTCTTCTGCCCAAGCCCTATTTTGATGACCTGGGACTGCTTTGCTGCCCAAAGTCTACTGTTGCTGCACCAGGACTCTTATTCTGCTGTGGGCTGCCCTGCTGAGGCCAGCCTGTCTGTGTGGACCCAGGACCCCAGGAAATCTCCAAGGGTCAGTCGACTGGCCCACTGTTCAAGCCAAAGGGGCATAACAGGCTCCTCCGACTTTGATGCAACTCCACACATCTCAACGCAGTGCAACGCAGCTCGAAACTGGCACTGGTCCAGCTCAACACATCTCGTCTTCAGTTACGGCACATCGCAGAGCAAGTCCTCGCAAGCCCCAGTGGTCCCTTCACCGCCGACGCAGTTTGACATCGACACCGGCCCAGTGTGACGCATCTCGTCCTCAGTACAGACGCATTGCAGCGCAAGTCTTCACAGCCCCAGCTGCTTCCTCAACAACTACGCCGGACCTCGCATCACAGCTCTTTGTCGACGACTCCTCAACGCTAGCCCGTGCAGCTCGACGCGGGGACTTTGCATCTCGATGCCCAGGCACCATGGTACTTTGTCAGCGGGCTGAACTCAGTCCTGTAGCTGGCCCGCGCTCCATCGTGGTCAGCCTGAACTTGTGACTTAGACACAGTCTACCGTGGCCAGATAACCGCGGTTGGCACTTTTTGCTTCTTAGCTCTTGATTTCTACAAAATCTTTAATATTTCAGCTCTCCTGTTCTACTTATTGGATTTCTGCCATTTTGGTATCAAATAATTTATTAAAATGTACTCTATTTTTCTAAATTGGTGAGGGATTTTTCTTGGGTTTTGTTTTCACTTTATTTGTTTGTGTGCTGCATAATACTTTCACATTGCCTCTAAGTTAAGTCTGACTGCTTTTGCGTCAAGCTACAAGAAGGTTAATCACAATTTAATTTAGTGACTTTAGTGGTTCACCCTCACAGGGATTGTGGCTGTTGCTTGAAGAGGGTTCACACCCCTCCTCAACCAACAATACAATTTCTCACACGTCCCCTTGTTCTCTCTAGTCAGGCTGGGCACAAACCCAGTGGGAGTAGATGAACTGGCCAGAACTAATTTAAGGGGTGGACAAAGGCCTGCCCTCCATCCACAGGCTGGCACTGGGCATAAAAGTGGGTGGCACAGACCTGTGCTCAAAACACTCCTGGACCTATGAGGAGTCAGAAGAAGGACTGCCCTGCTTCTTCCACCGCAAGATCAAAGAGATCTGCAACAGCTTTGCAATACAAGACCGACCCACCCCACCCCCAACCACCGCACCCAATGACTCCCGACCCCAGCGGACCTTGCCCAACTGGACCACCCTCCCCCTGATGACACCCTCAGGATCATGAAGAGCAGCTATTCTGGAGCCCCTTCGGATCCCTGCCCCTACCACATCTTCAACAAAGCCTTCACCTCCATCGCATCCGATCTCTTCTGCACCATCAACTGCTCCATCGAGTCCACCACCTTCCCTGAAGACTGGAAACACACAGAGATCAATCCCTCTGCCGAACCGACGGACCTCAAGAACTACAGACCCATCTCTCTACTCCCCTTCCCAGCCTAAGTCATCGAGGAAGCCATCAACGCCCAACTCTCTGAGTTCATCTAAACGAACCACATCCTGGACCTATTCCAATCGGGCTTCAGAAGCAACCACAGCACTGAAACTTCTCTCCTTGCCACTACTGACGACATCCTCACCCTCTTCGACCAAGGCGAGACTGCCGCCCTCATCCTCCTGGACCTCTCAGCCACCTTCGACACCGTCTCCCATTGCACCCTCTGCGCAAGACTCCATGACGCCGGCATCCGTGACAAAGCCCTAGAATGGATCCGCTCCTTTTTCACCGGCTAAACACAGAGAGTCAGACTTCCACTGTTCAACTCAGTACCCACAGAGATCGGCTGCGGAGTGCCTCAGGGATCCTCCCTGAGCCCACTCTCTTCAACATCTACATTGCCCCACTTGCAGCCATTGTCAGAAGCCACGGACTCAACATCGTCTCCTATGCCGATGACACCCAGCTGATTCCCTCCCTCACAGACGAACCCACAGCCACCAAGTGAGAACTTCCATGAAGGATGAAGGCAGTCGCCGCCTGGATGAAGGACAGCTGCCTTAAGCTCAACTCAGACAAGACCAAAGTCCTCATCTTGGGCTGCACCCCCTCTGCCTGGCACAACAACTGGTGGCCCGCAGTGTTAGGCACCCCTCCACACCGACGGACCACACACAAAACCCCAGCATCATCCTGGACTCCTCGCTCTCAATGAACAGTCAAATCAACGCCGTCTCATCCTTCTGCTTCCACACGCTCCGTCTGCTTCGTAAGATCTTCAAGTGGATCCCCGCTGAGTCCAGGAAAATGGTCACCCATGTGCTCATCAGCAGAAGACTCAACTACCGCAATGCACTCTACACCACCACTACCCAGAAACTCCTAAAGAAACTGCAGAACATCCAGAACACCTCCGCCAGACTCATCCTGAACATCCCACACCGCAGCCACATCACCAGCCACCTGAGAGACCTTCACTAGCTACCTATCAACAAAAGAATTACCTTCAAGCTCTTCACACGCCTACAAAGCCCTCCACAACGCCGGACCTGCATACCTCAACCACCGCCTCTCCTTCTACACTCCCACCAGACAGCTCCGCTCCGCCCAACTGGCCCTGGCCACCGTCCCACGGATCCGCAAGTCTGCAGCTGGAGGAAGATCCTTCTCCTTCCTCTGTGCGAAGACCTGGAACTCCTTGCCTCTGCACCTCAAGCAATCACCATTGTTGCTTCAATTCAGGAAGGACCTCAAGACCTGCCTCTTCGACTGAACCGCAGATTCTGCCCCCCCTCTCAACGCCTTGAGACCCTTACGGGTGATTAGTCGCGCTTTACAAGAAACCTGATTGATTGATTGATTGAAGAACCAGAAGGTAGAGCAAACCTGCTTGCCTTCAACCGAGGATCCCAAGAGTGTCTACAAGGGTCTGTTGGCTGACCTCCTGGTTGAAGTACAGGGACATAACAAGCTTCCAATGGCCTCTCTCCCTGCAACTGCCTAGCTGACCAGTTACGATTGCAGCTGCTTTGTACTCTGCTGCTGGCTTCTGTTGGAGTGAGACCTAGCTCCCAAGTGGCGCCTCCCAGGCCCTGGACCTTTGGCCTGGTGTTAGAATGTACTCCTTCTGTCCCCAAAGTGCATCAAGTGGGACTTGGAAACGTTTTGCCAACTTTTTGCCTTGAGAACCGACAGAGACCGGGATCATCCTCAAAGCTGTTGACGTCAGCCTCAGCTTGCTGGTTTGCCCCACTGAAGGAGTCCTGACTTCCAGAAAAGTTTGTAAGTCTGAAAGTAGAGGGCTTCATCGTGATGACACAGAGCGCATCTGATAGATATCAAGGCCTTCCCTGGCACGGACTTCGCCTGCTCACAGCTGACCTGCCTTTGTTGATGACTGCACCGGGAACCTGCTCCTCAGTAGTCTGCTGTCGTCTAGCTCCCCCTTAGGATTCAGCTTACAGCTTGCCCCGCCGACAACGGGTCAATGACCATTTTTTCTGCACAAAAGTTTCTATGTCAGAAGGTAAACTTTCCACCAGGACAAACCTGGTCCCAGTATCTGACCCATGCTCCATTGTAATCAGCTTTAACTTTTGACTTTGACCCAGTTTTGCTTGACCAGATAACATCAGTTGACGTTTCGTGCTCTTTGGCGCTATTCTTATTATTTTTTTTTATTCATATCTCCGGTTATACTGGTTGGAGTTTTGTTGTTTTGATGTCATTTTATTTATTAAAATATTTTCTATTTTTCTAAATTGGTCTGGGACTTTTTTATGTTATGTTTTCACTTTATTATTGTACTGCAGAAATACTTTACATATTGCCTCTAAGGTAAGCCTGGCTGCTTTGTAACAGGCTATCAGAGGGTTAAGCATTGGTTTATTTAGTGGCTTTATTGGTTCTGAAGCGGGGATTCTGCTCATACACAGAACTATGCACAAGCAAACAGGACCTCAGTAAATAGGGGTGTACCTCCTATCACCTTAGTACCCAAAATCCCAACCGACTAGCAATAGTGTCTCATTCGGTCTCCTACAAATATCAAGGAGCTACGAATGTTTAGACAACCCAGAACACGAGCACTCCCGACTCACCTCAGAGTCGCGGGAACAAGACAATCTTTCGCTCTCACGTACTTGTCCACAATAAGAATAATCAGAGTCACTAAATAAGTTCAAAATGTTTATTTTGACTATAGTGATTCATAAAACAGTATGCGAACCACGACCAGCAGCAAAATGCATAAGGCTAACATCATTAGCATTGTTACAATACCATAGAATACAAAAGGAGTCGTCATTTTATAAAGACTGTGAAAAAGGCAAAATAACTGGGCCTAATCACCCTCCCCTTGGTAGTAAGAAGTTATTTTATATAACAGTAGATCTCTAGGTGCTATTAGCAGACCCCCTACCTGAAAGCCTAAACGCAAAGGTTTACATCATAGGAACAGCAGAGCTCAGCTCCATGGAACGGCTTTCTTCAAGTGAGAGTCTCAAAAACATGCAACAATGCTATATCAAAGCTCGATTCTTCCATACTGCAGCTGTTGGTAACATGTTTTGTCTAGGTAATAGGGACTGACCAGAACAGAATAACAAGAGACATTGTTGATCGACCTTGCACATTATGTTCAGACAGAATTGAAGGGAAAGCTGAGAACGTGAAAAACAATCTGTTATCATGTACAGGGCAGAGGCACAGTGTCGCGAAAACAAACTCTTAGCAGAGGCGTGCGCAAAAGCAGCAGCATTGGGCAAGCAAAACTCATGCTAACTTAGCAATGTCGACAATGTATCTAAGGGCCCCCTAACCCCATATAACACCCTCCCCCTGGTAAGTCAGTAGGACATAGACAGAAGAACAAAAACAGAGTTCAAAAGTCAGGTAGTGTTTAGAATATGGTTGAGGGACTTTCTAAAAAACACAAATCGGAGAAAAAAGGGAAAGTTCGACGAAATTGAGTCTGTATTCTAGACAGCGGAGTAGGGACGACCCAAGTAGTCAATCCGTGAAGGTTTGAGTGCAAAGGAATGCAATTCCTTCCAATAGTTCATCATTGTCATTGGTAGAAAAAAGCGATGACATCCAATTTAGTAAGTCGAAGGAACAATCATGTTCCCCACAAGCAGGAGCGTCCAAAAGTAGAAATGGGAAACTTGCGTGATATTCAATGAAACTTCGTTGTAGGAAAGTCTGCGCTGCCGCACAGATATCCCATTGATCCAAGATCCCAAGTAAAGCTGCACGCGTCATTTGACCATCCACAGAACAATCCTCGTCATGCGCCTCTAAGGGACCCATCAACCGGCTGAAATCAGGGATTGGACACCACGTGTTCGATAAGCAAAGTTCCATCGCCCAGGAGAAATGACATCTTTTGCAATTAAGCACTGGCTGTACGCAAGTAAAATAGGCAAAGCGGAATGTCAAGTCGTAACTTACGCCAAGCGTTGCTAAAGGCAAGCATCCCAAAGCCTCATATAGGCGATTACGGTACTGTTGTAGCTGGGCCGGCATGTGCAGAGCCACAAAGTGAGCATCCATTACGAAGCACAAGGAGGAGAAGCAGGACACCAGCTGGCAGCGCCAATATTAAGGGGAACCCTCCGAAAACGCTGGAAAAAATAGAATGGATAAAAGCCGGTATTACCCCGATTATAGTTTGAAAGGAAGAGACCAGGCCAGATCCCACACATTTAAAAAAATGTGCAAGGCCTGTCGTCTCAGATGCATTAAATATTTGGTGAATTAGTTCCCCAAAATGAAGTGGGAGGTTAGTGTTAAGAAGGGACTGTATCTCACTCGAGGTCCGAGCCACCTGCAATCTGAATGTTTCCCGGGCGGAAGTGAGGGCCTCCTCTTGTTGGAATAAAAGGGCTTTGAGCCTGCTTAACTTGTTGAACTCTGTTTTCAAAGTCGGAATGGAAGGCCAAAGCGAAGAATCTAAACTCCCCTGCGGGGTGGGAAAAGGACATTGCTACAGCAAGTTACTCGCTGGGAAACTGTTACCAAGTATGGGACTCCCACCTGCAAACCACAGCAGTCTTGATTGTTTAAAACGAGATAGCTGCCGTTAGTAAGCAATGTAAAGACAGGCGTGATGGATTGCACTGGGGTCCCCTTAAAAAGCAAGCTAGATTCGGCGCTGACACGTTACACTCGCCGTGCAGTTTAACGTGTTTGCACACAAGAGAGTGACCCACTGTCGAATCACATTCCTCCCCTGTAAGGAAAACCTCTTTATCCTCCCTCAGACACCGATAAGCAAAGGGCAGGGCCCATAATTCATGCAGAAAAGCACTACCAAGCGGTTCAAAGCGGCCAACAGGAAAGTGTTGCATACATGATGTAAAATGAAAAAGCGAAAAGGGCAAAGCGATAACCCCATGAATTAACCACACAGCAGAGTCCGTTTCTGCTACGGAAAACGGTAAAGGTTCCAATTGTTCAATATGCAACAGCGTGTATACAGCATCTTTCATGGACATAAACCTCTGTTTATCAGTCAGGTTAAAAGGCAAAAATAAAGCAGTGGCATTCAAATAATCCCAAGGCACTTTACCCATTTTCAGTGTCTGCAACGTCCAAGCAAATTGCATGACCGACCTCAACTGATTTTGACCATGATATAACACAGAGACATCACTTTGCACAATATCTATTACAGAAGAAACAATATTGTCTATGGTGTAAATGCATGAAGAAAGTGTGTTAATGCTGTTGTCCACTACTGCAAGGACTTTTTCTAATTTTGCCTGATCAATTTGACGCAGACGGAAGACTGCTTCCATCTGTGAAAGTTTCCAAATTTCATTATAAGCGGCATAAATAAATCGCTTGGCCCTTGGATTACGTGGGCCCAGGAGAAAATCAGCCAAATTTATATCGTTCGATAGGACGGAAAGGTGCTGTTTCACAGATGCCAGGGTAGAGTGTTGTAACCACTGCTGGCACAATTTACCTACCGAGTATGTAGTCACAGAATGATGAGGTGGGTAACGAGGGTCAGGCTTAATCCGAATAAAACCAGGTGTATCATTCTAGAAACGCAACTGGCATGCATTTGCATTAGTTTGCCACACCAACCATCCTGATGAATCAACCTCAGAAACATTAAAGGAGGCATTTTGAAGGAGAGCCTGCAAAGCCTCAATGGTGTGGTTAGTATGTAACCGCCAATTGTCATATTCAGTTAACGAAGGAATGGAGGGGGTATTCAGGTTTTTGGTAGTCGCCAGGCCATAACAGGATGTTTGGTAAATGGTTTCATTTAAAAATAACAATTGAGTCGGGATCAGGCAGGCACGATGTAATGCCTCAGTGCCCTGTACCTGCCATGGCTTCGTGCCCCAGATTGACTTTAAATTTATAGCCTGTTTCCAATGGTCATAACCGTGTGTGGCCAACTGTGTTCTAAACAAGTTGGCGTAAATTAGTTTAGTGTGTGATAATAGGTACTTAGATGTAGGGGATTTTTGAAGCCTAAAATAATAGGATTCAGGATTAGTCAAATCATAATCTGAAAAGTAGGTGAACTTATTTCGAAGAGTTTTAGAACTCCCCTCCAAGGGAGTTGGACAATGTTCTCATTGGGTAAAATTAAAAACAGGTCTTATCGTATTGGTTTTGTGTAAAAAATGATGCCTATAATGTTGATAGCAAAAGAGATCACCATAATTGGCAACATTTAAATACAAATCTTCAGCATCAAAGGCAGCATAATATTTTAAATCTGAAAACAATGCATGAACTGCCTGCACATCCCAATCATCCGAATGTATGTCCCGTGTCACCACATCTCCTAATGAGACGCGAAACACGTATGGAACTCGAAGGACCTCAGTCGGGCCATGAATTTCGTAAGCAACATTGTCCCAAACTATACCATCAGGAACAGGGAAAGCCGAAATGTTCACAAAGGACTGGTCACGTTTCATGACATGGGACGATGTGTGAGGAGCCAAAGTTCCATCGACCATTTGTACAGCAGAGCGTTCAGGGAGATAATGGCCATTTATGAGCAAAAAGAACACTGTCACAAATCCAATTGACATGAAGAGGAAAATTAAGATCAGCATCAACCAAATGTAGGTCATTGGGGGAACAAAGTATGTCTTTTTGAACCAGGAGTAAAAAATATGCAATTTAGACGGGGGTGCTTCAGACAAACTGGATGATGAGGAGGACGCAGCAGAAGAAAGGTGTGCCCGATCTCCATCACAGGCACTCACTGGACTTGCAAGCAAAGGCGAAAGTGCCGAATCGTCCATTCGTACCCGTGGGCTCGATGGCAGCTCACTCATGGAATCAATAGCCGGAATAGGGCACACAATATCCATCGCAGAAGAGGATTGTCGCAAAGGTTGAAGATCAATTACAGTGTCCATCATATGAGCAGACATCCGTGTGGCAGCAGGTGATGTCAAAGTCAATGGCGCTAAGGAAATTGCGGTGCACGAAACTGCCGGTGTCACACTATTCAGAATCGGCCACACGGTGTAACTTGACATTGTCCACTGAGAAGTACCAGTTGTCTTTGCGACCTGGCAACGGTGGTAGAATGACTGTACGAGTACTCTTCAGCCCAAGTACTGAAACTGGAGCCTGGTAAGAGGGACCAAATTCTTTTTTGCTTTCAATCTTCTCTCTCACCAGATCCCCAATCTTAGGAAGCCAACCGGTAACAGGATTCAGTAGTGCATCAGCAGGCGAAGATGGTAAATGCTCAGTTGCCAGAGTATCACGTGCCTTTTGTAGGTCCTGTAACATAGCAGAATGATTATCTACTTCAAACTTAGAGGCAACCGCCACAATGTCCAGACCATCAAGGTCAGGAACAAACATGTGAAAGCCAAAGGGCACCTTCATTGAATGTTAAGTATGTGAAACCTACTGCCCCAGAAACGATACGTATTACCAGGTTGGTGGTGTTATCACGAGTCATTAAGAAGTTAGTCGCAAGCAAATCCGCCTGCAAAGACTGCAGAACGGAAGAATGTTCCAGAAGCCAGCTGGCAGATTAAAACTTAGGTTGTATCAACGCATAAAGCGGTTTGATACGCTGGGCATAATCGGGAATGTAAGTCCTCCCGAAATTCAAAAAACCCAGCAAGGATTGTAACTTTTTCAATGAAGAAGGTGGTTGCAAATGTGCACATTTCTCTAGGAAGTGAGGTGCTAAACCCTTTCCCTCGTTATTGAGCTCATAGCCCAAAAAGAGCACTGCCAGATGGGCAAGGTGTGACTTTGCAAAATTGAACTTATAACCGTAGTCGGCAAAAGACAATATTATGTGGTCGACTCGGTCAAGATGCGGGGCGAGGTCGTCGTCAGTCAAATAGATGTCATCAACGTACGACAAGGCCTCAGGGTCAATGTCATGCAACAAAGACACAATGCGTGCCGCAAATGCCCCGGGGCTATTCTTATACCCCATAGGCAAACGTGTAAATTTTTCTGATTTCCGATGGCACTGAATGCTGTCAGGTCACTACTCGCACGGTCGAGATTGTGACTGTAGAAACCATTGGAAATGTCAAGTGTCGTCTTGTATTTTTTACGAACAATACTATTCACCAGCGCCGAGCTGTGTGTGTTCTGCACCGCAAAGGTGCGGCAATGGCTGTTCAAATTTCTATAATCCAATACAATCCAAAATGAACCATCAGGTTTAGGGACAGTAAAGAGAGGATTATTCATAGGTGATGTACATGACTCAATTACCCCCTGATAATCCAATTGTCTTAGAATGTCACAAACCGAAGCTTTTGCTTCACGTTTGATGGGATATTGAGGTTGAGGTTGTGGCATAGAGCGCAACGGTATTTCATGAGCTGGCGAATCAACGTCCCAACCCACCTGATTGCGATACACCGCTGGGGCTAAGACCAAAGCCTACTCCTCTGCGTAAGCCTTTGCGCGGTCCTCAGGGACACAACAGGAAAAACTCGGAAGTATCACACCTTCCCCTCTAGAAGAGGCTAACACAAAGGGTGGAGGCCAATCTTCTCCGCCAATAAAATGTCATATGTAGCGGTTACATTCTCACAGAAAACCACCTTAATGGGTCGCAGTATATCACCTTCAATTTGGAAAAGGACTTCGTAGAGTCTATCCAGTGGGGCAACCTGGGTATCTGCAATCTCAATTGTAACAAATGTGTCAGTTGCTGTCACATCCAGACGGGGACGTAGAGCTTCCCTGACTATGGTAACTTCTGCTGCGCTGTCGAGCAGAGTCACTGCCCATGTCCAATCCAGGAGTCTCTTCCTCACCGTCTGTGGAATATCCCGCTGTTAATGCGGCAACCTTTTTCTTTTGAAAAGGAGGTCGGGTACGAGGGAAATCACCCTGCTTCTGCTTGACTTCAAATTGTCGAGGCTGTTCACGAGGTTGTGACGCAGGTTGACTTGTACCCCGATCCTGGCGATCACCTCCACTGGCTTTAGAGCCTGATGTTTCCTGTAAAGAACGAGGAGAACGCTGATCAGGAACCTGAAATCTATCAGGAGACCTAATTTTAGCGCGATCGCGCAAGTCATAAGTACGTTCAGAGGCTTCAGGGGTCGGTGAACTGGCACGCGAACCCTGCTTCTGCTGTTGGGAACCCTGTTTCTTATTCCTTTGCCAATTCTTTTTAAGAAAGAAAGGGCGCCCATCCTTATCAGGCTGGGCTTTCTGTTGATTTAGAGACTGCGTTTGCAGTTGTGTCGTAGGCTTATTTCCCAAACTATTGCGGCTTATGGTTTTGTAAGCCTTCGCAATAATCTTAGGTAATTCTCATGGTTTGTCATCCTCCGCGACCGCCTCTAAGCGGTTTGCCACTTGAAAGCTAACGGCATCGCCCTTGACATTCGCAAGGATCATATCAGCAACCACGTCGAACATTCCTACCAGTCTCATCCCCAGCTTGACTGCTGCTTCTGCTCCGTGTTTATCTTGAACGCGTTTAATCACAGAGGGAAGTACGGTCAAGGAGGGAGTGCCAAAACACATAGAATATACCGCTGCAAACAACCTTCCCCAGGTGTTACAATCAGCCAATTCGGGAATTAAGTCTTTGGGTAGACTAATAGTTAAGACCCTGTGTTTCTCCACAGGAGTTGTATTAGGAAAGACAGCTTCTATCTGTCCAAATTTCTCGGCAAGCCAATAAGGAAATTCATCCTTATTCTGTGGGCGTTTGCCCATGACAGCAGGACCCGCAGGTTGTACAGCAGCACCAGGTGGTCCCACCTGGACGGTGCGGGTTACGTACTGTATTACCGCTCTATATACGCGTACTAACGATGTATGTAAGACGCGGAGCTCTGCCAGAGTTGCAGTTGTAAAAGCACGTAGGTGTGGGGTAAACCCAGCCAAAACGGGCCATGTGGCCCCATCTATAGAAAAAGGGCCCAAACAGACTGCTGTTAATGGGTGAGGAAGGGCGCCATTAAAACAAATACGGTGTTGCCAAGCTGTAAGCAGAATCTCAAGAGCTCTATAAGGCTGATACTGCTGAGGAACGGCAGTGGGTGTATATGTATGAAACATATCATCAGTTCCATCCACCGCCGGTAAGGTAACCCAAGAGTAAAAAACTTCAAACTGGTGAGCCGGATCGGCTTCCACCACGAAAATAAGCGAGGCCCCAGCATCAGGGACTGCATAACGAGTCAAGTGCGCCCTCAGCGCGGCTCTGCTATGAGCCGGAATGTCAACCACAGCCATTATGGAGAAGACAGTAGAACAACTTAAAGAGTGGCAGCGCAAACTCGGGTTATATGGAAAGAAAAACCTTTTAAAACTTCAAGCTTGAATAAACCTATAAAATTGACAATATAGGAGGTTACTCCGTCACAGCTGTCTCCGGAAACAGAAGTGAGGGTATTGTGGACCAGCACGAGCACTACTCAAGCGTCTCGCAGATAAGAACCAGACCAAACGTTGGCGGCGCCATGTTGCGGGGATTCTGCTCATACACAGAACTATGCACAAGCAAACAGGACCTCAGTAAATAGGGGTGTACCTCCTATCACCTTAGTACCCCAAATCCCAACCGACTAGCAATAGTGTCTAATTCGGTCTCCTACAAATATCAAGAAGCTACGAATGTTTAGACAACCCAGAACACGAGCACTCCCGACTCACCTCAGAGTCGCGTGAACAAGACAATCTTTCGCTCTCACGTACTTGTCCACAATAAGAATAATCAGAGTCACTAAATAAGTTCAAAATGTTTATTTTGACTATAGTGATTCATAAAACAGTATGCGAACCACGACCAGCAGCAAAATGCATAAAGCTAGCATATTAGCATTGTTACAATGCCATAGAATACAAAAGGAGTCGTCATTTTATAAAGACTGTGAAAAAGGCAAAATAACTGGGCCTAATCACCCTCCCCTTGGTAGTAAGAAGTTATTTTATATAACAGAAGATCTCTAGGCGCTATTAGCAGACCCCCTACCTGAAAGCCTAAACGCAAAGGTTTACATCATAGGAACAGCAGAGCTCAGCTCCATGGAACTGCTTTCTTCGAGTGAGAGTCTCCAAAACATGCAACAATGCTATATCAAAGCTCGATTCTTCCATACTGCAGCTGTTGGTAACATGTTTTGTCTAGGTAATAGGGACTGACCAGAACAGAATAACAAGAGACATTGTTGATCGACCTTGCACATTATGTTCAGACAGAATTGAAGGGAAAGCTGAGAACGTGAAAAACAATCTGTTATCATGTACAGGGCAGAGGCACAGTGTCGCGAAAACAAACTCTTAGCAGAGGCATGCGCAAAAGCAGCAGCATTGGGCAAGCAAAACTCATGCTAACTTAGCAATGTCGACAATGTATCTAAGGGCCCACTAACCCCATATAACAGTTCCCCCCTGACAAGGTCTGTGATTGTTATTTAAGGTGGGTTCTCATCCCCTCAACTAATACTCCAGTTTCTTACACTGTGTATATGTTTTAGTCCAAATTAAAATTTGTGTACCTTTCTCGCACACCTCTTCCTCCATCATATTGCAAGGTTCTGTGTACCAAGATCAAAGCAGCTTTCTAATTACTCAGGAATGACACCAAGATGCCTCCCACATAGAATTACAACAAATCCAACGCTGCCGAACATGCACTGCCCTATGGTGAGCATGCTGTCAGTTTGAAAAAGTGCTTCAGAGGCCCACATAGAGGTGCAAACACTAATTACAATTTATAATTGAATAGAATACAGTGCCTTGCAGACCGTATCCTTACCAGCTGGATCGCTCAATCCTGGCACCTTTCTCCCTTTCGCTTACCTCTTGCATGGTGATTTTCGGTAGGGTTGCAGTTTGCCACTATTTCTGGCTCCAGGATACCCCACCCTTTAGACAGATAGAAAGATAGAGCTGAATTCATTTCAGTGAGGTGTGGTTTCGAAGAAATCAACACCCGTTCACTCCTATTCTTCAGGAATATTTTTATTTTTTATGCAGTTTTATTTAGCATGAACTCGACCCAAAGGCATTGGAGATCTTTACATGAGCACCAGTTACATTACGCAAGGTCAGGTTAATTTTATTTTTTTATGCATTGGGAGATTAAGTGATTTGCCCAGAATCACATTGTAAAGTAGTGGGCCCTAGGCAGACATGCTAAGTAAATAGTGACAGGGACACTGGTGTAGTGGGTGCATGACTGGCCCAGGGCACGTGCGCCCTGCCCCTTTTATTGCCAGGGTCACCTGACTGATGAAGTCTGTATTGGATTGGGTGGGGCTAGACACTGCCCCTAGGGACGGACTGCTATATGACGTGTCCATTACATACATGATGCTGAGCCAAAGCATGCCTGCCAAGTATCACGCATCAGGTGTGACGCTCACGCATTTCAGTGTGGTGTTCCGCATCACCGCACTGAAATGCATTGTCACGCATTTAATGCCACTCTGAAACTCTGGCTACGCAGGGTGCCAGCGCGCGCCGCCGGCGCCTGTGCACCTGTGTGCGCCGGCTCTCAGTGCTGCTCCGAGACGTGCTGCCAGCAGCTGCTGGGCTCAGTAAGTTAATAGTGCGGCCCGCCGCCGCAATAATACCCCCGGCGTTCACGTTGCCAGACCGGCGGGGAGCCGAGGCCAGATCGAGACCAGAGAGTGACTGAATAATTTCTGTCACTGACTCACCGACGGACAGGTGTGTGGACACTGAGGGCCGCCGCGCATCAGAGGCATTATACGTCTTTCATTTCTACCTGTTTTTATGGTGGCAGTTAGTGCCATACACAAGCAACACGCATCCTTTCATAACGTGTCTTTCACAGTTCCTGTTCGCAGAGTCAAGATGGTAGTTGGCTTTCGCTTTGAATACATCATCACTGTGCGTCTTTAGAAGCAAACAAAGCTGCTGGCTGAAGCGCTCAGCTTTGAGCCCTCCAGGCACGTGTGAAATGGCAGCAGGAAGGTTAGTCACCCGCTGTGCCCTGTGTTAATTTGATATCAGCAACATGTACTTAACTGTAGTAGGTTAAAACAAGTGAAATGGCATGAGTGTATAAGACGTGCTCAATGATAATTTCTTTACCTTTATGTTTTTTTGCACATTTTAATACTGTATCCATTGCAAATTGCATTCTATTTAACCCCTTCCCTGCTCATGACGAGCTCAGCTCGTCATGCTGCGCAGTCGGGCTGTGCGCATGACGAGCTGAGCTCGTCACGACTGCGCCCGCGATCGGAATGTCCAGCACCTGGGCGGAATTCCCATCGCAGCGAAGGCGTTAAAACAGCTTGAAAGGTAATGCCCGCTTTTACTGAATTTCCTCCTTCTGCGGCTATGGGTCCATATACAACATTTAATTTGGTCTTTGCAATGGAGCATAGGAAACATTTTGAAAACTTGCACATGCAGCCATGTATAATTTCTGCCTGTGTTTCTTGTTGGAGGGAATCTTGTGAGAGATTTTGCAGATAACGTTCCACTCTTTCAGTGGTTCAAAAGAACACCTCCTACATGGATGTTATCTCATGAGCGACTGACTCTTTCTTCCTGCTTGGCCTACATGTTTTGATGATGTTAATTTAAATGTTGTAACGGACCGTAGAGCACTGCATATTCACGGGATGAAACACTTGTTCGTTGTCCATGGACGTCATGTGCCTTGCTGCTATACTCATGGTCTTGTAGGTTATATGCAGCCGCTTCGCTCTCTAAGGGTTTCTGCTGTTCTTGGCCTCCCATTCAACTCAAGGAAGTGTCCATATGTGAATAATGAACACCCTACTCTCATCATGCTTGAGTGCACAGGCCCTACCCTCAGCTGTCTTCACAGTTTTATCCTTCAGACAAGCACAATTGCTATTACATTTCTGATTGCTACAATGTGATATTGGTGCCCTGAACAGTTGTCTCATTGGTTTCAGCATCTTTATCTTTTATTTCAGGGGTTTTGAGCAGTTCCCAGATATTTTAGTGCTTCCCATTGACAAAAGGCTGTAATTTCTAATATTTCGCTCTTTCAATGCGCTTAATTTTGCTCGTGAGAAAGTGTCACTCATCCTCGGCTCAAACCCCTCAGCCTGGGACGACTCCTGGTGGCCAACGACGCTGGGAGCAGCCCCGACACCCACCGACCACGCACGCAACCTGGGAGTCATCCTCGACTCAACGCTCTCCATGGCCAGGCAAGTCAACGAAGTCTCATCCTCCTGCTTCAACACCCTCCGCATGCCTCGCAAGATCTACAGGTGGATCCCGACAGACACAAGAAGAACAGTCACCCAGGCCCTCGTCAGTAGCAGACTGGACTATGGGAACGCCCTCTACGCCCTCTACAAAACACCTCCGCACGCCTGATCCTCGATGTACCACGCCACAGCCACATCACCCCCCACCTGAGGAACCTGCACTGGCTCCCCGTCGACAGGAGAATCTCCTTCAAACTCCTCATCCACGCACACAAGGCACTCCACAAGACTGGCCCAGCCTACCTCAACAGACGACTCCTCTTCTACGTCCCCACCCGCCAACTCCGCTCCGCCGACCTCTCCCTCGCATTCGAAGAACCACCACCGGCGGCAGATCCTTCTCCCACCTCGCCGCCAAGACCTGGAACACCCTCCCACTCAGCCTACGACAGACCCAAGACCTGCTGACCTTCAGGAGGCTACTCAAGACCTGGTTGTTCGACCAGTAGCAGCACCCCCCCCTTTTTTTTCTCCCCAGCGCCTTGAGACCCTCGCGGGTAAGTAGCGCGCTTTACAAATTCTGTGATTGATTGATTGATTGACTCATAATTGTTGAATGTCACTCATAATTACACTGAAATTATGAAAATGTCACACATAGCAATCTTAAACCTTGGCAGCTATGCCAAGTCAGGATTCAATCCTGGTTACCCAGTTCCAAAGTCGGCAGCTCTAGCCGTGACGCAACAAGAACGCAAGTAAACGTAAAATACTTTTGCAGCTTCTTTTTAGTTTTGTTCAAAATATAATTTGACTTTCTCTCTTCTTAGGCACCAAATTTTAGCTAGTTTGAAAGTTCGATTCAATTTTTTTAAATAAAAGATAAAATTTACCCACATTAGCGACTTGATGCATCAAAATATTTTTTTATCACTGCACTATATAGCTGAACACATACCGTCATGTGGCATGTTTTCAGTCAATGCCAATATGCACTAATTCGTTTTAAATTCTATCTCACCATTAAATCTTCCTAAAAATTAGGCCACCTACTCTTGCATGCTCATTGCCGTCCTAATCTCTATTTTGGGAGTGTGACTATTCAAGGTTCTGATTACTAAGTCTAACAAACCAGTAAGATTCACCGCCTGCCTCTGACAGGAAACCACCAGTGTCAGCGTAGCGTGAATGACGGGGCTAACGTCTCGCGGAGGCCGGTGGAGGCTCACTCACCAGCGGCGGTGCCGGAGTGCATGCTTCAGGGTACGTCATGACGTCTGGAGAGCCATAGGAACGTCACGCAGTCCCTAGGTAAGGGGGTGCAACTCTCACCCTAAGTGAAGAATGACAAAACTCAATTCTGTGTCAAAATTATCTCGCGGTTTTAAGGGGCATGTTTTTTTTAGCCAATAATTTAAAAAACAATTACTTTGTGTCTTTTTTAAAAATACCACTTGGAAAATCCTTAACCATTCCTTAAAGTTTCTCTTGAACTTTCTCTTTGACCGCTTGGTGCATTTTATATATTTTGTGCCCTCTGTGTTCCTTTGTAATGTTCATTCGACGTGATTCGTGAATTGATGTTTCTGGACCGCTTTGCTGAGCGCTCTTACCGAGGCGGTGCTAATCTCATTGTAATAAAATAAACACGGATAGACAAAGAAAAGACTGAGGGAGAAAGGGACATTTTAAGCAAGACGTGTCAACCGTAAACTGACAGCCATCAAAATGCTAATTACTGCCACTCTGAATTGTTTTTCTGTAAGCCCTGAAGGATCTCAATGGCGAGTTCACAAATTCGAAGAATTGTTTGCTTTTCCTAAGCCTTTTGTCTGGGTTTAGAGGGCCTTCTTACTAGGAACCAGGGTGCCCTGGGTTAACTTGAAAATACTTTCAACTGTCATGATGCTTAACGGTTATTTGTCAGTCTTTCAAAAATCTCAGGTAATGAACTTGCATTTGGCTGGTGTTTAAGCAAGCGTGTCGTAGAATGCAATCGACACAACCAAACAAACAGGAAGACCTTACACACACAGAGATATACACGGAGACACAAATAAATATTCTCTCTCTCTCACACATGCACGCACACACACACACAAACACACAGATTCATCCACACACTCACATGCACACACAGATATTCCTAAACACACAGATTGACACACACAGGCATTCATGAACACACACAGATGCAAAACACGCACACAGGCACCCACAGATTCACTAACACACATACATGCACACAGCCACACACACACACTTCCTTGAATTTAAATGAATTACTCAAATGTAAGAAAAAACTGCAACCTTTCTAACCATCTCTTTAGAACAAGTGCAGTGTACAAAGGATCTGTACAAAGAAAATATTGCCCAAGGGGCTCTACACACTATACACATTTGTGTACATAGCCTGTTGGGCAATGCAGACATTGTACAGATAGTGAATAAACATAATGGTACACATTTCTGGTTACTGGAAAGAAGTGCTGCTCCCATACTTGTGAGGTGTAAAATTGATAAGGACGAAGACTATATGCCCACGGCGTCCTGGGTAAATATATTAAACATTAACAGTAGCCCCGTGGGACTCAGTGAGAGCACTGTGTGGTGATGCTCCGCATTGATACAGCTTCTGCTGATTTATTTGATGGTACCTTTCAGTTGATTGGTCAAATTTGTATGGTCATCAATATAGTGGTGCATTAGACAGATGATAAGGTCCTGATGAGGCCCCGTAAATCACATTGGGTCAAAACGTCGACACCCTGCCTCATGGTTGGCTTATGATTTATTCCTAGTGGACAAACTTGTGTAACTGTGTACAGTATCCAAAACACTGCCTTTGTATAGTATCCACCTTTGGTTTTGTGCAGTGCTTCTTCACATTCTTTTTTTTCAGAGGTACAAATTCAATAATAAATACCTTGATTACCCAGTCAGTACAAATTGCAGACTTAAAACACTAGAATCCATCATTATGTTGTGAAAGAGAGAAAGATATTAAATTAAGTATCACATATTACATACTATGCCTTCTTACAATTCCAAAAAGTGCAGAAAATGTAGAAATGGAAAGTGCAATGGTGCGATAGCCTTAAACCTGACAACATTGACTAATTTATCTTCTATAAAGTGATAACTAACAAAGTGTGAAAGTGCAGATCATAAACCTAATTTACCATGCATCATAAAAATATCGGATCCTACAATTTTAAATACTTTTGGTTGGCCCTAAACCATTTGGCTTAAAATCCTTCATCTTGTCGAACTCGACACATTTTTCTAAGCCAATCTGTAAAACAGGGACTCCATTTAGACCTCAATTTCTGTAATATTAATGACTGTCCAACCAGCATTGAGATATAAATGTACTTTTGAAATCATGTCTTTCATTGACCAACTCCAGGAATGATATAATCGGGTATTTGGGGAATTTGAATTAATAGTTGGCTTTCAAGATATTCAAGTGTAGAGTTCCAAAAGTTATCAAGTTTAGTACATCGCTACATCACCATATAATGTGGGACTGCATTTTTGCATATATGTATGTTCACTTTTATGAGTACTGCGTCTGCACTTTTTTCACTGTACATAGTGCATCTTTACTTGTATCAGAATAATTATAATTCTGGACAACAGAGGAAAGTGGCTTTGATTTGATTTATCTAACTGAATCATGTGATGTATGATATTGATTTTGTGACATGATTCATATACTGCATTTGTCTAATTACCTTCGAGTGATACCATAGGAAATAATCTCTATTGGTCCCACTGGACTATTGTTATTCGTTAGTATTCCGTGTACTTGCGCGTCAGTAGCGAGGAAAATAGACGAGTTAAGATATGGTGACAAATCGGCACACAATTATATGTGGGGTGTGATCTTGACAGGAACCAGAGACCCTAAAAAAGAATTTGCAGGAAGATTGAATGGCAGTGAAATATGCTTTGGGAGTGGGAAGTGAGTGGCACAGGATTTTCTAGATTCCAGGCGTAGTTTTGGAAAATGTTGGGCAGTTACAAAATTTGTGGACAATGTGCTGGAAGTCATGCTGAGCATTTGCACAATTACTCCATATTCAATGACACATAGAATTCCAATTATGTGGGTCCGAGTCATCACTATTCTGTGTTTGGGATGTATTAAGATGTGAAATGATCACTTTGATTTGGGAGAGCGTGAGTCTGTAATCTCAACAGAGTCTCGTCACATAAAGTGACTATAAGAGCTATAAGCTGTGATCACAAAAAGTTTTGTTGTAGAACATCCAATCTCTCTTGGTTGTTTATCTGGATAAAAAGGGCTGATCTGTTTCACAAGCACTGGGTATAGCTGTTTCCACATATTGTGGTGAATAAAGTCTTGGTTGGTGACAGCAGGTGATTTAATCTGGGATGTGACGTTACAGTAGGCAGAAAGTAGTCTTGAGATGGAAGTGTGTTGCAAGGTGATGGTGCTTCTGGGAAATCCCTCAGTTTGTACTTTATTGTAGCATTTATATAGAGCTTCACACTCCTAATGGGTTCGAAAAGTACACAGATTTTTTTACGGGTTCCTTGATGTTCCGTGGAGTGTGCTGGGTGGTGTGACTGAAATTTGGAGATGCGCTCTAAATATTTTGTGGTGTACTGCGCATAAACATGAAGAGTTGAGGAAGTGAGCGAATAGACAGTCATGTGTCAGGATACTTACCCATGTATGTGAGAGAGGGGTCACTCTTCTAGTCATCATCATCGTTACTTTATTTCGCCAATGAGAAGGACAGTGGCATAAAACGTATACTACATAAGTACAAGATTAAAAATACCTGACACAAAATTACATAGAATATAATTTAAATATAAAAGTTTTTGTTTACAAAATATACAAAAATACACAAACAGTTAAAACCATATAGAACAATTCAAGGGCTGCACAAGTTGGTTCATCATAACATACTCTGTTTTCTCCTGTTTAGGGCACACTGAATATAGGAGGTCAGACAGAAGCAAGTAAAAGGATCTGATAAACTTTTAAGAAAATATAAAGCTGGGCGGCATTGTCTAAAATTCATTGTTCGCAAAAGTGGCAATATATATCTCTTCCTTGCCTTCCGATACAGTTTACAGAAGAATAAAAAATGTAAGTCACATTGGGAAGAGCGAGAGTCGCAAGGACAAAGTGTAAGTGCCTTTAAGGAGAATGTATTAGAAGGATATCCCAAAATAAGGGGAATAAAATTGAAGCGAAACCTGACTAATAGGTATCTGGGTTTAAGGTTCATCACAAAATTCAGGTACGAGTAATCCTGTGTTCTCAACCTAGGTGCTAAGAGATATAAATTAGCCCTAGACTTTGTATGGTTAAGATCACTTTTTAATCTCCACTCCTTTGCCAGCAAGAGGCCTTTCAGCTTGGTTCTTGAGATAGCTCTACATGTAAGGGGATCGTCAAATAGGTTAGCGTGACCAACGGAATAAAAACTATTCTTAATGAATTGTAGCCATTTGACCTAAGCACCACCATCAAGGTTTAGATAATCTTTTAGTATATCATGTGTAAGGTTTAGATCCTCCCTTCTCCATACCGAGTGCCATAGAAGGGGCGGAGCAATACGGATCAAATCCGATATGAAGGGAACATCCAGTTCCAAGTGGCAGATATAAGAAGAACAAGCTTTGGGGAAGCCTAACAGGCGCTTCCAAAAGCAGTCCTCAATTTGTTGTAAAACTTGGAATCTGGCGATTCCCCAAACGGCAGCCCCATAGGTTGTAACAGATGTAATTTTTGCTTCATAGATTTTTTTAATTACATTAACTAGCTTTGTTCCCAGCCTTTTTGTAAATCTGGATAGTGCCCCTATGCTTCTTTCCATCATTAGCCTCCTGTTTTCCAACATGGCTTGCCAGGTGTTTTTACAATCAAAAAGAACCCCTAGGTAACAGAAGGAATCCACCACTTCCAATTTTCTTCCTTCAATGTTCCATCTTGGGATTTTCTTTGGTCTCTCTCCTGCAACTAGAACAAATGATTTTGCTTCATTGACTTTAAGTTCTAGATTGTTCATAAACCTAGTGTACATCTCTATCAGATGCTGCGGTGCATTGCCGGTCCGGGCCAACAAGACCGCACCTTCTTCTGGTCAAAAATGCTGAGTGAGGAGTGGCATTGCAAAATTGGTAGAGTGAGGGGTAAAGAGGTGATTAATGAGTTAATAGGATAGATGTTCATTATAAAATTCAGTAAGCACGTCAAAGATAAGTCATTACATACTCAGTAATGCAATTCACTGATATTTTAATAGACCATAAATTTCGAAATAGTGTTTCCACTTGTTTGAAATTTCTTTTTATTTAAGTTTGCGAATGGTAGACTGCACAACCAAAGGTTTATTCCAAACATTCAGAGTTCATATCGTAATTCATTCACTCTTTTATTAGTTTTTATCCATTTTTAGATGCCACTGTCCTTTAACTCCCATTCTTCGTGGTTCACAATGCCTTCTGCCGAGGGAAAAGGCAGGCCAGATTATGGAGCATAATTAAAGCAGCTTTAAGGAAAAATGAAACATGGCTTTTCTTTCTTCTGCTCTTTTTGTGTGAGATATTTATGGCACAATGTTAATTTTCTGCACTCCTAAGGTGATTATAGAAAAAGTAGAATCTTTCTGCATGTTTCTACCCATTCCGAGCTACTGTGCCTTAAAAAAAAAATACGAATTTATATTAACCCTATTCTAATATCTTTTGCAACAAATATCTAATAGCTTTTTTGATGTGTTTAATTTTGCATTAGGGATTCAATTTTTATTCTACATGTTTGCAAACATGCTGTCTCTTTCATTTGAAAGAGCTACCCATCAAGGGCCAGGTCTTTTCAATATTTGACTCAGCGCAACGCAGCAAGACAACTTGCTGTGCTGCATAAAATAGAGAGGGCAGAAATACTCCATATTTACTAATATACAGAGCATTCCAGCTCTGTCACTGCGCTTAGTGCACTATGTGCTACCTAGCACAAACACAGGCACCCTTGCACGGTGGTGCAAGGGTGCCTGCTTTGCAGTCAGGATTGTTTTTGTGCAAGAAGGGACACTTTCCTGCACAGAAACAATTCTTGAAATGAAGCACACTTAGAAAGAGGAAACAACAAGGAGAAATAAAGCTATTGCACCTCTGTCAGGAAGGCGTGTGTTGGAAATGGCCCTTTTTGCAGGGTTATCCCCAAACCTTTTTGCTTTTTCCTCCTATTTTTCCCTGACCTGTTTGTGTTGGTTTTAGGACTCTGGGCACTTTACCACTGCTAATCAGTGCTAAAGTGCATATGCTCTCGGTGTAAATTGTGTTATGACTTGGTGTTTCCAGGATTGGATATTTGATTTACCTGTTAGCCCCTAGTAAAGTGCACTGCGTGTGCCAGGGCCGGTGAATCAAATGCTACCCGGGGGCCTGCAGCACTGGTTGTGCCACCCCCGTGAGTAGCCCTGAAAACGGTAACTCAGACCTGCCATTGCAGAGTCTGCGCGCAGTTTGTAACTGCCATGTCGACTTGGCCAGTGTACACACTGGCCGGTCCCTAACCTTCCCTTTTCTTACATGTCAGGCACCCCTCAGGTAGGCCCAAGGTACCCCTGTGGGCAGGGTGCAATGTATGTGAAAGGTAGAACATGCCCCGGTGTGTGTGGCATGTCCTAATAGTGAATTACAGCCAATTTCGTTTTTCACTATTGCAAGGCTACCAGTTCCCCATAGGACAGAATGGGAGGTTTGTTCATAACATCTTTCGGTAAGAAAATGAAGTTTCGTATGCCTGAACTCAGAATCTAAAGATGCATCTTTTAGTGAAGGTGATTTTTACATTCTGTGTTTGAAAATACCACTTTTGGAAAGTGGGTATTTTCTTGCTCAGTCATCCCGTGTGCCTCTGCTGGAATGTGGATTGCCTGTCTGGGTTTTGGATGACAGAAGGCTGGGGGAGCAGGAGGGGCGACAGATGGTCTAGTTAGGTCAGGAAAGGGCTGAAGAGACCTGGGTTGCGATGGGGGAAGGGGGAGGAGATTTCCTTGCACCTCAAAGGGCCTGCTCTGCCTCTGAAAAATGCCGTCTCCACCTCCTGCCAGGAATTCACACCAGAGAAGGCAGAACTGGTCCTGACCGGGCACAGGCCCTCTCTGCCTAGGAGATCAAAGGATTTTTGGACATAAATGCTGGGTCCCAGACCCCTGAATTTTAGAACTCATCTGGACAAGAAGACTGCCAAGAAGAAGAGCCGGAGAAGCTGCGAAAAGTTACGACTGCTTTGCTGGGTGCTTTGTTGGGCTGACCTGCAGTGGCTGCTTTTGTCTTGGGCAGTAAAAGGCCTGGACTGGACTTTCTGCAACCTAATTTGTGAGTCTCTCCAAGGGCTTGAGGTAGATCTTGCCCCCTGTTCACGAAGTCTCAGTGTAGGAGAGTAGGATCTGCTTCACATGGGTACCCCCACTTTTTGCTGATGCTTCACTGTTTTTTGACTTTAGTCTGGCTGGGGCCCTGCTAATCAGAACCCCAGCCTAGCTGCTTCCTCTCTAAAATGGTTTCCATGTGCCTTAGGCACATCTCTGATTGGAATCTGGAGTGCCCTTATAAGTCCCTAGTATATGGTATGCTATGTACCCAGGGCATAGGTACCTCAGAGGCCTGCCAGGGGCTGAAGCATGTATTATGCCACCCCTGGAAAGCCAGCCAAAATGACACCACAGGCCTGCTACTGCAGCCTGAGTAAGGTGGTGCATGCACCCCTTACAGTGGTATAGGCTACCTATATCACTACCATTGCACACACCTATAAACCTATAAGTCACTCCTATGGCAGGCCTTGACAATCCTGAAGGCAGAGTGCTTGGTTTTTATGTGAGAGGGTGCCCCTGCATGCATGAGCAGAGCCCCTCTGCAGCATTCGGAGTACCTCCTCTGATGCTGTTTGCAGTGCAGCCTGACCATATACTCTTAAGTGCATTATATCCTCGCGGTAGAATGCTAACTTTGGACTGGCTGCACCAAAACATGTCGAGTTTGGTGTCAAACATCTTGGAATACTACCCCCCGCCAGTTCTGGCGGCGGGGGTAGCATTCCACCCTTCTAGAGGGAGAGACATGTACCCACCGGCCTACCCGGTAACTTCTTTCCAGAGCCCTGGCATCACAAAATGGATGCCGCTGCCACAGACACGAGTCTGGCCTCCTGCTGCTGACCGAAACTCCGGCAGGGGAGGCCTGGACAATAGGTTTCCTGTCCCAGGGAGGTGTAACCACCTCCCCAGACAGGATAGTGTGTATTGGGGCTGGGCGGGAGCGCTCTCTGGTGCTTTGAAGTCCTGCACTGGGGGCACATTTGGTGTCCCTGTGCATACCCCAGTTCAAACCGGCTCAGGGGCTTCCAGCCCCTGCTCTGGCGCGAAACTGGACAAAGGGAAAGGGGTGTAACCACCCCTCTGCCCTGACCCTCCCATAGGTGGGTCCCCAGAGTATGTCCAACCCCCTAACTTGGTATAAGTATGGGACCCCAGTCCTTAGGACTTTAGATTTACCTGGACGAAACTCTGACACAGAATCCTGGACCTTCGACGCTCTACTTTAAGATTAGAGGACTGAAGAATCTCCCTTGGGGTCAAGGAGTGACTCCCCTGCTTGGCAGGCACCAACGAAGCAATTGTCCGGTCTGCATCGCTGAAGCTCCCGCCGGACGCCGAAGTCTTTGCATCACCAGAGGTGGATTTCCAGACTTCCCCGAGGCTGCCCTGAGTCCCCAGCAAAGCTGAGGCCCGTAGCTGTCGTGGGTAACGTGGAACCGTGGCCCCTGGACACCGATCGCATTTGCAAGTGCATCCTCTTCTGGGTCTCCCACGAAGTTGTGCTTTGGGCTCCGAGTAGCCCCAGCCTCCAGCACCGACTGCACCGAAGATCACTGGCCTCCACTCCACGAGTGTCCCGTGAGCCAGCTCTAAGTGCGTCCACTCTGAGGCTCCTTCGCGGTCGCTAGTCCGTTGGCTAGTAGGCCCTCCCGAAGGCCAATCTTCTTCTGCTTGGGCTTCCCTGGTTGCTCCAGGCGTGCCCTGACTTACCCTCGCTGGGTGAGTCCCTCAGACCTTGCTGGTCTGCACCACCGTCCTTCTTCTATTTCCACGAGACTTGCCGTTGCCAAGGCTTGTTGGGTCCAATCCGGTCGCCGACACCCCTGCAATCGACAGACGTCGTGGGACAGCTCGAATCCAGCTCCTGGTCGTCGTCGACGCCTCCTGGACCTCGTGGCTGAAGAGTCAAGACGACCGTCAACCTACCTGAAGCACTCGACATCGGTGGGCATCTGCTCATCGCCTTCCTGGTCACTGGCTAGTGACCCAGACTCTGTCCCCTCTGCTTTCAGGTTCTTCAGATCTTCGATCCACCTTTGGATCCACCCGAACACTTTCGACTTGGCCGCCAGCAGCACTTTGCAGCAGATCGCCATTGAAAACGACGACGAAACCCGACCCCGAAAGACACCTATGCACCCGGCTTCCCTGGGTGAGGTAACTCGAGTACTCCGGTGCTCCCGTGGGTATAGACTCTAGAACAACCCAGTTCTAAAGGGGTTTGCTTCAAGTCCTCCTCTAAGTGTCCCTTTTCTTTAAAATTCCAACCGTGACTTTCCCCATAGAAGTCAACGGCGATTCGCGGCTGTGTTCTCACACTGCACGCGTCCCCCGTGGGTCCCCTGTGTCACTACCTTGGGTGGTTCCTTGTGGTCCAAGCACTTCTACAGGCTCTAGGCCTTGTGTCTAGCTCAGTCGTGGTTCTTATACCACTTTATTGGTATATGGTTTGGTACGGCCCTAGGGCTCAAACGTGTATTTGTGCTATTACTGTTGATAACTAACTTATAACTTATGTACTTCGAACTCTAGCCTCATAAAGAGACTAGAGGGGTGTGTTTAGCAATAAATACATATATTTTGAATATATACCTGGTGTGGTCCTCTTTCATTTGGTCACTCAAGAGATTATAGACTGGTAAAACAAGCTGCTTTACATTCCTTCAAGACTTAGCCTGAAGGCTGCTCTCCATAGCTACCACTAGGATAGCTTTCAATAAAGGTTGTCTTTAACCTATCTCCAATAAGGGGTTGTTTGGACTGGTGCAAGGTGCCCACTATAATTAGTGGACAGCATATACCAGGCCAACTTCTCACATTGGTGTGCAGCGTGTGGAATTCCAGCTTGCTATTGTTTTACCAGATAATCTCAATTGAATTGATCAACTGAAAACCACTAAGGGTACCTTAGGTACATATAAATCAAGCTTAGTATACAGTAAGTTCTACTGAACTTAGAGTTGTGTGTTAAGGGATAGCACACCCTTTCTACAACTCAAGAGAGTTTAGTAGGCCACACTAGAGTAGGTAGTGCATACACCACACCTCACTAGTAATGTCTTCAATGCCAGGACCCAGTGAGTCCTTGCCAGAAGCCAGTGGGCTTCTTCCCTCCAAGTATGATAAACTCCCATTCTTGGAATTGAGAGCATTATGCAATACTAGGAAGCTGAAGGCAGGCAAAAGTGCCAGCACCCAACACCTCAGGGAGGTGCTACTAGCTGATGATCTCAGCAGGCCCCTAGGGTCTGAGGGGGTAGGCAGAGAGGGTGGGGCAGAAGATGAGGAAGGGGTCAGGGGTGAAGAAACCCAGGCCCCCCCCTCTGAAACTGGCCAGGAAGGTGACAATGACCTTGCCCTGGAAAACCCAGCTATTCCTGTGGATGAAGAGGAGGATCAGGATGACCTCACCTTTGTCCCCCCAGGAAGAGTTGAGAGTGTGCCAAGAAGGGCTAGATCTCCTTCTCAGGAGTCTAACCACTCTGACACCTCAATAGGGACCTCTGTCTCTTCTCATAGGAGAGAGTCCTCTCGTGAGAGGAGAAAGAGACTGATTCAGTATGAGCAAGACCAGCTTGAGCTCAGAAAACAGCAGTTGGCTATAGACAGGGAGTCCCTAGATCTCTACAAAGAGAGAAAAAAGATGGGACTAGAGTCCCATGGTGGCAGCAATTTCCCCAGAGATAGGGAAAGGTCTTATGACCATAGAAACCTGAGCAAGATTGTCCCTCCCTACCAGAGTGGGGATGACATCCACAAATGGATAACTGCACTGGAGAGGGCCTGTAAAGTACAGAGGGTCCCACAGGAGCAGTGGGCAGCAATCTTGTGGCTCTCCTTTGCAGACAAAGGTAGAGATAAGCTCCTCACTGTTAGAGAGGAGGATGCTGATAAATACACAGTCTTGAAGAGTGCTCTGATTGATGGGTTTGGCCTAACCACTGAACAATACAGGTTAAAGTTCAGAGATACCCAAAAAGCACAGACTCAAGACTGGGTGGACTTTGTTGATTGTTCTGCCAAGGCTCTGGAAGGTTGGTTATTGGGCAGTAAGGTATGTGACTTCACAGGATTGTACAATCTTATCATGAGGGAGCAGATTCTTAATAATTGTCAAAATCAGCTGTTGCATCAGCACCTGGTGGACTCTGATCTGACCTCTCCCCAAGATTTGGGAAAGAAGGCAGACAAATGGGTCAGAACCAGGGTGAGGCAGAAGGTACAGAACCAAGGTGGCAACCCTAAGAAGCAAGATTCTAAAAACTCTGATAAGGGTGGGGAGAAGGGTAAAGACCAGAAGTCTTCACAAGGCCCCCAAACATCTTCTTCAGGTGGGGAGTCACAGTCTAACAAGGGAAAAGGCCAAAAGAAACCATGGTGCAAGGTCTGTAAGCAAAAGACCCACTTGACCAGTGATTGCACCAAGTCCAAAGACTCTACTCCAGCCCCCACCAATGCCCCTAAGGCACCTGCTCCCACTAGTGCAGTTACAGTTGGTGGTGGGACTACACAAGCCAAGGGTTTAGTAGGGTTGACCCTGGGTAAGGAGATGAGCTCTGACCTAGTCAGAGAACTCACTCAGGCTGTCCTAGTCTGTGATGGAGGCATGGATGTGACCTCCTCTGTGAGTCCCAGTAATCTGGGCAAGTACAGGCAACAGCCCTTAATCAATGGAAAAGAGGCTTTGGCATTTAGGGACACAGGGGCAAGTGTCACCATGGTGACACAAGACCTTGTGGATCCTGGGCAGATTATACTTGGTGAAATGTACCAAGTGACCAATGCTAGCAATGTCAGAACAGACCATACTCTGGCAGTTGTTAACTTCTCCTGGGGAGGGGTAACTGGCCTTAAGAAGGTTGTGGTAAGTGCAGACCTACCAGTTGAATGCTTGCTTGGCAATGATCTAGAGACTTCAGCTTGGGCAGAAGTGGAGCTCAGGACCCATGCAGAAATGCTGGGCATCTCTGCAGATGTGTTTGCTGTGACCAGGTCACAAGCCAAAATGTCTAACACTGAACAGGCCTTGGATTCTGGAATAATGGACCAAGTGCCCTCCAAGAAGAGGAGTAGTAGGGTAAAGGCAGTGCCTTCCCCTTGGCTCAGAAGGAAGATCAGTCTCTTGAGGGGGATGATCTCAGTCCTGAGGAAGGAACTGTCCCAGAGGAGCTTGAACCTGACCAGGTTGAGTTCTTGGGGACAGGAGGCCCTTCCAGGGCAGATCTGAGCCAGGAGCAGCAGAGCTGCCCCTCTCTTGAACCCCTCAGACAGCAAGCTGCTGCTGAGGCTGCTGGGAAAGCTAGTGGTCCCCATACAGTGTATTGGGATGATGGACTCTTGTACTCAGAGTGTAGAGACCCCAAGCCTGGTGCCACCAGGAGGTTGGTTATACCTCTGAAGTTCAGGGGCTTCCTATTGACCCTAGCCCATGACATTCCCTTAGCAGGTCACCTGGGCCAGAACAAGACTTGGGACAGAATTGTCCCTCACTTTCACTGGCCCCACATGTCTGAAGACACCAAGGAGTTTTGTCGCTCCTGTGTAACCTGCCAGGCCAGTGGCAAGGCAGGTGGCACCACAAAGGCCCCCTGATACCACTACCTGTGGTGGGGGTTCCCTTTGAAAGGGTGGGGATTGACATTGTTGGTCCCATGGATCCCCAAACAGCATCTGGGCACAGGTTTATCCTGGTGGTAGTGGATCATGCCACCAGGTACCCAGAGGCTATTCCCCTTAGGACCACTACAGCACCTGTGGTGGCAAGGGCCCTCCTGGGAATTTTCTCAAGAGTGGGCTTCCCTAAGGAGGTTGTATCAGACAGGGGTGCTAACTTTATGTCTGGATACTTGAAAGCAATGTGGAAGGAGTGTGGAGTGACTTACAAGTTCACCACACCCTATCACCCACAATGCAATGGTTTAGTTGAGAGATTCAACAAAACCTTGAAGGGCATGATTAAAGGGCTCCCAGAAAAGCTTAGGCGAAGATGGGACATACTCTTGCCCTGCCTTTTATTTGCATACAGGGAGGTGCCTCAAAAGGGGTTGGCTACAGCCCTTTTGAACTTTTGTTTGGTCACCCTGTCAGGGGTCCATTGTGCTTGGTGAAGGAAGGATGGGAGTTACCTCTCAAGCCCCCAAAGCAAGACATAGTGGACTATGTACTTGGTCTCCGCTCCAGGATGGCTGAGTACATGAAAAAGGCAACTAAAAACCTTGAGGCTAGCCAGGAACTGCAAAAAGCCTGGCATGACCAAAGGCTGTACTGACTGTTTACCAGCCAGGACAGAAGGTGTGGGTGCTGGAGCCAGTGGCCCCAGCAGCTCTCCAAGACAAATGGAGTGGACCCCATACCATTGTTGAACAGAAGGGTGAGGTTACCTACTTAGTAGACCTGGGAACACCCAGGAGTCCCCACAGGGTTCTCCATGTCAACAGATTAAAACCATATGTGGACAGGGCAGACATGGGCTTGCTCATGGCTACTGATGAGGGACAGGAAGAAGAGAGTGACCCACTCCCTGACCTGCTCTCACAGAACCCTGATGATGGGTCAGTGGATGGTGTAGCCTTGGCAGGCAGCCTCACTGCCCAGCAGCAAACTGATTGCAGACAGGTGCTCAATCAGTTCAGGCACATATTCTCACTGACACCCAGTCAGACCACCTGGTGCACTCATGAAGTGGACACTGGGGACAGTCTGCCTATTAAAAATAAGATTTATAGGCAACCTGACCATGTCAGGGACTGTATCAGGACAGAAGTCCAGAAGATGTTGGATTTGGGAGTTATTGAACCCTCAGATAGCCCTTGGGCTAGTCCAGTGGTCCTTGTGCCAAAACCTCACACCAATGGTGGGAAAAGAGAGATGAGGTTTTGTGTGGACTACAGGGGTCTCAATGCAGTCACTAGGACTGATGCCCATCCAATACCTAGGGCAGATGAGCTAATAGACACTTTGGCCTCAGCCAAGTATCTAAGCACATTTGACCTGACAGCTGGCTACTGGCAGATCAGACTAGCTGATGATGCAAAGCCAAAAACAGCATTCTCAACCCCTAGTGGGCATTATCAATTTGTGGTGATGCCCTTTGGTCTGAAGAATGCACCTGACACTTTTCAGAGGTTGGTGAATACAGTCCTTACAGGTCTGGAAGCCTATAGTGCAGCATATCTAGATGATATTGCTGTCTTAAGCTCCACCTGGGAGGATCACCTGGTCCACCTCAGAAATGTTTTGCAGGCCCTGCAGAAAGCAGGCCTGACTATCAAGGCCACCAAGTGCCAGATAGGGCAGAGTCAGGTTGTGTACCTGGGCCACCTTGTGGGTGGAGGCCAGGTTCAACCACTGCAGAGCAAGATCCAGACCATCATGGACTGGACTGCTCCAACTACCCAGACTCAGGTGAGAGCCTTTTTAGGCCTGACTGGGTACTATAGGAGATTTGTCAAGGGGTATGGATCAATAGTGACACCCCTGAATGACTTAACTTCCAAGAAAATGCCCAAAAAGGTTCAGTGGACAGTTAGCTGTCAAAAGGCATTTGATGACCTAAAGCACGCCATGTGCACTGCTCCCATTCTACAGAGTCCTGATTACTCCAAGAAGTTCATTGTCCAAACAGATGCATCTGAATTGGGGGTAGGGGCTGTACTGTCACAATTGAATGATGAAGGTCAGGATCAGCCAGTAGCTTTTATTAGCAGAAGGCTGACCCCTAGAGAGAAACGTTGGTCAGCCATTGAGAGGGAGGCCTTTGCTGTGGTCTGGGCTCTGAAGAAGTTGAGGCCATGCTTGTTTGGTACTCACTTCCTTGTTCAAACAGACCATAAGCCCCTCTTATGGCTAAAACAAATGAAGGGTGAAAACCCCAAACTGCTTAGGTGGTCCATTTCCCTACAGGGGATGGACTTCACAGTGGAACATAGACCTGGGAGTAACCATGCCAATGCAGATGGACTCTCTAGGTACTTCCACTTAGAACATGAAGACTTAACTGGGCAAGGTTAGTTTAATGTCCCTACGTTTGGGGGGGTTGTGTAGGAGAGTAGGATCTGCTTCACATGGGTACCCCCACTTTGTGCTGATGCTTCACTGTTTTTCGACTTTAGTCTGGCTGGGGCCCTGCTAATCAGAACCCCAGCCTAGCTGCTTCCTCTCTAAAATGGTTTCCATGTGCCTTAGGCACATCTCTGATTGGAATCTGGAGTGCCCTTATAAGTCCCTAGTATATGGTATACTATGTACCCAGGGCATAGGTACCTCAGAGGCCTGCCAGGGGCTGAAGCATGTATTATGCCACCCCTGGAAGGCCAGCCAAAATGACACCACAGGCCTGCTACTGCAGCCTGAGTAAGGTGGTGCATGCACCCCTTACAGTGGTATAGGCTACCTATATCACTACCATTGCACACACCTATAAACCTATAAGTCACTCCTATGGCAGGCCTTGACAATCCTGAAGGCAGAGTGCTTGGTTTTTATGTGAGAGGGTGCCCCTGCATGAGCAGAGCCCCTCTGCAGCATTCGGAGTACCTCCTCTGATGCTGTTTGCAGTGCAGCCTGACCATATACTCTTAAGTGCATTATATCCTCGCGGTAGAATGCTAACTTTGGACTGGCTGCACCAAAACATGTCGAGTTTGGTGTCAAACATCTTGGAATACTACCCCCCGCCAGTTCTGGCGGCAGGGGTAGCATTCCACCCTTCTAGAGGGAGAGACATGTACCCACCGGCCTACCCGGTAACTTCTTTCCAGAGCCCTGGCATCACAAAATGGATGCCGCTGCCACAGACACGAGTCTGGCCTCCTGCTGCTGACCGAAACTCCGGCAGGGGAGGCCTGGACAATAGGTTTCCTGTCCCACGGAGGTGTAACCACCTCCCCAGACAGGATAGTGTGTATTGGGTCTGGGCGGGAGCGCTCTCTGGTGCTTTGAAGTCCTGCACTGGGGGCACATTTGGTGTCCCTGTGCATACCCCAGTTCAAACCGGCTCAGGGGCTTCCAGCCCCTGCTCTGGCGCGAAACTGGACAAAGGGAAAGGGGTGTAACCACCCCTCTGCCCTGACCCTCCCATAGGTGGGTCCCCAGAGTATGTCCAACCCCCTAACTTGGTATAAGTATGGGACCCCAGTCCTTAGGACTTTAGATTTACCTGGACGAAACTCTGACACAGAATCCTGGACCTTCGACGCTCTACTTTAAGATTAGAGGACTGAAGAATCTCCTTTGGGGTCAAGGAGTGACTCCCCTGCTTGGCAGGCACCAACGAAGCAATTGTCCGGTCTGCATCGCTGAAGCTCCCGCCGGACGCCGAAGTCTTTGCATCACCAGAGGTGGATTTCCAGACTTCCCCGAGGCTGCCCTGAGTCCCCAGCAAAGCTGAGGCCCGTAGCTGTCGTGGGTAACGTGGAACCATGGCCCCTGGACACCGATCGCATTTGTAAGTGCATCCTCTTCTGGGTCTCCCACGAAGTTGGGCTTTGGGCTCCGAGTAGCCCCAGCCTCCAGCACCGACTGCACCGAAGATCACTGGCCTCCACTCCACGAGTATCCCGTGAGCCAGCTCTAACTGCGTCCACTCGAGGCTCCTTCGCGGTCTCTAGTCCGTTGGCTAGTAGGCCCTCCCGAAGGCCAATCTTCTTCTGCTTGGGCTTCCCTGGTTGCTCCAGGCGTGCCCTGACTTACCCTCGCTGGGTGAGTCCCTCAGACCTTGCTGGTCTGCACCACCGTCCTTCTTCTATTTCCACGAGACTTGCCGTTGCCAAGGCTTGTTGGGTCCAATCCGGTCGCCGACACCCCTGCAATCGACAGACGTCGTGGGACAGCTCGAATCCAGCTCCTGGTCGTCGTCGACGCCTCCTGGACCTCGTGGCTGAAGAGTCAAGACGACCGTCAACCTACCTGAAGCACTCGACATCGGTGGGCATCTGCTCATCGCCTTCCTGGTCACTGGCTAGTGACCCAGACTCTGTCCCCTCTGCTTTCAGGTTCTTCAGATCTTCGATCCACCTTTGGATCCACCCGAACACTTTCGACTTGGCCGCCAGCAGCACTTTCCAGCAGATCGCCATTGAAAACGACGACGAAACCCGACCCCGAAAGACACCTATGCACCCAGCTTCCCTGGGTGAGGTAACTCGAGTACTCCGGTGCTCCCATGGGTATAGACTCTAGAACAACCCGGTTCTAAAGGGGTTTGCTCCAAGTCCTCCTCTAAGTGTCCCTTTTCTTTAAAATTCCAACCGCAACTTTCCCCATAGAAGTCAACGGCGATTCGCGGCTGTGTTCTCACACTGCACGCGTCCCCCGTGGGTCCCCTGTGTCACTACCTTGGGTGGTTCCTTGTGGTCCAAGCACTTCTACAGGCTCTAGGCCTTGTGTCTAGCTCAGTCGTGGTTCTTATACCACTTTATTGGTATATGGTTTGGTACGCCCCTAGGGCTCAAACGTGTATTTGTGCTATTACTGTTGATAACTAACTTATAACTTATGTATTTCGAACTCTAGCCTCATAAAGAGACTAGAGGGTGTGTTTAGCAATAAATACATATATAGCAATAAATACATATATTTTGAATATATACCTGGTGTGGTCCTCTTTCATTTGGTCACTCAAGAGATTATAGACCGGTAAAACAAGCTGCTTTACATTCCTTCAAGACTTAGCCTGAAGGCTGCTCTCCATAGCTACCACTAGGATAGCTTTCAATAAAGGTTGTGTGTAGGAGAGTAGGATCTGCTTCACATGGGTACCCCCACTTTTTGCTGATGCTTCACTGTTTTTCGACCTTAGTCTGGCTGGGGCCCTGCTAATCAGAACCCCAGCCTAGCTGCTTCCTCTCTAAAATGGTTTCCATGTGCCTTAGGTACATCTCTGATTGGAATCTGGAGTGCCCTTATAAGTCCCTAGTATATGGTATACTATGTCAGGGGTGGGGAATTCCTATCTCCCGACGCCCGAGACATATAGATTTCTTACAAGGGCAAGAGGTTTTAATTTCTAACTTGTCCAAAGGACAAGTAGACAGTTACGGTAATCCGATACACAGCTGTTCAACCCTTTTGGTCACAGCCAGTTAATAAGGAGCTCTGAGCAGTTTATTGGCAGTGAAAGGGTCAATGCAAAAGCTGGGGCCTACACTTTAATTTCCCCAGAGCAGAACAACAACATGATGGAGCTGAGCTCAAAGTTGCAGCTCCATATAAAACATCCACAGCACTGTCAGATAAGAGTCTTTTGCTTTCTCCCCGAGGCTTTGTGTGGCTTCCAGGCCCTCCTCTGGTCCTTTCATTTTCTTCGAGCACGAGACGCAGCTCCAGCACACTCACATCACTGGAATGTAAGAGGCTGGCTCTTGGCTCCTGCTCTGACTTTAACCTTGTGACCCCCTGCCTTTTCTTCTGTGCTTCACCCTTGAGCCTCAAATCGGCCCCAAGATCCCTCCTCACCCTCGCCTACGGGGGCCTACAGTAAAGCCCATGCTTTCCCTTCTCATGCAGCCCCTGCACAACCCTCCTTTGCACTTTGCTTTGCCTGTACACCTTATGTTTCACCGGTGCCTGTACTTGCTAACCCCATCCCACCCCCCTCTGCTGCCCCCTCTGACTGCCCTGACCCGATCCCTTTGGCCTCTCATATCTTACCTCATCCAGGGCTTACAATAAAGTTCATTAGTTTCCCCATGGGGAATTCATGCAATCCTCAAGCGCACCCTCATTTCTCTCCTTGCACTGGGCTTCTCGTCTCACTTTGTGCATGCACCAGGGGCATCTGAACACGCGCTGTAGCAGCTACAGCAGCTGTGGAGTTCTTAATGGGCCTCTTCTTTCTGCAGGTCCAGACAAAGGTTCATAATTGATATGAAAGGGTGGATGGATATATACATGGATGAATGAGTGAAAGGATGGATGAGTGAAAGGATGGATGAGTGCAAGGGTAAATGAATTGATGGATGGGGTGAAAGTGGATGGATGTAAGGATGGATGAGTGAAAGAATGGATGGATGAGTGAAAGGGTGAATAAATGGATGGGGTGAAAGTGGATGGATGAGTGAAAGGATGGATGGTTGAATAAAAGGGTGGATTGATGGATGAGAGTGGATGAATGGCTGATGGAGTGGGTGGATGGCTGGGTGGAAGGATGGATAGATGGGTGGAAGGATGGATAGATTGATGGGTGGAAGGATGGATAGATTGATGGGTGGAAGGATGGATAGATTGATGGGTGGAAGGATGGATAGATTGATGGGTGGATAGTTGAGTGAAACGGTGGATGGAGGGATGAGTGAAAGGGTGGATGGATATGAGTGAAAGGGTGGATGGATATGAGTGAAAGGGTGGATGGATATGAGTGAAAAGGGAGGATGGATGGGGTGAAAGACGGAAGAGCAGATGGATGGATGGAGGGATGAGTGAAAGGGTGGATGGATATGAGTGGAAAGGAGGATGGAGGGGTGAAAGATGGAAGAGCAAAAGGATGGAGGGATGAGTGAAAGAGTGAATGGATATGAGTGAAAGGGTGGATGGAGGGGGTGAAAGTGGATGGATGGATGAGTGGATGGATGGATGAGCGGATGGATGGATGAGCGGATGGATGGATGAGTGGAAGGAAGGAGGGATGGATGAGTTTGAATGATAGATTTGGAGCTGGAAGGATAGGTTTGGCCCCAAGGGCGTCGTGAACCACTCGCTTTAGCAGCTACAGTGGGGGTGGAGCTCTTGATGAGCCTCTTCTGTCTGCAGCTAAGCAGACAAAGGCCCATAATTAACGTGTAAGGGTGAGTGAGTGAAAGGATGAATGTGTGGGTGAAAGGGTGGCTAGATGAGTGAGTATATGAGTGTAAGTGTGGCTTGCTAGATGGATGAATGAGTGAAAGGATGGATGAGTGACAGGGATGGTGGATGGACGATGGATGTGTTGAAGGAAAGGGTGAAAAGATAGATGGGTTGCAGGGTGGATGGATCAGTAAGCGAAAGGATGGAAGAGTGAAAGGGTAAATTGATGGATGAGCGGAAGGATGGAAGAGTGAAAGGGTAAATTGATGGATGAGCGGAAGAATGGGTGAGCGAAAGGATGGACAGATGGCTGAGATGGATGGATGGATATGTTTGGGGATGGATGGGTAGATTTGGATATGGATGGGCGGATGGATGGACAAACAGAATGGTGAAAGGCTGATGAAAGAATGAATGGAAGCCAATGTAAAGGTGAAATGCTAGATATCAGTGGGTGAATGAAAATATGAATGGGTAGATCTGCAGAAAAGAGGCAAAATAAGGAAATCACTAGTATTCAAATCCTTCTATACTATGAGCCTGACATAACCAGAGAGGCTATTATTCGAGCTCTTCTATAATGAGTGCTGCCATTATTTGACGGTGCACTACATGATGGCACCAAAGGGACAAGTGGATTTTGTACAGGACAAGTAGATTTATGAAGCTACCTTTCCCATGGACAAGTAGATATTTTATTAAATTCCACACCCCTGCTATGTACCCAGGGCATAGGTACCTCGGAGGCCTACCAGGGGCTGCAGCATGTATTGTGCCACCCCTGGAAGGCCATCCAAACTGACACCACAGGTCTGCTACTGCAGCCTGGGTAAGGTGGTGCATGCACCCCTTACTGTGATATAGGCTACCTATATCACTATATACATACACACATATAAACCTATAAGTCACTCCTATGGCAGGCCTTATCAATCCTGAAGGCAGAGTGCGTGGTTCCTATGTGAGAGGGTGCCCCTGCATGAGCAGGGCCCCTCTGCAGCGTTCGGAGACCCTTCTCTGATGCTGTTTGTAGTGCAGCCTGACCATATACTCTTAAGCGCATTATAACCTCGCGTTAAATGCTAACTTTGGAATGGCTGCACCGAAACATGTCGTGTTTGGTGTCAAACATCTTGGAATACTACCCCCCTGCCAATTCTGGCGGCGGGGGTAGCATTCCACCCTTCTAGAGGGAGAGACATGTTAACCCTGGCTTGACCGGTAACTTCTTTCTAAAGCCCTGGCATCACAAAATGGATGCTGCTGCCACAGACACAAGTCTGGCCTCCTGCTGCTGACCGAAACTCCGGCAGGGGAGGCCTGGACAATAGGTTTCCTGTCCCAGGGAGGTGTGACCACCTCCCCAGACAGGATAGTGTGTATTGGGGCTGGGCGGGAGCACTCTCGGGTGCTTTGAAGTCCTGCACTGGGGGCACATTTGGTGTCCCTGTGCATACCCCAGTTCAAACCGGATCAGGGGCTTGCAGCCCCTGCTTTGGCGCGAACTGGACAAAGGGAAAGGGGTGTAGCCACCCCTCTGCCCTGACCCACCCATAGGTGGGGCCACAGAGTAAGTCCAACCCCTAAACTTAGTATAAGTATAGGAACCCAGTCCTTAGGACTTTAGATTATCCCTGGACGAAACTCTGACACAGAATCCTGGACCTTCGACGCTCTACTACAAGATTAGAGGACTGAAGAATCTCCCTTGGGGTCAAGGAGTGACTCCCCTGCTTGGCAGGCACCAAAGAAGCAATTGTCCGGTCTGCATCGCCTAAGCTCCCGTCGGACGCCGAAGTCTTTGCATCACCAGAGGTGGATTTCCAGACTTCCCCAAGGCTGCCCTGAGTTCCCAGCAAAGCTGAGGCCCGTAGCTGTCGTGGGTAACGTGGAACCGTGACCCCTGGACACCGCACGCATTTGCAAGTGCATCCTCTTCTGGGTCTCCCACGAAGTCGTGCTTTGGGCTCCGAGTAGCCCTAGCCTCCAGCACCAACTGCACCGAAGATCACTGGCCTCCACTCCACGAGTGTCCTGTGAGCCAGCTCCACGTGCACCGTCTCGAGGCTCCTTCGCGGTCGCTAGCCCGTTGGCTAGTAGCCCTTCACGAAGGCCAATCTTTTTCTACTTGGGCTCCCTGGTTGCTCCAGGCTTGCCCTCACTTACCCTCGCTGGGTGAGTTCCTCAGACCTTGCTGGTCTGCATCATCGTCAATCTTCATCTTCATCGAGACTTGCCGTTGCCAAGGCTTGTTGGGTCCAATCCGGTCGCCGACACCTCAGCACTCGACAGACATCGTGTACCAGCCCGAATCCTGCTCCTGGTCGCCGACAACGCCTCCTGGACCTCGTGGCTGAAGAGTCAAGACGACCGTCAACCTACCTGAAGCACTCGACATCGGTGGGCATCTGCTCATCGCCTTCCTGGTCACTGGCTAGTGACCCAGACTCTGTCCCCTCTGCTTTCAGGTTCTTCAGATCTCCGATCCAACCTTGGATCCACCCGGACACTTTTCACTTGGTCGCCAGCAGCACTTTGCAGCAGATCGCCATTCAAATCGACGACGAAACCCGACCCCGAAAGGCACCTATGCACCCGGCTTCCCTGGGTGAGGTAACAAGAGTACTCCGGTGCTCCCGTGGGTAGAGACTCTAGAACGACCTAGTTCTCAAAGGGTTTGCTCCAAGTCCTTCTTTAAGTGTCCCTTTTCTTTAAATTCCCAACCGCGACTTTCTCCATAGAAGTTAACGGCGATTCGCGGCTGTGTTATTACACTGCACGCGTCTCCCGTGGGTCCCCTGTGTCACTACCTTGGGTGGTTCCTTGTGGTCCAAGCACTTCTAGAGGCTCTAGGCCTAGTGTCTAGCTCAGTCGTGGTTCTTATACCACTTTATTGGTATATGGTTTGGTACGCCCCTAGGGCCCAAACGTGTATTTGTGCTATTACTGTGTTTAAATAACTTATAACTTATGTATTTCGAACTCTAGCCTCATAAAGAGACTAGAGGGGTGTGTTTAGTAATAAATACATATATTTTGAATATATACCTGGTGTGGTGCTCTTTCATTTGGTCACTCAAGAGATTATAGACTGGTAAAACAAGCTGCTTTACATTCCTTCAAGACTTAGCCTGAAGGCTGCTCTCCATAGCTACCACTAGGATAGCTTTCAATAAAGGTTGTCTTTAACCTATCTCCAATAAGGGGTTGTTTGGACTGGTGCAAGGTGCCCACTATAATTAGTGGACAGCATATGCCAGGCCAACTTCTCACATTGGTGTGCAGCGTGTGGGATTCCAGCTTGCTATTGTTTTACCAGATAATCTCAATTGAATTGATCAACTGAAAACCACTAAAGGTACCTAAGGTACATATAAATTAAGCTTAGTATACAGTAAGTTCTACTGAACTTAGAGTTGTGTGTCAAGGGATAGCACACCCTTTCTACAACTCAAGAGAGTTTAGTAGGCCACACTAGAGTAGGTAGTGCATACACCACACCTCACTAGTGATGTCTTCAAAGCCAGGACCCAGTGAGTCCTTGCCAGAAGCCAATGGGCTTCTTCCCTCCAAGTATGATACACTCCCATTCTTGGAATTGAGAGCAATATGCAATGTGAGGAAACTGAAGACAGGCCAAAGTCCCACCACCCAACATCTGAGAGAGATGTTAATGGCTGATGATCTCAACAGGCCCTTAGGGACTGAAGGGGTAGGTGCAGAGGGTGGGGCAGAAGATGAGGATGGGGCCAGGGGTAGCAACACCCCCAACACCCCCTCTGGAACTGACCAGGAGGGTGACAATGACCCTGACCTGGAAAACCCAATTCCTCCTGTGGATGAGGAGGAGGCTCAGGATGACCTCCACTTTGTTCCCCCAGGAAGGATTGTGAGTGTGCCTAGAAGGTCTAGATCTCCTTCTCAGGAGTCTAACCACTCTGGCACCTCAATAGGGACCTCTGTCTCCTCTCATAGGAGGGAATCCTCTCATGAGAGGAGAAAGAGGCTGATTCAGTATGAGGAAGCTCAGCTTGAACTCAGAAAACAGCAATTGGCCCTAGACAGGGAGTCCCTAGATCTCCTTAGAGAGAGAAAACAGTTGGGACTAGAGTCCCATGGTGGCAGCAATATCCCTAGAGATAGGGAAAGGTCTTATGACCATAGAAACCTGAGCAAGATTGTCCCTCCCTACCAGAGTGGGGATGACATCCACAAATGGATAACTGCTCTAGAGAGGGCCTGTAAAGTACAGAAGGTCCCTCAGGGGCAGTGGGCAGCAATCTTGTGGCTCTCCTTTGCAGACAAAGGTAGAGACAAGCTCCTCACTGTAAGAGAAGAGGATGCTGATAATTACAAGGTCTTGAAGAGTGCTCTTATTGATGGGTTTGGCCTAACAACTGAACAATACAGGTTGAAGTTCAGAGATGCCCAAAAAGCACAGACTCAAGACTGGGTAGACTATGTGGATTGTTCTGCTAAGGCTCTGGAAGGCTGGTTGATGGGCAGTAAGGTGTGTGACTTCTCAGGATTGTACAATCTGATAATGAGGGAGCAGATTCTTAATAACTGTCAAAATCAGCTGTTGCATCAGTACCTGGTGGACTCTGATCTGACCTCTCCCCAAGAATTGGGAAAGAAGGCAGACAAATGGGTCAGAACCAGGGTGAGGCAGAAGGTACAGAACCAAGGTGGTGACCCTAAGAAGCAAGATTCTAAGAACTCTGATAAGGGTGGGGAGAAGGGTAAAGATCAAAAGTCTTCACAAGGCCCCCAAAAATCTTCTTCAGGTGGGGATTCACAGTCTACCAAAGGGAAAGGCCAAAGAAAACCATGGTGCAAGGTCTGTAAGCAAAAGACCCACTGGACCAGTGATTGCACCAAGTCCAAAGACTCGACTCCAGCCCCCACCAATGCCCCTAAGGCACCTGTTCCCCCTAGTACAGTTACAGTTGGTGGTGGGAGTACTACAGCCAAGGGTTTAGTAGGGTTGACCCTGGGTACTGAGATGGGCTCTGACCTAGTCAGAGAACTCACTCAGGCTGTGTTAGTCTGTGATGGAGGCATGGATGTGACCTCCTCTGTGAGTCCCAGTAATCTGGGCAAGTACAGACAACAGCCTTTAATCAATGGACGAGAGGCTTTGGCATTTAGGGACACAGGGGCAAGTGTCACCATGGTGACACAAGACCTTGTGAATCCTGGGCAAGTTATACTTGGTGAGATGTACCAAGTGACCAATGCTAGCAATGTCAGAACAGACCATACTCTGGCAGTTGTTAACTTCTCCTGGGGAGGGGTAACTGGCCTTAAGAAGGTTGTGGTAAGTGCAGACCTACCAGTTGAATGCTTGCTTGGCAATGACTTAGAAACTTCAGCTTGGGCAGAAGTGGAGCTCAGGACCCATGCAGAAATGCTGGGGATCCCTGCAGATGTGTTTGCTGTGACCAGGTCACAAGCCAAAATGTCTAGCACTGAACAGGCCTTGGATTCTGGAATAATGGACCAAGTGCCTTCCAAGAGGAGGAGTAGTAGGGTAAAGGCAGTGCCTTCCCCCTTGGCTCAGAAGGAAGATCAGTCCCTTGAGGGGGATGATCTCAGTCCTGAGGAAGGAACTGTCCCAGAGGAGCTTGAACCTGACCAGGTTGAGTTCTTGGGGACAGGGGGACCTTCCAGGGCAGATCTGAGCCAGGAGCAGCAGAGCTGCCCCTCTCTTGAACCCCTCAGACAGCAAGCTGCTGCTGAGGCTGCTGGGAAAGCTAGTGGTCCCCATACTGTGTATTGGGATGATGGACTCTTGTACTCAGAGTGTAGAGACCCCAAGCCTGGTGCTACCAGGAGGTTGGTTATACCTCTGAAGTTCAGGGGCTTCCTATTGACCCTAGCCCATGATATTCCCTTAGCAGGTCACCTGGGCCAGAACAAGACTTGGGACAGAATTGTCCCTCACTTTCACTGGCCCCACATGTCTGAAGACACCAAGGAGTTTTGTCGCTCCTGTGTAACCTGCCAGGCCAGTGGCAAGGCAGGTGGCACTACAAAGGCCCCCCTGATACCACTACCTGTGGTGGGGGTTCCCTTTGAAAGGGTGGGGATTGACATTGTTGGTCCCATGGATCCCCAAACAGCATCTGGGCACAGGTTTATCCTGGTGGTAGTGGATCATGCCACCAGGTACCCAGAGGCTATTCCCCTTAGGACCACTACAGCACCTGTGGTGGCAAGGGCCCTCCTGGGAATTTTCTCAAGAGTGGGCTTTCCTAAGGAGGTTGTATCAGACAGGGGTGCTAACTTTATGTCTGGATACTTAAAAGCAATGTGGAAGGAGTGTGGAGTGACTTACAAGTTCACCACACCCTATCACCCACAATGCAATGGTTTAGTTGAGAGATTCAACAAAACCTTGAAGGGCATGATTAAAGGGCTCCCAGAAAAGCTTAGGCGAAGATGGGACATACTCTTGCCCTGCCTTTTATTTGCATACAGGGAGGTGCCTCAAAAGGGGTTGGCTACAGCCCTTTTGAACTTTTGTTTGGCCACCCTGTCAGGGGTCCACTGTGCTTGGTGAAGGAAGGATGGGAGTTACCTCTCAAGCCCCCAAAGCAAGACATAGTGGACTACGTACTTGGTCTCCGCTCCCGGATGGCTGAGTATATGAAAAAGGCAACTAAAAACCTTGAGGCTAGCCAGGAACTTCAAAAGGCCTGGCATGACCAAAAGGCTGTACTGACTGTTTATCAGCCAGGACAGAAGGTGTGGGTGTTGGAGCCAGTGGCCCCAGCAGCTCTCCAAGACAAATGGAGTGGACCCCACACCATTGTTGAGCAGAAGGGTGAGGTTACCTACTTAGTAGACCTAGGAACACCCAGGAGTCCCCACAGGGTTCTCCATGTCAACAGGTTAAAACCATATGTGGACAGGGCAGACATGGGCTTGCTCATGGCTACTGATGAAGGGCAGGAGGAAGAGAGTGACCCACTCCCTGACCTGCTCTCACAGAACCCTGACGATGGGTCAGTAGATGGTGTAGCCTTGGCAGGCAGCCTCACTACCCAGCAGCAAACTGATTGTAGACAGGTGCTCAATCAGTTTAGACACATGTTTTCACTGACACCCAGTCAGACCACCTGGTGCACTCATGAAGTGGACACTGGGGACAGTCTGCCTATTAAAAATAAGATTTATAGGCAACCTGACCATGTCAGGGACTGTATCAGGACTGAAGTCCAGAAGATGTTGGATTTGGGAGTTATTGAACCCTCAGATAGCCCTTGGGCTAGTCCAGTGGTCCTTGTGCCAAAACCTCACACCAGTGGTGGAAAAAGAGAGATGAGGTTTTGTGTGGACTACAGGGGTCTCAATGCAGTCACTAGGACTGATGCCCATCCAATACCAAGGGCAGATGAGCTAATAGACACTTTGGCCTCAGCCAAGTATCTAAGCACATTTGACTTGACAGCTGGCTACTGGCAGATCAGACTAGCTGATGCTGCAAAGCCAAAAACAGCATTCTCAACCCCTAGTGGGCATTATCAATTTGTGGTGATGCCCTTTGGTCTGAAGAATGCACCTGCCACTTTTCAGAGGTTGGTGAATACAGTCCTCACAGGTCTGGAAGCCTATAGTGCAGCATATCTAGATGATATTGCTGTCTTTAGCTCCACCTGGGAGGATCACCTGGTCCACCTCAGAAATGTTTTACAGGCCCTGCAAAAGGCAGGCCTGACTATCAAGGCCACCAAGTGCCAGATAGGGCAGAGTCAGGTTGTGTACCTGGGCCACCTTGTGGGTGGAGGCCAGGTTCAACCCTTGCAGAGCAAGATCCAGACCATCATGGACTGGACTGCTCCAACTACCCAGACTCAGGTGAGAGCCTTCTTAGGCCTGACTGGGTACTATAGGAGATTTGTCAAGGGGTATGGATCAATAGTGACACCCCTGAATGACTTAACTTCCAAGAAAATGCCCAAAAAGGTTCAGTGGACAGTTAGCTGTCAAAAGGCATTTGATGACCTGAAGCAGGCCATGTGCACTGCTCCCATTCTACAGAGTCCTGATTACTCCAAGAAGTTCATTGTTCAAACTGATGCATCTGAATTGGGGGTAGGGGCTGTACTGTCACAATTGAATGAAGAAGGTCAGGATCAGCCAGTAGCTTTCATTAGCAGAAGGCTGACCCCTAGAGAGAAACGTTGGTCAGCCATTGAGAGGGAGGCCTTTGCTGTGGTCTGGGCTCTGAAGAAGTTGAGGCCATACTTGTTTGGTACTCACTTCCTTGTTCAAACAGACCATAAGCCCCTCTTATGGCTAAAACAAATGAAGGGTGAAAACCCCAAACTGCTTAGGTGGTCCATTTCCCTACAGGGGATGGACTTCACAGTGGAACATAGACCTGGGAGTAACCATGCCAATGCAGATGGACTCTCTAGGTACTTCCACTTAGAACATGAAGACTTAACTGGGCAAGGTTAGTTTAATGTCCCTACGTTTGGGGGGGGTTGTGTAGGAGAGTAGGATCTGCTTCACATGGGTACCCCCACTTTTTGCTGATGCTTCACTGTTTTTCGACCTTAGTCTGGCTGGGGCCCTGCTAATCAGAACCCCAGCCTAGCTGCTTCCTCTCTAAAATGGTTTCCATGTGCCTTAGGCACATCTCTGATTGGAATCTGGAGTGCCCTTATAAGTCCCTAGTATATGGTATACTATGTACCCAGGGCATAGGTACCTCAGAGGCCTACCAGGGGCTGCAGCATGTATTGTGCCACCCCTGGAAGGCCATCCAAACTGACACCACAGGTCTGCTACTGCAGCCTGGGTAAGGTGGTGCATGCACCCCTTACTGTGATATAGGCTACCTATATCACTATATACATACACACATATAAACCTATAAGTCACTCCTATGGCAGGCCTTATCAATCCTGAAGGCAGAGTGCGTGGTTCCTATGTGAGAGGGTGCCCCTGCATGAGCAGGGCCCCTCTGCAGCGTTCGGAGACCCTTCTCTGATGCTGTTTGTAGTGCAGCCTGACCATATACTCTTAAGCGCATTATAACCTCGCGTTAAATGCTAACTTTGGAATGGCTGCACCGAAACATGTCGTGTTTGGTGTCAAACATCTTGGAATACTACCCCCCGCCAATTCTGGCGGCGGGGGTAGCATTCCACCCTTCTAGAGGGAGAGACATGTTAACCCTGGCTTGACCGGTAACTTCTTTCTAAAGCCCTGGCATCACAAAATGGATGCTGCTGCCACAGACACAAGTCTGGCCTCCTGCTGCTGACCGAAACTCCGGCAGGGGAGGCCTGGACAATAGGTTTCCTGTCCCAGGGAGGTGTGACCACCTCCCCAGACAGGATAGTGTGTATTGGGGCTGGGCGGGAGCACTCTCGGGTGCTTTGAAGTCCTGCACTGGGGGCACATTTGGTGTCCCTGTGCATACCCCAGTTCAAACCGGATCAGGGGCTTGCAGCCCCTGCTTTGGCGCGAACTGGACAAAGGGAAAGGGGTGTAGCCACCCCTCTGCCCTGACCCACCCATAGGTGGGGCCACAGAGTAAGTCCAACCCCTAAACTTAGTATAAGTATAGGAACCCAGTCCTTAGGACTTTAGATTATCTCTGGACGAAACTCTGACACAGAATCCTGGACCTTCGACGCTCTACTACAAGATTAGAGGACTGAAGAATCTCCCTTGGGGTCAAGGAGTGACTCCCCTGCTTGGCAGGCACCAAAGAAGCAATTGTCCGGTCTGCATCGCCTAAGCTCCTGTCGGACGCCGAAGTCTTTGCATCACCAGAGGTGGATTTCCAGACTTCCCCGAGGCTGCCCTGAGTTCCCAGCAAAGCTGAGGCCCGTAGCTGTCGTGGGTAACGTGGAACCGTGACCCCTGGACACCGCACGCATTTGCAAGTGCATCCTCTTCTGGGTCTCCCACAAAGTCGTGCTTTGGGCTCCGAGTAGCCCTAGCCTCCAGCACCAACTGCACCGAAGATCACTGGCCTCCACTCCACGAGTGTCCTGTGAGCCAGCTCCACGTGCACCGTCTCGAGGCTCCTTCGCGGTCGCTAGCCCGTTGGCTAGTAGCCCTTCACGAAGGCCAATCTTTTTCTACTTGGGCTCCCTGGTTGCTCCAGGCTTGCCCTCACTTACCCTCGCTGGGTGAGTTCCTCAGACCTTGCTGGTCTGCATCATCGTCAATCTTCATCTTCATCGAGACTTGCCGTTGCCAAGGCTTGTTGGGTCCAATCCGGTCGCCGACACCTCAGCACTCGACAGACATCGTGTACCAGCCCGAATCCTGCTCCTGGTCGCCGACAACGCCTCCTGGACCTCGTGGCTGAAGAGTCAAGACGACCGTCAACCTACCTGAAGCACTCGACATCGGTGGGCATCTGCTCATCGCCTTCCTGGTCACTGGCTAGTGACCCAGACTCTGTCCCCTCTGCTTTCAGGTTCTTCAGATCTCCGATCCAACCTTGGATCCACCCGGACACTTTTCACTTGGTCGCCAGCAGCACTTTGCAGCAGATCGCCATTCAAATCGACGACGAAACCCGACCCCGAAAGGCACCTATGCACCCGGCTTCCCTGGGTGAGGTAACAAGAGTACTCCGGTGCTCCCGTGGGTAGAGACTCTAGAACGACCTAGTTCTCAAAGGGTTTGCTCCAAGTCCTTCTTTAAGTGTCCCTTTTCTTTAAATTCCCAACCGCGACTTTCTCCATAGAAGTTAACGGCGATTCGCGGCTGTGTTATTACACTGCACGCGTCCCCCGTGGGTCCCCTGTGTCACTACCTTGGGTGGTTCCTTGTGGTCCAAGCACTTCTAGAGGCTCTAGGCCTAGTGTCTAGCTCAGTCGTGGTTCTTATACCACTTTATTGGTATATGGTTTGGTACGCCCCTAGGGCCCAAACGTGTATTTGTGCTATTACTGTGTTTAAATAACTTATAACTTATGTACTTCGAACTCTAGCCTCATAAAGAGACTAGAGGGGTGTGTTTAGTAATAAATACATATATTTTGAATATATACCTGGTGTGGTGCTCTTTCATTTGATCACTCAAGAAATTATAAACTGGTAAAACAAGCTGCTTTACATTCCTTCAAGACTTAGCCTGAAGGCTGCTCTCCATAGCTACCACTAGGATAGCTTTCAATAAAGGTTGTCTTTAACCTATCTCCAATAAGGGGTTGTTTGGACTGGTGCAAGGTGCCCACTATAATTAGTGGACAGCATATGCCAGGCCAACTTCTCACAGGTTGTCTTTAACCTATCTCCAATAAGGGGTTGTTTGGACTGGTGCAAGGTGCCCACTATAATTAGTGGACAGCATATACCAGGCCAACTTCTCACACTCAGGAACAGCAAAGACTTCAAGTTCTTCGACCCGCAGCACTGGGGACTGTGTGTTTTGTGTTGCAACCCGAAGAACACCAACTCGACGGCATCTACGACGCCACTGCCGACTCCGTGTCCTGAAGGCACCGCAGAGGGCACCGCCGCACCGCAACCCTGGTCTCACCGACGCCGCCTGTTGACGCCGCCACCGAGCCGCTGCTTGCACCGCGACCTGTGGGCACCGCACCGCCTCGCTTCACGCTGAAGCTTTGGCAACGCAGAGGGCACCGCCGCACCACAACCCTGGTCTCACCGACGATGCCTGTTGACGCCGCCACCGAGCCGCTGCTTGCACCGCGACCTGTGGGCACCGCACTCCGCACCACCTCGCTTCAGGCCGAAGCTTTGGCACCGCAGAGGGCACCGCCGCACCGCAACCCTGGTCTCACCGACGATGCCTGTTGATGCCGCCACCGAGCCGCTGCTTGCACCACGACCTGTGGGCACCGCACTCCGCACCGCTTCACGCCGAAGCTTTGGCACCGCAGAGAGCACCGCCACAACGCCGCACCGCGACCCTGGTCTCACCGACGACGCCTGTTGACGCAGCCACTGAGCCGCTGCTCGAACCGCACTCCGCACTGCCTTGCTTCACGAGGACGCCTTGGCCGGCCTGACGCCACCACTTCCCGCCAAAATCGACGCCGCTGCTTGCACCGTGGTTCGAGGGCACCGCTCATAAGTTACATGACGCACCGCCCTCATTCCGCACCGCAGCCTTGGCCTATCGACGGCGGCGCCATCGACTCCAGTTCGTCAGCCGACGACAGCGCTTCAGCAACGACGACGCCGCTGCTTGCACCGTGACCTGCTAGCACTGTGGCGAGCACCACCTTCATCTCGCACCGCGACCCTGGTCTCACCGACGACGCCACTTGACGCCGTCACCGAGCCGCTGCTCGCACCGCGACCTGGGGGCACCGCACGCTGCACCGCTGCACTTCGCACCGCAGCAATCGACGCCTGCCGGCGCTCCTGATTCCATCAGAAAGGAGCTCGACCTGCAACGCGAGCGACTTCAAGGGCCTCAACGCCCTGCATTTCTCACAGGTACTGTTTGCGGGTCTTCCCGACACCGTAGCTGGCCCGCGACCCCGCGACCAGCCAGAACTGTTGGATTTTGTTGTTCACGACTCCGTGGTAGCCCGGACGGAGCTATCCACACAAGGAACTCTTTTTAATCAGCGTATTTTTGGAACTGTGAACTTTTAAGTATAGTATTGTGGATTTTTGTCGTTTTTGGTCTTGTCTTAATTATATAAAAATATTGGCTATTTTTCTAAACTGGTGTGGTGTCCTTTTGTAGTGCGTACACTATATTACTGTTGGTTATGTGCAAATGCTTTACACACTGCCTCTAAGATAAGCCTGGCTGCTCGTGCCAAGCTACCAAGGGGGTGAGCAGGGGTTATTTTAGAAGTGTAACTCCCTTATCCTGACTAGAGTGGTGGTTTTTGCCTGGCTTTGGCCCACGCCCTAGCCTACCAAAAATCCCATTTCTAACATTGGTGGCAGCAGTGGGATAGGACTTGCGTTTGCACTTGACTTACAGTGCTTGGTGTGCACTACCACCATATCGCAGACCATTACGTACCACATACTGGTTTTTTTGGGTCTATTTTTGCCTTTCCATTGGTTTTGAACTTGAACTTTCCAGTACAACATGCCTGAATCAATTGCATCATCTGTTGCATCCTTGGAAGTGGTCTTTGAGGAGGAGAGGTTAGAAACCTACAATGTGAAGGAATTGAAGGCGATCTGCAAAAACCTCAAAGTCAAAATCAGGGACCTCACCAGAAAAGAGGAGCTGCAAAAGGCGCTGAGGGCCTGGGTAGCAGCCAGACATGCTAGTGAGCTGTCTGGGGATCTTGGCAGGGAGGCAGAGGAGCCTATTCCAAGGGTGGATGTGCTTTTGGGAGGGGGGCACCCTCTAAACCAGGCAGCAGCAAGTTGTTCCCGGAGGAGCTGGAGGACAGGCGGGAAGCAAGGAGAATTGCTGTGGAACTGGAGAAGCTTAAGTTAGCCATGGAGGAGAAAAGAATGATGTTAGACCATGAGTTTAAAATGAGGGAGCTGGACTGGGAAGCCAGTGGGGCTAGGCCCAGCCCAGATGGTGGCAGCAAAAGTGTTAGGTCCAGTACTGAAAAAGAGGTACACACAGACACACACAGATTTGGGGCCCTGCTTCAAGGAGGGGGTTGACATACACCAGGGGGTTCGAGATTATGAGATTACTCCAGTGGTGCGCAGTGTCCCTGAGGTGGATTGGGGAACTGGCACAGGGGATCATTTTCCTGGTAGTGGGAGGGACGCTCTACTGACTCTTGAGGAGAGGTGCAGGGAGAGGGGTTCCCCCATGATAGAAGCCCTAGTAAGTGAGTATGGAGACCAGCCAGAAGAGCATGGGTTAAGAGACAGCAACAGTCAGACTCTGTCTCACCAGTCTTGTGAGAATGATGTGGGGTACTTTTCTGAGGCACTGGATGGTTGGGTGAAGGGTAGTTTGGTTAACACCTGTGTGGGGCTGTGTGATTCAATTATTGGAGAGCATATTTTAAGTCCCTGTTTTCCAGAGCTATGCCAACACCCAGTGGATTGTGAGTTCTCTGACCCCAGGGAGCTTGCACTGGAGGCAGACCATTTGGTGGATTCCAGAGGGTCTGGAGAAGCATCTAGGGGTGACCTGGAAGGAGGTGGCTTAGGTATTTCCCAACCAAGGGTGGTGGGAAAGGCTCGTGGGAGCCCAGATAGGTCCCGGTGTCGTGGGAAGGGTGTAGGGACTCACGTCCTATCTCCGCGGAGAAGGAGTGAGAAGGGGCTGCGGCCCAAGGTGCCCGAAACCTGGTCCCAGAGCCTGGGTGGTTCCAAGAGGGAACACCAGGTAGGGAGCCTAGGCTGTACTGGTAGGCCGTCTGTTGAGGGGGATCTCCTAGTGGCAGGAGGACGTGGAGTATCTGTAAACAGAGCTCCCGCGGTCCTGGGGTCTGGTGGTGCCGCTCCTAAGTGGAGGGTGCAGAAGTCCGGATGGAGGGGTGAGAGGGGGATGCGTTCCCCAGTGGGAGAACCAGTGGGTCAGGGGCCAGCCAGAAGGGCTGAGCCTCCTAGGAGTGACCATGGTGATACCACGTCTGTCCTGGGGGATCTTCGCACACTGTCAGATGAACAGGGGTCAGGAGATCTGTGCCAGGCCGACTGTCACACAACACCTGAGTCATGTGTTACCCTCAGGGGGGGCATGCGTGCTCCCAAGGAAGTCCTGGTGCGCCAGGCAGGTGCTCAGCCGCAGGGTTTAGTCCCTGGGTTGGGAGGCCAGGTTCAGGTCCTCCTGCCTGACCTGGAGGGAAGGACGACTGTAAGCAGTGTCCTGACCGGGTTTTCTTCTAGGGGTACCACTCCCGGTGGGAGGGTGCCGAACTCTGGAAGGGGGGGCAGAGGAAGGGAGTCCTCGCCTCTGACCCCGGTTTAGACCCTAGGGTGGTGGATCAGTTGCAGGGTCAAGTCCCTGAACTGGTGGAAGAATTGTTTGGGAGGACTGAGTCCAGCGTCCTGACAGTTTTTGGTTCTGAGGGTGCTTCTCCTGGGAGGAGAGCGCGGAACCCCGGAAGGAGAGGTAAAGGGAGGAGAGCCTCGTCCGAGACCTCTGGTCAGCCTGAGGGTACAGACCCTAGGTTGGAGTACCAGGTGCAGGGTGTCCCCCCCGACCTGGTGGAAGGGGCAGCTGCTAACAGTGGCCCTACCAGTTTGTCTTCTGGGGGTACCGCTCCAGGTGGGAGGGTACAGAGCCCCGGGGAGGAGGACCAGGTGTGGGAGAGCGCTCCCCAGTCCCTTGTTCAGCCTCAGGGTACAGACCCTGGGCTGGTGGACCAGTTGCAGGATAACACCCCTGAACTGGTGGGCGAATTGTGCCGGACCCCTGCCACAGGTGCCCTGACAATTCTGGAAGGGGGTACCGCTCCATGTGGGAGGGTACAGAGCCCCGGGGAGGAGGACCGGGTGTGGGAGAGCCCTCCCCAGTCCCTTGATCAGCCTCAGGGTACAGACCCTGGGCTGGTGTACCAGTTGCAGGATAGCACCCCTGAACTGTTGGGCGAATTGTGCAGGACACCTGCCACAGGTGCCCTGACAATTCGGGAAGGGGGTACCACTCCGGGTGGGAGGGTACCGAGCCCCAGGGAGAAGGAGAGGTTGTGGGGGAGCCTACACCAGTCTCCTGTCCAACCGCAGGGTGCAGACCCTGGGCTGGTGGGCCAGTGTCAGGATGCCATACCTGACTTGGCAGGGGGGAGAGTGGAGAAAGGGTGCCCGGCACCTGGGGCTACCGCCCCCCACTCTCTGACGCCGCAGCGGTTGGAGGGCCCTGAAAGGCATGAGGCCTGGCTCTCCTCACTGACAGTTGTCAGTGACCACTGTGGCTGGCTGTCCGGAGGGACTGAGTTGCCCCTGGGAGGTGGAAAGGAGGCACACCCCGGAGGTGGACTGGGTCACACTGTTGTGTTGGCCATGAGGGTACTGTCTGCCTGTTGGGACACATCTGTGAGCCAAGTGAGTTTAGGTGCTGCACAGATGGGGTCCACAGGTGAGGAGAAGGGTCCCCTATGGGTCAGCTTAGTGGGCCCTGAGAGTATGGATAGAGGGATCCAACTAGGGTCAGGAAGGCGTAGAACGGGAAGGAAACCCTGCTGTTGCGGGCCAGGTTCCGTGTTCTATCGCCCCAAGCAGGGAAGCCCATCGAGGTATGGATTGGTCTCCCCTGGTTATAGGCTGGAAGGGGTTGTGTTGGAAATGGCCCTTTTTGCAGGGTTATCCCCAAACTTTTTGCTTTTTCCTCCTATTTTTCCCTGACCTGTTTGTGTTGGTTTTAGGATTCTGGGCACTTTACCACTGCTAATCAGTGCTAAAGTGCATATGCTCTTGGTGTAAATTGTGTTATGAATTGGTGTTTCCATGATTGGATATTTGATTTACCTGTTAGCCCCTAGTAAAGTGCACTGCGTGTGCCAGGGCAGGTGAATCAAATGCTACCCGGGAGCCTGCAGCACTGGTTGTGCCACCCCCGTGAGTAGCCCTGAAAACGGTAACTCAGACCTGCCATTGCAGAGTCTGTGCGCAGTTTGTAACTGCCATGTCGACTTGGCCAGTGCACACACTGGCCGGTCCCTAACCTTCCCTTTTCTTACATGTCAGGCACCCTCAGGTAGGCCCAAGGTACCCCTGTGGGCAGGGTGCAATGTATGTGAAAGGTAGGACATGCCCCGGTGTGTGTGGCATGTCCTAATAGTGAATTACAGCCAATTTCGTTTTTCACTATTGCAAGGCTACCAGTTCCCCATAGGACAGAATGGGAGGTTTGTTCATAACATCTTATGAACATAACTGGCCCAGGGAATTCGGTAAGAAAATGAAGTTTCGTATGCCTGAACTCAGAATCTAAAGATGCATCTTTTAGTGAAGGTGATTTTTACATTCTGTGTTTGAAAATACCACTTTTGGAAAGTGGGTATTTTCTTGCTCAGTCATCCCGTGTGCCTCTGCTGGAATGTGGATTGCCTGTCTGGGTTTTGGATGACAGAAGGCTGGGGGAGCAGGAGGGGCGCCACATGGTCTAGGTAGGTCAGGAAAGGGCTGAAGAGACCTGGGTTGCGATGGGGGAGGGGGGAGGAGATTTCCTTGCACCTCAAAGGGCCTGCTCTGCCTCTGAAAAATGCCGTCTCCACCTCCTGCCAGGAATTCACACCAGAGAAGGCAGAACTGGTCCTGACCGGGCACAGGCCCTCTCTGCCTAGGAGATCAAAGGATTTTTGGACATAAATGCTGGGTCCCAGACCCCTGAATTTTAGAACTCATCTGGACAAGAAGACTGCCAAGAAGAAGAGCCGGAGAAGCTGCGAAAAGGGACGACTGCTTTGCTGGGCTGACCTGCAGTGGCTGCTTTTGTCTTGGGCAGTGAAAGGCCTGGACTGGACTTTCTGCAACCTAATTTGTGAGTCTCTCCAAGGGCTTGAGGTAGAGCTTGCCCCCTGTTCACGAAGTCTCAGGAACAGCAAAGACTTCAAGTTCTTCGACCCGCAGCACTGGGGACTGTGTGTTTTGTGCTGCAACCCGAAGAACACCAACTCGACGACGTCTACGACGCCACTGCCGACTCCGTGTCCTGAAGGCACTGCAGAGGGCACCGCCGCAACGCTACACCGCAACCCTGGTCTCACCGCCGCCGCCTGTTGATGCCGCCACCGAGCCGCTGCTTGCACCGCGACCTGTGGGCACCGCACTCCGTACCGCCTCGCTTCATGCCGAAGCTTTGGCACCGCCGCAACCCTGGTCTCACCGACGATGCCTGTTGACGCCGCCACCGAGCCGCTGCTTGCACCGCGACCTGTGGGCACCGCACTCCGCAACGCCTTGCTTCACGCCGAAGCTTTGGCACCGCAGAGGGCACCGCCGCAACGCCGCACCACAACCCTGGTCTCACCGACGCTGCCTGTTGACGCCGCCACCGAGCCGCTGCTTGCACCGCGACCTGTGGGCACCGCACTCCGCACCGCCTCGCTTCACGCCGAAGCTTTGGCACCGCAGAGAGCACCGCCACAACGCCGCACCGCGACCCTGGTCTCACCGACGACGCCTGTTGACGCCGCCACTGAGCCGCTGCTCGCACCGCGACCTGTGGGCACCACACTCCGCACCGCCTTGCTTCACGAGGACGCCTTGGCCGGCCTGATGCCGCCACTTCCCGCCAAAATCGATGCCGCTGCTTGCACCATGGTTCGAGGGCACCGCTCGTAAGTTACACGACGCACCGCCCTCATTCCGCACCGCAGCCTTGGCCTACCGACGCCGGCACCATCGACTCCAATTCGTCAGCCGACGACAGCGCTTCAGCAACGACGACGCCGCTGCTTGCACCGTGACCTGCTAGCACTGTGGCGAGCACCGCCTTCATCTCGCACGCGACCCTGGTCTCACCGACGACGCCACCTGACGCCGTCACCGAGCCGCTGCTCGCACCGCGACCTGGGGGCACCGTACCGCTGCACTTCGCACCGCAGCACCCGATGCCTGCCGGCGTCAGCGCTCCTGATTCCATCAGAAAGGAGCTCGACCTGCAACGCGAGTGACTTCAAGGGCCTCAACGCCCTGCATTTCTCACAGGTACTGTTTGCGGGTCTTCCCGACACCGTAGCTGGCCCGCGACCAGCCAGAACTGTTGGATTTTGTTGTTCACAACGCCGTGGTAGCCCGGACGGAGCTATCCACACAAGGAACTCTTTTTAATCAGCGTATTTTTGGAACTGTGAACTTTCAAGTATAGTATTGTGGATTTTTATCGTTTTTGGTCTTGTCTTAATTATATAAAAATATTGGCTATTTTTCTGAACTGGTGTGGTGTCCTTTTGTAGTGCGTACACTATATTACTGTTGGTTATGTGCAAATGCTTTACACACTGCCTCTAAGATAAGCCTGGCTGCTCGTGCCAAGCTACCAAGGGGGTGAGCAGGGGTTATTTTAGAAGTGTAACTCCCTTATCCTGACTAGAGTGGTGGTTTTTGCCTGGCTTTGGCCCACGCCCTAGCCTACCAAAAATCCCATTTTAACAGCGTACAATATTGATGAATTCCTAGGTTTACTACTCTTGGTAAATCTGGGAATGCGCCAAAATGCATGGGTGGCTGCGTGGGACCATCCACTCTCCACCCATGTAACGGATTGCTGGTGCAGAGTAATGCAGCGACTAGCTCTGGCTTGCTTTACTCCAAATTTACTAAGTCACACAGGGCCAGCCAAGGTGGTTTTGCGTGGCTTGGTAAACCTGTCTTAAGGATTGTGTTGCCCTGGCGTCACTCTGCATGATGCAAGGGCAATGCAATCCTTTGATAAATCTGGGTCCAAGGATTTGAGTGGTTTGTGGGTAAGGTGATGGAACATTTTGTTTTGTTAAAATCTGTAGATTAGGCAGCAGAGGATTGATTGTGTGGCAATGGCAGCAAATCCATAATTACGTGAAAAACACGGCGACTGCAGAATCGCATAATTCCAGTGCCCTTAATTATAAGGAATAAAGTACGCAATGCAGTACATTATAAGGATATTTCAAGTCACCTCGGAATTCCTTAATGTTATAAAGGAACTCTGCCTTTGTCTTCGTACCTCTATATGGTCATGAACACCTCAGTGACTTGCAATAGCCTTATAATGTACTGCAGGGGGTACTTTATCCCATACCATGCCTTCTTGTTATCCAGATACTACACCCCTGCCCATTCTATTATTTTTTTGTGGTCATGAAATACATCAGTATGAACTACTTTCATTACCTACGCAAAAAGATTTTGGACACCGCCAGTCACAGATCTGGGTTAAATCCATTGTTTTTTTGCTCACCATACCACCCCAGTTTGGACCAAGCCAGATGCAAATCAGTCTTGACCCTGTTCCCCATGTGAACAGTTCAGCCCGAACTGCCAGGCCAGGTCCTCCATGGACCGGAAAACAAGCATCTTGAACCCGTGTCGGGGCATCACTCCTCATCAGTCGGGCTAGCTTGAAGCCAGTGGCATAGAGAGCACGGGACCCACGTCTGGGCTTTCTCTTCCCACTTAGGGTGACTATAGCAACACAAAAAGATGATGGATGGAATGCTGAACATTGTCAAACATTCACACCCAGTCACAGATCTGGGTTAAATCCATCGTTTTTTAGCTCACCATACCATCCCTAAACCGGTCCCAGGATGCTTGTTTCTGGTCCAGGGAGGACTTGGCTTGGCAGTTCAGGCTGAACTGTTCCCATTGGGCGCAGGGTCAAGACTGATTTGCATATGGCTGGGTCCAAACTGGAATGGCATGGTGAGCAAAAAACGATGAATTTAGGCCCAGATCTCTGTACTGGGGGTGAAAGTTTGACAATGTTCAGCATTCCATCCTTCATCTTTTTGTGTTGCTACTTTCATTACCTTCAAATCTTTTCCATAAATCCCACTGTTTTATAACAGCTTATGGTATAAAACCCTGTTTTGCATTTCCACTTTTCGAGTCCTGATTTTATACATTTAATTCTTCTTCTGGCAAATTAAAAAATATATTTTTATGTTGCAATTACGTTATATTGCAAATATTATAATAGTGTGGAAACACTGTCTAGAAATTTATGGTCTATGAAAACATCACTGAATTACATTACCATGTATGTAATGTTACATTTGCACATTGCAGAGCCTCCTGGATTTAGTAAGGAACATGAACGTTGTAACACTGGTGGGTAACCAGTATGGGTAAGTGCACCACATATTTAGCTCCGGGCCAGTTTCTAGAATCCCAAACTTTTGTTTGCATTAGTATGATAACTATTTTAGGGGGAATGAGGACATACAAGTTGGCGGTGGAAGGATGAAAGATTGCATTGCAAGGAGAGGTGAAGTGAAGTTAAAGAATATGTGTTGGAGGGAAGCCTGAGGTGGACGCAAGGGGTGAGATAGCCTTGAATTGAGGTACGATGGGTGCAGTTGTGTGGCTGATTGTCGGAGGAGGGTGCGATATGGTCTGAAACCATGATATACAGGAGAGAATAGAGTGAATACCATAAAGATGGGTAGAGATAGGGGGGGAGGGAAGAACCATCTAAAGATAAGCAGGAGGTTGCAGATGAAGGACAGAGCAGGAAATAGTGAATCTACTAAATACGTACCAGGTGTGCTGCATAGTAGAGTTGAGGAGAATCCATTAGGGTTTCTGTGCCTGAAGACAACTGTGTTCTGAGCTGACACTGCAGCAGTGCTCACATTCCTAATTGTGCCAATCATCAAATATCAATGGAAGCTTTATATAGTCCCAATTGTCTGAATTTTGTAAATTTCTAATGTCATTATGCTTATCTTGCTTAGTTGTTTGACAGAATATCGATTACAAAATTGATGTCTAACATAAATAACGTTTGCAAAAACATTACTCTGTTGGATGTAGATTTCCTATTACTAACTTCAATGGAGTGATGTTTTTGTAAGTGATATTTAGGACACCAAATTTTGTCAGACATATTCAGGCCACGGTATTCTGGTACCACCTTATTCACCACCCGCCTGTTTCTTTTTTTTTGTTGCTTTTCTAGTGAGGAGGTGTGTTGTATTCCACATCTGGTATTTTGCATTTATACTTGCAAGGAAATATTTATAAAGCCTATATAAGTGAGGTTTCTACAAATATAATGGTGTGAAGTAGGGGTATACAAAGTTTTATTATGCATGAGTAGTCTAGCCCAGTACCTTGCTATTGACCTATGCAGTTATGGAGTTTCCCATTTTCGCTAGATCTATGCACCAACGCAGCTTTTCCTTACAAACTGGCATTTATATCTCCCCAAATGCCAATGTTTTCTAGTTGACACTGAAAATCAGTGTGTTCTTTTCTCACATGTAAACTTTAACACCGTTTCCCTTAGGTTACATGTCAGAATATTCTTGACAAAAACATCACCTGACATAATCTGTTGCCCTAAATATAGCTTACAAAAATATTGTACAATTAGATGTAGATTTTCCATTATTTACTCCATTGGGGAGCTTTTTTTGTATACAAAATTTAGGACACAATATATTTGTCAGACGATATTTAGACCAGAATGTTCTGCTACCAAACCTTTCCGGATGTAGGCAATATTTTTCTTTCACATCAACTTAAAAGGGTCATAAAAGTCTTGATTTTAAAGTCACATGCTGAAACTTTGTGAGTTATTGGTAGTAATCATAGTATTCGCAAGAACTACCAGAAGTTCTTCGCAATCTCACATATGGTATTGAGTTACTAGTTCCAACATGAGTTGTGCTCAGCAGTAATTCCACAGGTTTTCTGCAACATTACCATCCTGTACGACTACTTTTTGTTACCGCACGCGATATTATGCTTGATGGTGTCACTTGATTTATTGCTCAAATTTTCCACCTGATTAAAAAAGCAGGTGGAAAATCTGAGCAGAAAGGGTCTGGAGTTTGGGGGAAACCTGCAGATAACGATCCAGTAATTCTGGGAACCACATGTTAGTCCCCATTCCTAGCTTCAAACTTATAATAAATGTTAATGGGCTAGTAATACCACCCCCACTATGGGTAATACTGGATAATACTGCATCTAGTTTTACCAACTGGTAATCAGTGCCTTTGTGGGTTCTAAAGAAATGCTCAACCAGTGACCCCTTCCTGAATGATCTTGCCCTGACTGTAGGCCTTGCTGTGGCTTTCACAATGTAGTGATTCCTTTTTTGTTGCCAACCTCCCGTCATTCTTTCAAGTTCCAACTGAACGAGAGTTAGGGGGTGCATCCATCAAGCCTGAGAAGGGATTAATTATAAGTAACATTTACAGCAAAATGCCTGTTTTCTTGCTAAACCCACACTTGCCGGCCTTTTTCTGCTATCTTTAAACTTCAACAACATCATGAAGTTGGCAAGTAATGTTTTAAAAAACTTCAGACCAATGGTAAAAACATTGAAATGAAAATGTAAATGTTAGGAACTCATCGGCACCCTCGCGACAGACTGTGGTATGACTTTGGTGGGCCTGTAACATGGACATAAATCCATGATCTGCATGCTACAAACTCCTTTGGGGGAGAGGGGAGGCATAGACTAAAGGAAAATGACTTATAACACACAAAGACCTTCAAATAAAATAAAAAAATAACAACAGGGAGACCAATTGAAAAATAATCATATTTTTTTTACCACGACATTCCCTACAATCCAAAACAACGGTAAACAGCCCTCACAACAAAGCCGTCACCCCGCATGCAATTACAACGCGGTCGTTACAACCACCGCGTTGTAATAACGCATACCATCACCCCGCAAGTCGAAACAACGACTTGCGGAGGGGGGAGAAGGTGTTGGATTAAAAATCCAACACCTTCCCTACTGTCCGCACAGACTGGAGTTGGAAAAGTAAATTATACTATTCCAACATCCAGCGCCTCCCTCCGCAAGTCGTTGTTCCGACTTGCGAGGTAATGGTATGCGTTGTTACAACGCGGTCGTTGTAACGACCTGTTGTAATTGCATGCGGGGTGACGGCATGCGTGAAAAGGAGGCATATTCAAAACAACTCACAGATGTATTGGGGGAAAGCTTTCATTTATTTGCACACTTGCTCTAAACTTTTCCATTATTTTATTTACATGAACAAATGAGGCGAAACAACTTTTGGGAATGATCGTAAAGTTATGATGCTCTGGGTGTCCACCGCCTTCCCAAATGTCTACTCCCCAAATAATGGGTATGGTACAAGGATTTTCATCACCACAGGCAAAATAAAATGCTGGACAATTGTCCATCTCCCTGTAAAAACACCATAGTTGGAGTTGCCAACGGTAATCTGGTGCCCCCTGCTGGTCATGACCTAAACTGGCTAATTACACCACTTTATAGTATTGCTCACCCTACCTAGGAACCCCATGCTTCCAGTCCTAACCTCACACTTACAACTGCCGAGATGCTGCCGTACTGCAGTCTTCCCCTAGTAGTAAGTGAAATGTGCAGTGTACAATTTCTGGAAATCTTAATTTGTGAATTTCAACTGTAAATGTCTTTGTAGACACATAAGCAACATTTAAGTGCGAAAAAGGTTTAGACCAATATGATTTAAACAGGAAAATGCCCTCCTGAGAGGCTACAAGGACACCAAGCTGAATACATGGAGCCAAATACCTCCATGGAGCACAAGGAACCACATTTGAAATCAGTCACAGGAAATAAAAACAAACTAAATGTAACAATAAAAGTTAACTTTGCATAAACTTATAAGTTCCAGCCAATTACAAGGAAAGAAAGAAAGGAACAACAAAATAAATAAATACTGAATCATATAAACCTGAGGCGGCGCCTGGCACTTGCACCAGCGCGTGTCCTCACCACAGTAGTTTATGGTTTTTAAATGAAGTATGGAAGGCCTAAAACATAACAGAATTGAAAACATGTCAACATATTCATGGCAATAGAAGCGTTAACGGCATATTTTGGGTCACAGGAACTTATGGCAGAAGAAAGGCCCCATATTTTCTGATGTTTCACTCTCGTTTCTGCAGCCTCTGGTGGAACGTTGCAGACCGCCCGGCAAGTGAAGAGGGGAAATGAAATAACAGTTTTGAGGTCAGCTAGCTGTTTGTCCGTTCTTTTATTTATAGCCTGTAAGCAAAGGCAGCTGGGTTCCTGTCAAGTTTGAGAGCACATATTCAGCCAGTTAACGTACAATGTCTGAAGAGGATAAGGGCCAATGAGCGCCGCCATTTTAGACCTTGACAATGTTTTTAGAAACATACCAGCCGACTGTCGAACTGAATATTAGAGAGTGTACGTTTAAGTATCATTGCCCTATGGCTTACCAACGATTTGTGCATTTAGGTCGTTCGCAAAAGTACTCTTGACGCAGACTTTTGCAAACAATCAATCACGGCATTTATAGAGCGCGCTACTCACCCGGGAGGGTCTCAAGGCGCTGGGGGAGGGGGTAAGTTACTGCTCGAACAGCCAGGTCTTGAGCTGCTTCCTGAAGGAGAGATGGTCCTGGGTTCGCCGAAGGTGAGTTGGGAGGGAGTTCCAGGTCTTGGCTGCCAGGTAGGAGAAGGATCTTCCTCCGGCGGTGGTTCTGCGGATGCGTGGTACGGTGGCGAGGGCGTGGCTGGTTGATCGTAGCTGGCGGGTGGGCGTGTAGAAGGTCATGCGGTTGTTGAGGTACTTTGGGCCCAGGTCGTGGAGGGCCTTGTGTGCGTGGGTGAGGACTACATGTACGAAGCATTTTTCTGTTGGCAAGTGGCATGATTCTCGAATCGGGCTGTTTGCGACTGCAGAAATTCTTTTTGTGATGTACAAAGCCCAATCGCAATTTGGGTTTTGCGATTCGGTATTTGGAAGGGGCACGTTGAGGGCGTCCTTTCCTAATAACGAATTGGAATGTTATGTATGAATGTTTTGCTACATAAATGCGGTTGAAAAAACATTTGCAGTTTGCCACCAGTTGAAAGTTGGTGGTAACCCATTTGCAAATGGAAAGGAGTCCCCAAGGGAACCCTTCCCCTCTGAGAATGATTGAATTTTTTTTTTAAGAGCAGGGAGATTTTCAAGGTACCACTGCCTGCTCTTAAAAATGAAATTTCAATTTTTAATTTAAACGCATCCCATTTCCGTTAAGCTAAACGGGCTGCGTTTAAAAAAAAAAAAAGATTGCTTTATTTAAAAGCAATCACAGATCGAGTGGTCTGCAGACTAGCAGGCCACCATCCCTGTGATGGCAGCGAATCGTAGTGGGTCACAAATTGCGACCTATCTCATTAATATTCATGAGGTAGGTCTATCTGCGACCTACTATGAATCGCTAATGAAACTCAAAAAATCGCATTTAGGAAATCGCTGTTCCTAACTTTTGTATATCTAGCAAAAAGTTGTTTGGGGCTTTAAAAATCGAGTCTCCCACCTGAATCGAGTCTGTTGGCATGCATGGAATCTGCCCCACTGGCACAGTAAAGGGACTGAACTTGCAAGTGTGCTGCTGCAGGATCGGATGTCTGAATGGCAAGATATACTTTGTTCTTTCTTCCCTTACATATCAGGAGCACGGAGTCCCTGCTATAGCAGGCAGAGAGCGCTACTAAATTATTGTGCACCGGGCTGCAGCAGCAGGTCACTGGCAGTGCATACTCCGAGTCAGATGAAACCATTTCTGAACTCATGCTGGCTTGTCAACAGCATATCATTGTTTGGTAATCGGACTCCTGCATGGAGGAATTGGGAGGTGGGATATTAGTCTTGAAATTGGTAGTCTCCATCCTGAATCGGGAGGGTTGGCAGGTAGGGGTAAAGAGGCGGCCATATACCCCTGTTCAACTAATGTGCTAGGTGTACACACATGTGCCAGTGGTTTGATTGAGAACCCCCTCCTAAATGTAGCATCCCTTGGATGTAACAGGGGAGTACCAAGGTGAGAGAGAGACATGGTTACTGTTTATTGGTAATATCCCTGTGTTATGTATGTGTTGGTTGGTACCGCCAGGTGACATGAGGCGGTAAATAAAAGTGAGACCCTTGCCGGAGAGTGGAACCAGTTGAGCGGAACCAGTTGACTGCGATATAGCATATGTCCTGTGTGTTTACACTCGACCACCGTTGGGGCCTACTGCAGTGTGGGATCCCACCCTAATCATGACAGGGCTGCTAACAGTAGATTCCAGCTCCATTGAGATTACGAGATCCTCTGTAAACCGACAGATCCAGGGTGTTTCACTTTGATACTTCGGCTCCTGAAAGCATTACTACTGATTTTCAGAGTAATTCCTCATTTCTGAGGGTCCGGCAATGGGAGCAACTCAGAATCCTTCTGGGTTTTCCACCTCGGTGGAATTACTGATGCACCTGGTATTGGTAATTCAAGGAGAAGGGGATAGAGTTGCGTTTGCATAGAACACTCTTATACCCATCTGGGTGTCCTAAGGGGCAACAAATTTGATGTCCTTAAACTCAGACTGACAAGTGGGCATGCATGCAGCTTGGGAACTGTTGGTAAGGAAAGAAATGAGGCAGTTTAGAACACGGCCTCGTAACCGGCTGTCATAAGAGGTGATGTCAGAATGGGGTGAGAGACCATATCAGAGGCAGTTGCTAAGTCCAAAGCTGTAAGAATGGCAGAATGTTCTGTATCGAGGCACATGCAAATCTAACTGAGAACTCACACTAGTACTGATTTGGTGCTGATGTTTGCTCTAAAGCCAGACTGATGTGAGTCAAAGTACATGCTTTGAGAGAGGTGGAGTTTGGAGTGTTACCATGAGATGCAAGAGGCAAGATTGGTCTAACATTAGTGTTTCAGTGTCCATGTTGGACTCGGCCCTTTTGGCTGGGTCATCCCCAAACATTTTGCCTTCTCCCTCCTGTTTTCTGAACTTGTTTTTGTTGGCTTTTAGGACTCGGCGCATTTTGCCACTGCTAACCAGTGCTAAAGTGCTTGTGCTCTCTCCTTTAAACATGGTAAAACTGGCTTACTCCCAACTAGCACAATTAATTTACTTGTAAGTCCCATAGTAAAGTGGTACTACATGTACCCAGGGCCTGTAAATTCAATGATACTAGTGGGCCTGCAGCACTGATTGTGCCACCCAATAGTGAAGCTTTTTAGACATGTCTCAGGCTTGCCATTGCAGCCTGTGTGTGCTGTTTTAAACTGTCATTTTGACCTGGCAAAATAAACCAGTTGTCAAGTCTAAACCTTCCTTTTTAATTAATTAATTTATTTTTATTTATATATTTATAAAAAAAGTTTTATATAGCACAAACATGACCCTAGAAGGATATCAGAGCGCTTTACAAGAGGTCAAGGAAAGAAACAGTAAAACAAATAACAAAATCAGGAGAGAAACAGGGTGGGAGGTACCCGAAAGAGGCAGGAGGCCATCTCGGAGCCCAAGCAACCGCTACATATGCATATACAAGATCATAGAAGTCCAATAATTTGCAAGGTTATACCAGAAGTGGTCATAGTGGCCAGCTGGTAGAGTGCATGAGCCTAGACCAAAAATGTGATCATGAGTAGCATTTTGACTTCCTTTTTAAATGATACGGTGGAAGAGATCAGTTTAATTTCAGGGGGAAGGGAGTTCAAGATTCTTGGGGCAATACCTGAAAAGGCTCGCTTGTTTTCTCTTTATAGAATTTCTGAGGCTTCAGTAGTGGGGTGCAAAGGTTTCTACACGATCTACATCCTCCAGTGTTTGTGCCAGGTACCTCGGTATATTGAAGTGAAGGGCTTTATGTGTCATGCCAGCAATTTTTTATTCGATCCTTGGCTCATAAGGGAGCCAGATTAGAGCCTGTAGATCCTGAGTAATGTGGTTGAATCTTTTGGATCCTGTGATGAGCCTGGCAGCAGAATTAAGAGAGGCCCTAAGAGGAGCCAGCATTGATCTGGGTAGGCTGCAGAGGGTTGCACTTCCATAGTCCAATCTGGAAATCACTAGGGCTTGAACAACTGATTTGAAGTCGTCGAAAGGGAGGAAGGGTTTTAGTTTCCTTAGGATGCTCACTTGGAAGTTGGCTCCTTTAGTGGCTGTACTGATGTGACCCTTCATTTAACTTAAGTTCTTGTCAAGGGTTATTCCTAAAGATCTTGTGCAATCAATGATGTGTAGAAGGTAGTTAAGAGCTGAAAGTTGCTTCATCCATTCTCCAATGTTAGAAAACTCATTGGGTGGTGTAATTAGGAGGAATTCTGATTTTTGAGCATTTAGTTTCAAGTGGTTGCGTGTCAACTAGTTTTGGGTTTTTTGAAGAGTTTTGTTGAGAGACCGGAAATCATCAAGGGAAGAGATTTTCTAGTAGAGTTTGGTGTTGTCGACATACATTTGATAGTGGATGTTAGGTAAGTTCAGAATTTCAGTTAGTGGCTCCATTAACAGGTTAAAGATGGTGGGACAGAGCGTAGAGCCCTGAGGGACCCCTAATGTGACAGGTGAAGAATTGGAAAGGGACTGATTAACCTTGAATCGTTGTGATCTGTTGTGGAGGAAAGAGGTGAACCAATTCAGGACAGACCCAGATAGCCCCAACCTACTGTCCACTAATTATAGGAGGCTTTCATTTTTAACTGTGTCAAAAGCTGACGATAGGTCAAGGAGAACTAGAAGGGAGGATTCATTTTGATCCAGCATTTTTAGCGCATTGTCTGCAATGTGCGTTAGAGCCGATTCAGTGCCATGTCCCTGTCTGAAGCCAGATTGGAATTGGTCTAACAGTTGGAATTGTTCTCTGTGGGTGGCTTGTTGAGTGTGCACACACTTCTTCAGGAGCTTCGCCATGGTCGGAATGTTAGTGATTGGTCGGAAGTTGTTAGGGTCTGTGTGGTCTGCCATGGGTTTCTTCAAAATAGGAGTTAAGACGTTAGGCATTCAGGGATGGTGCCTTGATGTAATGAAGCATTTAGTATCTTGGTCCAGATAGGAAGTATTGAAAATTTTAACTCATTGAAGAGAATCGATGGTAGGTGGTTGTTGAAGTGGTTAGAGGGTTTCAGATCAGCGAGAATTTTGAGAATGTCACTTTCCTCATAAAAGTTAAATGCGTACCACAAGGCGTTATTTTGGGGGGAATGCCCAGAGAGAAGCGAGGGCTCAGCGATATGAGGAGTGGGGAGGTTAAGATGTGTTGAGGCTGGAAATTGCTCCATTGCTGTCCTCAAGTTTTAATTTTTTTTTGTCTTTTCCAGGAAGAAGGAGGAAATTCATCGCGGTTTCGTTGTTGACTTGATTTAGTAGGGGATGGGTAGGCTTGTCTATTTGATTACACTTTGACTAGCTCGTATAGTTTTTTGGGTCGGTTTCTGGCATTATCTAACTGATTTCTGAAGAAGTTCGCTTTTGAGTTTTTTATGTGTTTGCTATATGTGTGTCTAAGTGATCTCAGAAATTTAAGGTGATTGAGGGACGACGCGAATCTCCACTTATGTTCAGCCAGTCTCAGATTGCGTCTTTCTGCATTTAGTCTCCCATTGTACCATGGTTTGGAGTCTTTGAGGGACACTCTTTTTAACTGAAGGGGATCAATTGAGTCTAGCATGTTCGTCATGGTATTATTGTAATGGTCAGTAAGCTCATGGTCATCCGACGTTTCCACCGGCAGAGGCAAGAAGTTGTTGCTGAAAGCGGTCAGATCATTCTGGTTTACATACATATAAGTCAACCTAGTGTAGGCCCTGAGCATCCCATAAGGCAGGGTGCTATGTATTTAAAATAATGGACATGAACCTTTCACTTTTACATGCACTGGTAGTGAAGAACTCTTACATTCGTTTTTCACTACTGCAAGGCCTACCTCTCCCATAGGATAACATTGGGTTAACTTACTACATTTAATAACCGATAACTTTCAACTTAGAGCAGGTAGGAATGGCGAGTTTGGTGTTGAATGGTGTTTAATGGTAAAGTCGACTACCTTTAAGTCACAATTCTGAAAATGCCACTTTTAGCAAGTTGGCATTTTCTTGTCCTAACCATTTGGTGCCTGTAGCCTGTATCCTAGGCCACAGCAGGCAGTTGGTCTTTGCATATTGCTCCCAGACAGTGAGACAAAGGAGCATAGGTGTTGGCAGAATGGGCCATCTCTGACTTGATGAGGGGGAGAAGCTGCCACCTACCACTCTTGCACATCACTTTGACTCTGCCTGGGCACACTTACAAAGGGGTTGACGCTAGTCTCTTGTGACCCCAGATAAGCTGGAGCCAGGGCAATGAGAAAGGACATTCCAAGCACCTCTAGAGGTGGAAACCTCCAGAACCTTTTACTTCAAAGTAGGCACCAGGTATAAATACTAGACCCTGAGACCCAACTCCTCAGTACACCTCTAGGCCTATGGAGGGCTCAGAAGGACTTCTGTGCTACTCTGCTGCAAGAAGGAGTGCTACTCTGCTGCTCTGCTACTGTCCTGCTGCCCTGCTGTCTGAGGGCTGGACCTGCATCTTGAACCCAGGATCACCAGAGTGACCCCCAAGGCTAGTTGGCTAGGCTTCTGATCAGAGCCTCGGAGACAGAAAAAAGCTCCAAACACCTTGAACCCAGCACCTGGACTCAGTCTGCTGTGAGTCTTGGCCCCCTGTATCCGACCTGCTTTCCATCACGATCGGTCAGTACTTGTGACATTGTTCCGGTCCAGCGCGACCAGGTAACTACAGTTGCCACTTTGTGCTTCTAGGCATTATTTTTACTTAAAACCTTGAAATTGCATATCTCCGGTTCTACTGATTAGATGTTTATCGTTTGGTCTCAAATAATTGATTACAGTTTACTCTATTTTCCTAAATTGTGTGGGATTTTCCTTGTGTTGTGTTTTCACTTTTTTACTGTTTGAAGTGCTGCATAAATACTTTACACATTACCTCTACGATAAGCCTGCCTGCTTTTGTGCCAAGCTACCAGAGGGTTGAGCACAGGTTAATTTGGGATTTGCTTATGTCTCACCCTGACAGACATTGTGGTTTCTGCTTGAGTAGGGTTTCACGCCCATCAACCAGTAACGCAATTTCCTACAGTCCACCAATTTTTTTTTTTTTTTTTAAAGCGTAAAGATAATAGCATGTTTCTACATTTCAGGGACTGAGCCAGTAGATAGTAAAAGGTTTACTAAGGGAGTAAGATGAGTGGTGATCTGAGGAGCCCAGAGCTTTACGTTTTTGGCTGGGTAGGGATACAATGATGATCCTGAAGTAATGGTAAAAGTTTGGAATTTACCTAGGCTTCCTCGATTGGTTCAAAGGTGAGGAGATTTCTACAAAAGGCGGGATAGTGGATTCTAGGAAGGGGCTTATAGCTTGTACAATATCCAAAAGAGTGCCGGCTTTAGGACGGTAAGACCAGTGCCATCATACCAAGCGCCACTCTTGAAGGGAGTGCCCTTTGCATGACAGGCAGACATGAGATAAGAGCAGCCTGCAGAGATCTTTGTGTGCCTGGCATTTTTCAGGGGATAATAACAGCAACAGCATAACTCTAGTGGTTAATCCATTTGATGAAGAGATCTGTAATTTGTCTAGTCATAGTTTTGACTCATGATAAAGTAGCATAGAGGGTTGATGTTCCCACTGCGAAACTCAACATGTAACATGCAGATCACAAAATTGTGTTTTATGAAAAGAGCTCAGTGGGTTGCTGCTTTTGACACAGATATCCTTTTGGCATAAGTTCTAGTCCTTCTAATAAATCACATTGAGCTATGAACAGGCCTCAGAGTTCTGCGAGCCATTGCAAGGCATAGGTTTAGAACCTCAATCTTTCATTATTCTAAGATTGCAAAATGGATCCTTTGGATAGTAATATGATTTTATTAGTATGACATCCCCAATCATTATGTTATAATTCAACTCCTGAGTTTATGGGGAGGATTTACTAGCACTTTGCGCCTGGTTTGCATTATAAATGCGACGCAAATCTGGTGCAAAGTGTTATTTTGGGGTTTACTTTCCAGCGCAAATCCTTAACTGCTATTGGACAGTAGCCCTAACGTAACACAAAGCAGCACTATGAGCTACTGTGCACCAAGGGTGCGTACCATGAGTGGTACATGGATGTTCCTATGATCCCAGCGTTGGATTTTGATGGTAATCCTTACATACTAACTTTGCTAGAAAGTTATTTGCACCAAACAATTATGCCTCAATGCAGTAAAGTTGGAACAAAGATTTCTTTTTTCCAAGCCTTTCCTACTTTACGTGAGTGCTGCACCGTACAATACACATACAAAGCGGTAAAGTGTTAAACTTCGTCAAATTATGGTATTTTGTGCTGGTAGGGTACACTTCCAGCACACAACCCATGCTTGACATCACATACTCCTCATTGCTCTTTTGTGTAGGGGTGTGTGCATCGGTGCTAGTAGCCTAGGGTACACTAGCCTTAGAAGAGACAGTAACAGCACCATATCTAAATAAATAGGGTATTGTTGGGCTCTTTCCTTTGGTCACTTCGCTAAGTGAAAAAGTATTATATGTGGCCCTCGGTTTCTCCAGACCAAGCTCTCTTAACGTATAATGCCTACACCTTATTGTCCCAAGTAACGTTTCCTATACATTGATTTACACACATGCACGACTCATTGTCTCTATATGTTTGTGATGTACAACGCTCTGATAGTGTACAGTGGGATGAGTAGCGCTATAAAATAAATGCGACAGAAGGGCTAAGGAGAGATGATGGCACCGTTTGAGGGTGGTAGTGAGGAAATTCGTGAAGAAGGAGATCATGGGGCTGGAGCCAACAAAGATTGTCGCACCGGGCGCCACTAGCCCTAAAGTCGCATTGATCCAAATTCTTATTTTGAATGAAGTTGAAGAGAACGCATGAGGGTAGGCAAGGCAAGCAATCTGGACTCTTTAGGCTATTAAAAATGTAAAACAATTGTATAGATTTGTTCGACGTATGCACAGTTTTGTTACACTGAAATTGATTCTCGAGAACATTAAACCTTTTTATACTGCTTAGCTTGGAGATAGAGAACTTTGGGGCTTATTTACAAGCCCTTTGTGCTGCTAGTGCATCACTTTTAATATGGGAAATCGTGAGAACGCCATTTCCGTTCAAGGTGTTTGCAATGTTGTTTTAGCTCTTTCAACGTCGTGGTGCACCAAGGAGCGGAAGGACTTGTTCTTCTGTGATGTACTATGGGGAGAGAAATACTGGGCCATTTTATGACTTACATGTAAAGAGGCCTTTTACAAGTGGCCCTCCCTATAGTTAGAGTGAATATACTGGTCCATGTTTCTGTGCTATCTGCAGCTCAGGCACTACCTTGTATGGTGCCATTACGTTGAAGATGGGTGCCTGGCGCCTTCTGTGCCTCTGCATGGTCACAGATAGCATCATGTCTTCAATGTGCACCACTGCTGATTTTCCATAAGGTGGAAAAAATAAAAGAAGCGCGCAATGCTTGGTGGAATTGTTCAAGTCTGCATTGTTTTCATAGATTTGTTTTCTTTCAATGGAGACTTCGGCATTCTGGCTTGTAATCTTCATTCTTAATTCTGATGTGGAGAGGTGATGCTTATTTTGTGAATTAGGGTTAGGGGCAGTATAAGGTGGTCTATGTGCACACAGGGTACAGCTGTGCACCTACGTGTTTGCCATTGCACTTTCTAAAACACATACATTTCACTTGCAGTTTCACCAAATCTGTGCATTCTGTGCAGAGAGCACAACTCGGAAACAGGGGTTGCCTCTCTATCTATTTCCAAGCTTTACTGTCTGCAGCACATACATTAACTCAGAGACATTCAAGTTAAATGTATGTGTTTTATAAAGTGCATTTGCATAAAAAGAGTTATCTAGCTGTGCCCTTCGCAAGCACACACCTTCATGAAACGGTCCCATGTAATTTCCACTAGCCGAGCAGTTCAAATTATGCATGGAAAAAACTTTGTGAATCAGCCCACTTCATATTTGGCTGCATTAAATGCAAGGGCTGACATGCATTTTTTAAAGACAATCTCACTCTGTGTAGGACATCAGTGACTACAATTAAACAACCACTTCTGCTTGCAGAAAAATGTGACACTCTCCAGTACACACCATTCATTCCTTTTAACAGGAATTACCAACAAAGAGGAAACATGGATAAACTAATAGAGGGTGAAGACCATCAAACACAATAAAATTATAATTTGGAGTGTCTTATTACAAGGTGGTTAATGGCATGTCCTTTCAAGGTATCATAAGAAACTAGGGGCCTGATACACAAAGGGACTTACGACTCGTAGTGATTCCACCGCGAGTACGTAGACTCCGCACTCGGGGTGTATCCTCCGCACTGCAGTGCTCAGAGCGGAGATTCCGCCCTGAATGCAGAGTTTCCACACTCGGGGCAGAATGTCCACACTGAGCACTGCAGTGTGGAGATTTCACCCCGAGTGTGTAGATTCTGCCCTGAGCGTGGAGACTCTGCACTCGTAACTTTACAAGTTGTTAATCCCTTTGAGAATCAGGCTCTAGCTCTCCATAGAGTAGTGACAGAGAGAAACAGTACACAGGAAGGAAGAACAAACATGATGCTGGTGCATTGTGGGACACATTCACAACTCAACTACAAGAGGGGTCTATTTTTGTGTGTTTTGTCTGTATGGTAGCAGACGTCTACATGAACCATGAAGTAGTGGGGAGGAGTTGGTTGTAAGTACAATGCCAGTCCACCAGCTGTGAGAGGGATATTACTATTTTTTTAGATGGGGGCTAGCATATATTCTAATTGGAACAAATAAGAATTATAGTCCCCTTCGTAGGGCTGTGATTGTTGTTTGTTATTTATATGATATTTGAACATTCCACTCACTGAGGGTAGATTGTTCTAAAACAAACAGGGAGAAGCAGAAAGACAAGTATTTGAATGTTGGTGCAGAAGGTCGTTACCAGCCATTATTGGACCTGAACCTCTTCACAGCCTTCAACGGAGCTCTCAACATTCCAATGTTCTAATGGGGATTCATAGCAAAAATAGAATTTCTTAGAGTTTATTGCAAGGCTAGGGACATCATGAATAGTGGGAGAAAGGGTATCAGAAATGTCAAGGGAAAAAAGACTGTATCAGGAATGGTAGGGGTAAGAAACCAGGCATCTAAAATTGCATTAGGATAGCAAACACTGGAAATCATTAAGGGACTTTCTCAGGGGGACAGAACCAGCCGACCTGGGACTAATCGGCCTGATGTATCAAAGATCAGGTCGCAAAGTAGTCACTGTTTTTGGATCAGGTCACAGGGTATAGGGTTGCACTGTGACCCACTCCCAATTTTTGTGCTGGGAAGGATGTACTAATACATTACAGCACAAAATGGCCCTTTCTACTAATACTTATACTAATGAGGTAAGATTCCACCTGCAACTCCTATCAAGTGGATAAGTGTTGGGAGGTAGATTAGTAGTAGGTGCAGGTAGGTACCTACAGCTAGTAATAACACCACAATCACAAATATGGTCTAGTCAAGTCTCAATAAATTAATCCTAGCTCAACCCTCGGTAGCTTGACTCACGAGCAGTTAGTCTTAACTTAGGAGACAAGTATGTAATGCATTTAAAAACACCAATAACAGTAAATAAGTAAGACACAACACACAATAAAAATCCAACACCAATTTATAAGAATAGGGAATATTTTTATGATTAAATGACACCAAAACAACAAAAATGCAATGTAGAGAACCAAAAATATGTATTTTTAAAGATTTAACGTAAAAAAATGATTTCTAGTGCTTAAAAGCATAAAGTGCCAACCGGGTACATCTGGGCGCACTTGACTGGGAACAAGTCAAAGTTTCAGGCCGACTGCGATGGAGCACAGGTCGGATATGATGGGGTGGTTTGGGCCGGCCAAAATTTTACCTTTGCATGTAGTCACTTTTTTGGTTCTTTTTCTCTCGACGTTGAGCAAGGCTCCTCGGCAGGCCGGGTTGCAAGTCAACAATTGTGGCTTGCTTCAGCGGGAAGCCTCGGTGAGCTCCTGGAGGTCTCATCAATGGCAAAAAGCTCTGGAGCTTCAGCGGGGCAAACCGGAATCTCAGGCCGAGTCGCGGTTTGACGTTGCCGGCTTGACCCTCGACGACGGGTCTGCCAAATTATGGAGCTTTTTACCAAAAATTCTCCAAATGGTCTGAAACTCCTAGATCTTCTTCCAGAAGGTCCTTGTGGTGCCTTGAAGTGTCAGCAACACCAGTCAAGGTTCCAGAATCTTTGAGTTGCCCCAACATGTTACCAGCCTTTTGGTATTTTCCTTTTGGTCATGGGGCATTCATCAGAACCACCAGGAACCATATTTAACTCTAACCCTTGATCGTCCTCCCTATGTAGAGATCTGTACTGGCCTGGCGGGGATGACTGTGCTGTGCAGAGAGCCATCACTATGGCTGCTCACGTCACTGAACTGTAGGCTTGCTGAGTGGATGCCATGTGTAAATCACCCGCCACACCAACCTTTTAGTCTTAAGAAATACAATTCAATAAAACAAATGGCGCAGAAACGCAGATTCTACTGATTTAAACCTGATGCTTCTCCAGACTATCAATAGAGAGGAGGGCACTGGTTTGGCAGGGTAGGAGCATTCATGGTGGTGTTCCCGCTCTGCCAAACTGTAAATAAAACCTTTAGTTATATTTACATTGATTAGGGGTGAGTCCAACATTGTTTTGCCCACCATTAGCTGAATGATCTATGAGAAAATTAAGAATATCACCATGAAGAATTGCTCTAGTTTAAGAATTCAATGTAAATCTTTATTTATGTATTTATTTATCTAGTTTTTGTATAGTGTTGCACATCACCTAGGCCACATCAGAGTGCTAATGAATTCATAATGATAAATTTGTCATTTAACATTGGACGGACTATAATAATAACTAAAAAAGTATTTTTTTAGAATTAAGTCAATATATAGCAGCACCTCCACCTCTAAGCCATACTCTTACTGCTAATATTACTAATTCCAGCCCTCAGGCCAGTGAGAAGGAGAGGTGGGCAGAGGGGTCATTATTCCCCAGGCACACATCTTTCAGGGCAACACACATGATGCAAAACTTATTTAAAGATTTTAATGGAGGTCTGCCTTAGTTATTAAAAACAAAAAACAAGGCAGCAAGGGGCAAATACCTGTTTATAGGACCAGATAATGGATTTGATGCACTTCCGCCTCCTCTACAGGGCGTATCTTTTTACAGCTTTGCAACTGGTCCTTGCCCAATAGAGCCCTACTTATGTTTGTTGCCCCAAGCCAAACAAAAACTTCTGACATTCCTGCCAGCCCTGGTTCTAACCCTTACCCTAACCATAACGCTAATACCAAGCCTGATGCGAACACTATCCCCCACCCTAATATTACCTCTAACCCTAAATGTATTCCTATCTATAGCACTTATCCTAACATCAATCTTTACCACTTATAATCAGTGTCAAATTTAAAAACAAAATAAAAAAAATTAACCGTTTTTAATCTTATATATTTTAAATGTTTTAGCTTTAAAATTATTTTTATTTTCACTGTTCTTCATTTATCATTAATGCATTTTTTTTATAATGATGAATGGTAAGTGAATTTAGATACCAAGTGGGGGTATTTGGTTGAATGTGGATTAGGTCAGATGAAATTGTTAATGTGCAAGCAAAATCTTCCATAATTACATTTTTTTACATAACATGTATTTCGCATAGTTTTCCCCAGTTCCTGTTTTTGCAATTCACGTAATAGACACCTGCAGGTGATTGGATCAAGCAGCAAATGCCTTGCGGAAACAATATAACTGACTTGTGCTGTCACCACAAGAATTTTTCTGCTCAAACTGAGCTTGCGCCAGTATCTCGGGAGACTGTTATATTGTTATATACGGAGTACACCCAGTGCTTAATTTGTAAAAAAAAATAAGTGCCAGGGCTTACGTCAGGCCACTGCAGCTTGTACCACACATTGCCCCTGCCACACTACCAATGATAGTAACAACGCAACTGCTAACCATCACACTCCTACAAGTGTGACAATTCAGATATTTTCAGGCCCCCAATACTATAAGAATGGCTTGGGCGGCAGGTAATAGTTATTTTTAATGTATATTGAATTAATAATTAACTGTTGTTGTGGTCATCTCTAAATTAGCCAGACAGCAGCACCTTGTGGCAGACTGTCACAAGGGCCGATGTTGACAATTAAGTGCCGGTCCCGAGCACCGGAAACCACCTGCTCAAATTAAGTACGGAGTACACCACACCCTTCATACAATCTTCACTTAGATGACCGGCGAATTGTTTTTCATATAATGTACATAATGGTAGCAAACATTATACCCATTACACAACATAAAAATTTGAGATTTTGCCCAGCCCAATGCTTATGCATTGAGGAAAAATCCCAGACTGAGGGCCTGATCACAAAGGGCCTCCGCACTTGTGGCAGAGGCCATGCAGTTATGGGGGAGGCTCCACCCTGGGAGCCGAATCTCCTCAATGAGAATTCTCATTGCAGAGATTCCACCCTGAGTGCCGAGACTCCCCCACGACTGCGGGACCTCCGCCTCGAGTGCAGAGCCCCATTGTGAATCGGCCCCTGAGTGTGATAATTGTGAGTTATATACTTTGTATATAATCAGGTTGTTCATGAAGAGTGCACAGTTTACTGAATGTTTGATGTCTTTGAATTAAATGTGCCTCTTTGTACAGTCTTTCGCTCTAATGTAAATAAGTTCCCTATCTGCACAAATGGTTTCTCTTCTCCATACTTGTGAAGTCTCTATCAACTCTGATAAGAGGACAACAGAATAAGGGGCTATTGGGGTGTCTATATAATGTGTAATATCTGTAAACTGGTGAAGGGAACCATGCAGCCGGGAATTATAACAAGCATTTGCAATGCAACAGGTCTCGCTTTTTTTCTTCTTTTTTTAGAGTTAGAGCTATTGGCGTTGTAATGGAAATGTTTTTTACTTATGTGTTTTGGAGTGGATGTATGTGATGGCAATTGTATGTTTTACAATGAATTTAAAAAGAAGTGCGTTGATGGTTGGATGTGGTGTATGGGGCATGTCAGCAGCTTTATGCACTATGTAATTATATTGTGAACACTAGTTAAAGATATTCTGTGGTGCTGTGCACGTTCCAAAAGTGATAAAGATTCACCGGTAGTGAGTATGCAAACGTTACAGCAAAAGGAACAACTGGTGGGCAGCAGTGCTGAGGGTTCTTGTAGTGAATTGATGCACGTGGTAAGTAAATGCTGTATATCCAGGGAGGCGCGAAGAAGGAGTTAACCTCGATTTAAGACCCGCTTTAGTACCAGAAATAGCCCCCCATGTAACTATGGTGTGCACCTATAGAATGTTTTGAGTTTTTAGTTTTGGGATTTCTTCATGCTAGCAATTTCATACTTTATTTCAAAGTGACCTGTCGAGCCCCTGCTTTAAGTGGGTAGGAGCAGCAGCGTTTCTATGAAGCTGCGTGTGTAAAAGAAATGCACGATTATTCTATATTACCGTTATAAATAAATGTTGCAGTAAAGTTGGGAGCCTGATGGTTGGAAGGCGAGCCAGGACAGTTCAAGGAGATCCACACCTGGGGCACCCTCCACCACTCACAGTCTCTGTGCTTGTAAGCGTCCGTATTTCCACTGCCAGTATGTTAATAAACAAAACAGGTGCTGTTTGCTGGGATAATACCAAGTATTAGCCATGGTATTAACATTTGTACAGCCGATTGTAGTGTGAAAGAGTGCTGTTCTCGTGCCCGTGGGAAAGAGCGCTTTGGGAGTTGGGATTGGAGAAGCCCACGATTATCATAAAACTTAGAACGCCACCCGCTTCTGGCCCACACTGGTGCGTGATCAAGAGCTTGAGACCCACCCCACCCCAAGAGCCCCAGTGCAACAACCCACAGACGATGCTGTGTTGAAGGAATATATGATGTTTTTTCGCAGGCGTTTACAATGCATGCCATAACAACGCGGTCGTTACAACGACTGCGTTGTTATTTCGCATACCGTTACAACGCAAGTCTGAACAACGACTTGCGTTAGGGGCGCTGGATGTTGGAATAGTATAATTTACTATTCCAACTCCAGTCTGTGCGGACACTAGGGAAGGTGTTGGATTTTAAATCCAACACCTTCTGCCCCCCAACGCAAGTCGTTGTTCGGACTTGCATTGTAACGGTATGCGAAATAACAACGCAGTCGTTGTAACGACCGCGGTGTTATGGCATGCGTTGTTAGGCATGCGTGGTAAACGCTGTTTACCGTGTTGAAGTAATGCTCTGCTCTTTATAAAAGCACGTTGGGAGGCTAAAAAACAAAGCGCTGTTTACAATCACGTACAGTCCATGCAGCATAAGTGCCTTTTACGACAACATTCACTGCTCGTATTTAAAAAAAACTCCTTCCTTGCAAATGGGAAACAGAAGTCCCCCTTTGAAAAAAATGGAGAAGCCCGTCTTTAAAAGCACTTGCTTTTTAAATACCTTCTGGGAGGCAGTGGTGAAGCTCTCATCCCAGTGGCTGGGGCGGTTGGGATTTTTAGCTGTTTCGTCTACCTCAGGGGTCCAGCCCAAAGTGATTAAACACATGATCCCAAAAACATTCCTAATGCTGATTCTGTTTTCATTTAGAGGAGTTCAAGGGGGCAGCGATCAGAATGTTAATCAGAGGATTAATGCAAATATTATGTGCATCACTTTTGTGCTGTATGGTCAGAGGCCAAGCTTCCCAGCTAGAGCCGTGAGTTTTTGCTGTCCAATTGCTTCCCTTAGGATGACAAAATTACACAGTTCAGACACGCACATATAAAATAAAATCAAACACCCATTTATTGATCATTTTTAGCAGTAGGTCATTTTATTTGCCAGTTTATAAAGTTATTTGCATTTTTTTCCTGTATGCCGTGTTTGATCCTGCTTGAACTTCAGTTATTAAAATTTTTTTTTGATTTTGCCTGAATACTTGACCAACTCGCTCTTCGGGCCTCGGGGTAAGAGCAGCCCCTCTGCCCCGCCGAGGAGTTGTTGCAGTAAGCTGACAGCCAGCCTGTTCCCACTAAGGCCCAGATGCTACAGCTGAGGAGAAGCTACCACAGGTAATGTGCCCTCCGAAAACGTGTCTCCGAAGGCAGAAAAAACAGTTTAAAAATGAGTCCCACAACTGCTCTGACTACCTCAGCTGTCAGCGGCGGAAGCCGAGAGCGCCCAAAACAGAGCAGTCATTGGTGGGTTCTTGTAACAAGCATTGGCATAGCCAATAGGTCTCGCCTTTGGGACCTTATAAGTGTTTAGCGAGAGCTATTGCCTTTGCCAGTGTGTTTAAGCTATGGTGTAGCGTAGTGTGTCTGCTGTACAGTACATTAAAAAAGTTATAAGTGTTATAAGCATTTTTGTTACCTTATAAATAATTAGGATGATATGTATAATTGAACAACTGTATTAAAAAAGAAATAACATAAAAAATGCTGCAACGCATGTCTAATTTCTAATTGTATCCTATATTTAACCTGGAAAGTCCATCTTCTTTCAACTGGTAGAGTCTCCGGATGAAACCCAGATTCCGATCTTGTAATCCTGATGGGTCCAGTAGTGTGGATATTGCCCTTGCTCGTGGTTTGCCTTGAAATGGGCTTGCTGTTTTAAAAGGCAGCCTATACGTCGTCTGTTGAAGAGCCGTAAGTGCTCTGTTTGGATGGGGTTTGCAGAGGCTGGGCCTTGCACGGCGGGTATCAGCTGTTAATCTCACTCCCAGATAATCAAAAGTAGATGCTGTGTTCGAGCATCCATCGTCTACATTGCAGGCAGACCTCTGCCTCGCGCGGTCTCGAGAGCCATAACTTGTGTGCTGCCATAAATGTGTGGAACGCATCGAAATGAAGCTGAAAGCTGTTACTGCTCACAAGATGTGCTCACCGAGGACCCGTAACGGCATCCCCGCGTCTATCAGGCCTGCCCCCGGCAATTTACACAAGAGCTGTAGCCGCACAGGTTTAAAAGAACAATGCGTCATGACGATGTATCAGGCCGACCACTCGATCACTCTTTTCAGCGCCCTGCAGCCTTTGGGCTGAAGTAGCGCTATGCTGAGACCAGACACACATACATGCACGTCACGTCCCGTTGTTGGCAGCGAGTTCACGAGAAATGCCGTGGAGTGCTCACGAAAGTGAAAGCGACCGGCAGCTCACGAGAAACGCCGTGGAGTGCTCGCGAAAGTGAAAGCGACCGGCAGCGACCACGCCAAGTTCCTGGCAGGGCACCGAGTGAGGAGCCAGGGAGGTAGGGGGAGAGAGAGGGGAGGGGGAGCTGGTGAATGAGAGAAGGGGGGAGGGCTCAGGGTGTGCGGATGCCTGCTGCGAGGGTGCACGAGACGGCCGGGGCAGGCAGCGCGTGCTGGTTTTAGTGTACTGAATGGGCGGGTACTGTCAGGCTTCCCCAGACAAAGTAGTAACATGATCCACAACAGATGGCGCCAATGCTCGCTCCCAACAGCTGTAGGCCGTGGGAGTGAACATTTACAGAGAAGGTGGGACATGCACCCGCCTTTGGCCAATTGCGTGCTGAAAGCCACACGCAAAGGCCAATAGAAAGTGTGGGAAATAAGCCACACGCACGAGTTTAGTGAAAGTCTGGAGAAGTCTTTAGTGATTCCAAGAGGCCGTCTCCTAGAGCAGCGCATGCGTGCTGCGTTAGGCTCGACCTAAAAATGAAAACACGATGACAAGAGGGGAGCAGGAACTGCTCACAGCCGAGGAGAGATGGGGACATACATGGAATGCAGCGAGGAGACCCCGGAGTCCGAGGTGAGCTCTACGGCCGGCGGCGGTTTCACTGCACAGTGATGAACAATGTCTGGGGCGTGTACGCACACTCTGAGACACCTTAGCAAAATAAACTTCTATTACAAGTTAAAAAGCTTTGTTACAAGTTAAAAAGTTTTGAGAACTCGTGAGGCTACTTGTTAACTGAAGCGTAATGTGTCTCTTATGTCAGGTGGGATGGTGCATCTGCTGCCCAGGCTGGAAAATAAAGAGGATTTCATGTTTTTGACTCGTTCTCTCATTCGTATCAGGTTTATAATTTGAGTAGCCTTGAGTGGTGACTGTACGTACCCTTACATACTTGGAGCGCAATATAAACAAGTTACAGAGCAAGGAGGAGGGGCCCTCACACGCTGTACAGTGTGATGGCCAACTAAAATGTTCTCCGAGTGAAATCACCAGGGAGGGAGCTAAGAACACAAGGAGGGCCATTTACACAAATAGACCAAAACCAAGCCAGCATTTCTGAATGCCACAGATAACAACCAATGGCAATCGATGGGTGTGCCAAACCCCACAGAAGAGATTTAACAGGTGGATCGAAGCTCAACCTAAAAAAGGACAGGAGGGATATTTGCATACACTGATGATGGGACTCGCTGAACAATAGTCTCTGCCCCTCCCTGCGAGCAGTTTAAAACTTTGACAAGAAATATTTGTATTGATACATTTGATATTTGATATCTATTAATTTATATAGCGCCCGAATCACCCCGTTAGGGGTATTTCCGCGCTTAGGACGGTATACTACAGCCAAACCAGAGGGCCTAAGAAAAGATAGGTTTTTAAAGGCTTCCTGAAGTGAGGAAGGCTCTGGCAGTCGCGAAGCTGGCGGGGGAGTTCGTTCCAAAAAGTCGGGGCAAGGTGAGTGAATGCTTTGCCACCCTTGCGAGCCTTTTTAATTCTCGGAGTGCAAAGGAGTAGCTTGGATCCTGATCGGAGAGGCCGAGAGGGAGTGTACTTAGTCAGTTTGTCAGACAAATAGGAAGGCCCCAGACCATTGAGGGCTTTAAAAACAATGCAGCCGATCTTAAATTTCACCCGCTTTCTTACAGGGAGCCAGTGAAGTTTGTTAAGAAGTGGAATGGAGGCCATTCTGGGAGGGGCATTTGCTACTAGTCGGGCTGCTGTATTCTGGACTACTTGTAATTTGTTTAAGGAAGCCTCGTTGGCCGAGGCCAACAGTGCATTACAGTAGTCCAGACGGCTTAACACTAGGGCTTGCATCAGTGTTTTTCGCGTGGAGGAAGGTAACAGAGGAAATACTCTTCTGAGTAGGCTGAGTGTGTGAAAGCAGGTACCAGCGGCGGTAGCGGCGTGAGCTTCGAGCGTAAGTTTCTGGTCAATATGAATTCCTAAATTCTTGACCACTTCTTTTGGAGAGGGGGCAGTGCCCAGCTCCTCCGGCCACCACCTGGGAGTCCAGCTTATGGCTGCACCTCCAAACAACATGATCTCCGATTTCTCGGCATTCAGTTGAAGGACGTTGGTCCTCATCCAGGCGGCAATGGTCTTCATGCCCTCTGAAAAGATGAGTTGTATGTCAGGGCTGGATTTATCAAAGGTGAGAAGGAGCTGGGTGTCGTCCGCGTAGGAGATGGGATTGAACCCTAGGTTCCTCATCAGTTTAGCCAAGGGAGTAACATAAATGTTGAAGAGGGTAGGGCTCAAACAGGAGCCCTGCGGTACTCCCTTGGTAACTTTGGTGGTTTTAGATCTAAAGGTGCCCAATGTGACTGTCTGGGTTCTGTCTGTTAGAAAGTCTGTCAGCCATTTTAGTGCAACCCTCTGTACCCCGATGCCCTGAAGTTTCTCCAGTAGGATATGGTGCGAGATGGTGTCAAACGCCGCCGATAGGTCAAGCAGCACCAAAAGTGCTGCCTGACCATTGTCCAGGGCTATTCTGATGTTATCAGTTACCTCTATCAAGGCGGACTCGGTACTGTGCTTGGCCCGGAATCCTGAATGGGAGACATCCAGGCAGTGCGAGGTTTCAACAAAATCGGACAGATGCCTGTTTATATGCTTTTCAAGAAGCTTGCTCTGAAGGGGGAGCAGAGAAATGGGACAATAATTGGACAGTTCGGTAGTGGGGGCCTTAAGGTTTTTACGAATGGGTACGACTTGAGCTGCTTTCCATTCTGGGGGGAGTCTGCCAACCCTCAAGGAACTATTGAGAATGGTGCAGATGGGTGTAGCTAGCTGTTTAGATAGTCGGGAGGAGATCTTTGCAGGGATTATATCTAGGGGGGATCCAGATTTAACTTTGGTTAGGAGAGATTCCACCTCTACCGGGGTGAGTGAGGGAAAGCAGTGGAGATACGGGGTGTTAATGGGGGTGACAGGGTGTACTGTAGTGGGGTAAGAAGGAGTTCCATTGGATATGATAATTTTATGGTAAATGGCTTCGATTTTCTGGGTTAGAAAGGAAGCTACATTGTCGCACAGCGACTGTGAGGGAGTCTCTGCAGTGACGCATGCCCTAGGGTTTGTGTAGGTCTTCAAGATCTGGTAACGGGTCCTAGAGTTGTTCCCAGCTAGCTCTAGCTGATTTGCGATATGTAGCTTACGTGCGGATTTTACATTTTTATGATAAGAGGCCAGTGCGGCTTTATATCTCTCTTTGTCTTGTACACTGTGTGAGCGTCGCCATTTCCGTTCCAATTTTTTACATTGCCTCTTTTCAATCCAGAGGGTAGGGGAATACCAACTAGTGGGAGTGTGTTTGGGAGGGTGGGTCTGTGGTTTCATCGGAGCTACCTTATCTATAGTGGATTGTACAATGGAATTGAAATGAGCTAGCTGTTCTTCTACACTATATGTGTTAGTATCAATATTCCAAGAGCAAAAAGGGGTCTGGAATTGGTCAGGCTTCAGTTTGTGCCATGGTCTGTACCAGCGCGTGGCATGGGATATAGGGGTGGAGAAATTTCTGGGACTCATGAGTTGGAAATTCACCAAAGAATGGTCCGACCAAGTCAAAGGACCATTGAGGCCCCCCCTGCATCCTCACCCCATCTTGTGGCTTATGGCTTAGCCAGAACTCCAGCTGGAGAAGGGTCATTGTACGAGATATTCTAGGACTTCACAGGACATCTCATGTTTCCCTTGGAGGTATAGAAACACTGAATAAGAAATAGAAAATCAAGAATTAAAAGCAGTGTACCAAATCCTTGGCACCAGAGACTTATAAACAAAACGGTTTTGCACTCAACAAACTTTTGGCCGGCAAAATTCCAGGCTTCGAGGAATTGCAATGTTTTAAAGAGCTCTCTAAGTAGCAAATAGGTTTATGACATACAATCCCACTTTACTACTCCTTTGATTCTTTTTTACTCCCTCGATTCTGGAGCAGTAAGGGGGAATAAAAGTGAGCCCCTCTCCTTATGACTCACAAGGATGTGTACCAGTGGTTTGCAACTACTGTTGTGGTTCCACAAAACTTGTAAAGTGGAAGCTATAAGATGCAGCTTCCACTTTGTGATGTGGGATGTGGTCTTTGGGGTTTGCAGGCAGTGATAAAGCTGACCACTGCCAGTTCTTAACTATGATTGTAGCTGCTCTCTTTTCGATTGACGGGATGCTGTTGCGCCATTTTACAAATACAAATGTTAAGTTATGTTATGCTATATTATATATTGGGTTATTTATGTTAAGATGCTGACACTAGAGTTTCTTCACTCAGTAATATATAACACAATATGACAAAAGAGAGGTTATATCAGAGAAGTATAAATCAACACTTATTCATAAGCAAGTTTGCAAGCTTTTTAAAATGCAACGTTTTCAGTCTTTTCTTAAACAATGGAGGGTAAGGAAAATTATGCAGGTCAGTGGGTAGCTCATTCCATTCCTTAGCTGCTGCCAGGAGAAGGACTGATCACCCAAGGGGTTACAGGTGCAGAGTTTTATGAATACGAATCCATCGATGGTGATGTACTGTTCCTAACAAGCCTCCATTTCCTGTTCCTTATTGTGAGAAAATCATCCTTTTTGCTCTGCTCACCCCACTTTTTGACTGATACTGGTGGTTACTGACTTTGATTGTGCCCTGTGCTCTGCTAACCAGGCCCAAGGCCGGTGCTCTGTTTAAAAGATATATGGTAATTAGGTCTAATTACAATTGGTATGACAACCTACCTGTAAGCCCTTAGTATATGGTGGGGCATGTAGATTTAGCGGCCCCAGTGGATTTAATGCACTTAAGTGTGCCCTGCTGTGGTGCCTGCTGTCATTTTAAAGGCAGCCCTGCCTTGCAGGCCGATTTAAAAAAAAAAAAACTATGTCCAAATTCGACTTTGGAATTATAACTAATTCCAAAGTCTTAAACTACCTTAGTTTTACATATGTAGTGCCCCAAGGTTAGGGTGCATTGTAGTAATAAGTAGGGAAATTATAAAATATGTTTTATGTTCCCTGGTGAGGGGAAAACTGCCACTTTCGTTTTCCCCCAATGTAGTACATTAGCTCCATAGGCTAACATGGGAAGGTTTTATTAAACTTTAATGAAGTATAACTTGTGACACAAATGAGCTAAAATAATAATTCAAAGTATCAAATGAATAGTTAGAATGAATCCAACAACTTGCCAAGGCTGGATTTATTATAACTATTGCAGAAAAGAAGTTATAGAATTTACTTTTCTGAAGTTACCAAATCCAGCTCTGTAGCAGCCTCTCCTGATTGGCCAGTCTTTGAGTAGGTGTGAAGTGGCCTGAAAGGAAAAAAAGAAACATCTGGTGGGAGGAGATCTGCTGCCTGCAAGGGCTGGGACAGGATGGGGCCTGAGTAACCAAACTAGTCTTCAAAGGGAGAAGGACAGTTAGGACAGGAACCAGGCCCACCTCCATTTCCTGCACCCCCAGCCAGACGGGATCCCCTATAACTGAATTAGGAGAGGGGCTGGAAAGGGGGTGTAGGGAAAAGTTAGCCACACATATGGGTGAGTTTAGCCAGACCCGAACCGCCTGAAGAGATTTTCTCCATTTTGATTTTTGTGAAACAGTGTTTTCTGGGGCAAGATTATGCCACACTTCAGGGGAAGTAGTCCTCACAGAGGTTGGCACCCTGAACCCCATTTGTCAAGGGTGCCCCCTTCTTGCCAGCCCAGAAACTTGGATAAATATGGTTGAGCTACCGAGCAACTCACATCCCTGTCTGGAAACATCAAGAAGAAGAAGGACTGCCCTGCTGAACCCCTGATCTGCACTAAGAGGGACTGACTATTAAGGACTGCTCGTGCTGCACATTCTGAACTTTGCCTTGCTTGAAAGGTTATAGGAGTGGACTCCCTGAAAGCAACAGGTACAAAAGAGCTTCAAGAAGCCACTTGCATCAACTCCACGAAGAAGAGCCCAGCTGAACAGCGTCCAGTGGACTTTTGAGTATTTGACCAGATGCATTGTGGAAATTGTAGTCCCAACTATCCTAGGAGCAACTCAGAGATTCTGGAACCTTGGCTGGTGTTGTGGACACTTCAAAACCTCAAAAGGACCTTCTGGCAGAAGATCTAGAAGTTTGAAACCATTTGGAGAATTTTTGTTAAAAAAAAGCTCCATAAGTTGACCGACCCGTCGTCGAGAATCAAGCCGGCGACGTCGAACGCCTACTCGCCCTGAGATTCAGTTTTGCCCCACTGAAGCACCGGCGCTTTTCACCATCGACAACACTCCAGGAGTTCACTGAGGCTTCCCGCTGAATCAAGCCACCATTGTTGACTCTCAACCGAGCCTGCTAAAGCGCCTCGCTACCAAGCGTTGACTATTTACTTATGGAGACTTGACCGGCTCTTATTTGCGATTGTGGTGCTATTAATAGCTGTAGGTACCTATCTGCACCTACTACTAAACCACCTTCCAACATTTGGTGTGCAGTGGTGGGATCCAGTACTTGTGTTTAATTGCACCATACAGCATTTAAGAGAAGATCTTTAAAAATCCATTAAAATGACTTGGAGCAAAAATAGATTTTTTTAATTTGGACAATTTTTTTAAATTCATTTTTCTAAATTGTTTGGCAAAGCTGTTTAGCAACCAAAACTAGGCATACCATGGAGTTGATCTGGCTAATCTGCTCAACCTCACTGTAGCTGAGTTTAGGGCAATGTTCAGCATTCTGTCCGTCAACTTTTTGTATTGGTATAGTCGTCGTATGTGGGAAGGGTATGCCTAGACGTGGGTCCTGTGGTCACTGTGCCTCAGCGATGCGGCGAGCGCAAGGAAAGTGGTTTTATTTATTTATTTATTTTATTTTCCCTATCCCGTTGTATGTCGACTTCCCCCCTGCCTCTTCCGCCCCACCGCTCTTACCTGTATCTGCCGCGCCTGGTTCCTATCCTGTAGAGATGTGGTGTTATTTGAAGAGATAGAGTCCTCAGCTCTTTTACGAACTGCAGGAGGGCTGCCGGAGTTTTGCTGTCAATGTGGATTTACTTCCAGCATGCTGGTGTAGTGTATGCAAGTGGATTTAAAACTGCAATATTGTGAATTTGATTGCAAATATGTACCTGCAAATGATGCCATTTACAGGTGCAAGTTTAGCTTAAATGTACACATGCTTTTGTGAATCATGCCCTGTGAAAGAAAACATGAATTGGCGCTAGTGAGTCAAGCCATTTATTAGAGATGAATCTATAATTGCAACTCACGTCATTAAGCGAACCCAATAAGTTACAGAATTCTTCACGTTCTCAGACATTGACATATCAGACTGACTTCTTTGGCACTTGAAATGTATTGTGCAGCGTTTGTAACAGTGCCTGCAATTATGACAACACACATATTTTTTAATTAAAAACAAAGTTCAACAGTATATATTACATTATTTAAAACAAATGAAATTATGTGGAGGAAGGAGACATATATGAGGGTGCTCCTTACGCTGAGTGTGGCATGCAAGCAACAGTGAGTGCAAGAGTGTGGCAAAATATAGCTTTTGCAAAGGTGGCAAAAAGTCTTGCATTGGCCAAGTTTCAACCACGCTAAGGTAGCTGGATATTCCCAGCACTAAATGCCTTCATAGGCTTCCACTCAGTGCCTGAGTTAAAAAAACAATTCCCATATTAGACAGAAATTGACTCTGGATGCTTATCAGAGCATCGCCATGTATCGGTGGCACTCCGACCCCACCACACTTGCGGTTACACTCATCATTTTTCGAGTCAGGAGAAGTGCTGGGCTCACACAGGCAGAGCCCCATCTGTTTCTGCCACCTTAAAACCTGGACCTTGTGGCTGGTCTGCTACAGGACTGCCAGGTCACAGTAGCTCTTGCCGCACCCTACCGAGAGTCGGACGATGCCACTCTTTTTTGCATGGTAGTTAGTACCAAGCGTAAAAAAGCAATGGTCTCCATGAGGAGAGAGAAATTCAGGACTATTGTTATTTATTTTCTGAAAACAAGCTCCAAATTTGGGAGTTTGTTTATAGGAAACTAAAAACATTGCTGAGCGACACATCTAACATGGCTCCTGATTGGTGCAGGATCAGTGACTGCACCTCTGGCTTCACTGACGGCCCTTTAATCATGGCCTGCCCACGCATTGGTTGTGAGACTTCTGAGAGCCCTGTCAGAACAGGGAACAGAAACTTCTCTGTGCAGGTGGCCTCCGCGCAAAACAAACTTCCTCTCGGTCTAAGACCACCAAAAGGACCACTTTCTGTTCAGGCAGGTTTGGTGGGTATGTCTCATTTCAAAGGAAACATGAGCAAGATGAACCATCCTCCAGCTTCCAGTACACGAAGCTCACAGCCGCCAACTTGTTGGACACACCGGCCGAAGTGCATTAAAAAACGTATGGGAACTGTGATGCTGCATGCAATGGGGCGTGTCAGTGAGCGTGGGGGCGGGGTCAAAAGTGTTGCTAAAAAAAACAAAATATTCTGTACGTTTTTTTGGTCTTTCACCTTCAGGGGACTGACTACATAAATAATAGCGTGCAGCTTAAATAAGAATACATTTCTAAATAGCTGTTAATCAGTGGCAAATGCGCTACAGTACATTATAAATCCTCTATTATTTAATACACTGCAGAGGTCTAGTGATAAGCAGAGAGTCACAGAACTAAATCTTGGTTGGTGCAGTGGAGAATAGTGACTTGTGTATTTTTAGTGCTACAAGCTCCAGGCCTGAGAAAGAAAGCACTGTAAATATGTAAGTCATTATTTTAAACCTGCATTACACACAGTATAAGATAAACTCATACAAAATGCTCAAAAAAGGCTTAAAATAAAATGGTGCTTCCAAAACATAGATTTTTGTAATTCCCAGACTGTATGTAATGCTTTTTTTAATACCAGCTCAGCTGGTAATTCCTTTGCACTACCACTCAAAGCGAATAAATCTGTGTTATCAAGATGCTTCAATTCATTCCATCAATTAAAGCCAATGCCGGCTTCCAAGCACCCTTTACATTTACATATTAACCAGTTGCTTACATTTGCATTTCTTTCAGGCAAGCAGGCACCCTGGCAAGAAGGCTTGTTTATTCTTTAGCTGACTGTCAGCCTTCTGTTTCACAGCACAGGAGACTCCCTTAATGATACTTTAGCGGAAGCATTTAAACTATAATAAAAAATGAACTGTCCCGGGACAGTTGTCTTTTCACAATAAGTAGAAGAACGGTCTTTCATAAATTAAAAAAGTGTGCGCACGTCGTGCCCCTCCGATCCCGCCCATTTAGACCTCTGGTTGTACAGAACGCAATGTGAGATATATAATATTGTCTTTGTGACTTTGTGAACAAGCACAGTGGGAAGGGGGACAGGGGAGTTTGTTTAGTTAATAATATATATATATATATATATATATATATATCACAGGAACAAGGCTTGAAATACAAATGCCAAGAATGTCATTAGTATATTTATGGTCAATAGCTATGTTTTACGGTGTACATGCAAAATAAGGAAGTAGGACCAACTTTGCAGTTTACAGTGCTTAATTTGTAAAATATTAAGTGCCAGGACCCATAGTATTTCTCGGGAGTCCACTGCAGCTGGTCTGACCCCAGTTCCTGCCAAAAACCAGTGACAGCAGTACCGGTGTAAATTATATTGCCACTGAGGATTTCTGCTAAAACAATAGGCACACAGTGCCACCATGAGGTGCATAAATGCATGCCGCTGTTTCGAAAAAGGTGCCGGTACAGAGCACCAGCAAACACTGGCACTATTTAAGCACTGGCAGTACCCCAGAGTGCGGCTTTGATTTTATAACAATTAGTGCTACACTGATGATAGCAAATATGGACTGTACACTGAAGTGTAGAGCATGAAAGAAACCAGGATGGGTAGTGCCACACAGAACATGCTCTCCCCTCTAAATTTATTAAACACCTTTATTTTTTTCAATCTCTGCCTTGAAATCTACACCTAGCACAGTGCTTCAAATCTGTAGTCAATGTATTTATAAATGTATTTATTTTATTCTGCCATGCGCCCTGGCTTATGGCCAGAGACTTACTCCGTAGCACTAGATAGTTACAAAGTAAAAAACGTTCAGTATTCTCCCTATGGAGTACCGACAAGAACCAGGACGTTTGCCGGACTGCATTCGGTACTGATTTCTCAGATAGAAATAATGTCCTTTGTGGGTTCCTGCCCCGAGGCATCTAGAAGACATGGAAAGCCCCCTGAAAAGTCTTCTTTTCAGAATCTTTTTGAAAGACAACAATAATGGTTGGTTTCTTAGGCCCCGGCTTAGAGGTTACCGAAGTGGAGCCTCTAGGGTTCTGATGGTTCGTCCTCAGTAAGTATTATGGGTGAATTTAATTTGTAGAAACTAATTTACTTGCTTTGATATGAGTTTGTTGCTGCTTTGTAATGCAGTGTTGGCTTTTTTAGGTAGTTTGGGTCCAGTCTCCCTCATATTTTGAAGATTGTGCAGAGTGGTTGTGATCAGGCCTCTACAGTTTGAGGCAAAGCTCAACCACTTGACTTTTGCATCTTCTGGAGTTTGAAGATGTCCTTATTGTGTGCTTGCATTTTGATTATGTTCGAGTAGTTGAGCCATGAAACACCAACAGCCCTGCCAATTTCAATCCTATGACGTAGCTCGAGTAGAGTGCTATCCTTCTGTGAATCATAAGTTGGAGAGTGGTGTTTTTTAGGACTCTTCAATCTAGTGCGCAGAGGAGAAACTTTGTGAACCAAATCTGAAGATTTATTAGCACTGATCGAGCTGGGGGTGGGGCACCCTCTAACTCCCTCACCCACTCAAATGAGTGTTACAGGTTATTCAGTGGTACTCCCTCTCCTATAGCAGATTCATTCTCTCCTTCCAACAATCATCCAGTGTATCAGTTTCATTTCTCCTCTAAAATCTTGCAGTGGTTAATTTGTTGCTGTCTCATTCTGTCCCGCTCCCAATAACCGGCTTAATGCCGTTCAATCAGGCTTCCATGCTCTCTGCTCCACAGAAACGACACTTGTGCTGTAACCAACTTCATAACATAAACTCTTCATTCACATCTGCCATCCTTCCTCGTGCCGTATGATCTGTTAATCTCCCTCATCAGCTCTAGGTCTCCGCCCGTCTCTCTGACTGTTCTATCCCAGTGCCGTGGGATTCCAAGTTACCATCACCCAAGAGATGTGGGCATCCTTCAAGGCTCACTTCTGAGCCCAGTCCTGTTTTTTTTTTATCTTACTCCCTCTTCGTGACGTCATTACTTCTTTTGGTCTCTCCTACAATCGCAACCTCTACGATGATGGGACCCAAATATATTTCTCTTTTCTGTCACTCTCACCTCTCCTGCAGGCATGCATTGCAGATTGCCTCAGGGTTATTCAAAAGCATCCCTCAAACTCAGTTTATCAAAGGCAGGGGTCTTAACCTTCCCATGCTCTACTGCGCACTGCTTATCCAATGAACTTCTCTTATCCAATCAACTTCCCTTCTTGCATCGTGACCCACCCCCCGCCATAAATCTCAGTGTTGTCTTTAGTTCAACCATGCAAATGGAAGCTGCTACTTTGTATCAAGTATTAAACATACCGAATATACCACAGTTCATCCCATTTCACACCGACCAAGTACTCATACTTCTCACTGAACAGGATTACTGTGTCATTCTGGCTGTGGGCTGGGAAAGGTGTAACCTTTCTGCAGCAGTGTGAGGTTGACGCTAGAATGTACTCACCCCAATTTAAGATTTTCCCATCACAACCAAAGTGTGGCATAGGTCCGGAGTTATGGTACTAGAATAAAATAGTGTTTGACAAAAATGTTGTGATCAAAATATCGTTTGCAATCATATCCCCTCATTGAAGTTAATATTTAAAAATCTTTTCCCAATTAGACAATTTTGTAAACAATATTTGGGACACAATATTTATGTCAGATGATATTTCTGACTATGAAATGCTAACATACACCCAGCCAGGACTTATATGCGATTTACTCTAAAACATACATTCCATATTTCAGGTTTTGCACATGTATTTTGTAAACTATTATTTCAATAATTTACCTAAAAAACACTTAGTTTAAGAGTTACAATCCACCTATACTGAAATGGAAAAATATTACCATAAAAATACAATAACATATTTGCCTCCATTTAGCACTCCTTACTTTAAAGCTATATTTCAAGATGTTTGAAGAGACACATACTACATACATGATACAAAATGCATGCTCATTCCTATGTCTGACAGGCGAAAATACGTAAAGCAGCACTTTCATACACATGACACATTCTAATATATGAGAAACAGTGCTCTTATGGCTAAATTTGCACTTATAGTATCAGTAGTGATAGAACAGGCTTCTCCAACTAGTTGCTCACTAACTACCCATAAGTAGCTCTCCTGTGTACAGCCCAGCCTTCTAAATTAGAAGCTTCTGCTCAGTAGAATATATGTATACAAAAATTGAAAAGTGTGTAATTGAGACGAAAATTTAAACTTGTCTAATATGGCCAGTATTAAAATTCTAATAATAATAGTAGCGAGGGATGATTTTCATTGAACATAAATAAGTAGTTCTTACTACAGGAAAGGTTGGAGACCCTGTGATAGAACGTATTTAAGTGCCCTTCATGCAGGAATGTCGCACTGCTAGGACTCACAACATCCAACAAGTAGTGCAGCAGAAACATTCTCCACAGTAAGGCTAGGTTTATGCCAGTTGTGCAAAGCTGCAACGTTTTTTCTTCACCAAATTTCGTGAAATATTCAGCAAAAGTAGGGCATGCAGATAAAATCTCTGCAATGAGACACATCCAGTAGGTGAATTCTCACTCAATAAGTACTTTTGCAAGAGCTTTCTTCTGCAAGCAAAGTTGGCGAGGTTCATAAAGCTTTGCAATTTTTACTAATTGCAACATTTGTAAACTCTTGCAATGTCTGCAGGGGAAATTTACATTTCGCCCATTACCAAGTCTTCAGCGGCAAGAGTAGCGGTGTTTGAAGGCGTCCCCTGGCTAGGACTGCTCACACAACAGACATAAAAGGGGCCTATTTTGTAGGGTATTTGTAACCTGTCCAAACAGCAGCATAAAATGCCCCATGAACCCAGAAACACCTACCAGTGTAAACACAGCTTAAATATCTCAAGGGGCCCAAATCTCAAAGGAATGGTTAAAAAGTACAAAATCCACACCGAGATGGGTTTCCTTCCACATTTAGAGTAGATTTATGGCTTTTGGGAGATTCAAAAATGATTCCAGGAATACGCCTGGAAACCTACAACAGTTGCAGATTTACTCTGACTTGGCACAATTTACCCTTGCAAACTTTCTGCTGGGTGGAAGCTATATGTGCAAATCATGCACACATGTGCAGGTGTACTTCTACACTTAGCTTTTTTCTCCACTGGGAAAATATTTATGTGGATAAACTTTTTCCCTTACAACCGCATGGTTTGGAGGGCATTCCCTTCTCACACTGAATACAGAAGTAGTTTTAAATGTATTTTCAGGCCAGACACAAAAATATTACCCGAATACCGAAATGTTTTTGAATTAGTGGGTGTTCGCTGCATTTTGCATAACACCCCACAATACGCACCCCTAACTCTAAATTTACTATGGATGATTTTTCGATAATCTATGTGCAATTTATGATTCTAAAATTCTACAAATTACAATGTGAATTTCCAATTGCAGATTCCTATTTTGAGCTTTTGAGGTATGTACAAAGGTTTTCTGAATCCAGACGTTGAAGGTCTGATTCACAAAGGTAACTTACACTTTTGGGTAAGTTTATACTTTTGAGTAATTTTTACTACTTTTCGGTATTCACAAATGTCAGTTTTGTGGTAACTTACACTTTTGTAGTAAGTACAACACTACACATGGCCAATCACTAGTACTGCAACACCCTCCCGTAGAAAAAAAATGAAGACAGGGACTTACTAAAAATGTGTAAGTTGCTACAAAAGTGTAAGTTACTCTAAAATTTCTGTTTGTGAGTATCAAAAAATGGTAAACTTAAGAGTGCAAGTTACTACAAAAGTGCAGTTTATGAATAACACTTTGTAATATGTTTTGTTGTGCAAAACTATCTACAAAGTGCAGTTTGTGAATCAGGCCCCCAGTTTCCATGCCCATCATTTCATAGAAATCTTAAACTACCCCTCTGTCTTTCAAAGAAGCTTTAAACTTTTGAAAGGCGTTCCCCAAATAAGAAAACCCAGACGCGTGCACTAAGCGCCTGTACTCTGCATCAGGAAACTAGATAGCGACAGTCACACACACTCTGCTGAGCAGATAAGATGAATGCTGCTGATTCACTTCTGCTGATACCAGGGAAAGGGTTGATGTGGCTAAAGGGATTTTCACATCTGTCAGCATATTTCGATGTTATTTTTTCATGCTTTCCCAGAAGTGAATATTTGCTGGGCATCCAGCCTTCCACTAATCCTCCATGAAGATTCAAAATGGCTGCTTATCTCACCTGGTGCAGACCCATTCATGGAGAGAGATGAAAGCCACCACAGATCAAGGGAAATATTAATTTTATAGCTTCATGGAAGGAAACCTTTACTAAACACAACAACCTGTTTGTTTCTTTGAAAGTGTTCACTTGCAAATATGTAACAGCGAAGGTGAGCTTGGTAATGATTTGCGCAAATGATGAGTTCTTAAGATATTATTTTTCATATTTTATTCTTCTTTAATGAGTTGGACTGCCTTATGTTCAAAAGGAACAATTGGCGCTGTAAGCCACGTTTCAGAAATTGCTGTTCTTCTTATCTGCATCCAGAAATCCAGGAAGAACAACACCCCTGAAAGAAAGAACCAAAAGCCTAATGGAATTACCATGCATTAATGTACTCACTTAGGATGATGAACCCTTGCCTACCTAGGGTGGTATGCTTCATCTGTGGGTTTCACTTCTAGCACTGCAAAGTATTGGAGAGTATTGTTTCCTGGTTGTACTCGCTCCTAGTTAGGGGTTCCCTAGTTTGTGTGATGTTATGTCTCTTATGTCAAAATGTATGTTCTTCTTTTGGTAAACTGTCAACCTATATTAACATTGTGTCTGTGGTTGAGCTAAAATACTTTATTGGTGTCTCTCTACTGCAACATAAAAACATGTTTTGGTGCTTGAATATTTCTTCTGTGGAGTCAGGGGCCTTCCTCAGGACCACCGGTGTTGTTCTCTCACATCAAATATTGTGAAACAGTCCCTGGTTCCTAAGGCATGTTATGTAAGTACATTCAATATATACTTTGTGTTTTTTCATAAGTTGGGGTAACAGTAGTCGAAAGACCCCTTCAGAAAACAGGTACACCTTGGGTAGAAACAGTTCTAGTTTCTCTCCTTCAGAGGACAGGTACAACTATAGTAGCAGCAGCAAAAGCTTTCCCCGTCGCTGAACAAGTACAAAGCGGGCAGGAGCAGTGCAAGCTTTTCTTGATCACATAAGAGGTAAAGCATGGTTGTCATGTTTTAATAATTGTTTAGAGCTTAGCAGATCTATGAAATCTACCCAACTCTGCATGGCTAGGGTTACTTTTGGTGATATGGCCTTCTGACTTTTGACCTTTTCCTATTTAAACTGCCCTGGGATGGGATTCAGTACGTCACAACATCAGTCCATGTTGGCTGCTTGCTCTGGATCTTCCTGGCTCTTCTTGTTCCTGATACATTTGGTGTTCCTTTTGCCTGTCTTGGTCAGCTCAAGGTATTTTTTCTGCCCTCCCTTTTTCTTCTGGAAGCTGGAGTTTTCCCCCTATCTGCATTTCCCTCACTCTTCTGCGTCACTGCTATCATATAATTCTGGACCAAGGCACAAATGATAAGAGCAGAAGATTATTTGTTGGAACCAGGAAAAGAAATTCAACATAAACTTCACAAAGACCAGCCTTTGACAGATCATTTGGAATTCAGGAATGGCTGACCGGTAAAAAAATAAAACTATTAATTTCTTTTCTGGTAGTGTCGTACATGCACTTTCCTATGATATGTGTATCAAAGATGAGCTTTTCTTTTAAAAAGTATGGTTGTTTAAAAGTTGCTGCATGCCCTGTAGATATTTGGGTTTTGTGTGCTGTGGACCAAAGTAAAGGCCAACAGAGTGTTGTTCAGTCACTGTTCTTGTCCAAAAAGGAAGGATAGTGAGAGAACCGTATACGGGTCATGCATACATAAAATCAGTGTATGGTAATAGTTAGCTTGCATTGCCTAGACTTGGTGAAATAGTGCAGAGAAGACTCCTTGCAAGCAGCCCAATGATTGAGTAAATAATGTTTAATAGCAATAGCTAAAACACACACACACACATGCACACATGCTCTCTCTCTCTCTCTCTCTCTCTCTCTCTCCGCCTCGCTTTCTCCCTGTCTCTCTATCTCTCTCTCTTTCACTCTCTCCCAATACAATTTTTTGGAACACGATAAAACTATATTATTATTATTATTATTGTTATTTATAGCATTTGTAGAGCGTAACTGTCACCTTACAAGTATCCTGGCACTGAGGGCTTTCATCTGAACATAGCAGCTGTTAAAGCAAGTGCACAAAGACCATACATGGGTCACTTGCGAAAGAGCCTGGTCTTCAAGGCCTTCCTGAGGAGCAGTAGATCTAAGAGTGACTGGTAACTTGTTCTAGAGCAGGGATGCCTTCACTGTAAATGCTTGTTCACTTTGTCTAGTCTAATGGAATCTGGTTACACAGAGGATGTTCGCTGATGCTGAATGGAGCCATCTCCCAGGGTTATATAGCTTTAGACTCCATTGCAGGGGCACAGGGCCCATGCCCTGAAGGGCCTTGAAGACAATACAAATAGGCTTGAAGGCTATTCTCTGTTTGAGAGGAAGCCACTGCAGTTCCTTCATCGTATCAGATGCAGATGATCAACGAGGTCTGTTTAATGCCATACCAGTTGAAGCTTGAACTCTATAAAGTCTGTTAATAAGGTAGTCCAGTGCTCCGAGGAGCATTACAATAATCTAGCCTGCTTAGAATTACGCTACGCACGATATGAGATTTGGCTTGGGCTGGCAGCAGTGGTAAAAGCTTCCTAAGCCCATGAAGAAGTGCAAAGCAAGTACCTGCAACTTTGTTTACATGGTTCATCAGGGATGAATGAATGAATGATGTCATTTATAGAGCGCAGCTTTCGTTCCGAGGAGCATCTTGGCGCTAAAGCGGGGGGGCAGTGGTATGAAGGTAATAGGAAGAGTCAGGAAATGATCAGATGAGTGATAACACTAGATTATCTGGGGCAGCAAAAATCCAGGTTTTCAAAAGTTTCTTGAACATGGGTTCTGACTGTGAGAGTCTCAGCTGGGTGGGCAAACTATTCCAAGCTTTTGTTCCCAGGGCTGCCATTGACTTTCCCCCTCTGGACGTCAGATGAAAGCGGGGAGGTGCTAGAAAATTTTCAGAGGATGATCTCAGTAGCCGTTGGGTTAAATAAGGTTTGATTATCGTCTTGAGGTATTTAGGTCCAGTTGACCAGAAAGTTCTAAAGGTGATTACTAGGATCTTAAAAAGAATCCTTTTATGTATGGGCAGCCAATGGAGGGTTTTGAGTGCTGCTGATGCCGAGGACCGCCTTGGCAGTTTTAATACCAGACGGGTTGCTGCGTTTTGGACTATCTGTCGTTTTTTCAGAACAGCCTTCTTAGCTCTTGCGTATAGTCTGTTACAGTAATCCAGACGAGACAGGATTAAGGCAACTGCAACTGACTTTCTAGCTGTAACTGGGAGTAGATCAAAAAGGTTTTTGAGGGTTTTTATCATGTGGAAGCAAGTGCCGGCTACCGAGAGAGCTTGCTGGTGGAAGGACAACCAATATCAAATCTAATCCCCAAGTTCCTCACAGTGTTCACTGTGTTAGGAGGCCACCACTGTTGGGCAGTCGGCCACCACTGTTTGGGCATGAAGATGTTAGATTTCCCAAGCAGCATGATCTCTGTTTTTTGGCTATTGCATTTGAGATGGTTATATTTCATCCAGTCAATGACAGCGGAGAGGCAGCGCTGAAAATTTTCCTCTACCGCGGTGGAATCGTTATCTTGAGTTGAGATTAGCTGAGTGTCATCAGCATACAAGATAGACTCGATGTCAAAAGATGCAATCAGGTTGAGCAGAGGTACCATATATATATTGAAGAGTGTTGGCCTCAGGGCGGAGCCCTGTGCAACACCAGAGAGCAACTGGTTCTCCGTCGATTGGAAGTTGCAGAGGGTTACTATTTGTCTCTTGTTCTCCAGAAATGATATTAGCCAGGCCAAGGCCTTGTGTGAGATGACACTTATAGCTAACTGGTCTCCCAAGATGTCGTGGGAGACAGTGTCAAATGCGGCCGATAGAGCCAACAGAATCAGCACTGCATTTTTCCCTTGATCTAGGGCAAATTTTAATGTTTCCTAAGTATGTAGCAGCACTGACTATGTTGAGTGTCCAGGCCTAAAACCCAATTGCCTGGGGTGTAAAATGTTAGCTTCCTGCAGAAAATCATTTAATTGCGTGTTTACTAGCTACTCTGTTATTTTGCTTAGACATGGTAGCAGGGAGATGGGTCTGAGATTTGAAAGGGTTGTCGGGTCCGGTAATTGCTTTTTTTGAAGGGGCTTGACTGAGGCGATTTTCCAATTGGCAGGTACTGTTGCGTGCCTAAAGGAGGAGTTTATATTATTTGATTGATAATTGGGTTTATAATATCGATGAGTGCATGCAAAATGTTAGGGGGGCAGGGCTCAAGAGGGTAACCCGATTTACATGAGAGGATAGCTTGACGGGACTGTTCAAGACTAATCTCCTTGAAACAGTTAAGCCTCCGTCTATTTTCTAGGTCAGTTCTTTCTGCATGCATGGTGTTAATTGACTTAAAATCTTTTTTTAAGTCTTTAACTTTTTTGTCAAAGTAATCGGCGATCTGATCACATAGGCTTTGTGACGGTGGAATTTCGTGCTCGAGCATTTTGGGGTGAGTAAAAGATTTTACAATTTTGAAGACCGTTTTCTGATCAGATGCTGCCTGACTAATTTGATTAGCGTAATGGGCCTTCTTTTCTGATTTAATTTGCTGATGGTAGTTTTTGAGAGCTACTTTAAAGGGAGTGAGCTCTTCTGATTTATAACTTTTCTTCCATTTACGTTCCAGTTTTCTACACTGGCCTTGTAATTATTTTAGCTGAGGGGTGAACCAGGGAGCAGAGGTTTTATTGGAAAAATTTCTACTTGGTCGGGCAGGAGGCGCTAAAATGTTAACGAGTGAGGCCATCCAGTCATTGAAGATGTGAGTATCTAGCGAGGGGTCCCCTGTTAGGGTAGGTTTGCCTAGTTCTGCCATCGCATGCAGGTTAGGATTAGTTATGTATCAAAAAGTAAACCCAAGGTTGTGGACCGTATCAGGAAACTGCAGCTCCAATCTGTTGGGAGAGACTAGAAGTTAGAGGGGAGTGTCATGGGGACTGTATTCGCAGAACAGCAGAGAAACTCAGTTTTATCCCTGTTAAATTTGAGGGAATTTGTGTTCAGCCAGTTAACAATGTCTGTCAATCAATTCTGGAAGTCTATGTCGTCATGCTGGTTATTATTGATGGACAAAATCAGCACAGTGTCGTCTGTGTAGTTAACCAGCCTGATATTATGTACTTTGATATGAGTAATGAGCATCCTCATGTAATTCCGTGTTGGATAGTTTTAAAATCAGAGCGGTAAGAGGTCAAGGCAATGGCCTGGCACCTATCTGAGGGGTAGGAGTTTAGCCACTTCAGTACGGTACCATTAACTCCAGTCGAGGCTAATCCAACAAGGAGAGTTTTGTGGTTGACCGTTTCAAAGGCGGCTGACAGATTGAGCAGTATAAGAACCGTGGACTGTCCGCTGTCCACCTTCAACCGGAGTTCATCCATAGGCAGGAGTAGGGCAGACTCAGTACCCTGCCCTGGCTTAAAACTAAACGGTTCCTGTTCTTATAGAGAGTGGTCTTCCAGATACTGTGAAAGCTTCGTACTAACAAAGCACTCTAGTATTGTTGCTGGTAAAGGAAGAAGTGATATCGGCCTGTAATTACTGAGGACCAGCAAATCCGCCATAGATTTTTTCAGCAGGGGGGTGACTATGGCCATCTTCCACATCCGTGGGACAGTATCTGACTCCAAAAATTGATTGCATACCTGCAATGTAGGGAGATCAAGACATCAGATATTGGGTCAAAGATTTCACACCTGTACGAGAGATTAGGCTTATCATATGTTTAGATGGTGCTTAACGCCGTAACTTTGATAGTAGACTTCCATCTGGATGTGTTTCACCCTGACCAAACAATAGCAGATTCTAGGGCCTTTGCTAGCTGTGGGGGTATTTCGGGCTCGGATATACTACCGGCAGCATGGCTGGTGCTGTGCGCGGTCCGTGTGTGGACAGGCGAAGACAGGCTTGCCTTAGGTATGCTAGCGGTGTGTATGTCTGCTGCGCGGTTGAACCAGTGTTTGCTCGACATAGTCTTCCCCGCAGAAAGACTAGACCGGCACTCAAAATGGCGAGCGGTGTCCCTCACTCTAACTGGCTAAGTAAGTAAAGTTCATGCAGTACAAGCGATAATGAACAACAGTAAATGGTTTTTAAAATAGTTTTTAGCAATTTTAAATGTCTCCAATAGAGTGTGCAAAGTACGCTTTAACAGCAAAGCCAAGAGTGAACTCTTCGAGAGTGAACGCTGTGCAGTTGCGCTAGCGTTCGCTCTAAACAGTCTTCCCTGAAAAAAAAGTAGACCGGCACCCAAAATGGCGACCAGCGTCTCTCGCTCTAACTGGCAAAGAGAGTAAAGTGCATGCAGTACAAGCGATAATGAACAACAGTAAAATGGTTTTTAAAATAGTTTTTACTAATTTAAAATGAAAAATAAATGATAGCAGCTTCAAGACCTAAAAAAGTTTGTAAAGCCAATTAAATAGTGTTAGACCTGGCATCATTGGGGTGGGTCTCCCTTCCTCTTTTCGCTTCTGACCTTTTATGTTGGCTGGATTTAGATGCTCTGGGCGCTGCTGCCAATCAGTGACACAGCGCGAATGCTCCATGTATAAAGATAACTGTATGAATTGGGATAATCATAATTGGCTCGTTTGGTTTACCTGTCAGTCCCTAGTATCAGTGCACTATGTGTGCCCAGGGCTGGTAGACCAAATACTGCTGGTGGGCCGGCAGCGCTGATTTGCGCTACCCACCGAAGAAGCTTTTAAAGTATGTCTGTGTAGCATGTTCTAATAGCGAGTTACCTTCCATTTCACTGTTTACTATTGCGAGGCCACCCGTTCTCATAGGCCAGAATGTGCAGGCCGAGTATTACATGCCTTAATCCTACCTGCCCCCAGGAACCTGATAGGTACGTCGAATTTGATATGGTTAACCTCAGAACATTGAGATGCATCTTGTAGTAAGGATTATTAGCGTAGCCCGTGTTCGAAAATGCCTCTACTTAGAAACAAGGTATTTTCTGGCCTGAAGCTTTCCTGTAGGCGTTTGCTAGCGTGTGTATTGGCCGTCTGGTTTTGGAGTGGCAGGGCCAGCTGGGTCAGACCTGGCTGGAGAGAGAGATCGGCATTTAGAGTATGGGGAGGGGTGACTCTTTGATCCGAGCAGGGCCGTGCCTGGCAAGGTGAATGATGGCTCCATCTCCCACTGGTCGTCTGATAGCAGACCCCCAGATTCTTAAAGGGCAGGATGTCGCCTCGTAAACCAAGTGCTCCCCGACCCCACCAAACTGGTTCTGGCTGGATGCAGTGATTTGTGGCTGCAGAGAACAAAGACTTTTTAGGTATAAAACGCTGCGCTGAAACCTGTTTCAAGGGTGTTCCTTCTGGATGTCAAGACGAAACTCTGTCCGAGTGGACAGAGGAAAGGACTTTGAAACTTTCACCAAGCTTGCTGAAGAAACTACCCAAGGGCCTGAATTGAGAGCGCCTCCTGCTGAAGTCTCAGGGACATTAGACTTCACCCCGTCAGCCGCCCGAATTACCTTGCTAGGAATTCTACTTGCAGGTGAGGCCTCCGTCGAGTAATCCGGAACCTCTAGTCCTACTGTGAGGAACGCGGACTGGTAATCCTTGTGAACTCTGTGTGTGTGGGCCGCCGCAGCTAAGAGAGAGCTGCCGCCGCTGAGTGCCCGCCGTAATTTGAATCGTCAGAACCTTCGCTGAAACTGTGTGGGCCGCCGCAGCTAAGAGAGAGCTGCCGCCGCTGAGTGCCCGCCGTAATTTGAATCGTCAGAACCTTCGCTGAAACTGTGTGGGCCGCTGCAGCTCAGAGAGAGCTGCCGCCGCTGAGTGCCCGCCTTAATTTGAATCTTCAGAATCTTTGCTGAAACTGTGTGGGCCGCCGCAGCTAAGAGAGAGCTGCCGCCGCTGAGTGCCCGCCTTATTTTGAAATCTCAGAACCTTCGCTGAAACTGTGTGGGCCGCCGCAGCTAAGAGAGAGCTGCCGCCGCTGAGTGCCCGCCTTATTTTTGAATCCTCAGAACCTTCGCTGAAACCCTGTGGGCCGCCGCAGCTAAGAGAGCTGCCGCCGCTGGATGCCCGCACTTGTGTTAATTGTGCAACATCGTGGATTGTCCCTTTGAGCCGCCGCAGCTAAGAGAGAGCTGCCGCCGCTGAGTGCTCGCACCCTTGCTAACCTTGCATCACCGAAATTTGTCCTGTGGGCCGCCGCAGCTAAGAGAGCTGCCGCCGCTGGATGCCCGTACTTGTGTTAATTGTGCAACATCGTGGATTGTCCTTTGAGCCGCCGCAGCTAAGAGAGAGCTGCCGCCGCTGAGTGCTCGCACCCTTGCTAACTTTGTATCACCGAGATTTGTCCTGTGAGCCGCCGCAGCCAAGAGAGGGCTGCCGCCGCTGAGTGCTCACACCGTTGCTAACTTTGCATCACCGAGATTTGTCCTGTGAGCCGCCGCAGCCAAGAGGGCTGCCGCCGCTGAGTGCTCGCACCGTTGCTAACTTTGCATCACCGTCATTTGTCCTGTGAGCCGCCGCAGCTAAGAGAGAGCTGCCGCCGCTGAGTGCTCGCACCCCTGCTAACCTTGCATCATCGTGATTTGTCCTGTGAGCCGCCGCAGCTAAGAGAGAGCTGCTGCCGCTGAGTGCCCACGTCTTTGTCAACCTTGCACCATCATGAATCGTCCCGTTGGCCGCCGCAGCTAGGAGAGCGCTGCTGCCGCCGCGAGCCCACCACGGAGCTGCACGACGAGAGTCATCGCCACCACCAGCCCGGGCCGCCGCAGCCGCGTGCTGCTGCCGCTGAGGGCCCGCCTGTCCCGGAGTGCCCGAATCATTGCGAGTGCACTTTGCGGACCACTGCCATCGAGAACTGTGGTCGCTGGGAGTCCGCCTGTCACAGTCTCCGCTTCTTCGAGAAGCTACGTACTGTGTCCCCGTCGAACGGCAGGTATCTAGTGCGCAACGGGTCGTGTAGACCCAGGCCTTGAACTCAGTCAGTGCCACGTTCTGGTGAATACGTATTGCCCTTTTTAAGTCCCTACTGATTTACATGCATGGTGACTGGTTAAAACGCTTTTGAGAGTCTTGTACTAAACCTTAGATAAAGATGCTATTTTTTCCTATACCTACTTGAGTTGTGTCCTTTTGTGGTGTCGTTACTGCCTTATTGTGCATGGTCATAAATGCTTCACACACTGCCTCTGAGATAGGCCTAACTGCTCGTGCTACGTTACCACAGGGTTGAGCAGGGGTTATCAAAGGGGGTAGCCCACTTGCCCTGACTTAGGAAGAAGGGTCCCTATTTGGACAGTGGCGCCAGCCATTGCCAACTAGAGACCCCCATTTCTAACAAATAGCTTCATGGATCTTTTTTAGGAGTCTATTGGACCCTCTAAATCCATGGAATGCTGGAATAGATAAAGTGATAATAGCAACAGTACTGATATGTAGTGGAAGAACGGATTTTTAGAGGGAGAATACAATAGACCACATATGAATCTGGAGGAATCACCTACAAATAGCAATTGTGAAGCTAGTGTTTGTTAATATATACATGTCTGAAATATATTACCCAGTGGCAGTCGCCACCGGGTAGTTATAGTTAGGACCACGTTTTCGTAGGAAAAGTATTTTTTGTTTTGCTTATAACTTTGCTGCCGTTTTAACAATCTTCATGAAGCTTTCCATCAAAAAGTTCATCCACCTCAGCTCCTACCTGGAAAGTTTCAGGGTGATCTGTCATGCAGAAGCCGAGAAAATGAGGGGTCCCCAAAAAACTTTCCCATGCATTTTCCATAGGAAAATTGAACAGCAATACCGCAAGAACTGCTGAACAGAATTACATGGAAATATGGCTGAAAGCTAGATCTTGGTCCAGAAAGCTTGCTTTTTGTGATTCGGTGTAAACCCGTTCATTAATTTTTGAGAATCTAAGATTCAGAATGTATGTTTAGATCATGCCATGGAGCATCCATGGATCCAACAGATCAAAAGATTTGATCTGATTGGGTGCCACCACATCAAAAAAGATGTGGCCGCAACCATTATAGTACTCGGGACTCAGTCCCCTGCCCTACATAAAAGTTTTAAAAAACATATAGTGTGGCAGGTTAGGGATACCCTGTACATTCCCACATAGTCCCAAAAACATAATTGTTTTTAAAAATCGGCGCTGCCGATCCAGAGAGGATGCACGGATCTACGGCGCAAATATTAAAAAAAGGGGATTCCTTATATTGTGAATATTAGCCCCCCATGGTGGGCCAGGGCCCGGGGGGATCAGTGCTTTCATTTTTATAAGGGAGCATGCAAACCTTAAGGTCTTGGGACCCCATTCCCAAAGCCGCTTTTAAGGTCGATCATTTGAGACCTCTTCTATATACTTTAGTATATACTTATATGTGTATGTACTTTGTGGGCTCTGGAGATCAGCCCTAGGACTTGTCTGCTTCCGCCTAGGGACTTCTGTTCAACTGCCTCTATTTAACTGCCTTGATAGAAAACGACTAGTAGAGGTCAGTAAAATACCAGAATTGCTTTCTGCTGATGGACTTTCTTTTTTTATTTTTCTGGCAACTACCTCAATTTAACTATCTTGATAGAAAACGACCAGCAGAGGTTAGCAAAATACCAGAATCACTTTAGCATTCTCTAGATTCCAGTCCATAGAAATTGTCTTCCATGAGCACCCGTAGACAATAATATTTTTTTCAAATCTTGTATTTTCAGTGATATGACCACCGAAGGCCCTGATTTTATATTAAAAACAGAGCTTTGGACTATACCATTTCCTGCTCAAAGGCAATATTTCTCTCCAAGTGTTCCCATACCTGGCGTGTCACGCAGTTTGGTGCTTACTTTCCCTCGATGTTAAAGAACAGTAGATGTTTCAGCACCCAGGCTAATGTGCTGCATAGCTAAATACATATAAGGTCCCAAAGGCGAGACCGATTGCATTGCATTTGCTTGTTATTAAATTGGGAGTGTGGTACAAGGCCTCCCTCCCATATCCTATTAGGTCTCTGGGAACCCATTCTCTAGGGCCCAGTTTTCAGTTTTGGGGAGGGGTGGTGTGGCCCCCCTCACCAAGCCTCATTAAGGCCTCGGGGACCCCATTTCTTTTTTTAGGGGGAGGTGCATCTCCCCGCACAAGCCAAAGATAGGCCCAGGGAGCCGACACTGGTGCAGTGTCTCAGGAACCCCATCCATGGGACATTGGTGTTGTCTTTCTGGGAGAGTGTGGGCAGGGAAAATAAACGTTATTCTTGCCTGCAATCTCCTGTGCATGGAACACAACTTTGCTCCCACCTAGGCAGAGAAAGAAGCTGCTCCCGCCTTTGCAGGAGAAAAATAATGGAGCCAGCTCCTACCAGCACCACAATGGGTGCTGGCTGGGGACCCAGCTTGGGACGTGGGGCATTGGGAGTTTTCCCACGGCCCCAAACCTTTTTGTCTGCTGTGGGTGCTGCTCTCACTGGCACCTAGGAGGGGTCAGGGGCTTTAAGACTCCCACTGTGGCCCCCCAACGTTGACACATGTGAGTGCCCCAGGTGGGCACCAAGGCACACATTTTTAAAAACAATTGCAGGTTCCTGCCGATATCTGGTACGGGTGTTGCATGGGGAGCTGGCTGGGGAGCTGATTTGGAAGCCAGCTGAGGCCCTGGTGGCCTGGGGGCGCTCCCACTGTCCCCAACATTTGGGTATGTTGTGGGTGACCCAGGTGGGCACCGGGGCATTTACTTAAAAAAAAAGAAATAGGCTAAATAAATCAATAATAAATGAGCGGCAGGAGCTGCTCAGTTTTTATTAACTGCTCTGTGTAAGGAGCACCCCATAATGCAGCAGGGCCTTTTTCAATTATATGTTTTATTCCTTGAGGTGCCTTTCAGAAGGGGCATGGGCACTGCCAACCATTTTTCTAATGATGTCGGGGGCTAAGCCTCCTTGGTCATTGAATCCATGACCCAGGAGAGCCTACCGTATTTTTCTAAAGCACTCCCAGCTGTAGTTGTATTCTCTTCAGCTGGAGTGCAGGGCTCCCTTGTGGTTGGTTCTATGGCTGTTCTATGTGACCTGAAAGATGTTAAAAATAAATTAAAGAAATATTGATTTAAAAAATAAAAATAAGGCTTTATTAACGATATTTTATAAAAAATCACTTGTATTAAACATTGCAATGTGAGAATTAATAAAATTAGCATTTGATTATAGTCTTTGGTTACTTTTTGACAAAGACAATAGGTCTGCTCTATATATGTTGGCGCTCTGTCCCCTTGATAACGCCAATAGGCCCTCTTTTTATATTATGGTGTTCTGACCCTTTGACAAAATCAGTAGGTCTGCCTTACTAAAAATGGCCCCCTCTATATTGTTACATCACATTCAATCATGCATGACCGTGAGGGGTGGTTGTCAGAGTTTGGCTGCCCAACCCCATGCTACATAAACCCAAAGACCGTGTGAAACGGTGGGGGTGGGGCACCCACAGGATGTTGGGTGCTGGGCCTGCCCACAAGCCAGGTCCTGCGCCCTATCCCATACCGTGCACATTTGATCGTTGTGTGCTGAGGGGGGTGGGGTGCCCATGGGGGGGGGGGGTTGAGCACAGGGCCTGGCCAGCTACATGCTGGGCACGTCCAAAAGCCATGCATGGCGGAGGTTAGGCACCCAATCCTGTGCACGGCGATGGACATCTCACTTTACGTTAAACAAATAATAGAAATTAACTGAAAGAAACAGATTAAAGTTACATTCTAATTAAGAATTGTAATAATATCTCTAACTTTAAAAAAAACCTTAGAAATTCACTGAAAAAAAAGGTTTGAGGACATTATAGTTAGGTGAAAATGGAAGGTCAAACATACCTTTTTATATGAACAAAACCATTGAAATGCACCAGTTATAGTTATGTCAAGTAACTATAACTCATGCTCTAAAGTAATTATAACTCACACCCTCCACATGCACTGCTAATTACCTCACACATTACATCACTCATGTAATGCTCAATTACATCTATAATAACATCACTGCAACATCTGAAATGATATCACTGATGACAACATTGTGCATGGCGGGGACGCAAGTTATAGTTACTTTAGGGCACAAGTTATAGTTATTTGAGATAACTATAACTGGTGAATTCCAGTGGTTTTGTTAATATAAATGGTATCTTTTAACTGACATTTTCACCAGACTTAGGGGCCGATTCTGATGCGGGTTGGAAAAGCTTCCCGACCGAATCGGTTGGGAAATGGTGTCCGACCCACTCGGATCGGGAAAGTCCGACCGGCGGAGTAGGATGCATCCGGATGCTTCCAGATACGATTTGGTTGAACTCCCATTGACTTCAATGGGAACATTTGTTCCTAACCGCATCAGAATTGGGCCCTCGGTCGGGAAGACACGTTCCCGATCCGATTTGGAAGGAGCAAATGCCGTTAGGAGGCCTTCCTAACCGCATCAGAATCAGGCCCTCGGTCGGGAAGCTTTTCCAACCCGCATCAGAATCGGGCCCTTAGTTTTTTTCAGTGAATACACACACGCACACACACATATCTATGCATACACATACATATACTTAGTCCCAAAATAACTTGATGAGTACTCCAGTGGATTTTTTTCAAGATGCTGGTTTATTCTCCACATTGTAACACACAAACAAACAGACACATTTTGATTAAACAAGCCCTGGTCACTCAGTTTGAATAATGCTTCCCCTCTCTTTTCAGTGCAATTCAGTTTAAATACAAAAAAGAAGGTCGAAGAGGGAAGTAGGAGCTTTTTTTTTGCATTTTTACCATCTTGGTGTTGTCAAAGTGCTACGCGCCTTCACTTTAATAAATATTTTCTAAACTGTCAATGCTTTCATTCAATAATACAATCCTTATATTTACTTATACACATTCATTGTGGCCATCTTGATCTAGCCAAAGTGCTACAGGCTTGCACTTCAATAAATATTTTCTAAAGTGCAAATGCTTTCATTCAGTAAGGTAATCCTTATACTTACATATACACAGGCTTAATATATCCTACCAATCAGGCCCCCAATGGGAAAGGTGTTACAATATCCATCCTCATAGTCCTTCCCTTCCCCTAATATGCAGACTAATAACAACAATACAAAGGCTATTACAAGGGATAGGGAACTTTCAGGCCTTTCAGCCATCTAGGTATGATCTAAAGTGTTATGTGCTTTCATTCAATATCACATTTCATGGTAAAGAAAGGATTTTAGAATGAAAACCCATCCAATCCTTTTGCTGTAAGTTACTCACTCAATTGTCAGGATTACCCACCTATAAAATAGGTATTGACCAAACATTAATTTCTTACATATATTCCTTATATACCTTTCTTCTCTTTTATAAATTAATTTACCTCCCAAAAAACCAATATGTGCACGTATATATACACTTGACCATTCTTATCAATCAAGCCCTCAAGGGTAAGCTATTGCAGTGTTCACTCTTGTGATCCCTCTCTTCCCTTACAATGTCTAATGCCTTACAGAAAATGAACTGCACATCTGCTAGCCCAAATGTGCAGCCAGTTCCACCTCACTATTATGCCCATTGGGCATCTCGGTTTGTAGATTTATGTTGAATTTTGATTCAAGTGTTCATAACGCTAGAGCCCAGTTCCCTCCTCTTTCATTGGGGAAACAATCCCCCTATCCAGACAATAAAATCTAATTCCACAATTACTGGCATGAACTGCCTGGAAATGCCTAGCCACTTGGTATGATGCATCATGCTTACTTATGGCTCGTATGTGTTCTAAAATGCCCTTCTTGATGGGATGTATCATGCTAGCAATGTATTGTTTTATTACAGAGACCTACAAGACAATACACTGTGTAATCCGAGTTACAATTAAGCAGTTTTGTGATCTTGACCTATTTCCTTCTGCCTGGTACCTTTATACATTGTTACTTTCCCACTATATTTGCATGCTTTGCTTCATGCCTGGGTAAAAACCTGTCTCAGATATATTGGATTGGGGGTTAGCTTTAGCTGAAAAATCACTATGTACTAGAACGTCCCACATAGAAATACTTTTCCTATATGTAATCTTTGGGTGTGTATTCAGAGTATGTCCTATTATGAAGCATTTTGCAAATCCAAGCCGTATCTACTGAGAAATTGTTTATAAATCTGACCTTTGGTTCCTCTCTTGATTTAACTTTATCTATCCATAGGTCCTGATGTGAATGTTGCATGACTTCCTCTCTGGCTGCCTCAAGTACAAAGATAGGGTACCTTCTGACTTTGAATCTCTGAATCATCTCATCCTGAAGTTTATTAAATCATCACTGTCAAGACAGGTGTGCTTAGTGTGGAGCAACTCCATATAGGGAATGCTCCACTTAAATTTCTCTGAAGATTGCTGGCCTCATGTAAGATACTCTTTCCTGCTGTAGGTTCTCTATACAGGGTGCTCCTGATGGTATTGTCACAAATGGTCGATGTCAGATCAAGAAAATGGAGCTCATGTTTACTCATATGGATAGTACATCGTAAATTAAAGTTATTCTGAATGAAGATAATAATATACTCTCCAGCTTCTTCTCATCCTCTCTTCCAAACAATGAAAAGATTGTCAATGTAACCTACCCAAAGAATAAGATGTTCTATCTGTTGAATGAGGTGATCCGCCCAGGCCATGCACCTCTCCTACCAGCCAACAAATAAATCTATGTAAATCTATGTAAGCAGCCCGTTTTCCTTAAAGGAAAACGAGATGCTTTACAAAAAGTAAAATGAAAAGTTTTCTTTTCTTTTTTTAAGACCAGGCAGTGGTCCGTGGGGTCCATGGGGTCTTAAAAATGCTTTTACAAACATTCACAAAGGGGAATGGGTCCCTTAGGGATCCATTCCCAGTTGCGAACGGGTTACCACCTATTTGAAGTAGGTGGTAAAATGGGAATGTTTTGCGACCGCATTCATGGTCACAAAACATTCATACATACTGCAGAGATTCGGTATTTGGAAGGGACGTCCTAAACACGCACCTACGAGATACTGATTCGCAAACCCTTTTTGCGATTCGGTAACAGGTTACCGAATCACAAAGTAGGGTTTGATACATCTAAAAAGCATTTTTTGTGTTCGCAAAAAGGCCGATTCTGAGAATCGGCCCGTTTGCAAACGTAAAATTGCTTGTTACATGTGGCCCTATATGTTAACTGCATTATCCATTGTCTCTAACCAGCACTTCAGGGTGCTCCTCCCTTATGAATATCTCTTTATTAAATTCAGTGACAGTACAGGTGCACACATTATCACTCAAAACACAAGGACATCAATAACGCACAAACCTCTCAATAGCTTTATCAACTCTTGGCCAACAAAAATTCATTCTTACAGGGCATGGCCAGCATCATGGCGGACTAGCTGCTCTAACCGTGAGCTCCGACAGCCTACCTGTAATCCTACGATAATCTGATCCTCTGAGCTTCATTCACAACCCCCGATGAATGTGTTGATCCCCAACCCTGCATGGGCAGCTCCTGAGTCATCCGCGGTACAAGGCGAGCCCTTGTACTTACTCTGGACCGGGCCAGCGACGGAGCATCCCAAGGGCCTGATTCCCACGGGCGACGTGCCTCTGACTCCGGGCGGGTCTCCTGAAATCCAGGGATGTGCTGGAGGTGGCCCATCCAGTTGGACTGCGGGGGGTGAGGAGACGCTGGACATCAGCAGCGGTGGGGAGAAGAACACGCTGGGACCTGGGACTCAACAGCGACGAGTCGGCATCCGGTGAGTCTGGACGCCCGAGTCGGTGGTGAGGCCCGAGCGGCTGGGGTCCCCCCTTCCTCACCACGTCCTGGAAAAACCGCCAGGCATATCCACACTCGGCTGACCTCCGGGGGCGGGGGAACGCGCGGAGAGGCAGAGACCGGCATCATAGGAGCTGAGGCATCTGAGGGCGGCGAGGCGCGGAGCGGCTGTGTCTTTTCTCCCCCTTTGGAACCTGCAGATCTCACCAAACAGAAGAGGGCAGATACAGAGGGCCGTAAGAAAGGATCTACTGTGAGGACCCATACACCGGCAGGGGCTCCATTCACATCACGCGCCGCGGCCGTGTAGAGACTGAAACAGCCCGAAATAGGTGCTGGCTGACCGGGGAAGGCTAGACACAAGGGGAAGAAAGATGAAGCACAAACTCTCCATCCTATAAGAACCTCTACGACACTACTACAAGCTCCCAAGAGTCCTAAATCAAAGAGAAGCCTGCACGAAAAGCACCATTGAGCCCTGCCGAGCCTATGGGCACATAGGACCCAGGGGAGTGACGGAAAACTGGGAGCCTCGCCTATTTGGACAGTACAACGTACTCTGCACGGTCGGCTGTGGGAGTCCTCCACCTGTGACTCTCAGCCTGCTGCTCCTTAGACACAAGGCTACGTGGGGGGCCTGGATGGAGGGGGGACTCCCCCATCCACTTGCCGACTAAAACCTGAGAACCAGTAAAGGCCTCTGGTAAACCCAGGAAATCCCACAGCCTAGGCCCGACCACATCAAGAAGGTCAACGACGCGGGGAGATTGGGGGGTCTACAACAAGCCGCAGATGGGTGACCCAATAACCCCTGAAACAAGACGCCCTACGGATCAGCAAATATGATCAGAGATTATAAACCCAAACCCCAGAGACGGGGCAAACTAGACACATTCACAAAACCGATTGCCCCAATGGCAGATCAAGAAGCTGGGCCCCCCTCCATACCGGACAGTGCCATGCTCCTACAAGCTATCCATGCAGCCAGAGACACTCTGGAAGGGAAGATAGGAGAAGTGCGAGAAGAAGTCACACTCCTGCGCCAAGACCTGCGCCAAGTATCGGAGAGGGTAACTCAGACAGAAAACAGAATTTCGGAACTGGGAGACTTGACCCATACCATGCGGAAGGAAATCACGGAGCTCAATGCGACAAGGAAGGAGATGTCATGGAGAGTGGATGACGCCGAAAACTGCGTGAGGTGGAATAATCTACTCTATGTGGGATTCCCCAAGGGAGTTGAAGGCTCAGATACCGGAGAGTTCTTGAAGGTATGGCTGCAGAAAACCTTTCCATCCATGGGCTTCTCATCATGCTTTGTTATAGAAAGAGCAAACCAATCACTCAGCGCAAAACCCGATAGGTGCTCCACCACGCACTCGCATTGCCAGGTTTTTAAACTTTCCGGACAGAGACTTAATCCTGAAAGAAGCAAGGAAATTCGGAGAACTTAGCCACGCACATGCATGCTAAAATAATGATATTCCCGACTACTCGAGAGAAGTGCAATCACAAAGGCGCACGTTCGACTCTGTGAAGGCCAAACTTATAAGGGTCATGCATACATAAAATCAGTGTGTGGTAATAGTTAGCTTTCATTGCCTAGACTTGGTGAAATCGTGCAGAGAAGACTCCTTGTAAGCAGCCCAATGATTGAGTAAATAATGTTTAAAAGAGATAGCTAAAACACACACACACCCATGCACATGTGCTCTCACTCTCTCTCTCTCTCTCTCTCCACTTCGCTTTCTCCCTCTCTCTCTATCTTTCTCTCCCAATACAATTTTTTGGAACAGGTTAAAACAATATTATTATTATTATTTATAGCATTTGTAGAGCAAAACTGTCACCTTACAAGTATCCTGGCACTGAGGGGTTTCATCTAAACATAGCAGCAGTTAAAGTAAGCACACAAAGACAACACAGTTACTTGTGGAAGAGCCAGGTCTTCAAGGCCTTCCTGAGGAGCAGTAGATCAGTAGACGATCTAAGAGTGACTGGTAACTTGTTCTAGAGCAGGGATGCCTTCACTGTAAATGCTTGTTCACTTTTTCTAGTCTTACGGAATCTGGTTACACAGAGGAGGTTCGCTGATGCTGAATGGAGCCATTTCCCAGGGGTATATATCTTTAGACTCCGTTGCAGGGGCACAGGGCCCATGCCCTGAAGGGCCTTGAAGACAATACAAATAGGCTTAAAGTCTATCCTCTGTTTCAGAGGAAGCCAGTGCAGTTCCTTCATCGTATCAGATGCAGATAATCAACGAGGTCTGTTTAATGCCAGTTTGCCAGCTGAAGCTTGAACTCTATAAAGTCTGTTAATAAGGTAGTCCAGTGCTCCAAGGAGCATTACAATAATCTAGCTTGCTTAGAATTACGCTGCGCACAATTTGAGATTTGGCTTGGGCTGACAGCAGTGGTAAAAGCTTCCTAAACCCATGAAGAAGTGCAAAGCAAGTACCTGCAACTTTGTTTACATGGTTTTTCAAGGATAGTTTTGTATCAAAAGTAAACCCAAGGTTGTGGATCTTGTCAGGAAAATGCAGCTCTAATCTGTTGGGAGAGGCCAAAAGTTAGAGGGGAGTGTCATGGGGACTTTGTTCACAGAACAGTAGAGAAACTCAGTTTTATCCCTGTTAAATTTGAGGGAATTTGTGTTCAGCCAGTTAATAATGTCTGTCAATCCATTCTGGAAGGCATTGATGACATCATGCTGGTTATTATTGTTGGACAAAATCAGCTGAGTGTCGTCAGCGTAGTTAACCACCCTGATATTATGGACTTTGATAAGAGTAATGAGCGGCCTCATGTAAATATTAAAAAGAATAGGGCTGAGTGCCGAATCCTGTGGAACTCCATGTTGGATAGTTTTAAAATCAGTGGTAAGGGGGCAAGGCAACGGCCTGGCACCTATCTGAGAGGTAGGAGCTTATCCACTTCAGTACGGTACCATTAACTCCAACCGAGGCTAATCCAACAAGGTGAGTTTTGTGGTTGACCGTTTCAAAGGCGGCCGGAAGGTTGAGCAGTATAAGAACCGTGGACTGGCCGCTGTCCACCTTCAACCAGAGATCATCCATGGCCAGGAGTAGGGCAGACTCTGTACCATGCCCTGGCCTAAAAGTAAACTGTTCCTGCTATAAGAGACAGTGCTCTTCCTACTGGGACAGCTTCCGACTAACAAAGCACTCAAGTATTTTTGCTGGGAATGGAAGAAGTGATATCGGCCTGTAATTACTGAGGACCAGCGAATCTGCTGTAGATTTTTTCAGCAGGGTGGTGACTATGGCCATCTTCTACATCCGTGGGACAGTATCTGACTCCAGAGATTGATTGCATACCTGCAATGTAGGTGGGATCAAGTCCTCAGATATTGGGTCGAAGATTTCACAACTGTACGAGAGATTATCTGAAGAATTAGGCTTATCATATGTTTAGATGTTGCTTAACGCCATAACTTCGAAAGTAGATGTGACTGATACTATACTTCCATCTAGATGTGTTTCACCCTGACCATACACTTTTGGTTCAGCAGGGCCTCCAATGTCGTCCAGAATCTTTCTGATCTTCTTCTCAAAGACATCAGCAAGATTGTCATAGAGATCTTGCGCGAGTGTTATTTTCTGTTTTTGACATTTGAGGTTGGACAGATCACATAAAATGTCGAAGATCTTCTTTGCACTGTTAGGAACAGCAATGATAGTAGTGGCATAGTAGCCGGCCTTTGCTTTGCATAACTCTCTCTTATATTCATTCAGAGAGTTCTTTAAACATATTTTGCTCTCTTCTAAATAAGACCTACACCACTTCCTTTCAAGTTTTTTACAGGCTTGTTTTAGAGCTTTGAGTAATGTGCTATACCACGGGGAAGAGGGTCAGTGACGCATATTTTAATTAGTGAGGAGTATTTCTGAATCAAGTGTTGCTAAGATACCCTCAAAAGTCTCGGTATCAATCAGCAGATTAATTTTTGTGGAGTGCTTCACTAAGGACCTGGCTTTTAGAAGGCCACATCTCATAGTGGTAGGCGTTTTTGTGTTGGTATAGGGAGGAGGACTGATCCCTGTTTCAATGGAGGTAGGTGTGGAAGAGGAGTTTTCAGACTGCTTACCAATCTGCAGTAGCTGGTCTCTTGAATAGCAGATCCTAGGGCCTGTGCTAGCAGTGTGAGTCCTTTGGGACTCAGAGGTACAACCAACAGCATGGCTGGTGCTATGCCCGGTCGGTGCGTGGACAGACGCAGATGAGTTTGCCTTAGGTACGCCAGTGGTCACGTCTGCTGTGCGCGTCCGCTACGCGGTTGCACCCATGTTTGCTCTAAATAGTCTTCTCCACAGAAAGACTAGACCGGCACCCAAAATGGTGACCGGCGTCTCTTACTCTAAATGGCGAGGTAAGTAAAGTGCATGCAGTACAAGTGATAATGAACAACAGTAAAATGGTTTTTAAAATTGTTTTTAACAGTTTAAATGTCCCCAATACAGTGTGCAAAGTACGCATTAACAGCAAAGTCAAGAGTGAATGCTTCAAGAGTGAACGCTGTGCAGTCACACCAGCGTTCGCTCTAAACATTTTTCCCTGCAAAAAGATTAGACCAGCACTCAAAATGGCGACCAGCTTCTTTCGCTCTTATTGGCAAGGTGAGAAAAGTGCATGCAGTACAAGTGATAATGAACAACAGTAAAATGTTTTTTTAAATAGTTTTTACCAATTTAATATGAAAAATAAAAGATAGCAGCTTCAAGAACAAAAAAAGCTTGTAAAGCCCATTAAATAGCTTCATGGATCTTTTTTTTAGGAGTCTATTGGGCCCTCTTTGACAGCCCTCTACATCCATGGAATGCTGGGATAGATAAAGTGATAGTAGCAACAGTACTGATTTGCAGTGGAAGAAATGATTTTTAGAGGGGGAATGCAATAGACCACATATTAATCTGGAGGAATCACCTACAAATAGCAATTGTGAAGCTAGTGTTTAATAATATATACATGTCTGAAATATATTACCCAGTGGCTGTCGCCACTGGGTAGTTATAGTTAGGACCATGTTTTCATGGGGAAAGCATTTTTTGTTTTGCTTATAACTTTGGTGCCGTTTTAACAATCTTCATGAAACTTTCCACCAAAAATTCATCCATCTCAGCTCCTACCTGGAAAGTTTCAGGGTGATCTGTCAAGCGGGAGCTGAGAAAAAGGGGGGGTCCCAAAATGTTTTTCCCATGCAGTTTTCCATAGGAAAATTGAACAGCGATACCGCAAAAACTCTTGAACAGAATTACATGAAAATGTGGCTGAAAGCTAGATCTTGGTCCAGAAAGCTTGCTTTTTGCGATTTGGTGTAAATCCGTGCATTAATTTTTGAGAATCTAAGGTTCAGAATGTATGTATATATCATGCCATGGAGGATCCGTGGATCCAACAGATCTGAAGATTTGATCTGACTGGCTGCCAACACATCAAAAAAGATGTGGCCGCAGCCATTATAGGACTCAGGACTCAGTCCCTTGCCCTACAAAAAGTTTTAAAAAACATATAGTGTTGCAGGATAGGGATACCCTGTCCATTCCCACATAGTCCCAAAAACGTAATTTTCCCAGGTTCAAAAACATATATATTTTTTAAAAAGGCAGATTCCGGGAGGATGCGCGGATCTTAGGCGCCAATTAAAAAAAAATAAACAGGCTCCTTAAATTGTGAATATTACTCCCCCCCCCATGGCGGCCCAGTGCCCGGGTGCATCAATGCTTTAATTTTTATAAGGGGAGGACTGTGCGCCCCCCTTACCGAACCTTAAGGTCTTGGGACCCCATTCCCCAAGGCCGCTTTTTATTTAATTGGGAGTTTGGCACAAGGCCTCCATCCGTTGAGCCTTTTACGTCTCTGGGACCCCATTCTCTAGGGTCCAGTTTTCAGTTTTGGTGAGGGGTTGTGTGGCCCCCCTCCCCAAGTCTCATTGAGGCCAGGGGACCCCATCCCCCAGGGCCCTAATTCTTTTTTGGATGGGGAGGTGCGTCTCCCCGCTCAAGCCATAGATCGGCCCCGGGAGCTGACTCTGGTGTAGTATCTCAGGGACCGCATCCACGGGACATTGGTGTTGCCTGCCCGGGAGAATGTGGGCAGGTAAAATAAACTTTATTCTTGCCCGCATTCTCTTGCACATGGAACACAACTTTGCTCCCACCTGGGAAGAGCAGAGAAAGAAGCTGCTCCCACCTGGGCATGAGAAAAATAATGGAGCCAGCTTCTACCAGCACCACAATGGACGTGGGGTATTGGGACTTCTCCCGCGGCCCCCAACGTTTTTACCTGCTGTGGGCGCGACAGGTGGGCACTGGGGCAGCTCCCACTGGCACCTTGTAGGGTGGCGGAGGCCTTAGGACTCCCACTGTGACCCGAATGTTGGCACATTTAGTGCCCCGGGTGGGCACCAAGGCACACACTTCTTAGAACAATTGCAGGTTCTCGATGATATCCGGTATGGGTGTTGGCTGGGGAGCTGATTAGGGAGCAGGCTGGGGCCCTGGGGTCCTGGAGGCCTGGTGGCTGTCCCACTGTCCCCAACATTTGGGTATGTTGTGGGTGGCCCAGGTGGGCACCAGGGCACTTACTAAAAAAAAAAAAGGCTAAATAAATAATAAATGAGCGGCAGGAGCCACTCAGTTTTTATTAACTGCTCTGTGTAAGGAGCACTCCATAATGCCCTAAGGCTTTTTGCAATTATATGTTTTATTCCTTGTGGTGCCCATAAAAGGGGCATGGGCACTACCAACCATTTTTCTAAAGATGTGGGGGGGATAAGCCTCCTGGGTCATTGAATCCATGACCCAGGAGAGCCTACCGTATTTTTCTAAAGCACTCCCAGCTGTATCTGTATGCCCTTCAGCTGGATTGCGGGACTCCCTTGTGGTTGGTTCTATGGCTGAACTTTGTGACCTGAAAGATGTTAATCACTTGTATTAAACATTGCAATGTGAGAATTAATAAAATTTGCATTTGATTATAGTCATTGGTGACTTTTTGACAAAGACAATAGGTCTGCTCTATATATGTTGGCGCTCTGTCCCCTTGACAACGCCAATAGGCCCTCTTTTTATATTATGGTGTTCTGACCCTTTGACAATGTCAGTAGGTCTGCCTTACTAAAAATTACCCCCTTTATATTGTTACATTCTGGTTAGTCATGCATGCATGTGAGGAGTTGTGGTTAGAGTTTGGCTGCCCAACCCCATGCTACATAAACCCAAAGGCCGTAGGGCCAATTCCACACCGCGCATGGTTGAAGGCTGTGTGCGGAGGGGGGTGGAGCACCCATGGGAGGTTGGGTGCTGGGCCTGCCCACAAGCCAGGTCCTGCGCCCTATCCCATACCGTGCACATCTGATTGTTGTGTGCAGTGAGGGGTGGGGTGCCCATGGGGGGGTTGAGCACTGGGCCTGGCCAGCTACATGCTGGGCACGTCCAAAAGCCATGCATGGTGGAGGTTAGGCACCCAATCCTGTGTTCGGCGATGGGCATCTTACTTTACGTAAAAATAAATCATAGAAATTAACTGAAAGAAACAAAGATTAAAGTTACATTCTCATTAAGAATTGTAATATTATCTTTAACTTAAAAAAAAACCTTAGAAATTCACTGAAATAAAAGGTTCAAGGACATTATAGTTAGGTGAAAATGGAAGGTCAAACATACCTTTTTATATGAACAAAACCACTGAAATTCACCAGTTATAGTTATGTCAAGTAACTATAACTCGTGCCTTAAAGTAATTATAACTCACACCCTCCACATGCACTGCTAATTAACTCACACATGACATCACTCATGTCCTGTTCAATTACATCTATAATAACATCACTGCAACATCTGAAATGACATCACTGATGACAACATTGTGCATGGCGGGGACGCAAGTTATAGTTACGTTAGGGCACAAGTTATAGTTATTTGAGATAAGTATAACTGGTGAATTCCAGTGGTTTTGTTTGGTCTAGGTCCACTCTCTCCCCACAGCTCCGCTGTGCCGTCTCTTGCCTCCAGACCCCGACGTCCTCCTTGGGAGGTTCGAGGTTGCTGCCTGCTCCTGCGCCTGCTGCCCGCTCCAACTGGGACCAGACTGCCTGCAACCACCGTAACCTTTCTCAGCCGTTTTTTCTTAATTTTTCCCTGTTGTGCCACTGTTATTGTGCCCATCTGTGTCTTGCTCTAATTCCACCACTGTTTTTATTTTCTCGTGCCTGCCTGTTCCTTTTGCCGCTGCTGCTCCTGCGGCCCCTCCCCTCCGGAATTAATTCCCCTCCGGAATACCCCCACTCCCGCCTCCCAGCCTCTCCTCCCTCCCATCTCCCCTACTTAATGGCGGCCGCTGCACGGTCGCGCCACCGGCGCGCCAAAGGCAAGCCCGTCTGCGCCCGCGGCCAGCGCCAGGAACTCTGGACCTCCCACTACCCATCGCTACGACACCACCACCCTCCTCGCACTAAACCCTGGAAGACTTAGAGAATGCCAACAGGCCTCGCCGAACACGACCCACGGCAAGTTCTCCTGCCTCCACTGCCGCCAGACCCTCACTGCCACCCCGGCCTCCAACACTGCCGACGCCAGCACCGGGGACACCCTAAAATGCATCCTCCTCAACGTACGCTCCGTACACAAACACGCCATGGAAATCTGGAACCTACTCGACTCTCTCTCGCCCGACATCGCCTTCTTCACAGAGACCTGGACCAACGCATCCTCTGCCTCCGACATCAGCACGGCCATCCCAGACGGATACAAGATCCAGAGGAAAGACCACCCCAACCACCCAGGAGGGGGCCTCGCCATCGCCCACAAGAGCACCCTCCGCCTCACCACCTCCAGTGAAACCTTCCCCTCCGCCGAACACCTGCACTTCCAGATCCAGACCACCCCCAAAGCCACACTCCGAAGAACCCTCATCTACAGACCCCCGGGACCCCGAACACCCTTCGCCACCACCATCACCGACTTCATCGCACCCCACGCCATCGCCTCAGTAAACTACATACTCATTGGAGACCTGAACTTCCACCTCGACAACCCCAGTGACCCCAACTCCACTATCATTCATGACAACCTCGCCAGCATCGGACTTAAACAACTCGTCAACACACCGACCCACAGAGCAGGACACACCCTCGACCCCATCTTCGCGGCAGGAAACAGCGTCCAATTCAGCCACACAACGCAGCCGCCATGGACCGACCACCACTGCGTACACTTCGCCATCAGCAAACCCAAGGCACCCAAACCAGCCCCACGCCCACCTCGAAGGAACTGGAGCAAGGTTACCGACGAGCAACTTAACTCCACCCTCACCCGAGACAACCACACCTGGGCACCCGACGCAAACAACGCAGCAAGAGAACTCCACACCTGGATCTTCAACTGCGCAGATGAGCTCGCCCGCTACGCAACCCCGACAGACAACGTCCCAGGAAAGCCACCTGCACCGCTCTCCAAGAAGCCAGACGCACCTGCAGACGCCTGGAGAAGAACTGGAGAAAACGAAGACAACCGAAAACCACACCACCTACAAGGACGCCTTGACGGACTACCATAACCAGATTAGAGCCACCAAGAGGAACTTCATCCACAACAAAATCCTGGCCAACTCCACCAACTCCAAGGAACTTTTCAGTGTCATTCAGGAATTCACCAACCCACGCAGCGAAGCCACAGACATCACACCATCCCAAGACCTCTGCGACAAGCTTGGAACCTATTTCCACCTCAAGATCAAAAACCTCTATGACAACTTCATCGACCATCCACCAGGTGCCACAGACGTCCCTCCGCACCCCAGAAACACCAGCCAGCCCACCATCTCCGACTGGACACCGATCACGGCCGAAGACACCGCCTCGACCATGAAAAGCATCCACTCGGGGGGGCCCCCACCGACCCCTGCCCCCCTCACATCTACCACAGAGCTGCGGCTGCCATCGCACCCGATCTACAACGCACCATCAACACCACCTTCAAAACAGGCACCTTCCCAGATGACTGGAAGCGCGCAGAAGTCAGACCCCTGCTCAAGAAGCCCACAGCTGACCCCACCGACCTCAAGAACTATCGGCCCATCTCGCTCCTCCCCTTCGCAGCCAAAGTTGCAGAGAAAACAGTCAACAGGAAACTGACACGATTCATTGAAGAGAACGCCGTCCTCGACCCGCCCCAATCCGGATTCCGAAGCAACCACAGCACAGAGACCGCCCTACTTGCGCCACAGACGACATCTGCACCCTCCTGGACCAAGGCCACTCCTCAGCCCTCATCCTACTCGACCTAACAGCGGCCTTCGACACCGTCTCCCACCGCACACTAGTCGCCAGACTACACGACGCAGGCATACAAGGAACAGCCCTGGACTGGATCCGATCATTCCTCACCGGAAGAAGCCAAAGGATCAGACTCCCACCCTTCCTCTCCGACCCCACGAAAATCACCTGCGGAGTCCCACAGGGTTCATCACTGAGCCCCACCCTCTTCAACATCTACATGGCCCCCCTCACAGCCATCGTCCGACAACACGGCCTCAACATCGTATCCTACGCCGACGATACCCAGCTCATCCTCTCCCTCACCAAAGACCCCACCACTGCCAAACTCAACTTCCAGAAAGGAATGCAAGATGTTGCAGTCTGGATGACCAACAGCTGCCTGAAACTCAATGCCGAGAAGACAGAAGTCCTCGTCCTCTATACCACCCCTTCTGCATGGGACAGCACCTGGTGGCCGACCGCCCTTGGAAGCCCACCTACCCCCTCAGACCACGCCGAGAACCTCGGCATCGTACTCGACTCATCACTCACCATGAACCGACAGGTCAACGCCATCACCTCCAGCTGCTTCAACACCCTCCGCATCCTCCGCAAGACCTTCAAGTGGATCCCCCCTGAGTCAAGGAAGGCAGTCACCCACACACTCATCACCAGCAGACTGGTCTATGGAAACGCACACTACGCCGGCATCAACAAGTCCCTACTCCGCAAATTCCAAACAATACAGGACACCGCCGCCAGACTCGTCCTCGGCATCCCCCGACATGAACACATCAGCCAACACCTACGAAGTCTCCACTGGCTCCCCGTGGAGAAAAGAGTCACTTTCAAAATCCTCACTCACGCCTACAAATGCCTACACAACAACGGACCCAAATACCTCAACGACAGAATCAACTTCCACGTACCCAAAAGAAACCTCCGATCTTCCAACCTCGCACTGGCCGAAACCCCGCGCATCCACAGAGCCAGAGCAGGCGGAAGATCCTTCTCTCACATTGCAGCCAAGACCTGGAACAAGCTACCGGCAGACATCAGACGCGCCCCCTCCCTGAACACCTTCAGGAAGACCCTCAAGACCTGGCTCTTCGGCTAAACAGATCTGTGGCCCCCCCCCCCCCTCAGCGCCTTGAGACCCTCACGGGTGAGTAGCGCGCTTACAATTCCCTGATCGATTGATTGATTGATTGATAAGTGGTATGTTTTAACTGACATTTTCCCCTAATTTTGTTTTTACAGTGAATATACACGCACACATGCACACCTGTACACACCCGTACACACACACACACACACACATATACACATACATATACGTAGTCCCAAAAGAACTTGATGAGTACTCCAGTGGATTGTTTTCAAGATGATGGTTTATTGGATGCTTTGGCTGACCTGCTCGTCGTCAAGGGTAGGGTGATGTTGGGAACAAATTGAGTGGCCAAATCCAGGAAAGTAGACTGTAGGAGCTAAGGCACCATAAATCCTTGGACACTAAAGAATTGGACAATGCCAGTAGATTCACAGTCTAGCAGACAATAACCGGAGATAGACTGCGGCTGAGATGGTCGCAAAAACAACAGCGCAGTCAGACTGGAACTCATTGCCAATTAAAAGAAGCGTATTCCTTGATGTAGTTGGTAAGTTTTATTGATGAGAAACCGCGAGCTGGCTGTCTTGCCAACACAGCAGCCACAGGCAGATTTTGAATTCCACATCACATCTAAACAACAGTGGAACCGGAACAAAGAACATTGAAAGTTCCATAAAGTGAAACCCCATACTTTTCCCCCTTTAATAACCAACAAAACAAGAGAGACCAAAACAACCCCAGCACTGAAGGAGACCATGGATGAAACAAAGCACGGAGACATACAACTTACAAACCACAACTGGTGGATATAACCAGAAAAATAAATCACAAAAACAGCAGAAAAACAACGCACCATTTGCAACTAAGAGTGTAAGTAATTCTTGTGCCAGCAAGTACCCACTTGGTACTTGACTCCTGCCTAGCACGTCTTGCAATATCCGAATCACAATTCTCACCCTTCTTTCCAGTTCTTTTCAAGCCATAGTTGGCCACGCTGTTAGAAACTGACAATAATGTGCTCTTCGTCCAAATCTTACCATCTGACAACACCACTACACTGTTCTTGATCTTTTTCACCTGGATGAGAGAAGAGAAACGTGATGAACCTTTTTTAATGAATGGGTTTCTTAACTCTCAGTCTTACCCACTGTTTGGCATTGATCACCCTTCTCATGGGATTTTTACACATCACATCCCTTCAAACACCTTTTCCCATGTTAACCATACCACTCAAGCTTTCTGCCTCAATGTGCTGGCTTCCCTTCCATTCCTTGTACAACCTTCTTCCTGCAACCCTACTTCTGAGCAAAGTGAAAGGAGCCATAACAGTGCTAGTCTGAGGTGTGTCCTCATTGACCACAATATGTCACCAAGAGTCTTTTTTCCAAATGAATCTATTGACCAGCACCAACTTCAGTAGGTGCTTCATCACCGGATTAACTCTCTCTACTAAGCCATTACTCCTCAGTTGATAAAGAGATGGCCTGATGTGCTTAATTCTGACATTTTGCAAATATTGTATCATCTCACTATGGGCCAGATGTACAACCGTTTTTTGCGGTCTCAAAGGGGCATTTTGCCTGTTTGCGGCCGCAAAAAACGGAAGCACAATGTACTAACCCTATTTTGCGAGTTGCTAATCTATTAGCGACTCGCTATTAGGAAGGAGCGTGCCAAGGGCGTCCCTTCCTAATAGTGAGTGCAAATGCCATGTATGAGTGTTTTGCGACCTACTTCAAGTGAATGGGTGCGCAAATATTTTTTAAGAGCAAGCAGTGGTCCCAGGGAAAAGTTTCATTTTTCTGTTTTAAATGCATCCCGTTTTCCTTTAAGGAAAACGGGCTGCATTTTTAAAAAAAAACTGCTTTATTGACAAAGCTGTCCAAGACATGGTGGTCTGCTGACCCCAGCAGGCCACCATCCATGGGAGTGCTAGCCATTCCCAATGGGGTCGCAAATTGCGACAGCCTCATTAATATTCAAGAGGCATGCAATTTGCGACCCCATTGGGAATCGCAAACAGTGTCTGAGACACTGTTGTACATTGAATTTTGCAACCTCGCAAATTGCGATTCGCAATTTGTCACAATTTGCGAGTCGCAAAATTCAATGGTCGTACATCTGGCCCCAAACGTTGACCGCATTAACTTTTGTCTCTAACCAGCACTTCAGGGTACCCCTCCCTTATGAATATTTCTTTAATAAATTCAGTGACAGTACAGGTGCACACATTATCCACAAACATGTCCTCTGGCCATTTAGACATATAATCAATCATGACCAAGGCATACTTTCGGACCTCACCCATCACACCAAATGGCCCTGATATTTCTAAGGAAACTTTACTCCAAGGTGTTAGTGGGACATCCACTGGCTCTCCTCATGTAATGCAACTGGTGCTATGTAAAGCGCTCTGATAACCGATTCGGGTCAAGTTCGCGCTATATAAAACTCTGTAAAAATAAAAAAATAAACAGTTACCTGAGAGTTATCACTCATGACACAAGGACATCAATAATGCACAAACCTCTCAATAGCCTTATCAACTCTTGGCCACCAAAAATTCATCCTTACTCTACGGTTTACGGTTCATTGCTGTAATCCACAAATGCCCTTCATGAGCAAGATTCCAGACAAAAATCGTTGTAAAATTATGCGTGGTAAAGGAATATTCGTGGTAAAGGTTATGCGTGGGAAAGGCATTCCGTTGTAACGCATGCGTGGAAAAGGCATGCGTTACAACGGAATGCGTTGTAACATCATACAACCAAATGAGATATGAGAGAAAACAAAGAAACAATGTGCACCACCACCTCCACTCATCACTTCTGCTGGGCGCTGATGCTTGCAGATGAAGTTGGTATCTAAGGGCAATAGGAGATATTTTGGTAACCTGTCATGTAAGTCCTGCATCTCACCGCAATAGTGAAAGCATATACTTGAGCGGTATCTCTGTGTAACCAACTCTCCCCATTTGGATATGAAGCTTCCTATTGCTGAAGCTTAAGAAACTTTAGTATACAAGAGTGGAGTATCTTAGGCATATGTTCATCAGCAGTTCTCCCTTATTAATAAGATAACTTCCCACAGCTTTGTAACTGCCACATCCCTGTTAGAAGGCACATGGAGGATGTAATGCTGGTGCCAGACCACCACTCTTCCCCAAGTTAGAATAGTAAGTGGAGGACTAGGAATCTTCAACCTGCTATTAATAAGAGGGGAAAATGGGGATTCAGAATGAACGAAAAAAACACCTGGAGGGGATTTCACGTCTCTCTGGACATTTAGACGTCTCAGGCTGGCACATTTTCTCCGTGAGGTCTTTAAATGAACATCCAAACCACTGGGACTGCAAGTCCGACCGACTAAGACGACAAAGGCAGATGACAAGTAATACTCGTAGTGCCAGAAAACCTATATGGAACGATACACAACCCTGTTGCTCTGACCTGCTGCTCCATAAGGGAAAGCTGATAACGAACCCAGGAAGTACCCAGTTACATTGCCGCGTTTGGTAGCACCAGGCGATGATAGGACGCAAATTCAGATTCAAGAAGCGCCCTTCGATGAATCTTTAGTTTCGAGTGAGGCTGACATCAAAACTCAATCCACTTCAATACCGTGAAGCACAACAGGCTCTACAAGGAAGACAGAGAGTAACTTAATTTCAAAACGTAAAAGTTTATTAAAGGATTAGCAAGGTGATCAATAATCAATACATAAAAGCAATAGTCAATGTGTAGTACATTGCAATTCGAAGTCGCTAAAAGTAAAGATAAACTATTTCTAAAGGTGCCTGAAAGGGAAAAGTGATCAATATCAGTTCTACCTTAAAGGGAACATCCTAAAAAGGAGCTTCTTCAATAAGTGGAATGACATCTGCTCTAAGACCATCTGCTGCTAAGTATGGAAAGAAAACCTGAATCCAAAGGCAAATAGAAAGGCATCTGAATCTGTGTATACATTGCATTAGTTTAAATTACATATTTCTATTTTTCGCTACACCTACACATGATTCTCAGAACAAGAACCAATCAGGTTAAGGCACACACAGATAACACAACTTCATTTTTCTCCAACTAATACACAATGAACTCTCTCTAAATGTCCTTAGGACTAGCAGTTATCTGCAACCTAATGAGATATATTTGGTTTAGACAGTTCCCTGCAGGTGCTCGTTGGTGAATCTCACAAAGATTGCATATTGAAAACCTTTTCACATGGGATCAGGAAACAAACACTACATCCCTTAAGATTGCTGAATCGATTTTCTCCTGAAAGAAAGATACAGGGAACAGAATGGCAACCAGACGTTAACCACTTCAAAATGCAGCCTACATTTCTATGCCAAGCTAAACGCAAGCAAATACACTCAGTACATTTGTATGTTACGTGTTAATGTCGATATTGAAGCAAATCATTTAATTATGAAAACATCTTCATCAGAGACACTGAGAAGTGATGGTCAATATCACACAGCAGATGAAAGTCAATGGGGGTAGCTCTTCAGAGGCATACGAAGGAAGAACAGAGTGAGACACAAAGGAAAAAGGTAGAACAAACAGAGATGCAGGGAAATGTCATAAACGGTGATCGAACTTTAGAAAAAAGCTTAAAACTTTCTTGTTCAACTAGCCTGTTTTTAGTCCCTCTACGCTTTGTTCCCTTTGACTCTTGGGCTCGCGCCGGGACACTCTATTGAGTAGCTGTGCGCGCTACAAAACCCTAACATAACATAACATAAGTGAGCGGAAAGTATAGAACTACGTAGTTGCATGGCAACTTGCTACCGCCACTCAACTGCTTTAATTAGCTGGAATGTGATTCCAGTGCAGTCCTAGTGGCTGTCCTTCTCAGCCTAACCTGGAAAACCCGGCTCCTGTGCTTCGGTGCCACCCACTCTCTGCTGGAGATAAGTTTAGTTTCTGCTTGACCCTTTGGCCACTTGGAAAAGTTATTAACAGGCATTACTATTCTGTGGTTCCTAGTACTGAAAGCTCATATATCACTTGCTTAGAACTCCTAGTGCCATAGGTATAATCATTTATACATATCATGTGCAGTATTTAGACCTGAGAATTCTTCCTGTTCTGTCACAGGAACACCCCTAAGTTTAAATGCAACAGTTCCTAAAGTCTTTAGCAATGCTCGCATCCAAATGTTCAAAAAAGTTCAAAGTACATTTTCTCAACACAACTTGATTTTCATAATACATCCCATATTATTGGGTAGGAGTATGTGCTTTATTACAGATCGTAAACTTGAAAACAGGCACTGTAGACCCGTGGTTCTTAACTTGGGATCCGGGGATCCCTGGCGGTCCGTGATACCTACTCAGGGGGTACGCGAGTGCTTAGAAAATAAAATAATATTAACAAATAAATAAAGTGTACATAAATAAAGAAGCACAATGTAAAATTGAAACTTTTAAATTGTTTAGCAGATGGGAAGAAATTTGAAACTTCACATTGAAAATTAGGCTAAAAATTAAGTTGGTATCTTCAAACTGATTTGTGGTAGCAGTGAAAGTGCATCAACAGAATATAATGTGGCAATGGGTGGCCTTGGGTAAATTTAGAAGAGCTCCAACCTTCCCATGAAAATTAAATTTTTGATTTTTTTCATATTTGTGAAATAAGTAAAATATTTCATAATTTGTGCATTTGTTTGATGAATGCTTGTTTCTGTAATTTTGTGTTTAGTTTTGTGGTTCAGATAATTGAAATTGCTTAGGCTGGGGTCCTCAGATTCCTATAATGACTCAGTGAAAGGTTCCCAGATTCCAATAATGATTAAGTGGGGGTCCACAGAAGTCAATACGTTAAGACGTACTGCTGTAGACTATAAAATGAGCCACCTTGTAATGGTCCATATTTACAAAGTTTATCTCGTAGTGGAATATGACATCATCGATTGAGTACAAATCACATATGTAACCGTCATGCAAAGTAACTCATTTAAACAGTTGCATTTAAACTAAATTTGAATTAATCTGGTACATTCTCCCAACACTGTAGCATATCATTTTAAATATAAGTATAATAATTAATCTTTTAGGAACTATCAGTGTTCTAAATGTTTTTTATATAAAGAAAATTTAAACATTTTTTAACATCATTTTTTGAGAATTTAAATATAATCAGATCCCTATGCATTCCGCATACATAAATTGACAGTATATCTCTAGGGTCACATGCGCAGATTATCTACCAGGATGGGTATATCATAAGTATTTTTCAACCTAGCAATATAATAAAAGAAGACACCGCTAACTTATAAATAACTAAATGTAAATGATGGGCTTGATCCTATAACCAACCATTGTTCTACCCGTTATTAGCATTACGTTAGAGTTCAGGGTTTACGTCTTATAGTCTTCCTTCTTGTATTATTTACATACCAAAACTATTAACATATCACTGTTGCAATTTCTATATAGTACTTTTACTCTATATGGGACCACAAAAAGTATTAGTTAGGAGAGAGAGTTTATAGTTTATCACTCCTAACATACACCACAGGTTCTACTTGACTTTACATTATTGCCTGTAAAGGGTAGAATCAAACCCAAAATCTGACAAATCTGTAACCCATGAGTGTAACCATTGTGCTACCGTTTATAGGCAGAACTATTGAGCTCTTAAATTCCAAAATTCTTTTAGTACTGTTACCCTGTATGACGCTCAACTGAAATGCTTCAGTGCCACAAACTGTTTCAGTTTAAAGTAAAGGATTTATAGTCATCCTTCCAAGCTTTTCATCTCAGTGCAGCACTCCTAATACCTAGTTGGTGGAGGGTAGTTTGAGGTGGTTATATACATTAGAACAGCAAAGTACATAGTTCACATTCAGTATTTAAGGTTCCTTTTACTCCTTGTAATGCCTGTATCCTCAAGCTCTCTTTCACTCTAAGGCTTTGGCTTTTTTCTGTATGTCCTCCCCTTTTTTGGGGTTGACATGTAGACAGCTCAATAGTTTAGGATCTATTCATTGTTCCGAGTGATACTCACTGAAGAAGTGTGTTTCTGACTGATATCTCTTGGCCTGATCTTTGTGACACGTAAGTGCTCCTGCAATCTCTCTTTTAACATGCAGATTGAAAATACAATATATTGTGTTCGACAAATACATTCAACCTGTTGGTCTGCAGTTAATGAAATCCGCAATCTCAAACCTCCTCTATGCTGCAATAGTACGTACTTGGCTGAGAGGTGTTTAATTTCTAGGCAGGAGTCTTGCCATGTGATTGAATCCAGTGGTCCATTCACACAGTGCATGTGTCAGTGTTCAGAAGCCTTTATCTGGACCAGTGGCGTAACAAAGACCGCCACAGCCTCTGCAGTGGGGGGGGGGGGCGACCTCCAGGGGGCCCCCTCAGCACTGTACCCTGGCCTGAGAGCTCCTGTGTAAGTCAGGAAGGGGGCCCCTCCATGTACTTTGCAGGGGGGCCCCCTCATGTTTCGTTTCACCACTGATCCGGACTGTCTTTGAACAACTTTTCCCTCTCAGAAATGCAAATGTGGTGGGGCGCCATGATTTTGCCCTTGTCCAAAGCATTCTGGGTACTCACAATTTAGCATGAACAGCTCATGGACATCATCAGCAGCAGGGAGGAAGCTGCCAGGGTGAGTGAATTGGGTCTTACATACAATAGACTCATCCTGGGAGATAATCGGTACATCTGGCTCTAGAAATATGCTATCAACGTATGTATGCAAACTACATAGAGATACATTTTTCTTTATATAAAAAACTTTTAGAAAACTGATAGTTCCTAAAAGATGAATTCTTATACTAATATTGAAATTATATGCTGTAGTGGTGGGAGAATTAACCATATTGATCCTGATTTGAATTAAATGCACCTGTTTAAATGATTTACTTAACATAATGGTTACGGATTTGATTGTTAGTCAATCGATGATGTCAGATTCCACTAGGAGATAAGCTTAATAAACGTATTTTTCAACCTAATAATTTAAAAAACGAAAATACCGCTACCTTCTAAATAACTAGGTGTCAACAATGGACTTGATCCCATAACCAGCCATTGCTCTACCCTTTCTTAGCATAACGTTAGAGTTTGGGGTTTACCTCTTCCAGTTTTCCTTCTTGTATTATGTACCTACCAAAACTATTGTCAAATCACTACTACAATTTATTTATGAGTACTTTTACTCTATATGGGACCACAAAAAGTATTAATTAGGAGAGCAAGTTTTATCTTCATCACTTTTACCAATTGGATGAAAAGGGGTTCACTCAAACAGGCAAATGGCTTAGGTCACACGACCCATCCCCTTCCTGTATATGGAGCATAGTATTTTGTATGTTGTGTTACCATGACAAATGGCGACAGTAACTTGGCAAGCTAGACCTAACAATTCAGTAATATGTGAAATAGAATAGATGTTTCCAAGAGTCTGATACTGCTTAGCATACATGAAGATACTGTGCAATAAGAAACAGAAGAGGATCAGCAGTTATCTGACTGAATATAAGACTAATTATATGAGTAATAGGAGGAGATGGATTGTTGCAAAGCTGGCTTTGGACCGATATGTGCTATAAATATATTTATATATTGATGTATGGGCACGACAAGGAATAACTGAATATTATAAGAGCTGCTAGCAGACTCTAGGTTGATGGGATCACCTTTTATAATTTATGGTGACTTCAATCATTTGTCGTTAGACCCCGCAGTTGATAGTACTAATTGTAGATATACAGTGGTGTAGCTAGACATTTTGTTGCCTGTGGCGGTCCTTGCGACGGCCGCTCCACGGCAGGCGTATGTAAGAGCGGGGGAGGGGGAGGTGCTGGTAATTCCTACGCAGTCGCCCCGTGACGGACGTAGGTAAAACTCGTGCCCCCCCCCCTCATTTGCTACGCCACTATAGATATAAGGCCTGAATGTGTAGTGTGGACAAGGCAATCCAGGCAGTGATGGAAATCGTGGTTTGAATGGGCAGCTGTTGCATGATGCATGATGAGCATTGTTTTTACACTCTCTATTCAATGCCTCATGATCAGACTTGTAGTATTTACTTCTTGATCCTGGCAGAGTTGACCCAGGATTCATGTATGAACTTAGCCTAATTTCAGTGTCTGGTCATGGACCAGTGGTTTGACAATCACTCTTGATAACTTACTCCCATCTCTCCTATGTGGTCTTTTGCATGATCATTGCAGTTTATGTAAAAAATATGCAGTCTGCATGTTCCACTTTTATGGGTGACATGTTAAAAGCATTTATAGATAAGGCTGTACCACTGGATATGGTGCAGACCTTAGTAAAATTAGTAATGTTATGGATGTTAGCCCAACAAAAAACGCCAAATGTTGAAGATGTGCCAAAGAAAAAAAGATAGAGATTGGAGATCCCAGCCAGGGGCAGCTCGTGCTTCAAATGGAATTCACTCGCTAACAAATTATTGTGAATCAACATATATATACCCATATAGGGCTCTTACTTCTTATCTTCAGAATTTGGAAATGGGAAGACACTAGCAATATTTGATCTTTCAAAATACTATCCATGACACCCAAAAACTATGAAGGGCACCTTGGGACAATTCAGTTGTCGTCCTAATCAAATCCAGTATCTCACTGAATGCTAGTCAGTATTTCACTGAACTTATCTGAGTCCACCATCTGACATAATGTCAGTTGGTGGACTCAGATAAGCTCATCCATTGCAATGATGGATGTGCATTGCTGTTACTGACACAAGGTCAGATGGTGAGGCCACTGCACCAACTACAAAGTTCTTCGCCTGATTGCAAAGCCCCAGACATTCATGGTTTGGAAAGTGAGTTGTACAAAGTACTGTCAATGGTTCTGGCTCTTTGTTCGATGTTTTAAGGCAAGGCATCGTGGGGGGAGGCTCCAGATTCGTGTGAAAAGCAAAGCTAATATAGACTTTTACCGGCCATTAAAGGCCCTCCCCAGCATTAAAAGCCCAAGCCGGAGGTGAGGGCCTTTAACAAGGGAGCGGGCCTTAAATGGCCGTTATAGCCCGCTACGGAGGGCTCCAAGGCTATTAGAACATTCCACCCCTAGAGGGCAGATTGTTCTAATTTGTAAAACAAAGGCCTCACAGAACCCGAGGGGCTTGAAATCCCCTCGGGCTCCTGCAAGGCCTTTGTTCACAGCTGTTGCTGTGAACAAACATTGGAATGTTGATGCTCTGGGCTTCTACCAGCCACTAGAAGCCCGGAGCACTCCATTGTCTTCAATGGAGCGCACAACATTCCAATGTTCTAATCACTGTTATCACCCTCTTCTAAATGGAGATACCAAGGTTTGCAAACTTTTTAGTGATACATTTAGCTAAGTATATTCCTGAGTCGATAGCTCCACGGCAGCAATAATTTGACCCTGGGAGAAAAAGCAAGGCTAGGATGTGCATGTTTCTGTTAGAACTGCACACAAGGGCACAACTATCAAGAGGAAGTAGTCATTAGTAGTCATAGATAAATCAGGTGCTGGTTATGTAAATACTAAAAGGGATCCCATTTACCCAATTGAGATCTACAAGTAACAGTGGATTCTAGTTCAAGTAGCTCAGTCATTTTGGACACAATGTTTCATGAGAGAGGGCCTGGGGTTGTGTTGAAAACAGACTATGACCACCCATTGGTATGAACAGGATTGCTGGGATAGTTCAATGATTGCATTACATTTGAAGGTAGGATGATCAACAGGAAGATTTATGCTGCAAAAAATGGTTACAGTATATTGGGGAGACAAGAGCATGGTATACACCAATTATGTTACTGGAAGAATACAGTAAAACATTAAAGAGAGCGGTAATTCTTATTAAGAGGAGTTTAATGGAATCTTGGAACGATGCTGTAAATATTCATCTAAATATACCCCATTGAACAAATACGGACAAGGTCTTTGTATACCACATTTATTTGTACTTCCGAATAAAGAAGCTAGGCTAATTAGTGGTGCAGTGTTTCAGTACATGCAAGTTGCAGTTCCAATAATTCACAAGGCCTAAAAGACTTGTTAGAATCGGCTGGGTGCGACGAGGAAAGGGGAAAGAAGACAACAAAGAATATTTTTCTGGGCCAGTTAAAATAAGTTCGTGTGAGCATTAGCTTAAACTGCTACTTGACAGCTTTTTTTATTGTTTTGCTGTGCACCAGGGTCTAAGTCCCCAGATACCACTTTAGGGGTCAGTGAAGCACCACCGAAGAAGGAATAAGAACAGAGGTATCTGTCAAGGGCGGCCCCGGTTCATGCTATGGCTGCCATCAGTCCATGACCATTCCTCACCTCATCCTGCAAGCGACTGCCCACGCATAGAATGGAGGTGGCCCCTTTCCCAGAGCATCTTGGTATTATTAAACTGCTATATAAACATAAACTATCGGGTCAGTAACGAGTGGCTGGAATAGGTGGTGGCTGTGCAGTACAGGACTATGCTGGTAGATGGACGTGCTTAGAAGACAAGAAGTGATCACCAGGCAGTAATGATGCTGAGGTAATGTTAAAAGCTGGGGAGAGGATGTGGTCTCACGGAGCTGGGAAACCAACGTTCAAGCCTCGGGGTCGACTCCACATCCTTGTGATTTTGGGCAAATCACTTAATCTCCCCGTGCCTATCAAAACAAGCATTTTCAATGCAATAGGTCTCGCATTTACGCAAGTTTGAGCTATTGGCATTGTAAATGATAATGCCTTTTATTTATGTTTTGGTTTTTAAAATATAAATAAAATGCATTGTCATTTACAATGCCAATAGCTTAAACTCGCGTAAATGCGAGACCTACTGCATTGCAAATGCTTGTTTTTCTCGAGAAGAGCGCTGAGCTGTGCAGACTATGGTGTCCAGGACTGCCAAGGAGGTTTCTTGCACATCTGTTTTTTTTTTTAATGACTAATAATGTTTCAGCCTGATTGTACGCACTTTTTATTAAATATCTGAATGAATGTGAAACATGTAAATGACTGGACGATCCGGAAATGAACTGCTAAAACAGTTAGTGTTCTTAACATTGACATCCAGATGTGTTCCCGAACAAATTCTATTTTCCAATACATCAAAGATACAGCTTTGTACATATCTGACACTCGTATAAAATAAAAACCACTCAAATTGCCCCTCCAACCTGTTTCATAACCCACCCCCAGTTCCATCCAACTAGCAATATCAATTAAACTATGATATTGTTGTATTGCAAATGTTATGTAACAAGTCCAAATTACTTGAGTCACGTGTACGCAGTATAGTTAGGAGCTTATCCTGCACCAGTGTCTGCTATTATTTGCAAGTATTTCATATGTTTTGTTCGCCCTCTAGGACGGTTTATCGTCAGACTTGGAGCTTATGGCTCTGAGAATTGGCTGCCAGTCTAACTACTACCATGGGGAGAGGATGTAGCCTAACGGTTAGGTCGGTGGGCTACAAATCGGGGGAACTGGGTTCGAGTCTCGGTAACAACGCTCAACAATCCTATGATACTGGGCAAATCACTTAATCTCCCCGTGCCCAACAAAAATGAATGTGTCCTCATGTAAAGGGCTCTAATACTTGATTTCGGGTCAAGTTTGCGTTATATAAAACTTCGAGAAAAAATGCCTTCTATCAGGCTTGAGTATAACTCTAATTCCACTTTGGAAAGTTAAATATATGCATTCATAAATGCTTTTTTCATGCGTTGTATGCACAAATGCTCTTTATCGCCAGTAAACCTATGGGAGAGGAGATAAAGAACTGAATGTGAAAGAATGAATGTACTTATCAGATGTTCAATAGTGCCTCAGGCATTCGAATGGAATCACTTCATGGAAGGCGGAATGATACAACAAATAGCCAATAGCATAAGGTGAGAGTGTGAAACTGCTCTGATTGTAGGCAAAGCCCATTCTATGTATATTTAAAAAGCTCGGTAACAATATGTTATACACTGTGCTGTCAGCACAGACCTAAAAAGAAAAAAAATAACAGTAAGAGTTCTGAGGATTGCCACTGGATGACAGTAGACACACGACTGTGGATCCACGGAAAGTATATCATGGAGGCAAGTATACGTTTTAGTGGCAGAGAAGCCTTAAATGTGTTTCACCATTTGCTTCCTCTGCTCGAGTTGCGCCAGCGCTCTGAAGCCCGGGCGGTGAGTCCACGCTATGTAAAACAATAAACGTCTGCTTTCAGTCCATAAATATTTACGTTCCTAAGGATTTCTCAAAGTTAATCGTTCTGAGTCGACTGTGTACCAAAATGGGGACAGCACAGGCTGCACAGATCAGAAAGTCAGAGGCTTCAATAACAGGACAGACTCAGACATGCAAGGCTCGCCGAGGTAAAAAACAAGCCAAAAAGACGCGCGGCCTCGAGACGCGTTCTGTGGTGGGGGAGGGGGAGGAGCAAGTGAGAGGAAAGCCAGATGGCGCCTGGAGCATGCGATAAAAGCGCGTTACTGTGCGCGTTCTCGCATGCTCTAGGCCAGCCAAAAGTTGTGGTCGCATTTCTGCAAACCCACTACAAAATGTCTCGCCCAGAGCCAGCGCTGAAGCGCTGGCTTTCAGGGCGAGACCTAAAAAAGAATGTGTCCTTGTGTAACGTAAGTGGTGCTCATGTGAAGCGCTCCAATACCTTCAGGTCGAGTTCGCGCTATATAAATCTGCAAAAAAAAAAAAAAGCTGTGGTGATCACAGATACTGCCACATCAGAACAAAGGAATATGCCATTACCTCAAATTTTCAGGCGATTACTTAAAGTCTACAGGCAATAACTTCCAATTTCACTTTCCTTGACATAACATTTTCACTTAATGAACAGCAAAGCCTTAGAACTTTATTGCTCTATCAAATAAACACTTTTGCATTCAAAGTCTCATTAAATTTAACCTCGTGCATAAGTTAAACTCTATTAAAGAAGCAGTTCCTTGTCTGCAGGGTTCCCATTGGTCCTGTGGAGTGAGTCTATTTTCCCTTTGCTTACAAAGGGGTTACCCCAAATTATCTTTTTGAAATATCATGCTTTTAGTTTTTCTTGTGCTCCTCTTCACATGTGAGAGTGTTTCCATCGGTATCACACAACGTAACAACTCGGGATGATTCCCAGAGCCCATATCAACGTAAGATTTATTTTCAGACACTTGTTTCTGGATCCTAAAGTTCTTCCATCTATATTAAATTCATTCACGTGGCATAAATTGTTTTGGTACCAAAAGTTATTTTATTTTTGTGTGCATATTTTTTTAAAATATTTGTTTCAGGTATTATGGCATCATGTATAGCTGGGTGGAGAAGACCTGAATCCCGCCACCACTCAGCCAGCCTCCCACCGCAGCCAAAGATGTTTTTTTTCTCACCAAGTGTAAGGGTGGCTTGCCTCTGGTGGGAGATATTAGAAAAGAGGTATCCTTTAATGCACATTGCAATGCACTCTCTAGGAACAGTCCAAAATCTAGTCTTGTGAATTCCTCAGGTGCCATTTCCCGCTATCAGACGCCAAGCCAGTCTTAGTCCGCCTCGCCTTCACCTAACTCCATTTTGAATTCTGAAATCTCTGATCTCAGTACCTCAGCCTCAATAAACCACTCTAACAATATTTTCCAATTGCTCTTCAACTTTTCCTCAAATGCAGACCCCAAGACGATGAAAGAAACCCTCCTCAGTCTCATAAACGCAAGCAACATCAGACTACACACCTTAGTCCTATCTTAGTCCGAAGCATACCAAAGGCAATGCTTGTGACCTTATCTTCCCCTCTATGCTCCGTCTTAGCTGTCAACTAAAATACGCATTTGACAGACCACTCCAACTTCCCCATCGACCTTGCTGACTTCAGACCAGCACATTGTGGCCAGCCACAGCCATTCACTGCAGCAAAACCTAATCTCAAAAAATATTTATTTGAAAATCTTCACAGATGTCAAGTCCCAACTTGATACTTTGAACCACATGCTCTGAGATAAAATAAATACACATGCACACATGAAGACTCCTTTTTGCAAAAACCCAAGATGTACTCACTACACAGATACACAGTCACACAAGAGATGATAGAAAATAAACATCTGAGGGCAAGAGAAAAAGCTACAAATGTCACAGCTCCAGTAGGAGTGAAATGCCCTAAAATCATTCTACTGTAAAACGTATCACGGAATCCAAGGTACTAGACTAATGCCATGAAGGCAGCTACAAATAGAAGCTGAACATTTTTCAAGGCCAGATCCTTCAATTCAACATTTCACAGATAAAGACAATATGATCGACTCTTTGGCATTGAGAAAATAAATAAGATCAAGAAGCCTGTGAAGGAGAATGAGACATCAACAGCAAGCTTGCCTGTCCTGTAACATATCCAACTGAATACACTTGGCCCCACACCACTGATGACCTAAACACTTTCCTTAATCACTCCCATAATCTCAGCTAAACGTCGGCAATGCCTACCTCACACTAGGCATCTTTCCTTACACCCTCAAAATGCAACAGCTCTTTCTTCTTGTGAAGAAAGACAATTTTTAACCTGATAACCTTTCCAGCTGCTACCTAAAACCTGCAACCCCTTCATTTGCAAGATCATCATGAAGGCAGATTAAAGCTAGCTGCACAATCAAAGTAAGATCAACACCCTCTTTCAGGACTGTCCGAGAGAATTTAGACCACATCTCAGCACAGAGAGAACCTCCATCAGGGTGGTGCATTACGCCCTTCTTATCAACGACAGTGGCAATGTACTACTCATTCTCCTGGACCTTTCTGCTTCATCCACCTATTCCTGCTAACACTGTGACTTTGCATATGGGCTCTTATGTCACCATATATTTGTGTTTGGGTTATTTGTATTGGGCGAACCAAGCCAAAACCTAGCAGTGTGCTGTACATAATCAAAGGCAAGAGTACAGTCAATTACTGATTGGAGAAGTAGCTGGTTTCTGGAAGCACTGTGAGGTAGTGTTTTTTAAAGAAACACTTCTTCAACTCTTTCCGAAATTGAGATATGTTCAATATCCTAGGTGCATAAACTGAAGAGGCCTGTTGCCTTGTTTTTCCTTTTTACACTCCCTTGTCTCCAGTCTGTTGGTGTCCTGGCTGTGTGTGCCAGCAGCCACCATGGAGCTTGTCAGTCAGCGGGATGCTTGTTATGAAGGCTTTGCAAATAATTCCTCTGGTTTTGAAGATAGCGTAGGCCAGCAACGGGAGCCAATGCAATTTTATCTGGAAGAGGATGATGTGGTCATATTCTGCAGACTTGGAATGAGACATGCTGCAGCGTATAGGATGCCCTTAAGTGGAGGCAGCATCGAGAACAAGGGGCCCTGGAGCAGGGTGTTTCTTCGATCTAGGTGTACGATTACAAGGGCTTGACCAGTAGTTCTGAGGCCGCTTCTCAGACGAACGGTTTCCCTTTCTTCAGTAGAGAGAGCTGGTACTAGGTTGCCTTTGTTTTCTTGGAAATGCATTCCTTAAAGATGATGGTAATGCCCAGGATGATTCAAAGTGACTTGGCAAGGTTCTTATCATTGAGCCAGGTCTGAACCATATATTGCTTAATGTTTTTGGCAAATAACAGAATTCTGTAATGGTTTGGTTGAGCTTCAGATCGGTGCTGGACATCCAGGTCTGGATGAAGTACAGGCAGTGTTTGAGGCATGGAATGTGTGATGTGAAGGAGACTTTCAAGTAGAGTTGTGTATCATTGGAATATTGCTGAATTGTGATGCTGTTATCCCTGAGTAAAGGGTTTGTTTATAGGTTGAAGATGACAGGTGATAGGATGGAACCATAGGGCACTCTGCAGGTGATAAGGATTTTCTCTGACCTGGAGGTGCCCATGTGAACAAACTGGTTTTGGTTGGAAAGGCAGGAGAGCCAATAAAGGATATTGGCAGTCAATCCCATTCAAGACTTGGGTTTGTTGATTAGGGTGGGATGGTCGATAGTGTCAAGGTGATTGAAAGATCCTGCAATATGAAGAGGCAAGGGTTGGCCAGGAGGGCGTCCGCCATTGTAGCTATCACCATTTTGCAGTGTGATTTGAAGCCAGAATGGAAGTTGTGCAGGAGATGGATGATGTTGATGGGAACTTGGAATTGAGCATAGAATCCTTTTCCGAGGATCTTGCCAATGAAGGGTAGGTGAGTGATGGGCTGCTAGTTGGTGTGGTCGTTAGGGTCTAGTGGAGTGATACTCAAAGTACGGCCCGGGGGCCCCTTGCGGCCCTCTTAACCTTTACATGCGGCCCCACTGGTGAACAGCAGCACCAGCTGCTGTTTAGTTGCTGAGCACTAACATTTAGTAAAAAATGATAATTAAACGGGCAAGCATTTATTAACCTGCAAATAAATGCTTGCCCATTAATTTACATTTATGTAGACCTCCTCACACACTCCCTGACCCCCCCAGCCCCCTACCGCCACCCTGCTGGCATCAGTGCGGCCCTCGGTCACACCACAGATCGTACTTACCCCTGGGCAAATGTTTGTGAGTACCCATGGTCTAGTGTATGTTTCTTTAGAAGTGGGAAGATCTGGCCTCTCTTGAGAGCTTCAGGGAAGATGCCTTGAGTGTGTGAGGTATTGACAGTGATGGGTAGGGATGAGAAAGCTTCTTTAGAGAGAGCTTTGATGAAGCACGAGGGTAAGACATACTTTGTTTAGTAGGGGGTTTTGAAGGAGTTGAGTATATCCACGATATCTGCAAGAGAGTGAGTTTTGAAAGATTATAATTGTGGGATGCTATGAAAAGGGGTGAATTTAAAAAGAGAAGTAGACTTGGGCTCAGATTAACTAAGATATTGAGTCAGGGTTGTGCCACTTTTTTGACGGAGCCCTGATGCAAAATTAATTTTGGTATTTACTAAGACATGGAAAATCCAACTTGCAAGGCTTTGTGTGGGTTTCAAAACAAAAAAAAAGTAAAGCAATGCAGCATGTAGTGCAGCCTTGTTTTACCTTGCCTCAGGGAGTCATTACATGGGTGGAGCATGGGAGTTTCTGTGCATCTGCCCATGTATTCTGACACAAACCCATATTTACCAAAGTCAGTAAACATGGGTTTGCACCAGAATGGTGCGCCTACCTGAGGCTGGCGTAACAAGAAGAAATATCTTGGTTAGTTTGTCTTTTCATGTGTACTGCGTTCTGCAGCACACATACAAAGAGGAATACACCTATAAGAATAGTTTTTGTGGAAGTAGTTGTCCGTTCCTGCACAAAAAACTATTATGACCACAATTCAGGCACCCCCTAGTAAATATGGCGCATTTCTGCTCTGCCCCGTTGACACAACACAGTGCAGCAAATTCCCTTGCTATATTGCAGCAACATTTAGTAAATCTGGGCGTTGGTGTTGCTTATATGCTGTAAAATATTCCATATTTCTTCACTGAGGAAAATGTCACATTTGCATTTTTTGGTTATGTACCCCCTTTACATTTCATATTTTTATGTACATTTTCATTCACATGTGCTGCATTTACTATTACATGTACAGCATATCATAGTTAGATAGCGTATCAATTATTCCTACATATGCATCCATCAGTAGCGGTCCGTGGTAGGAGTGCTGGTTGGGCGGTGACGTGGGGTGGGGAGGGGCAGGGTGGGGGTAGTAAACCACGGATTACGGCCGAATACAGGTAAGTAAACATTTAAATAAATAAAACGAATTTTGTTGCGCGCACTGCATCGCATTTGGCGATGCAGCCCTCACAACGAAATTCGTTTTATTTATTTAAATGTTTACTTACCTGTATTCGGCCGTAATCCGTGGTTTACTACCCCCACCCTGACCCTCCCCACCCCACGTCACCGCCCGGCCGGCACTCCTACCACGGAGCGCTACTGGCATCCATGTGATTTATTATGTGTGATAGAATTTAGTTAAGGTACAACAGAATTAATATGATAATTCTTGCAGTTGACATCATTTATCAGGAGGCCTTCACTTTTCAAAAGGATCAGAAAAGTGTACTGAAGCCTGGTATTACCAAATATTAGCAGAAAGGAATCTTCTGCTTTCTGGAAGACTGGAAGATCGTGCGAGCTGAGTTCATCACAATCAGCTTGGCCTTATCAGTTTGGGGAATACCAAAACTAAGACAGAGAGACAGAGATCGACCTTCTCGAAGAGTGGAACAGACTTGTTGTTCAGAACAGAACAGGCTTGCTGAACAGGCTAGAAGCCTCTTTAAAAACTCAGATGGGCACTTTTGGTGCTATAATAGATTAACTAGAAGGGATCATTGAATGATGGAACACTAGTTACATCATTCAATTAAATGAATTCCTGACCAAGACACCATCGCAATGTTGCAGTTCTTTTTAATATGTTGCTTATTGATTGCTTTTATTGCAACTATTGTGTTTTTAGTTACTTCTGTACATATTGTTGCAAAGTCATGCTGTGTTCCCTGTGCACCCCCATTTTTTGCTAACTGGCACTGGTGGTAACTGTCCCTGACTGTTCTTGGGCTCTGTTTAACCAGGCCCCTTTTGTACATTTTGACATGATCAAAGGCAAGGCCAGTGCTATGTTGAAAACACAGTGAAACACACACACCTGCATTAGGGTGCACTTTGTGTTAGGGTAAACCTATAATTGGTATGACCTACCCTATAAATCCCTAATAGATAATAGGACAGGGGGATTGAAACTACCTTTAAGTCCCTAGTATATAATAGGGTATGACCGATTAGAGGCCAGCAGCCTTTGTTGCACTTGCATGTGTGCACTGCTGATTGCCTGAGGTCATTTTAAAAGCAGTCCTGCTCTGCAGCACTTCTTTTGAATGTAAATTTGCCCAAACTCGACTTTGGTGGTAGGGGCACTTAAAAAGTGATCATATACATTATGTTTTACATATTAGATACCCCCAGGGTCTCTCCTAAGTGTCCCAGGAGTGGAGGGTCATGTAATTAAAAGCAGGGTCCTTATAAAAGATGTTTTATATGCCCTTGGGAGAGAAAAATTGCACATTTCACTTCCCCCTTTGCAGTAAAGTGCCTCCCAAAATCGACTTTGTTGCTATGAGCACTTTAGAGTGAAGATCTACACTATTTTTGCATATTCAGGACCCCTAAGGTCTCCTCTATGTGTCCCAGGGGTGGAGGGTCATGTAACTATAAGCATGGACCTTATAAAATATGTTTTATATGCCCTGGTGATGGAGAAATTGCACCTTTCAGTTTCCCCATTGAAGATGCCTAGCCCCATAGGATAACATTTCAATAGTTTATGAACACATAAATATTTCTAGGAATTGGATAAATATCATTCAAAGATTTAGGAGAATGGTATTGATAAATCCAACAATATGCTGTTGCTTAATTTATCCTAAATTGTGTCGAAAAGAAGTTATCAGACTTTCTTGTTTGGAAGCCAAAATTCAACCTTCCTGCAGTTTTCCCTGATTGGTCAGAGTTAACAGGATTAGGCAGGCTGCTTTGATGAAGTGACAAGTGGCTCACCAGGGGAGAGGCTATATGCTGCAGAGAGCTCTGCTACATAGGAATGCTGGAGCAGGGGGAGTGGGTGTAAATCATGATGCTTCAAAGGTGGACCAGGATAGGCAGAGAATGCCAAGTCTGCCTACCCCATCCCCTCTGACCCAGCCAAATAGGAGGCTTGAGGAAGGAATCTGCCGATATTAGGGGGTGGAGAGCTATGGAAATGAGCCATACTGAGAGTTGGATTTGTTAGCTCTTTATGCTCTTTTTTAGCCATGATGAATTTTGGAGGAATAGTGCTTTCTGGTTGACGATTATGCCACACCTTGGAGGAAGTGGTCATGCTCTGAGGTGTTGCCTTGCACCTCATTGGATAGGAGTGCTCTCCTGCTTGACCCCAGAGAACACTGAATAAATATGTGAGAGGTGCAGATCCTCTCAGATCTGCTGCTTGAAACTAAGAAAAGAAGAAGGATTGCCATGCTGGAAACTTGATTTGCACCACCAGGTCCTGCATTCTGACTGACTGCGCCTGCTGCACTATCTGGAACTACAGCCTGTGGATGTACCTTGCCTTTAAAGGATTAAAGAGTGGACTTCCTGCAAGCTACAGGTTAACAGAGCTCCCCTGCATCATCACTGCCAAGAGTCCACTGCCTGGAGTGTGTCCAGTGGACTTTTAAAGGTTTTGTCCAGGTGCATTGTGGGAATTGTGGTCCCAAACTTTCAAGGACCATCTTGGAGCTTCTAGACCCTTGGACTGTGTTTTGGACCCTTTTGACCCTCAAGAGGAACTTCAGGAAGAAGTTCCAGAAGTTTGGAGCAACTTTAGAAAAAAGCTCCATAAGGTGACCGACTCAACCACGAGGACCAAGCCGGCCACCGTCAACCGCGACCCGGTCCGGATTCCAGGTTCGGCCTGCTGAAGAGCTCCGGAAGTACGACTTCCAGAGTTTGACCAGGAACTCCCTGAAAGTCAAGCTGGCGAACCCTCACTGAATCCGGACTGGTGAAGAACATCGAGGGATCCCGGCAAAAAAAGCTCCAGAAAAGTTTCCAAGTCCGAAGGTAAAATTTTGACCGAAGCGTATCATGAGAGTATCCGCGCAGGACTTTATTGCGGTTGGCCTGAAAGTTTGACTTTATCCCGGTCAAGCGCGACCAGAGTGGCGCTATAGGTTTCTATGTGCTAAAAAGTGTTTATTCTTTAAAAATTCATATCTCCAGTTCCCTACATTGGATTTTCGTCATGTTGGTGTCAGTTTAAAGATTAAAATATTTCATATTTTTATAAATTGGTGTAGGATTTGTATTGTGTGTTGTGTCTTAATTATTTACTGAATCGGTGTTTTTAAATGCTTTACATACCTGTCTCCTAAGTTAAGCCTGCATGCTCGCAGCCAAGCTACCATGGGTTGAGCATAGGAATAATTTATTGAGACCTATACTGATCCCTAGACTGTGTTAATGGCCTTATTGCCTGTGGTAGATGCATATTTACCACTACTAATAACCCACTTTCCAACACACATTATCTGCACTAGATTAGGATATTAATTTCAATAATTTATTTAAAATGTACAGTGTGTGTCCTTTCATGGTGAAAGGAGTTTCAGAGCTCACTAACAAACAAATAATCCTCCAGTCTCACAGGACTGATTGATGCCTGGAACAAACCATCCTCGTGTGAAGTGCTGGTGGTTTTACAGTCCACCAGATTCCCTGACTCCAGTTGCTAAGTTGGCTCTGAGCCTGTGCTTTGGCCAGAGGGTGTAGGAGGTGTAGCCCTGGGCCATATTTTGCAATGTTGCAAAACATGTCTCACAGTTTCAAAAAGGTTGATGGCATTGTACTTGTCTGTGAAATGTGGAAGAGGAGGATTGGGCAGTGCTTGATTATCTTGAAGACAGTTCTGCTTCTGTTTCAGCTTTATTGATGGTATTGATATAGTACTTTGCTTTGGCTGATGTTATGAGTTGTCTTCATATTGCACAAAGGGACTTCAGTAGCATGAGGTCATCAATGGTTCTCTTTTTCTTCCAATTTTTACTTGTCTGTGAATGGAGTGTTTGGTATTGGCAAGGTCTTTGTAGCACAAGGGTGCTGAAGAGTTTGCCTTTTGCTTGCCTAGTTTAGTTGGAGTTCACATGATTTCCTAGAAAAGTGTTATTTTCAAGGGTTTTGACATCGACATGGACTTGGCAGGACAAGAGTTGAATGTAAGCTTTAGATTGTCAATGTAGAAATCTGTGAAGGATCTAAAGATATTGGGGCCGATTCTGATGCAGTTTGGCAGGCCTCCCAACGGCATTTGCTCTGTCCGAATCGAATCGGGAACGTGTCTTTCTGACCGAATCAGTAAGGTTTCCGACCGATTACGATGCGAGTTAGGCGTTAGGAATATCCTAATCCGAACCCGACGGCATTCGGAATGACCGAGCCGTACGGAGCAGACTCGTACGTCTCTACGGGCAGTGTTTCCGAACGACTGATTACGATGCTGGATTCGGACAGCCTTTCCGAATTGTGCTGTCCGACTCAAATTGGCAGTCAGATTCAGACTTTGGGGGCCCGTAGCAGCCCCCCTGCACCCTGGAGCCTTTCCAATCGGGCCCGTGGGGGTACCCATGGGTCCCCCTTACCAGCCATACACTGTGTGGCAGGCACCAGGGGGTGCCCGCCACAGGGTGCCCGAATTTCCCCAGCCACCCCTTTCTTCAATGGGAGCCTATGTATTCGGTTGGAACATAGGCTCCCATTGAAGTCAATGAGAGTCTGACCGAATCGTATCTGGAAGCATCCGGATGCATCGTAATCGGTCAGTCGGACTCTCCCGATCCGAGTCGGTCGGAAACCATCCCCAAACCGATTCGGTCAGAATGATTTCCGAATCGCATTGGAATCGGCCCCTTAGTGTTCTCTTTTCCTTTGACCTCAGTGTGTTGGTTAGATTCTGTGCTGGGAGATGAGGATGCTCAGGTAATTGGTACAGTCCAGACATACGGATACTTTGCATTGTAGGGCTGGCGATGTTGAGATGACAAGGTCGAGGATGTAGACTTTGGAGTTTGTTGTTTGGGTGACATGCTATTCCATGTTGAGTGTGTCGATGAGGTTGAGAGGGGTGTCTCATCTTTTGTTTTTCAAGCTTGTATTGTCTAGGAGGTTGAAGTCAACCAGGAGGGTGGTATGGGCATGTCTGAAGGTTGATGTGGCCGTGAGATCCAAGAATTCGTTAATGAAGTCCTTGTTCTTCTCGGAAGGCTTGTAAGTGAGATGGAAGGTGGTGGACTGAGTTGCAGAGAGTATAAAGTGGCATGTCAGGTGTTCCATGGAACTGTATGTAACTTGCTTGCCTACGGTACAGGACCAAAAAAACTTATGAATGACAGTGAGACCTCTTCCTTTTTTATTTGTGCATTGAGTACAATGTGGGAATACGAACATCTAGGACATGCAAGGATGTGATAGTGAACCATGTATTTGTGACGAGAAGTGCGTCAAGATTGTGATACTTGATGAGGTCTGCGATGTCTTGAACGTGGAGTATTGCAGAGCGTGTGTTAATGAGAATGATTTTAAATGTGTGTTTGATAGTTTATAGGTTTGAGGTGGTTAGTGGGACATGTATGGGGCTGGTCTATATATTGCAAGAACGCTATGTGTGTATTTATGTGGTCTAGATCTGAGTGTTAATGTGGGGATAAGCAGTGTGAGGTGCTGGGTGAGGCACATACTTATATCTTACCTAGTAGGTTGAAGTGAACAGGGTTCAGACCCAGTGTCTTTTTTTTACCATAACAGGCCCAAAGAGGTAAAGTCCTTATCTCTGTCTGCTTTTTGCTGGGGGTGTGCAGGAGGTAGGATGCCCTGAGGCGTTCATTTGTGAAGGGAGTAGGCATGAAGAAATGTCTCTTCCTGTTTAGATGGGTACTTCGAAATTCAGGTATGTTACCTCCTGTGCAGCTGGATGCTGGGAAATGAGGTACCATCATCTTTTATGGTTTAAATCTGTTTTTATTATCACAACTTCGGTACAGGTTGCATTGCATATCTTTAGTGTTAGAGAAAAGCTCTACAAGCGTCAGTACAAGCAAGACTTACTTTCACAATGAACGAAAAAGAAAAGAAAGAGCAACAAAAAACCCACCAACAACATCCCTCCCTCCTTCTCCGGTACCAATAACTATGCAATGATCAATGTCTCGGGTTCTGCGTGTGGGTCATTCATTGGGTGCCCTCTTTTCTTTCGTCCTGGGCCGAGTCTGCGAGCCTTAATAATCGTAAGTAGCGGGGACATGTCAACTCTCGAAATTCTTGGGAAAGCAATGCTAAGAAGGGGCGCCATGTGGTTCTGAATGTGTCATCCCGGCCAGTGAGCATAAGGGTACGTCTCTCCATCCCCAGGATGCTGCACAGATGGTGCAACCCGCCCAGGTGTGTTCGTGTGGTGGCTTACCCCCAGAGCGAGAGGATAGTCTGGTGAGCAGCTCCCAGTGCAATACCTATTTGACGTCCTCTGCGGGATGCTAGGGGGTAAGGGAATGGGTTAGGAAGGCCCAGCAATGTGTACGACGGGAATCTAGGGAGCTGTGTTTAGAGGTGGGTGTCTAGGTCATTTAGGACCGAATCCCAGAACAAAGTTATTTTTGACAATCCCAGAGGATGTGAGTAAGCGTGCCCTTCTCCCCGCATTGCCGCCAACATTCGTCACTGCGAGCCGAGTTTCCCCGATGAAGCAGTACTGGGGTTAGGTACCAGTATAATGTGATTTTCATGGTTGTTTCTGTACCTGCTGTATTATAGGCAGTGTGTCGTGCTCTGTGGTATATGTCTTTCCACTCCTTCTGAGAGAGCTGGCGGCCCAGTTCTGTTTCCCAGCGGCGTTGGGCTGGGCTTTTTTACTCAGTCTGTTTGGGTCGCAAAAGAACATACAGCTCTAAGATGAGGCGTTTGTCTGAGTGTTTGCTAAGAGCCATTTCTCGTATGGGGTCAATGTACACTCTGCTCCGCGTCGCATTGATGGGTGTAGTAGCCAGTGCCTAATCTGGAGATATCAAAATCATTTGTCCTCGGGGATGGAGTAATCCTTCTTATGGGTGTCGAAGGGTATAGGGCCCTCCAGATTGAAGAAGTGTCCCGCCGCCCTGCAGGCCGCCCCCCTCCATGCTCAAAAGAATGGTCCCGTCCCAGGTTTGAAAGCAGGGTTATCAACGAATGGAGTCAGGGGTGACAGAAGGGTGGGTAGCTGCCCTCTGCGCGTGCAACCGTCCCACACTTTCAGAAGGGAGCTTGTGACTGGGGAGATAAGACGCACTTCGTCCCCTGCAAGCTCTTTTGTGACTGTCACCTGCTGTGACGTGGCTCGCACCTTGCTCTACATGCGAGCACCTAACTACGTGCTCCCCTGTTGGATGCTGGTTGCCGGGTGGGGACCGTGATGCCCCACATGGTGTCCCCCCGTCCAGCGTTCTCCATGGGCCTGCCCTCTCTGCTGCCAGGATTCACCGCCCTGCGGCCCGGTGGGCACCGTTGTCATGGCCTGTTCTGGGGGCCTGAGTGTTTTCAGGTGGGCCCTCTGGTTTTAGCACCCTGCGGCGCCATCCGCAAGTGCTCCGTGTCTTCCCGGGCGATAGTGCTGGTGTGGCTGTGAGGGCCTCCCCTACCGCCGCGGGCCCATCTGACGATTGCGCTTGTTGCTGGGGTCCTCTCTCCGCTTTCTTAGTGCAGACGCCCGGCTTGGCCACTCCCCTCGGCGTCCCCTTGTCTTCTGATGGACCTGGGGAGGGACTCCTGCAGCCTTCGCTATTTTTCCTTAGAGTCGGGCGCTCTCCTAGCTCGCGGTCCACCGACGCCGCTCACCTTCTCGGGCCTCCGGGGTCGGGTGTTCGTGTTCGCGGCGTGCTCTGCCCTCTGGGACTGTCTCCACAGATCGGGCACCCCCACGATGTCTCTGGGTCCTTGGGGCTTTTGAACTTCAAACACCCCCTCTGGGGGCCTGGGTACACAGGATTCATGGAGCTTTTGCCAAGGCCAGAGCGGAGGGACTGTATTGTGCGTCCGTTCACTCCGCCATCTTGGCCACGCCCCCCTACCATCTTCTTTCAAAGATACTTTAGTTAGGAAACCAGTGATATCACATTCTGAAGAGATGAATGCTGGAAAATACAGTTATGTAATTTCCTGGGAAGATGGATGCTGGGAGATGCAGTGATAGCACTTCCTGTGAAGATGGGTGCTGTGATCCATAAATAGCTCTCTTTCTATATGACCAGCCACCAGCCCACACAAAAGAACTCATCAAGATCTGAATACACCCTGGTGACCTGCAGACTATTCCAAGTCACTATCTTATCTCAAGGTATCTGCAGTTTCTACCTGGAACCTTGAGCTGAATTCCAGGCTGACAAGAGCATGGATTCACAAGTACACTGATGAAACTAAACCCTACTTCAAAAACGTATCTGACCACCACATCAGCCACACAAAGAACTGCCTCTCACAGCTAATCATGGATATTGAAGGGCTACCTGAAACTGAACACTTATAACAGCAGAGTTTGTCTTGATTGCCAATGACAACAAACAAACAAACTCAATTACAGGATTTGTTCACTTCAGTTAACTAGCCAACTGTGATAAGTTCTTCAAATTGACAGCATCCTTTGCTTTAAGACTTCTGTTGTTAAGAAGACCAATACAGTGTAGCATAGCGGCAGTTCCAGTTTCTGTTCAAATTCAGAGTATATCTCAGCGAGCACAGCATCTGAACAGCTGCCCAGGCCCTGGTCCTTTCACACACATATTGCAGCAAATCTCTCTTTACCATCATCCTAAAACATCCTCCTCAAGGTGTCCTCCATGTAGGATACAGGTCCATATAGGCTGCCGGCTAAGGTTCGTCAGGCTACAAGGTTGCGACTTTGGAACTGTTGGCGAATGCCTGTACCCTGGCATACAAGCGCTACGATTAAATATGGAATGAACTGCAAGTACTTATTAAAGCTGTTTGCACTGGTATCTCAAGATGGTGGCACCTTTAAAGATTCCTCGATACTCAGAAATGTTGATTACTGAGCCTTCCCCTCCAATTTGTAACTGCCAGTAAATTATTGTTTTTGTTTAAAAAATGACAACAATGCATACAAGCTGTCCACACCCTTATCAATTGAATTACAAAAAATTGATCCACCACATTATTTGCTAGAAAACTAACAGGAGATGTGAGTGTCAAGATGCACTAACCCAGTCCAATCCAGATCCAATATGAGCCATGTGAGCGTCCACAAGTCTCAACCCACTGACAACCGTACACTGACAACATATACTTTAAAGGAGACTCTGTGGAAGGGGGTTGGGACAAAGAGAGACAAACAGAGACACTGGATATCATCACAATGCCTGATCGCACAGCTTGGTTTGATCTGCACTACAGGAGTATTAATATCTAATGACAATCTCTGTATTTCTAACTCTCCCTTGTGGAATAAAGCTCAATATATTTCCAAAGCTGAATTGTAATTAGAGTTCATGTTAAGAACGGTCACATCTTTTTAGAGGTGCTGGAGGAAGAGGCTACCTCTGGTAGATGAAAGTATTATTAAGACTTGGTTGCTTAATGGCAGAAGAGATATGGCCAAGCATTGGCTGTCACCAGCTACACCTGTAGTACTGAAATGGGGGCAAGGTATCGATATGCACTATTCTTGAAAAACCAGTGTATGTGGAGAGTGGCTGCCCAAACAATCATGTTAAAATATAGGACCCCTGGATATCATTCTGTGACCTTGACACTCAAGAATGTATATCCACACTGTTATTAGATTAAAATATGAAGACAACTGACCAATCATTAAAAAGCTTTAAATAAAAAAACAAGCATAGACTCACTCAGAGGGCTGCGGACCACGGTTGGGCTGCGGACCATGTTCGCGCTGTTGATGCTCCTCTGGAGCACAGTGGTGTTTTGGTGCTGCGGCTAGAGGCGTTCTCTTGATGCGCAGCAACGTTTGAAAGAAACTGGCTCTCATTATTCCTTGTGGCTGTGTCTCTCATCTCAGGTGTGACAACACTTTGAGACAGCTGGTTCTTGGTCATCTTTTTGCATCCACATTGAAAACGTTTGGTTAAAGCTTGGTGGTGCGCCATAGTTACAAAGGCTTGGATTAAGTTTTGTGCCTTGATTCAAGGGGTTTTGCTTCTCTGATAATATCAATGGTGCCTATTTGTATTCTTTGACCACTTACTTGATATATCATTTCACCTGTTTCAAGCATGGATTTGCTTTTCATTTTAACATTTGCTGCCACGATTCACATTTCTCTACAATGACACCTAGTGGTCTATTTTGTTATAACAACATTCTGTGCTATGGATTATTCCTAATCCAAAATGGAGGATTATTAGTTTTGGCATGATTTGGGAAGTCCTTCTAAGTATTCTTATATAAAGTAATTAAAGTTTGCAAGTAGTGTGTTGCAAGTCTTCGAGTAAGTAATCTATGTTTTGTTCAAGGCCTGCTTGTGTTTTATTCCCTTGTTTCTTCTCTCAATCTATTTTGTTTTCTTTTTGTTATTACTTGGAAGATTTCTTTTTAATTAGGCTTTTTTCCTTGGTTTGTTTAGAATCTTTTCTAGGCTTGATCTTGAATACTCTGGGTTTGAGAGCCAGCAGGGGGGATTCTGGGGAGATTCATCCCTGTCATCCTACAAGGCATCTCTTTTCAGATGATATAATAAATGTGAAAAACACAATAAGTTATTACACATTGTTTTGCTAAAGAGAGCTACCTTCAAGGTAATGTGGTAACATTCTGTACTGCTGATTACATTCAGCGTAACCGACTAATATCTGTAGTATCAATACTATTGTGTAGTTTGCCTACACAGTCCACAGTCATATACACACTTGTTCAAATTAATAATTTAATGCCTTACATGTTTTAATAAGCATATAAAGTCTGTGCAAGATGAGGTTTCAATGACTCCTCTTGTACAAACGATCCAAATACATATATTTAGAGACAGTTCATAATCCTAATGACTCCTTGCAGACAAAGTGCAAGATAAGAGTTTGCATTCCTTAATGAAGAGGTGCTGAAATAATGTTTAAGTCCAAAGTAGTTCTAGAATACTTCACTGACTTCAGATATGTTGTCAACTTTCAAGTATACCAGGTTGCGAGGATTTCAAACTTTTAAACAACAAGTTCCATATGCATTGATAATGTGTCATGATTGCCTAGCAAGTATGCTAAACACTGTGAGGAACTTATGCTTCAAGCATTCAAAATGGCCGCCACCATTTGAAAGTTTCATGAGAGTCCAGTGTTTCCGCGGAACGCAAAATGCTACTTGTTATCATTCAAGTAATTATCATAGCACTTCCAGCTGAGTTGTGAGGCTTCTGTCAAGGTAGTACCTGCACGCTGTGTACCTTACCATCTTCTTCTGGTCCTGAAGCAATGCATATTTGAGAGAATCGGGTTAGTGCATCTCCGCGCGGGACCGGTGCATAGAGGTAAGTACATCCCACAAACCCTGACATATGTTAAGTGGAAATGCTGGAACAAAAATAGAGAAACAACAGGATCCTGCACAATAAAGAATTGTAGCTAATTATTCCACCAATGTATTCCAACTTGACGTATGCAGCGCCTCATGTAAGATAATGTTTTGGTTCAAGGTCTGGACAAGAATGCTCTGTAACATTCTCTCACAAATCTTCATGACATTTCAACTAAAAACCTGTGTGAACCTGATACCCCAAAAAAAACAAGGCTCAAGTCAAAGTTTTTCTTTTTCAAGGTGGGGTTGTAATGTATGTGAACAGGCCCAAAATAGATTATCGGTAATCGTAGACTCCAGCTTGATAAATTATAGCATGACTCATATTCTCTATATTTTACCATGCCCTTTTATACTGAAAGCACCAATAGACAATTGGGGATACACATATTGGAGCTGTGCAATAAGAGTGACTCAACACTTATTCAAATTCATGGGTATTGCAAGAATTAGTATACTTCCCCGTGTGGGTATTCGGGAACAAAACTTATGGAAATGGATTCTCCAAATATTGTTAAGCTGTCTACAATGCAACCATATGGATTGAAAATTGAGGAATAACTGGCTTTTTAAAATACTTTTCTGAAGTGGTCCTTTAGAAGGGGAGTTGTTGAACCAAGTTATTAAGTTATGAAGCGTTGTCCTACTCCACACATACTCAAAGGTTCTTTATACACTGATGGCGTCTACCTTTTCATTGTTTTGTATTCAAATGTTCTAAAATACTATTAAATACGCTAGTATGCTGTACAACATGTTGGATTCAATATTCATAATTTAACTTATTTCATAATTTGAGAAAAATTGTATTGTTCTATCATTTTGCCTTAGCCTGCATGGGTTTCGTGATATTTGAAATCACTTTGTCAGTGCAAACAACATTCATTTGAACACCTAAAATATATAAACATATAGTACATTGAAGTGGGTCTTGGTTCTTTTTACTTCAGCTCATTGAATAGTAGTCAGAAATGTGTTGTGTTGGTATTTACACAAAGGGCTCTCCAGTCCGGAGAATAGATGCTAGATTATAGATAATACATAATAGATTTTTGTGCCTAACAAAAATGAATGTGTCCTCATGTAATGCAACTGGTGCTATGTAAAGCGCTCTGATACCCGATTCGGGTCAAGTTCGCGCTATATAAAACTCCGTAAAAAAAAAAAAAGATACATTTCAAAATGAGAACATCTCCATAAGACCAGGAGGGACAGGCTGTGCTACTCTGCCGACTCAACCTGGAATTATTTGTCCTAGTTCAGTGAGTCGAAAGAAACAACTGCTAAGGAGGGATGGCAGCAATGTAAGGGTATGGACAAGTGAACAACACACCCCGATCACTACTCTATTCATAGGCAAGACATACTCCCTGGTGCTAGATGAACAGCATCACTCCATCCGAGTCAACATAGTTTAAATAGCTATTCTTCAAGGCTTCTTGTATCTTTTCTGAGCCATGACTTCTGCAGTGTCCTTACTATCGCTTAAAAAAAAATCAGGGTATTATCAGATCTTTTATTTGGCACCTTAGGAGGATAAAAATATTTTCAATGGAATTATGGGGCTGTATTGGGAAGTTGAATTCAACAAACCTTTGTATGCCAATATTGCAGAATTGTTTTATTTGTTACTGAATTTATTTTATTTTGTAAGTTTAAACATTTAGCTCTCTGGTTAAATGTCATCACACCTATGTTTTTTAGTCAAGTCACATTTAAAATTATATTAACTTTAGAGAGAGCTTGGCGTGATATCTATTAGGTAGTGGGACTGCCAACCATCTCTTACGATACGCCAGTCTGTGACAATCCACTCTTCTCAGTATTTCTGACAAGGCTTCCCTTTATTGGATCGAGTAGCCAGCCACCTGCGATAGTCATTTGACTCAGGTAACCAGTTACTTTAATTTATGGAGATGACATGGCACTTCAAAATATGCTCTAATAAAAGGTTTACATATTTACAACTAAAGTAGTGTTTTCAGTCGCACTTCCTAGGTGATGTTTTATGGAAATTAATCCTGTGGTTTCAGTTTTCAATGAATCTCATTGCATCACTGATTATAATGCAGCGCTGTAAAATAACACACCACTGGATCTGAATGGATTTGCTTTAACTTGGTGTAAGTAATTAAGAATAGATGTGTACAGTCAAATCATTAGTAACACACTTTATGATTTAAAGTGATTTATGAAACCTAACAAACTCTGTATTCAAACTCTTTACACTCTCATTCAGATCTATTATTCATCTCAATTACATTTTGGATAAGGACTAGTGGCTACATGTACGACCATTTCATTTAGTGAGTCTCTAATTGCAATTTTTTGTGACTCGCAAGTAGAGACTCAATCAATCAATCAATCAGGTGTTTGTTAAGCGTGACTACTCACCCGTAGGGGTCTCAAGGCGCCTGAGGGGGGGAGGTTCGCAGGTTCCAGTCCATCAAGGAGGGGGTCTGTCGAAGAGCCAGGTTTTGAGGATTCTTGCGAAGATGGGGAGCGATGTTGTCTGTCTGAGGTGGAGCGGAAGGTCGTTCCAGGCTCTTGCCGCGAGGAAGGAGAAGGAGTGGCCTCCCAATCTGGTCTTTCTGGTGCAGGGGACCACGGCGTAGGAGAGCTGGGCTGATCGTAGGGTCCTTTGGGGTGCGTGGAATTTGAATCGGCTGTTCAGGTATGCTGGTCTGGTGTTGTGGAGGGCCTTGTGAGCGTGGGTGAGCATCTAGAAGGTGACTCTAGCTTCGATGGGGAGCCGGTGGAGTGTGTGCAGGTGCTGGGAGATGTGGCAGTGTCTTGGCAGGTTGAGGACCAGTCTTGCGGCGGCGTTTTGGATGTTCTGTAGCTTGCGGGTGAGGTTTTTGTTTATTCCGGCATAGAGTGCGTTGCCGTAGTCGAGTCTGCTGGTGACCAGGGCGTGAGTGACGGTCTTTCTGTGTTCGAGGGGGATCCATTTGAAGATCTTACGTAGGAGGCGGAGGGTGTGGAAGCAGGAGGACGAGACGGAGTTGATCTGGCGGTCCATTTTGAGCTCTGAGTCCAGGATGATTCCCAGGTTGCGTGCCTGGTCCGTGGGGGTGGGCGGGATTCCGAGGGCGGGGGGCCACCAGGTGTCGTTCCAGGCGTCGGGGTTTGGGCCCATGATGAGTACTTCCGTTTTGTTGGTGTTTAGTTGTAGGCAGCTGTTTTTCATCCATTTGGCGACGGCTTCCATGCCTTCTCGAAAGTTGTGTCTGGCGGTGTTGGGTTCGTTGGATAGGGAGAGGATGAGTTGGGTGTCGTCTGCGTATGACACAATGTTGAGTCCATAGGTTCTGACGATGGGGGCGAGCGGAGCCATGTAGACGTTGACTCACAATATGAAATGTACTAAGGTGTCTCAGACTTATTAGCGATTCCCAATGGGGTCGCAATGGACCTGCCTCATCAATATTCATGAGGCAGGTCGCAATTTGTAACCCATTTGGAATGGACAATAACACAGGGATGGTGGCCTTCTGGGGTCAGCAGACCACCATGTCTGTGTTTACTTTTACAAAAAGCAACTTATTTTTTTTAACTGGAGCCCGTTTTCCTTAAAAGAAAACAGGATGCGTTTCAAAAAGAAAAATGACATTTTTCTGTTTCATTTTTTAAGAGTAGGCAGTGGTCCGTGGGACCACCCGCCTGCTCTTAAAAACTCGCTGCCAGTCACAAAGGGGAAGAGATCCCCTGGGGACCCCTTCCTGTTTGCGACTGGCTTACTACTTACTTGAAGTAGACGGTAAACTGCAAATGTTTAGCGACCCCATTCCAGTCACAAAACATTTATACATCCCCCTGCGACTCGCTATTAGAAAGGGACGCTCTTGGCACGCCTCTTCCTAATAGCGGCTCGCAAACCCTACTTTGCGAGTCGGTAGTAGGCTACTGACCCGCAAAATAGGTTTTGTACATAGTATAATGCATTTTACCGGTCGCAGCTGGCCCGATGGGCTGTGTGAGGCCGGTAAAATGCATCTTACATCTGGACCCTAGAGCTTTGGTAGGCATGGCTCTCAAAGAGAGCTTGTGTTGTTTTCACTAGATTTAAAATCTGATAATTCATTGCTATGATGTGGCAACAGTTGATAACAAAACTGTTTACCCACTGTTACTACATCATAAACGCCTTCCAGGCCAGGCTGACAAGACTCTCTGAGAGCCTGTCAATGCAGCGCTGCTTGTCTACATTGACAGAAAGCACAGCTTCAGGAGGGGGAAGGAAGGCAGGAAAGGTAATGGGGGTTGGTTAAGGTGAGGTATTGTATTCACATTTTGGACAGTGAGGAGAGGCTATATTATGTATGTCTCTCCAACTACTCCTTTGCCTCAACCTAGCAGTTGTAAGCAGGGACATATGATTTTAGGGAGCATACAGAACATAAAATTATAAATGGCTAACTGTGAGGTACGGGATGTTTTTCACCTCGGGGTTCTGAGTGACATCATAGACAACTCAAGCTTCTCTCTCGTTGTCTATTTGATGTCACGCAGAACCCCTCAGTGAAAAACATCCCATAACTCACAGTTATCCATCTATAATTTTGTATCTTAGCATGTCCCGAAAGTGGAGGACTTGTGGCAAAGCACTCCCATGTGTTCTTTTATTGCCATCCTTTATCTAAATTTTGAGAGATATTTTTTCCAAATTCATTTAAACTGTCTATTGAATTAACAGTCCTTTCCAGCTCTTCTAAGTTTTGGTTGGGATCCTGAGGTATCAATACTACCTGGTTATAAGCCTGTAATAGTTAAGACCACTGCAGCAAATTCTTACTCGGGCTCTTCAGGAAAGGATTGCTCTTTTTGTCCAGTGAAGGCAGAAATGTATTTCAGTCTTCTATTCTAATAAACAGATTGCAATATCTTTTTGCAACAAATATCTAACAGCTTTTTTTATGTTTTTAATTTTGCACTAGAGATTATATTTGTATCCTTTATGTTTGTAAACAGGCTCTCTCTTTCATATGAAAGAGCTATGGATTTAAATGGTTTGTAGGAAAGGTGATGGTGTGACCATAAATTATAAGGAATAAAGTTCCCCCTGACATACATGATAAGGATATTGCAAGACACCTCGGAGTTCCATAACCTTATAAAGGAACTCGGCCTTTGGCCTCCTTCCTGTATATGATCATGGAACACTTCAAGGACTTGCAATAGCCTTAGAATGTACAACATGGAGCACTTTATCCTACATATAAACAGCACAAATGTTGAGACCAAATTAGGTGTAGCTGTCTGCCGTTTGCTTGTTTTTTTTGCAACCAGGGGCCATATCATGAACAGGGGCCCTTGCTCAGGGCAGAGCTGAGTGCCTGTTTTTATATGCGTCCGTGATCTAAAGTGCATTCATTTAGACATTACTTTGACTACTTTTAACATTTTATAGGACTAATATAGAGAATTTGTTTGTAATCTGTTTCTGATGATAATGTAGGGGCTTTAATTCTCCTCTTCTGTATCTGCATTTCTCCTCATTAAAAAAATAAAGGAGTATTACTTCATCAGCACCCTCTCACAGACACACAAGCACCAGTTGCACAAGACGTATCACCATGGACTTACCTGCATCATAAGAGAATATATGTATTTGTAAAGCACACTTTCACCCCTGGGGCATACGGGCTCTAAATAACAGATGTTCATTGTTACCGCACTCAAAGGTATACATTTTGTCACCTTCAGAAGCAAGAAAGGCTGTGCACACCTACTGATATTTCAACCTGTGACCATGAGGTTAAACACAGATTTGCTGAATGGATGAATTAGTCCACAGATCTACCAGCCTGTATGGCGTGGCAGAGGTCATGCTCATCAAGGAAAAGACACGGTTGTGCCATGTGAAGTGTAGTAAGAGCTGGGACTGCTTAGAGAAGAAGAAAGAGAGAACCAAAGTAAGGGACAGAGAATTAGGGATTTATTATAGGGGAAAATTGAGCATTTAAAATAGGGGTAGTAGAGGAGTGAGGGGCAAGTCAATTAAAATAAGATGTAGAGGAATCCCTCACCTTAGAGCAGGCTCATATACGGTGGGATGCAGAGGCGAGTACAGCTAATGTGATAGGACTTTATTTTCTGGTCAAATTAATGGAATTCTCATTAATACAGGGGCAGTGTTGTGCATCGTATCACTTGGTTTGCTTTTCTATTTTATTTATTGGCACAAAAATTATGTTGATTTATTTTCAGTTGGGCGGGATGTATCAGAGGTGTCCGCTGTCTGTCCACTCGGCTTCCATTGTTCTACTGGGTGCAGTTCATTCCTGGTCACCAGCTTTTGTTTGCAGCTATGAAGGAATACTTCTCCTGTGGACCTCCAAGTGACTGTGACAGACCATAAAGTATTGGATATTTTTATCAGCATCCTTCCCAAATTACATACTTAGGGCCCAATTTATAATTTGGCAACAGGCCATGCTCCACCAGGGCGACAAAGTAATTTACTTGTTCTTCCTGGTGGAGGTCCGGACCGTGAAATCATGAAATGCCCGTCAGCCTGAAGGACATCTCAAGAATTCCCAGGAACTGTTGTCAAAAAATGGCGAGGCGGGTATTTCTTGTTTTTTACTGCCCCTTACCACCAGGCTTTTACTGCTGGTGATGGGCAGTAAAAAACAGCTGCATGTCTGCCCATCCAAATTGGGTGGGCGGACATATAGCCAATTCTCCAACGGCCTTTACTATGTCGGCCTGTAGGAGACGGTTGCCCACAGTGGAGACAGAGTAGCCTCTGCAGTGGCATAACTATACCGTCTGCTTCTAAATACGGTGGGTGGACCATTATGTTTGGCTGTGAGCACACTCCGTCGCCGCTGCAATGGATTATGCTTAACACCAACATACAAATCAGGCCCTTGCTCCTAATAGGCGATATATATTGAGAACATTTGCTTTAAAACTTTCTCTTCTACCTTATTAAGTAATCTAATATCCCAAGCGAGAATTTACTCACCTGCTGCCCTTGTGTAAAATTACACCAATATGTAGAGGTGGGCGCATTTGGGGTGAAATGCCCCTGTCACCTAGTCTGGTATTGGTAGCACCCATCAAAAGAAATGTAACAAGCGATGCAAAGCCAATTGGTTTGGCAATGTATGTTAACAAAGACAGTTATAAATGTTCTTTACATACATTGAATGCACAGATGCTGTTTACCACACTAAAGCCTGCTCACTAGCTTTGCCAATATTGGGAAGAAAGCAACAAAAAGGATTGCTTTCTGTGTAGAAAGAGAACCACATGTGGCAAACACAGTGATTATTAATTGTACTTCTCGGATGTAAAATAGTCTCTCCTGTATTCTAATGAAAGCACCTCCTGGAAGGATGCAATGACACAGTAACAGTCAATAACATGAGGGGACAGAGGGACAAAGCCCACTCTACCTAAATTTTAAAGAACTGATGCCAGTAGGCCTGCAGATAGCTGCGCTGTCATGCCACACGGAAGCAGTATACCTCTCCTATAGTTTCAACTAACTCACACGCCCAGGGGAACACCAAGTGGACTTTCTAAGGTGTGTCCTTTATAGGCAGTGAATATTCTACCGAAGCAGAGCAAATTGTTACCAAATGTATCCTACCTTTTCTTACAGTTTTTGGAGTGTGTCACTAGAGGACACACTCCACATGTGGATGTGGTACATGTCCTGACCCTCCAACCCTATTTTTGGAAATATATATTTTACCTGTTTGTAACTCAACACCATTCTAAATCAGGATTGTACACTGAATGGCCCATTTCCCCTCTGTATTCTATACATAGACATTCTGAGGCTATTTATAATGCAGCACGACCTTTGAGACCAAATTAGGCGAGGCAGTCTGTCTGCCTTTGGGTTTTCAGTTCTTGTTTTCTGCATCCAGGGGCTCTCATGATTGGATGCAGAGTCGAGCACCTGTCTGTTTTTTGCATCTGAGGCAACTAAAGTTCAACACTGAACTCTGAATGTCTCTGCGGAAAGCATGAACTTTAAACAGAACAAGTCGGAAACAGCACCTCGTTGATTCAATATGATACATTCCAGTTTATCACCCCTTCTTAGTAAGGAGTATTTTGTCTGGCTTGAGGACCTCATCCTTCATACAAAATTGTGCTTTGACAAACTACTAATCTTAGGTGTCTTTAACATGTGAGCTGAATCTTTAGAAGATCCACCGTATGCCAGATTCAACCATCATTAATGTATTTATCATTACTGCATTTTTCAAAGTCAAATAAACTTTATTCTATTTTTAAATAAAAATCATAAAAGTGTACAAATTAAGCATGATTCAAAACGGTTTACAATAATTCATAAAACAATGAGTCACTCAGTAAAATTAAACATTGCCCAAAGAAAAGGACAGCATAGCAAAATATGCGCTTCTTACAAATACATGTACATAATCATTAACTCGGCTGTCAGAAACCTTAATACCTTGAGCCCAAAACTCCCGCTAAAAACCGCAGCACATAAAAACATGTGAGGAGATAATAACAATTGCAAATATATATAAAATGCAGGTATCACCTGTCTAAAATTCATACACAACAAGAGGGGTCTCATAAGATTGTACTGGAGAGAATGAAATCTAGGGCAGATGAGAACAATGTGCATGGTATCACAAATAGAAGAGTTATCACACACACAAACCGGTAATTCTGACTTTTTATGACAAACCCCATTAGCAAACTTCAGTTGATGAAATATACCTAACCTAAAATAGATTAACAATCAGCGGTGGTGATTAGACATCACCAATCGAAGGTAAGGTTCCATACTACATGCTGACTTCACAATTATGTACTGCTGCATCGACTGCTTGGCTAAAGCAGCCACTCTGGGGGAAAAACAGCCTCCTTCAGCCAAGCAGGATCTTCTTTGACTATGCGATGAGGATCTCAAAAGAGCTCCTGTCTGCCTAGATCCATTAAATTGATCTTAATATAGTGCAACCATGGAATATGCAGCATATTATCCAGGCCCCTAATAATTCTGGATAATTAACCTATTTAGCTTTACCTCATCCTTCAACCAAATTGAGATCCAAAGTAAAAGAAGGCGAAGACGTATAAAATCTGATAGATATCCCATTTTCAGCTTTTCATGAATAATTTTGAGGGAGTACCCTACGCAACAGTTAAAAGACCCCTCATAAAGACATGATCTACAACCTGAAGTGGGTTAATTGAAGCATACCCCCAAATCTCACAACCATAACTGGTTAGAGGGATACACTTCGCTTTGAATACATCTAGCAGGATCTCAACTGCCTTTGTCCCAATCGCCTCCAGAAGTATTTTAAGCTATTTATGGCCCTCTTAAGACAAACCGTATAACTCTTTATAAGGGGATGCCAACTAAGACCAGAATCAAGCATGATGCCCAAATACGAGAAGTTTTCCACCCTACTCATACTCTGTCTGCAGGCCTTGAATCTCAGTGTATTAGTGTTCTTAGGTCCCACCACCATAAGATGGGATTTTATAAAAGTGGTCGAGAGTACCATGCTATCCATAAAATCAATAAAAAGCGCTGCACACTCCTTGCCTTGTGTGCAATCAAGACCACATAATTGGCATATAAGAGGGCAGGGAGCGATCTTTCTCCTGCCTTCGGCACATCCGGCCCCTTGTACACATAATACCTGCTCCAGGCGATTGATGTACAAGATAAAAAGAAAGGGTTCCCTAGCGAACTCCTCTTGTCAAGTTAAAGTGCTGTGTGCATTTGCCATTGGGACTATACCTTACTGATGCTGTAAGGCCATTGTGGGGATCTCTCAAAAACGAAAGAAGAGCGGGCTCAACCTCCATGGACACCAGCTTGGCCCAGAGCTTAGATCTATTCACCTTATCAAAGGCTGAGCTCAGGTCTATGAATGCCAAATGTACTGCGCCCCTCCTAGCTCTTGTGCATTTAGTTATAATTAAGAGTAGATTCAAATTCTGCTCTATCGTACCCCGGCCTGGGCCTAAACCCATACTGAATATCAGACAAGATATTGTGCTCATTGGCCCAGACTGTCAGCCTCTCCAACATCTCCCGGCCTAAAATTTTAACCTCCGCATCCACTAACGAAATTGGTCGAAGCAAGTAGGATCTGCTCTATCTCCCTACTTAAACACTGGCACTATCCCAGAGTGACTCTAGCCCAACGGGGTGGGGCCACGGATAGCAGCATTTAAATATTTGGTAAGGCTAGGTGCCCAAAGATCAACTAAAGATCTAAACAGGTCCCCGGGGAACCCCATTGGGTCCTAGAGCCTTGCCTGCTGGTAAGGAAATTATAGCATTCTTGATATCCAAATATCCACTAATCTTGCGTCCCCCTGATTGCTCAAAATAGGTGCCTCACAATAATCAGTCATATAGAGCAGAAAAATGTCCCACCCAAACCTGAGCTGGAACTGTTGGGGCCAAATCTGCAACCTGCTCCAAACTTAAGAAAGGATGATTCACCATCCTCCAAAAAGCAGCGCTGTCCTGCAAAATGCTAGCAGTCTGCAAATTGCCCCACAACTCTTCCTTTAAGTTACTTATTCTGTCCCTTAATGCTTGTCGGTATAGAGCCCTAGATTTTATCTCCTCCTTTCTTTCCCATGGTTTACTTTTTAGAGCCATAATGCAGCTATATGCGTACCCTTGAACAGTTCCTGTCAAACCACCTAAAATGGGTGGAGGTGCAACCGCCCCAGGCTTGGTTAGAGTCAGATTTGATGTTCCCACACAATGCATCATAGGCCCTCAAAATGCAATCATCAGAGGCATCCTCATCCAAGAAAGTCTGAATTTCAGAATGACAGCAACCCAGAGTTGAATACCTCTGGTGTGATCATTGGCCATTTTAATCAGCAGCTCTGGTCTTTAAGAATGGCAGGCTCCATAAAAGAGGAACATGCCACTGCTTGCTTTATGCCCCAAAAGAAAGAAATTAAAATGGGGTTGTGGTCACCAAGAATATTCCATTCCACAGCAAAATGTAATAGTGAAATAAATAAACGGACTGAGACAAAGATGTAGTCAATAACAGACCAAGTCCCTGCTCCTTTAAAGATAGTTACGCTGTCTCGAGAGTTAGCATCATTTTTGTTCATTAAGTTGACTAGGTTATGATCTATGACCAGATTATTTAGAATGTCACCCTGCTCAGTATGCCTAAGGTGTACTTGGTCGCTAAATGCACACTCATTATCAGGCCGGTCATACAAATAACATTCCAGGCAAGGATGCAAATTAAAATCTCCCATCAGCATTATTGATGTGTGTGGAGAGGGGCAGACAGAAAAGAAATCATTTAAAACTTAGTAAGATCCCTGATCACCTCATTCGTCTCCCTCCCAGAGATTGCGTTGTAAACGTTAATGAACAAAATCCTGAGCTTGCTTTCAAAAGACAAAAGGACCCCGAGTATGAAGAGCGAAGTAGTTGAGATCACCTCCATATTACAATTCAAGTCCAATTTTACTAACATTCGCAAGTCTCCTCTAAATTGCCCCAGAATAGAGGGAATCGCTTTTGAACTGTGGATGAGTAATTGCCGCCGTATCTTACATCTCCTGGAGACTAATGACATCATAACGGATGAGTATCTTCACCCACCCCTCATCTTAGATTTTACTGTTGACCCCCGCAATACTCTAACTTAACACATTCAGATCTCTTAAGGTGCTAGTGACTCTCTTGTGATCTAAATTGACTATTTCTTGACCCAGCCAATCTTGTTAATTAAGCCCACTCAGTGGTATGAAACTATTATTTAATACTAGATTGAAATACGGCCCCTGGAAGTTCAACCAAGCAGGTCCCCCCGTCCAACCTGAGTTCACCCCCTGCGCCACCCCCTGGTTCGTAGGCTTATAAAAGAACCCCAGTGGGAACACTGTGATTCTGCTGGAAATGGCGAAACTGGACATAGGATTATTCAAGATAATGCCAGCCCTACCAGCATCACAAAAATTCACAACAATGCAGTCCCCTTCATAGTTTTTTATAGAATTTTTAATCCAGCCTACTCTTGCGTCAGTATAATTTGCCACCCCCCTACGATGAATTATTATTAACAGAAGGGAGGGTAGTTGGCATGGACACTTTGCTTAGAATAGTTACAGAATAGTCACGGATGGAGCCAACTGTATCCCCCAGTTTGCTCACAGTTTCCTCCAACTTATTGATTCGCTCATTGAGTGTTCCAAAGGCAGTTGAGATTTTTAAATCCAGCTTAGAGAAAAGATCCTGGTTCAAGCCCTCCCTCGAAGACACTACAAGAGACCCCCCTTTCCTCACTTTACAGATTTAGTGCCTGGTTCAGATTTCCGGGGCGATATCACTTTTTTACATTTGGGGCTTAGCCCCTCTCCCCGCGCAGCATTGAAGATTCAGCCTGTCCCTGCAACTGAATAAGTCTATCATTATCCTGCACAGCCTGTGCATCAGGGCAGTGCTTAACAGTACATGTGTCATTGGTATTTGTAGCCGAATTGACTTTGGAAGTATTATCCGATAACTCCTTAGACAGGTCTGACTCCTGACGGATGTGCGTCAACTGCTCCTCCACATTAATGATCTCTTCACTAACCACTCCCACAGCGTTATACAAGAATGTTAAAATTGTATTGCTAGTTCTGGGACGTTACTGCATTTAACATTATTGTATTTCAGTTTTTTATTGACATACCCATCAAGGAAAGTAATCCAGTCACAAACAAAATCAATTGGACCTCAAATCAAAAGGCTGTCAGGAACCTGTTTTGGAAGCCTGAAAGCTCGGAAGAAATTTCTGCCCCTTCTACCTTTACATGCTAAAAAACAGTCATCCAAGCCTTGGTTACGTCGCACATTGACTATGGCAATGCGTTATATGCCTCGACAAACTCCAGGTGATCCAGAATGCGACGGCCCGGTTGCCATTCAACCTTCCTAGGAGGGCAAGTGTCAAGCTGCATCTCCAGGATCTCCACTGGTTGTCTGCAAGAGAAAGAGTGAAGTTCAAGACCCTAGTGTTGGTACATACTGCTTTATACGGCAAAGGACCTTCCAATTTGAGATCCAGATTCAGCTTCTACACTCTGTCAAGGCAACTGCGATCCTCGAATAAGCTGTTGATTTGTACACCTAGGACCCACAGACCGAGAGCTGGCGGCAGACCACTGACCCTTCTAGGTGCGGTGGCCTAGAATCGGCTCCAGACGGACTTAGAAGCTGTAAGTGATCCGGGTCTATTTAAAAAATAGCTGAAAACATGGGTCTTTAAATAATCTGTGCATGTTCCTGCCTAAACCGTTCTGTAGGTAATGCGCCGGGACACTCCGTGGAGTAGCTGTGCGCACTATAAGTGCCGTTAATAATAATAATTAAAACATGTGCCTGAGCAAAAATATCTGCCACTGTAGTGGGTCAAAATTGGGAAACCTTTTCCACTGCATGTGATGCTGTTAATCTTAGGACAAGTCAGGTGGTAAATGCAAGAAGCAAATTCCTTGGGAATCAGAGAAAACATGTGGAAAAGAACAAGGTAACTATAGGACTGCTAGGCAGTGGTGGCTGGTGGCATTTCAAAGTGGTGGGCCATAAACGTTGGGGATGACTATTATGCCAAGAGCAAGTGAGCCTGAACGACTTAAGGAAGAATTGAGGTGGAAAGGGTTTCTCCCTCTGAGAAATATAGTTAAAAAAAGAGTAGACAATGGTGCATTCTTAAGCAAGCTGCCCAGAGTTCATAGCTGGCTATCTACAGACGGGGAAGCACAAAGGGAGTAAGACACGCTGACACTCACCATTTGTGCTGGAGTGCTTAAAAAGGAGCAAGAGCTTCAGGTCTGTAGGGCTCCTATCGCAGCCCGACTTGCTGTCCTGATCCTGGGTTGCTCAAAACTGGGCTCTCAAACTGCCTTGGTATGACAGGAGATCCCCACCGCCAATGGCGATGTCTGCTAAGTCCGGCAGGGCTCTGCAGGGACTTCCCTGCGGTCCGAGGAGGAAGGCTGCATGGCAGTGGCAATGTGGCAGCAATGTGGAGGCAACCCTACTGATGGACCCATGGACTCCTTTGTAGGAGGCAAGAGTGTCTGCCCCCGGGCAGCTTCCCGAGGGTCAATGGGTTGAGAGCCTGTTGCTCCAGGCTCTGGCTCAACATTGCGGTCTGAGGGCTCTGGCAGGCATCAGGTGGCTGCAAGGTCCCTCGCGGCGTTTAGGCAAGGCTGGTGGTTGTGCCGGACGCCCCATTCGGTATGTGGAGGTCATAGGGAACCTCCCAATCCACCTGCACCACGCACACTGAAGAGCAGAACATGCCGGACATGCACTAAGCGTCACCCATCTCGGCCAATGAAAGTGCTCCTCTCATGCTGTTTATAACAGTAAACAGCATGAGAGCAGTGCGAATATTGGCTGGGGCAGGTGAACACGGCGCTTCATTGGAGACTTGTGGAGCTGCCTCTGCTTCCCATCCCCCTTCTTATAGCATTGACTGGGGAAGCCTGAACTACACATGTCAGGCTGGCTGCAAGCAACATACTGGCCAGCCTGACATTCGCAGTTTAGATACAAAGCCCCAGCTGGTGGTTGCAATAAACTATGCCCAGTACGAGGACAGGCCGCTTTGCCTGCCGGAAGATAGGTAAGGTATTTGAGGCATGTAATGGCTTGCAGGTAGCAGGTCAACGCCCCTGCTCCCATACAGAGAAACCGCTGCTGCTGCTAGGTTAATTCCCCATTCCATTTACTATATAATGGAGCCTGCTAGATTTAAAAGCAATTTTTCACATAGCCAGAGCCTATGCTACATGTGACACATTTAGCCAGTCCTTGATTTTTAGCTAACCGAGCTTTGCATTCTGAGGCTTTTAGTTTTGCTTCTGTTCTTTATAAGTGTGGGATAACGAATCCCAGCAAAAGGTGTAGATGGATTAAAAAAATAGGACTGGCTGAATGTGTTACTAATGACATAAGGCCAGCCACCATCTATGTCTTACATTGTGGAAGTCCCAGTTCTCTAAAAGCATCATATTAGGAACACTGGTGTTCAAATGGACATTATAGAGCACGCTTGGCCAACACAAGTGGTTACATCTTAATATGTGTTAAAGACACTCTTACAGAGGGGAAGTGTGTTTGAACGTTCTCCCTCAAGGAATTTGTTTAGCCAAAGTTGTGGCAAATAGTGCATTTTAAATCACATTCAACCTTTGATATTGGGCATAGCTGGATAGGGTTTAAAGGTGGCTGAATAGGATGTTTTGTGGCATTGTTAAAACACATAGGACCAGCAACATTTGTTAAAACTTGCTAGGGTTTGGAAACAAATTTTACAGGTTTCGGTAACTCACTCCCAATTATATTTTCAGAACATTAGTGGCAAATTACGGATTTTAAAGCACACTGGCCCAACAATACAAGTGAAAACAGAATATAATTTCAGCACAATTTTACAGACTTCCTCCCTAGAAAGACTTGGGCGTTATTTTGGCAAATGGCATATTTCAAGTACTCTGGGCCAGCAACATTGATCGAAACTGGATATGAATTCAAATTAACTTTACAGGGGGTGGTTGGAGGTACTCACCTAAGAATTTGTAGGGAAATTATTGTCAAATATTGAAGAACATTGTTATAGCTGACCTTTCTCTAAGCAGACAAGTAAATTATCTATGGTCTATGTGCTTTTAGGAGATGAGGATTTGGCACAAAGTCTTTCTAGCCTTGTTAGCCCAGACTCACCCTTTGGTCGTACAGGCCTTAATCCTGAGTCTATTGTAAATCTCTCTTCCTGGGTACAGGGGCTGATTTGCTGTCTCAATTGCAGCTTATTTAGAATGCAGCAGCAAGACTTGCTCTTTAAAGACCATGCAATTCTTCTGCCACATTACCTTTAGAGGCTTTGTACTGGCTTCCTATAGCCAAGTGGATTGTGTTCATATCACTATGTCATGAGTTCTGGGTTTTTCACCAATTTGGACCTATTTTCAGCAGAAATTTTCTAAATCTGATGCTCCATGTAAATTGAGATCATCTTATGCCAATCTATTGGTAGCGTCCTGATTTAGTCACTCTAGAATTGTAGGCTGTGGATTTTCTGTCAGGGCGGCAACACTCTGGAGTCAGTTCCCTGCACATTTGCCTCTTTGAAACTAGCTCTTGCCTTTTAGAGCAGGTCTGAAAACCTGGCTTTACTCCCTTTAGACTAGAGGTGGCTCACACTTTGATCTTCACCATGGTCTCTTAGCGCCAGGACAACTCTTGGGTAACAAAGAACTTTAGAAAACTGATTTAAATTACATTACACAGCTGGAAAATGTTACATATTATGTGTGTTAAGAGTTGATTTTGATTTATTAAAAATATGTGCCTAACATCCTGAACATTTCTGCAATAAAAACCAAAACACTGCACTTTATAATCCTTTAGTTTACTGTGTTTTCGACAACAAGGCCTAAACTAGGCCTCCACTCCATTTTAAACTCTAACGCAGCCAATGTGTGTGTTTTCACTTTGCCTCTAATCGCATGTAAGAAAATGTGCTTCAATAAAATTCTTTGCGTTGACATGCTTTTCTTGAAGAACTCCAAGGACAGTCTTTCCAACATTCCTGCCTGTGTCACTGCTGGTTTATTCAATATGAGAGTCTCATTTTTAGGTCTCGCCTAGGCAGCGCTTGCGCTGTCTCTTCGAGACATGCTGTATTCAGGTATGGACTTGAAGCTCTGCCCATTTTTCACCCATCTTTTCAATTGGCTCCTCTTACTGTCCTTTGTAAATGTTGGCTTTTGATTCGTGAATAGGCTTAGTAGTTCCGTCTTAGTACCGCCATTTCTCCTTTTGTAACCTCCCGTAAGGACTGGCCTTGTAACATGTGTTGTTACTCGGTATGTTTTATTTACAGTCTGTGAGCACTATTTTATCAATGACTTTCTTCTAGCTGATGTTACAGGTACAACAAACTCTCCCGCTTACACCCTGCACACAACCTAATTTTAAACAGCTAGGCACTCCTTCATCTTTAACACTGGCGCCCACGCCTTTCTTTTCCTCGGCTCGTTCGCCGAACTCTATTTTTTCAATATTATATGCTTTTAGTAAGCAGTGCGGCACAGGCGGCGTGCTGCGCTGCTTACGAAAAACTTACAATATTGAAAAAATATAGTTTGACGAGCCGCGCCTTTCTTTTCTTTAGCACCACTCGCCATGCATTTGCTTTTTTCAGTGTGCCTCGCTGTGGCTGTAAAAGGCGATTTCCTTGTATAGTGTTATTGTGATAGTCTTCTCTATCCCCTTTCGCAATTTCTCTGTGTATGCTCCTAATTGGTGGCAATCTTATGTCTATTTACTTGTAGCTTTTGGAAAGTGACATGTGCCCTTCAGAACCTTCCCGGTTCCTTCTAGTCGCTTCTGAGTCTTTGCCATTGACTCTATTGGGCTATGTTCTCCTATGCCAGTGTTGTGTTAACACAACTTGCCCTGCTCCTTATTCCTGTCAATACTCCATGTCATTTGCTTTTTTCTAAAATTAATGCATATTGAGACATCATCTTTTCTTCCTATGACCCTTTACTGCACACGTCTTTTTTCTACTCACCGCACCTTTGCAGTTAGTCTGTTTTCAATGTCTTTTTCTGTGACAGTCTTGTTTTCAGCTGCCTTAACCAGTGCCCTTTTAGACTGCCTTTGAAACGCTAGGTCCGGTACAAACCTGCTTGCTACTTACCCCTTCTCAGGATCGCCACAAAATGTCCTCCGTTCAGCACCATCTTCAGCCTTGGTCCCACCCTGCACAACGCACGACCCAGGGGTGTTGTCATTTTGGAATCAGAAACGTTGGGCAAAAGGAACAAGTATTTGCAATGCAATAGGTCTCACATTACTGAAAGTTTGAGCTATTGGTGTTGCATTATTATTTGCAACGCCAATAGCCCAAACTTTCAGTAATGCGAGACCTATTGCATTGCAAATGCTTGTTCTAAATATAATTATATTTGCTTTAACAATGTCCGATGACACTAGGTCAATAGGAGTGTCTATTATTCATATTAGGGGTTGGAATTGGGTTAGTGGCAGATGATACTGTATTACATTTTGTGATCTGATTTATCAATTTCTGTAATGATATATGATAACGTTATGCTGACATTGCAATTTACACTGCATTTTTCTATAAAAGAGTGTGTTTTGGGAGGTAAGCCAGTCTGGTTTGTCCCTAAACAATAAGAGCAGAACTGCATCAGTCTGTCTCTTGATTTGGACTTATTTTTTTGCTTTGAGAAATGACTTCCTTCATGTCAGACTCTTTGCTGTATATGATTGAGCCTTGTGCTAATTCTCTATTCTGATGTACCATGCAATCTGATTAACTGTATTTTTGCCTTCTGTATTGCTAATTAATTAAATAAAAAAAAACGTAATGTTTTCTAAATTTTACTGGACTCCATCCTCCTTGATTCAAGATTTATTTAATGGGCTATGCTAATTTATTTGCTGTTGAACTGTTATCTGTTGGGACACATACATTGCCTCATAAAATCTTGAGGTAACACCGTCCATCCTGCGAAGTGGCTTTGTCTTAGAGTCAACAACATGTGCAAGGGGTTCAGAGGGTCTGAAGCAAACAACCCTTTGCATTTTGGAAGCTTATGTTTTGTGTTTTCAGATTAAATTTAGTTTCTTTACTATCATTATTGGCCCCACTGCATAAAGTCTAAAGGTAGTACTGACAAGTACTGACATGGAGATGTTAAGTTGTCCCGTGCCAAGGGTTAGTAACATATCAAGTCCTTTCTGTATTTTTGGGTACCTATAGTTTTGTTTTTAGAACTTTAAACCCAAATTCATTACATTAGGCTGTAGACTAAGCTGCTGTATTGTTTGTACTTTAATGTGCAGCAATGGTGGAACTTTAAAGCACCACATGGGGCCATATATAAGGAGTAGTTAACCTTTTCAAAGCTGAGAGGAAACATTGTTTAATAAAATAGTCAAATACGCATTTTCAAGTTGTTCCTATTACAGCAGAGTGACACCAGTGTGTCATTTATTTGCACAATCGAATAAAACTCCGGAGGAGTCACCATTATAAAATAAATATTGCAAGGCAGAAATCAGAGCTGCTAGTCAGTAAACATAACTATAGTTCAGGGCTTGGGACTCAAGACTCAGGCAATGTGAGGTAAAGACACTGGACACGGAATAGCATGAGAGATGTGCCCCCCTCCGCCAACTACTACAGCGCTGCCCTGCCTCAAGGTGCATGATCCGGTGAGTAACTAGTACTTTGGCTCACCTCAATGCAGCCCAACCCCTTGCTATGCTTATGGCCACAGTATTGGCCCAAGCACACTGAGCTGTCTTCCTTAATGCCCAGATGGTGACAAAGTAGGACCATCACCAGTTTAAATCAGTGTAACCCACAGTCTGACAACTTGGCCTACTGGGGCTAGAGCACCAGAGCCGGTTATCTAACCAGATTCGAGACAATACGAAGATTGTCGATTTTTTGTGATCTTCTTCCATAGACTAATATTGAACAGAATTGCAAGGGGGTGTAATGATCAGACCAGCGGTAGATCGGTTGCTACGTAGGGCCTGATTTCAATCTTGGCGTACGGGTTACTCCGTCACAACAGTGATGGATATCCCTTCCGCCGAAATATAAATGCCATAGGATATAATGGGATTTATTCTTCGGCGGACAGGATAATCATCACCAATGTGATCGAGTAACCTGTCCGCCAAGATCGAAATCAGGCCCTAAGTGAATGCATGAGAGTAAAAGAAGAGGAAAAGATGTCTGTGTTTGGGAAGGGGGGCTTTAATTATAATTGTCCCGAAGATGTGTTTCGAACTTCAGTTGTATCTAATAGGTTTCCTCATTCCTTTTTCCTGTACAGGATGGGTCATGTAGGCAGTAAAAAGAGTCCCAAGAAAAAAGAAGAGAAAAAACAAAATGGACCCCGTGGCCGCCCTTCTCACAAACCACCGCCACCACCCCCTCTCGTAAGTATATGCCACACAGTCTTACGTGTTAACATTTCTCTTATACATTTGAACTCATGAAGTATGCTGGTGAATGTTAATAATTGACTTTAGTAACCTTTCACCATTGATAGACAGTGGGATCGATTTTTCTTAATGTCGAAGTTGTATTCGCTCACACTTGTGAATTATGTGAATGCTTGGTTACTCAATGAGAGATGTGTAAATCCTCAAATCATAAAGTACATCTTACCCCATCGTTGTGAGCATAAAATGTACTCCTTAGAGCAAATAAAGTATGCAAGTTGTTCAAGGCATGTGAAAATCATGTATAAAAGCGCCTCTTTGTTGGCAGTAGCACAGTATGTGCACAGTATGTAAACAAAGTAATGGCCCGATTCAATAAGAAAAATCATATGTAGGTGTACTCGTGCGCACACCTCTATATACAAGGATTTTTGAATTTACCAACCTTTCTAGTAGTAAACCTGGAATCTGTGCCAGTTGTTGCTTTCCACATTTACTACTGGTAATTTCCAAGTGGAATCTGCTTTTTACAGATTATAAATCTGCAATGGGGAAACACTGCTTGTTGGGAAAATGAAAGTTATTTCTGCACAGTAAAATATGGAGAATCCTCTTTTTTTGAACTTTTAGGGCCAGATTTACCACTTACTCAGGCAGCACAGTGCAGCAGCCGCAAATGCTGCACTGTGTGAAAAGGAGAGAGGAGGAGAGCGCCATATTTACAGAAATATGGCACTTTCCTTCCCTTTCCCTAGTGCCGGTGCTGAAATCAGCTGTGGTGCGCCACAGACACACCTTTGCGTCATAGTGCAAGAGTGTCTCCGTTAGTCTAGCATAGTTTTGTACTACAAGGATAGCCTTCCAGTACAAAATACCATGCTTGGACTAACTTTAACCCTTTCCCCTCTTTGTATGTGTGCTGTAAAGTGCAGCACACTTACAAAGTTGGAAAAAGAAGAAGAAATTAAAGCATTTCTCCTTCGTTGTGCCTCCTTCGAAAGGGTGCAGTTTTCTGACGCTAAACCCTGTCTACTTTATTTAGTAAATAGGGTTTAGAAACCTTGGTTGGTTGAATGGGAACACCCATGTACCACCCATGGTACGACCCCTTGGCCTTAAGTAATGCAAAGCAGCGCCATGCGCTGCTTCGCGTTACTTGCACGTTATTTCCAGCTCTAAACAAGTTTAGTGCTGGAAAGTAAATAGGGAAAAAAGATTATGCACCGATTTGCATACTTTTTGTGAGGTAAACACGACGTAAAATCTTAGTAAATCTCCCCCTTAAACACCCACAAAATTGGAGTGTTCCAGCCTACTTCCCACTCTGGAAAAGAGCTGGAGCAAAAATCAGACAATTTCCAGAGTTTCAGCGGGTCAGAGAGGAGTTTGTTAATGCCAAAATACTCACGCATTTGTAGGCATTCACAAACTTTCAAGACAAACCATACCTTAATCCTCCTACTGCCCTCCTTGTGTTAGGTTTAGTACCACATATCTGTAAACAGTTATTAGGTTCAATTATGCTGTAGTAAGACCATTTGCACCTGACAGGTATCATTTTGTGGACGGCTGTCAGATATAAGTGGAGCCATTTTCTGCTGTACACATAGGTTTACAATGTGCAATCCGGCAGTACACATTCAATGCATAGGCACCACAATGCATGTGTAAAGGCCCGGGATCATGGTTTACGTGTCTATCGTCCATCAGAAATCTAACGCTTTTTTAAATAAACATTTTTATTAGTATTTAACAGATCATAAACATAACCAGGTGTTATAAACAAGCTTTTGATCTGAAACACATCCTCAAAAATATTACTTTTCTATCTACCTTAAGTTCACTTTCACAATCCAAGTTAGTTTTGACAAACATTTCTCCCCAAAATTATCTCACAAAAGGCCATGGAAATAAGTAGCATGAGTTTGCTTCCCTTGGGCCACATTTCCAACATTTGCCGTCATCCGTGAGCACTAGCTTTTTAAGTCGTACAGGAAAGCAATACATTCATTTTCAGGGTGCTTTCTGTTGAGCCATTCTTAATTTTAGATCAGATCCCATTTAGATTGGTCATTGATGCCAAGTTTTCACAGGTTCATGCATGGCTAGTTAGTTTTGGGACTTAGCTGCCAAGTTTCCCAAGTCCATATTGTGAGAAGTTGGCCTGGCATATGTTGTCCACTAGTTATAGTGAGCACCTTGCACCGGTCCAAACAACCCTTATTGATGATAGGTTTAAAGACAACCTTTATTGAAAGGCTAAGTCTTGATGGAGTGTAAAGTAGCTTGGTTTACCAGATTATAACCTCTTGAATGACCAAATGAAAGGAGAACCACACCAGGTATATATACAATATATGTATTTATTTCTAAACACTCACTACTAATCTCTTTATGAGATTAGAGTCCAAGATACACAATATCACAGTATTAAAACGACAGTTAATAGCACAATATACAATGGGCCCCAGGGGGGGACCAAACCATATATTAAGAAAGTGGTATAAGAACCACGACTTGACTAGACACAGTGCCTAGAGCACGTAGAATCGCTGGGACCCCAAGGAACCACCCAAGGTAGTGACACAGGAGACCCACGGGGGACGTGTGCAGTGTGAGACCACAGCCGCGAGCGCCGTAGGATTCTATGAGGAAAGTCGCGGTGGGAATTTTAAAGATAAAGGACACTTAGGAGAGGACTTTGAGCAAACCCCTTTAGACTTAAGGGGTTCTAGGGCCAACACCCACGGGAGCACCGGAGTACTCGAGTTACCTCACCCAGGGAAGCCGGGTGCATAGGTGTCAAAGGGTGTCGGGAATCGTCGTTGATTTCAATGGCGATCTGCTGCAAAGTGCTGCTGCCGTGAAGAAGAAAAGTGTCCGGGATGATCCAAGCCTGGATCGAAGATGTGAAGAACCTGAAAGCAGAGGGGACAGAGTCTGGGTCACTAGCCAGTGACCAGGAGCGGAGCAATCAAATGCCCACCGATGTCGGGTGCTTCAGGTGCGAAGAGGTGAAGCTTGACTCTGCAGCCACGGGGTCCAGGAGACGTCGAGGACAACCAGGAGCCGGATTCGAGCTGTCCCACGAAGGATGTCGAGTGCTGGCATGTCGGTGCTCAGATTGAACCCAACAAGCCTTGGCAACAGCAACCCACGCAGGAAGAGTAAAGATGCTTTGGTGCGGACCAGCAAGGTCCGGGGGACTTCCCAAGCAATGCAGAGTCAGGGCACGTCTGGAGCAACCAGGGTAGCCCAATTAATCTTAGTGTTGCCTTCACAGGGACCCACCAGTCGACGGACCAGGGATCGCAAAGGGACCTCGAGATAAAACACAGAGGGCCAGCTCACGGAACACTCGTGGAGTGTAGGCCGGCAATCTTCGGTGGAATTGCTGCTCGGGGTCGGGGCTACAAGTAACCCAAAGCTCAGCCTCAGAGGTCGCCTCAAAGCAGATGCTTCTGCAAATGGTCGCGGTGTCCAGGGGTTCGGGTCGCACGGTCTCCACGAGGGATACAGGCCTCAGACTTGCTGAGCACACAGATCGACCTCAGAGACCACGGGAACCCACCTCCTGTGTTGCTAAATTCTTCGGAGTCCTCAGGAGCTTCGGAGATGCAAACCGGACAGATGCGTCTTTGGTGCCTGCCATTCAGGGGAGTAACTCCTTTACTCCAAGGGAGATTCTTCGGTCATCCAACGTCGTGTAGATAGTTGAAGTTCTGGGATTCTGTATCAGAGTTTCGTCCAGGTAAATCTAAAGTCCTGTAGTCAGGGGTTCCTACTTTATACCCAAGGAAGGGGTGGGACAAACTCTGGGGACCCACCTATGGGAGGGTCAGGAAAGAGGGGTGGCTACACCCATTTCCTTTGTCCAGTTTCGCGCCAGAGCAGGGGCTGGTAGCCCCTGCAACCGGTTTGAGCTGGACTATGCACAGGGACACCAAATGTGCCCCCAGTGCAGACTTCAAAGCACTCTTGGAGTGCACCCACCCAGCCCCAATACACTAAAGCCTGTCTGGGAGGTGGTCACACCTCCCTGTGACAGGAAACCTATTGTCCAGGCCTCCCCTGCTGGAGTTTCATCCAGCAGCAGGAGGGCAGACTCATGTCTGTGGCTGCAGCAAGCATTTTGTGATGCCAGGGTTCTGTTAAGCTGGTACCGGGTGTACCGGTGGTGCCATGTTTCTCCCTCTAGTAGGGTAGAATCATACCTCCCACCACAGTTACTGGGGTGGGAGGTATGATTCCAAGGTGTTTGACACAAACACAACATGTTTCCATGCAGCCATTCTCAAGTTAGCATTTACCGCGAGGTCATAATGCACTTAAGAGTATATGGTTGGCTGCATCACAGACAACCCCGGAATAGTGGTTCCGAAGGCTGCAGAGGGGCTCTGCTCATGCATGGGCACCCTCTCACATGAAACTCAGCACCCTGCCTTCAGGATTGTTAAGGCCTGCCATAGGGGTGACTGATAGGTTTACATGTGCAGTGATATGGAGAGATATAGGGAACCTATATCTCAGTAATGGGTGCATACACCACCTTACACAGGCTGCTGTAGCCGACCTGTGGTGTCATTTTGGATGGCCTCTCAGGGGGGGCATAATACATGCTGCAGCCCCTGGGAGGCCTCTGGGGTACCTATGCCCTGGGTACATAGGATACCATATGCTAGGGACTTATAAGGGTACCCCAGAATCCAATCTGGAGTGTACCTAAAGTACATGCAATCAATTTAAAGGGGAAAGCAGATAGGCTGGGGTCCTGAATAGCAGGATCCCAGCCAAACTAAGTCGAAAACCAGCAAAACACCAGGAAAAAGTGGGGGCAACCATGCAGTCAGATTCCACCTTCCTACACATATGTGATGTTGTGCTTCTTTCCAACCTAGAAGCACTACGTCCTTACCAACAGATCACTGGACTGACCCAGCGCAGTCTTGCCAAAGGAATGCTTCTCAGGCTTCTGTTTGTGCATAGAAGAATATATCAATTTCTGCCAGTGCTTAATTTCTACAAATAATAATGAGTGCAGGGGCCTAATGTTTTTATTAGGACTCCACTGCCATTTTGGACACATGTTGAGGTTGCAAAATATAAAGTGTAACAAAGGATATCCTTTTTGTCATGGTCCCCATTTTTCCTGCTTGAGTTTTCCTGACTTATGACACTGTGTCCTATGCCACTGCAAAAATATTTGCCTTTTAAGAGTACCATTGTGCTCTTTCTGCGCTGCTGCTCAAAAGAACACCTGGAAATGAAAGCACTTTGGCAATGTACGAAAACCTTCTGGAATATATTAGATTAATCACCGCTATACAGTGTCTATAAAATATAAATATGTACTATGTGTAACATATAAAACTGGTGCATTCTACATGTTGAGAATAGTATGCACTCACTGAGAACGAATGCCCAAAATCTGTTTTCACTGTGTAGGTAAAGTTTCGTTTTCTACGAACAGGCCAGGCTATAGATGAAAAACATTATTTCATATCTCCACTTGGGAAAATGCTAGAGAAATGATTTTAAGTTATGTTCTCCCAGTCTAAAAAATCAAGTTCAATGGTGTAAGTAGATTTTTGATAACTTCAGTGGAAAAATAACATTAAGAAAGTGTACCTTGTGCTGCCTTGACTTTTGACATGGCGATGCCAAATGGGGCTGGCCAAATATGCTCCCATTTATTTCTATAGCCATCTTTGACTCTTTAGACGCCAACCCCAGCAGGAGGTAAAGCAAGTTTGGACCCTAACACAGGGGACAGAACCTCATATAAATTGGGGAGCAGCTAGGGGAGGACCAGGGCTTCTCCAGGTGGAGGATGGTGACAGGTATTTTGCTTTTAGGGTTATTGGGTATTTTTGCAGAAGACCAAGACAGGAAGTACTGAAAAAGGAGGTGGGGTTAGAGTGAGAGAGTAGTCAGGGTGGGTATGGGATGTTCTCCAGTCACTGGAGCAAGAATAAGACAGGCACCTCCCCTCCACCACCTCAGAACACTCCTGGATCTTGGAAGAAAATTTCTTAAAAGAAGAGGATTCTGTCTGACTGCTAGAAGAAGTGCACCAATGGGTGTAAGTTAAATGTTGTATTGGGGCTGCAGTGTGTATTTACACCAACCACCTACATGGCCAAAATATGTCCCCATAGCACCATTGTACTCTGGCTGGATTGCAGTTAAATGCACTGCAGCGAAACCTGGCGAGGTAAAGGTCCTTGGCTGAGTAGAACAACTTATTTTGATATACCCAACGACTCCTGACTCCTGCTGGCACCTAGCGACTGAATCTGCTCTCTATGATTTGCCTCCTAATAGCCTGCTCCCAGTACACATTTGGCCCTGGCCCTTTCTATACGGTCTCCCCACATTTTTGCCTTCATCTGCCTTCCTTTACCAAACTCGTTTTTGTTGGCTTTTAGGACTAGGTGCACTTTTCCCTGCTAATCAGTGGTAACATGCTTGTGCTCTCTCCCTAAAACATGGTAAAATTGGCTTACACCTGATTGGGTATTTAATTTACTTGTAAGACCCTAGCATATGGTACTACATGTACCCTGGGTGTGTTAATTTAATGCAACAATTGTGCAACCCACTAAAGTAGCACTGGAAAACGTGTCTCAGGCCTGCCACTGCAGACTGTGGGGTCGATTCCGATTCGGGCCGGAAAACGTACCGACCGACTCGGTTCGGGAATCCATTCCGACCGACACGTACCGGTGCTGCCCGATCCGCCTAGTACGATGAAATGCATGCGATTTACGACCGACTCGTACGGAACACAAGCCGAACGACCGAACCGCACGGGAAACAGCTATCCGGCCGGAAAACTACACGAATCGAACCGACCGACACGCACCAGGAATGAACCCGAACGAAACGTACCCGCGAACTCCGACCCGCACAGTACGATGCAATGCATGGAAAACCAGACAGTCGCACGGAGCTCAAGCCGTACGACCGACACGCATACAAAACAGCGAGCCGAAGCAACCCAATACTCCGCGACCGACACGTACGCCGCACATGAAACACAGCGTGAACGACTCGGAGAAGCTCGCACGAGACCAACTGCAGCGTCCTACTCGGTCAGAAGAACGTCTCCTACATGCACAAAAAGTACAAAGGAAAAAACACAAAAAAAAGGGCCAAACAAGCAATTACAAAGCCAATAAATACTGGGGGGGGGAAACATGGAACAAAGACACACCCACAACTCCACCCATATAAAGGCCACAAATCCCTACCATGATCCTTTGCAAATTCAAATGACCTGCCAGCACAGAACACCAACAGACAGCAACCACAGACACACTCACAGCTCATCCATCACACAAGCCACACAACATCAGCACCTCAACAAATAGCACCCTCACATACACCCAGCAAAACCTACACTCACACACCCTCACCTGCACACCCACACACACATCAATCACCACCACCACCCATCACCATGCCCCCAAAGAAGAATCCAAAGTTCCTAGACAGTGAATTGGAAGTCCTGGTAGATGAGATCCTCAGGGTAGAGCCACAGCTGTTTGGTACATAGGTCCAACAGACCCCCATGTCGCAGAAAACCAAGATGTGGGAGAGGATCGTCGACAGGGTGAACGCACAATCACCATGTCTGCGCACAAAGGAAGACATCCAGAACAGGTGGTATGATGTGCGCAGGAGGGTCAAGGACCTACTAAAGAAGGATTACGCCTTGAGCCAACACACCGGCAGTGGCCCTCCTGCCAAACCAGTATACCTCAGGCCCTGGGAGGAGAAGGTGCGGGCCATCCTACCACCAGTCAGCGTATATGGACTATCAAACATCCCAGAGCCTGGTGAGTACACAACCATATACCCAATATCCTGTGACAATACACACACATCACTGTCAAGGGGATAGGCAAACCATGCACCCTTAGCAAATCCACAGCAACCAAAACATAATCATCCCAAGATGTGTATGTCAGTCAGATAAACACAATACATGCCATTTCATAGTGATATGTAACTGTGTCATGACATGTACAAACCCAACAACAAATAGAGCTAGGCAGTGGCACAAATCTAACCAACAAACACAGTCAGATATGTAGCCACCACTAGAACACCACCTCACAGGGAAGATCACTGAAAGGAAGGAATCCTGTGTATGCTGGTCAAGTCAGTGTAGCCAATAGCATGATGGGAGTTGTAGTCACAGATATTGCTCACCCTCACAATTCGCCCATCAACACCACCCTGAACCATGCTCACATCACAGGGAGTGGAAAACAACTGACAAGATGGCTGACACTGGGTACTGCTGTGGGGAGCACAAGGCCCTGCTGGGAACTGGGCACCAACCAACAGCAGGGCACCACTGACTGACATCCTGAAAGCCAACTTGCACTCCCTGCAATAGAAGCACGTTCCATGGTGGGATATCTGGCTGGGTGGGAAGGAGGACTGACACCTCTGACCATATTCACAAGCAGCTTTTCTCACACACCCCCTTAACACAAACTCCACACAACTCACCTGGGAGAATGCAATGCCTCACACTCTAATTAAATATCCCACAAAGAACCACAACCCTGGGTTATGCTGTGTGAAGCACAGGGACACACATGGGACTTGTAGCCAAACAAACGCCAGGACAACACTGTCAGCCATCACTTCAGCACAGGCACACTACCCCACAGGGAAGCAGAGTCAAAAGGAAGGAAGTATGGGCATGCTGGAAAGGGGGGTGTAGGCAATAGCATGATGGGAGTGGTAGTCACAGCTCAACATCCCCCACCCACATGGCCCAGCAAGCTCACACTGAAGCATGCACACCTCACAGGGAGTGAAAAGCCACTTCAAAGATGGCTGACAATGGTGCTCTGTTGTGGGGATCCCAAGGCCCTGCTGGGAACTGGGCACCAACATACAACAGGACACCACTGTCAGCCATCTTGCCATTGCTGTCACACTCACACACAGTGAAGTCCACTAAAAAGGAAGGAAGTATGGGCATGCTGGGAAGGGGGGTGTAGGCAATAGCATGATGGGAGTGGTAGTCACAGATATTGCTCACCCTCACAATTGGCCCATCAACACCACTCTGAACCATGCTCACATCACAGGGAGTGGAAAACAACTGACAAGATGGCTGACACTGGCTACTGCTGTGGGGAGCAAAAGGCCCTGCTGGGAACTGGGCACCAACCAACAGCAGGACACCACTGACTGACATCCTGAAAGCCAACTTGCACTCCCTGCAATAGAAGCACGTTCCATGGTGGGATATCTGACTGGGTGGGAAGGAGGACTGACACCTCTGACCATATTTACAAGCAGCTTTTCACACACCCCCCCTTAACACAAACTCCACACAACTCACCTGGGAGAATGCAATGCCTCACACTCTAATTAAATATCCCACAAAGAACCACAACCCTGGGTCATGCTGTGTGAAGCACAGGGACACACATGGGACTTGTAGCCAAACAAACGCCAGGACAACACTGTCAGCCATCCTTTCAGCACAGGCACACTACCCCACAGGGAAGCAGAGTCAAAAGGAAGGAAGTATGGGCATGCTGGGAAGGGGGGTGTAGGCAATAGCATGATGGGAGTGGTAGTCACAGCTCAACATCCCCCACCCACATGGCCCAACAAGCTCACACTGAAGCATGCACACCTCACAGGGAGTGAAAAGCCACTTCAAAGATGGCTGACAATGGTGCTCTGTTGTGGGGATCCCAAGGCCCTGCTGGGAACTGGGCACCAACAAACAACAGGACACCACTGTCAGCCATCTTGCCATTGCTGTCACACTCGCACATAGTGAAGTCCACTCAAAAGGAAGGAAGTATGGGCATGCTGGGAAGGGGGGTGTAGGCAATAGCATGATGGGAGTGGTAGTCACAGATATTGCTCACCCTCACAATTGGCCCATCAACACCACTCTGAACCATGCTCACATCACAGGGAGTGGAAAACAACTGACAAGATGGCTGGCACTGGCTACTGCTGTGGGGAGCACAAGGCCCTGCTGGGAACTGGGCACCAACCAACAGCAGGACACCACTGACTGACATCCTGAAAGCAAACTTGCACTCCCTGCAATAGAAGCACGTTCCATGGTGGGATATCTGACTGGGTGGGAAGGAGGACTGACACCTCTGACCATATTCACAAGCAGCTTTTCACACACACCCCCTTAACACAAACTCCACACAACTCACCTGGGAGAATGCAATGCCTCACACTCTAATTAAATATCCCACAAAGAACCACAACCCTGGGTCATGCTGTGTGAAGCACAGGGACACACATGGGACTTGTAGCCAAACTAACGCCAGGACAACACTGTCAGCCATCCTTTCAGCACAGGCACACTACCCCACAGGGAAGCAGAGTCAAAAGGAAGGAAGTATGGGCATGCTGGGAAGGGGGGCGTAGGCAATAGCATGATGGGAGTGGTAGTCACAGCTCAACATCCCCCACCTGCATGGCCCAGCAAGCTCACACTGAAGCATGCACACCTACCAGGGAGTGAAAAGCCACTTCAAAGATGTCTGACAATGGTGCTCTGTTGTGGGGAGCACAAGGCCCTGCTGGGAACTGGGCACCAACCAACAGCAGGACACCACTGACTGACATCCTGAGAGTCAACCTGAACCCACTGCAAGGGTGGCATGCTTCATGGTGGGATAACTGGGCTGGGGGAGGAGGAGGGCCGGATGTCCACCAAATACAACCAATGCTGTCCATGTACACACCTCAACATTCACATTGAAATGCTTCAAGTTTGCAGGACAATGTGCCACACCAATATCAACCCCTGACTGTGACAACTTAGGACAATGCAATGTACAGGCCCGCATCCAGAGGTACAGTCACAACTGTCAGGTGTGTGAACCATTGATGCCTGCAGAAACATAACATACATTGTGTGTGTCTCCCAAAACAGGTGATGATGGGGACACTGAGCTCACTGGTGTGGAACAGCCTCTGCCCTCCTCGGATGGCGAAGACCTACCTGGCACCTCCGGTGTGAGTCATCATGCAGCACCAGCAGGACCACCATCTGCACCCCCTGCACCCACCCCTCCAACAACTGCCAACACACAGACCACCCCCGCCGACACAGACAGACCAAGGACCACCAATGACAACAGCACAGTGACCCCGGCCCAACGTGGAGCAATGGACAACAACCCCAGTGACAACCCCCAAGGGGGCCTAGGGTCACCTGTGCGTGCCACTGCAGGTCCCGCAAGTGTCGCCAGGGGTGGTGGGAGGGGTGGTAGACATAGGTCGCTGTTTGCAGAGGGGTCTGGACTGCATGATGACCCACAACTGGTACGCATTGCTGATGCGTACCAGAATAGCACTGGAGAGGTCAGCCAGGTAGTGGGGATCCTCAAGGACATTCAACAGCAGCAGGCTGCCCATCATGCCCGCTTTGACTCACACATGTCCCGCTTTGACTCACACATGTCCCGTATGGAGACACACATGTCCTGTGTGGAGACACACATGTCTGGCATGGAGTCCAAGTGGGACACATTGCAAGAACTGACAGCGGTGCATAGGGACATGTTGACATGCCTCCGCCAGATTAGCACCAACATGGCCACACCTCCCTGTGTGCCCACTACATCTGGTGCTGCAACAACTGCAACTGCCACAGGGAGGGAGGATGACTCTGGCGGAGAGTCCCCTGCACCGCAGCAGCCTGCACGTGAGGGTCCCCCCAAAGAGAGAGGGCAACTGAGAGGCCGATGGCCATGTACATCCCCCAGGAACCCAACACCTGTTCTGGAAATCCACCTTTGTGTGCAAACTGTTCACCCTGTCGCATGCAACCCAACTCTCTCACATGACATGGGGAGTTTAAGTTGGACCAATGTATCAGATGACTGTTGACTTTACTCAGGACATTTCTGCTACCAAGACTTCCAACTCATCTGGGAACTTTGGATTACAATCCCAATGTACAGCACCCACCATCCTGTGCACTATCCTCACACATGTATGTAAATTAACTCACTAATACACCATACTTGCCTCTGTTGTGATTCCAACGTGGTTTCTGTCATGGAGATGATGATCTGCTAAATGACACTGTGCATGCTAACTGCTACAGCAAGTACAACACCGTCATGTGAGTCATGGCGACGTGACACATATGAGGGAGACACACCACCAGGGCTACACAACACATACACACCAGGGCCGTCTGACTCATCGCCTACACTGATGATGCCAGGAAATACGGTGCAATGCACAGACACAACACCTATTCACAGTCTGTGTTAACTAGCCCACTGGTGCAGTAAGCAAATGTCACTCAGATGTGTGACCACAGACAACGCACATCCCAAAGTGAAGCACAGGTTTATTACACATTTGCAACATGTTGTAACCACTACAGATGCAAGGTAATCCCACGTGGCAGTGGCCACACAGTCAACAAGTGTAGAAGAAAGGAAGTCCAGGGGTGGGGCACACATCACCTGTAGGGAAACGACAGCTTCCACCCTGGAAGTTGAATCACGGTGTCGGGAGATCACAGTTGACCAAACAACTCTGAAAGTACCCTGTGAAGGACAGAAATGACACACAGTCAAAAGCACTGAAGAACAGGACAGAACTGCAATACTCATGCCCAATACATGTCACAAGATACCTACACAAAACCAAGTTAGCATGTCAACACTGTTGGGGAGTACAGACTACCTGTAAGGACACATCGCTGCACGCATACAGTCAAGTAGCACATGGACACACTCAAACAGCACCAGAGCACCACCAACACATATCACGCAAACTCACATCATTGACATGACATCTCCGGATACTCACATTCAGCTGAAGAAGTTGGTGATGAGCTGTGTGCGGACATCACCCTCATCATCATCACCATCACTGGCATCGTGGCCCAGGCCAGGATCCTCCACAGGTGGCAGATGTTGGTCATCGTCATCCAGGATGAGAGGCAACTCCTTCCGCACTGCCAGGTTATGTAGCATGCAGCAGACGATGACAATCTTGCACACCTTTGCTGGGGCATATGGAAGGGCCCCTCCTGTCTTGTCCAGGCAGCGGAAGCGGCTCTTCAGGAGACCAAATGTCCACTCAATCACTCTCCTGGTCCGACCATGTGCCTCATTGTAGCGCATCTGGGCTGGTGTCACAGGGTTCCTGAGGGGCGTCAGCAAGCACGACATGTTGGGGTATCCGGAGTCACCTACATATGGACAATTGCACATTAGCTGAGTTGGAAAAGAGGGTGGAATACTACATTGCAGAACACACACAATGGTACAAAGTCAGTACACACCGACAAGCCAGGCACGCTGGTTCCGCATCTGTGACATCATCCTCGGGATGCGACTACTCCTCATCACGTAGGCATCGTGTGCAGAACCGGGGAAACGGGCACACACGTGTGAGATGCTCATATCTGCAAGACATACCACCAGTGCATTGACCGAATGGTAATGTTTGCGGTTCCTGTATGCCTGCTCATGTGCCTGTGGTGGTACCAAAGCCACATGTGTCCCATCAATGGAGCCAATGACATGCGGCATCCTCCCCAGGGCATAGAAGTCACTCTTGACGTCAGTGAGTTGTTGAAGTTTAGGGAAATAGATGTACTGGTTCAGGTATCTCAACATAGCCTCCAAAACATCGCGTAGCACACGGCTGAACATGGTCTGTGACATCCCACCAGCAGACGCCACAGTGTGTTGAAAGGTACCGGTGGCAAAGAAGTGTAGGGCTGCCATCACCTTCACCTTGGGGGTCAGCGCTGTAGGGTATGTCCGGCCAGGTTGCAAATGTGGGGCCAAGTGCACCGTCAATTCCTCAATCAGCGGCCTGGTGAAGCGGTACCGTCGGATGCAGTCCCGTTCGACCATGGTTGCAAGGTCAGGGAATGGTCTATGGACAGCTGGTGCCCTGCAGTGCATAGGTGAAGAAAGAAAGATTGTCAGTCACCCCACATATGTGGCATTGACCATACTCAATATCACATGATACATCATTACGAGACACAAGTACATGATGTGTGTGCTGTTCCGTAAGGACATGTATGGCACCTACATGGCCAACATCTAACATCACAGTTCAACATGTGTCGTCAACAAGTCCCAGGTTGTGCTATGGGATATCATTAGGCTGTGTCACAGTACCCATGTACTGCTGTCACGTTCCAAACACACACCACAGTGACATGTGAGGACAGATGTGCCCCAGGCATCACAGCTCATTGACAGGTAGATTCCCAGGGACCCTGTATTGCCACATGGACACTGGCATGACATGGTGCATCATGAATACACCACAGCAAAACAACCATGACCCCCACAGGTAGTGGTCCCTGTTGCCTCGGCAGGACAGACATGGACGTCTGTGACATACACACGCACAACATCAAAGTCCATGCACAAACAACGTGGATGTGGAGACTGTCTCCCATTGTGCACATGGAATCAGAGACATTGTAAACACAACATGCACACAGACTGTGGAGGGCCATCACTATTGTGGCAATGGGTCAGCCTGTGACGTAAATACCGTCCCACATGGGACTCAGGGGGTATGTGACATGACATACACATACACAACCTGGAAATGTGACCATGCCACATGCTCTGAAATGAACAGTTGCACATAACAGTGGTCATGTGCACAACACACAAAGGATTCTGTCCCCATGAACACGTGCACAGCCTGGGAGTGGCTGCCCCCAAGTGCCACCCAAAAAACCACATGTTGACCCCCATACACGGAAAAGGTAATGCAGCCTTACATGCCTTAGGATACAGTGTGGACAGGCTGTGGTGTTGTAGTTGTGCCCCTGAGTCCCTGGAAAGTAAATGTGGCTGGCATACGTTCATCTGTGACAGGCATGGTGACATATGCCAGTGGCTTGTACAGGGACGCGTTGTACAGCAATGGACCGATCGGTGCGCACGCATTGGCCATTGCACATGATGTGACCGGGTACGCATTGTACAGCAATGGACCGATCGGTGCGCACGCATTGGCCATTGCATATGATGTGAGGGGGTACGCATTGTCATCCGATGTACGCGTTGTACAGCAATGGACCGATCGGTGCGCACGCATTGGCCATTGCATATGATGTGACCGGGTATGCGTTGTACAGCAATGGACCGATCGGTGCGCACGCATTGGCCATTGCATATGATGTGAGCGGGTACGCATTGTACAGCAATGGACCGATCGGTGCGCACGCATTGGCCATTGCATATGATGTGAGCGGGTACGCGTTGTCATCCGATGTACGCGTTGTACAGCAATGGACCGATCGGTGCGCACGCATTGGCCATTGCATATGATGTGACCGGGTACGCGTTGTACAGTAATGGACCGATCGGTGCGCACGCATTGGCCATTGCATATGATGTGAGCGGGTACGCGTTGTACAGCAATGGACCGATCGGTGCGCACGCATTGGCCATTGCATATGATGTGAGCGAGTGCGTGTTGTCATCCGATGTACGCGTTGTACAGCAATGGACCGATCGGTGCGCACGCATTGGCCATTGCATATGATGTGAGCGGTACGCGTTGTACAGCAATGGACCGATCGGTGCGCACGCATTGGCCATTGCATATGATGTGAGCGGGTACGCGTTGTACAGCAATGGACCGATCGGTGCGCACGCATTGGCCATTGCATATGATGTGAGCGGGTACGCGTTGTACAGTAATGGACCGATCGGTGAGCACGCATTGGCCATTGCATATGATGTGAGCGGGTACACGTTGTACAGCAATGGACCGATCGGTGCGCACGCATTGGCCATTGCATATGATGTGAGCGGGTACGCGTTGTACAGCAATGGACCGATCGGTGCGCACGCATTGGCCATTGCATATGATGTGACTGGGTACGCGTTGTCATCCGATGTACGCGTTGTACAGCAATGGACCGATCGGTGCGCACGCATTGGCCATTGCATATGATGTGAGCGGGAACGCGTTGTACAGCAATGGACCGATCGGTGCGCACGCATTGGCCATTGCATATGATGTGAGTGGGTACGCGTTGTACAGCAATGGACCGATCGGTGCGCACGCATTGGCCATTGCATATGATGTGAGCGGGTACGCGTTGTACAGCAATGGACCGATCAGTGCGCACGCATTGGCTATGGCCTGGCATGGCAACGGACGCGTTTTCGAACCTTTAACGAGTCTGATGCTGTGAATTCAGTTGGCCACCCACAACAATGTTGCAAATTAATGGGTCTCATGAAGTTGAACTTTTGAAGGATGCTGTGGGCGTGTGTAAGTGGTGCAATTCCATGGATTGGCCAGATTCAGAAGATGCAAACGACTTGGACCTATCACTTTGGACACATGGGACAGTATCTGCCTCAGCCGCACACATATAATGCTGGCTGTTCCCCTGAGAGCTCACTTGCCTGCACTACATGCTCCAGGACGACATCTGCCACCACCACTGCTGCTGTATCTGCATCCTCTGGATCCTGCAATGGCACGTACTGTGGAGAGAGCCCCAGCCTTCACCACTGAATAGAACCAGGCCCTGCTGGACAGCCTCCTTCCACAGTACAGCAAGCTGTATGGGAAACCAGGGGAGCAGGTGAGTGTGCTGTCCACTGCCTTACTAAATGTGCATGTTGTCTGACTAGCAAGACTTACAGTCTGCACGCCACTGGCTAGCAGGCTCACTGAGTAGTTGTCACCCCCATAGTGTGTAGTTACATGCACTGAACAGGTATAGTGCAGTAACAGTGCATTTAAACAAGGTTTTACTTCCCAGGCAATGATACCATGTAGTAACTGCTGGCAAACTGTTCATAGCCATCGTTGCACTGCCTGTGTACATCATGTGCCCCTGTGATTGAGACATGTATATCCAACTGTGTGATGCACGGAAATGTTGCATGTGTAGTAATGGCCTTTTCACTTTGTCATCCTCACAGGTTGATGCCCACCAGAAGCAGGAGATATGGCTGACCATCGTCCGGGCAGTGAGATCCGTGAGGGTCTACAAGCGCCGGATCCGCAACTGCCAGAAGAGGTGGCAGGACCTTCGGGGCTGGACCTGGAGGATCGCACGGGTCCAGCTGAAGCTGTCGCCTCCTCGCAGGAGGGGCGGACACCGGACCTGACCCTGACCCCCACATGCTCAGGATCCTGGCGGTGGTCTTCCCTGATCTGGATGGGCAGCTGAAGGCCAGACAGCAGCAAGGAGGGGTGAGTCCATGACTGCACTGTGAACTTTGTCTGACATGCTATGTGCCCTCCTCTGGCCTGGTTAAACTTCAACAGTACATCAGTCATGTGGTCCAGGACCCATGTCCCTCAATTGTGCACTGCCCACTCCTCATCTGATACCCAGGTGTGGCCCTTACAGTCAGGAAATTGTGTCACTTGGGTACTGTGTCCTTGCATTTTGCTTAGCTCAAGGTGGGGGACATCATTTGTTCCCGTAACTCTGTGGTGGGCTTCATGGGTGGGTCCATTGCTTACACAATGCCTGAGTTCTGACATGTAATCTGCGTGTTACTTTGATATGTGGTCCAATTGCTGATCTGATTCACCACATGTGCCTGGGGTATTTGGCACACACCCATGCTGCAGGTGGGAACAATGTTTGGGCCTCAGGAGTATGTATATCAAGTGTGTCACACATACGTAGCCACCTGCCTACTGTCCAGGGCTCATCCCTCATTCACGTGGAGCAGGACAGTCATGCCTACTCCAGGCCATACAATACACTCTGTACTCCCACTCCCGTGTATCAGCTGACACGTTGTGCTCAGTGAAATGTTCACTCAGGTGTCTGCCTCTGTGTCATTGTGCTGTGGCTTCGTTGTCAGGACTACTGGGGTGTTTCTCGGTTAGGGCTCAGCATGCCACCGGAGATGTGACCATAGGAGACGATACTTGTGTGACATATAGGTGTTTGATCACTTGACCGTGCAGACTGGGGTATGCGAATGTGAAGTTCAGGCAGCTGTTTCCCATTCACAGCAGATTGTGAGGTGCTCAGGTTCCGAGGGTTGTGTTTCAGGTCTCCCATATGTCCAATTGGTATGACGTGGACAAATAAGAGTTCAGATGATGTGGTTTGTGGGGGATGGACATGTGCACTTGTCAGCTCCAGGACTTGCATTCCCCATGACCTAGGATTGTGACACAGTGCAGACTGTTGTTGTCTGGCTGCCCTGCCCATGTGACTGGAGACAGTGATGTATGACTTTGCAGGCATGCCTGTGCCATGGCATTAAACTTCCTATGAGTGATCCTGCAGGGGAGTGACATGTGCTACATGCACCCCATTGTGGCATTGACTATCAGGACATGGGTGCATCATGGTGTCTGGTGCTGGTATGCATCACATGCATTTCAAAATAGACTCTGGCCATCCCTTTATCCGGACATCTGTACTGACTCAGTGGCAAGAGTTGTGATGTGTGCATGTTCACATACTTCACCGTGTTCTCTGCACTGTCCAACTACTGTGTAGGTGGTGCATGTGTCCACACTGGGGTATTGCCATCCGACAGACACCAGACAGATGGGTGCAAGGCCAGGAGGGATGTGAGTGCCATGGTTGACCATCAGACTGACAATTGGCTTCTCCTACTCTGTTTGGGCACTTTTGGCAATGTTCAACTAAGGATGCCAGGGCTTGGTCTGTAATGTGCTGTACTTACTGTGGTGTGTGCGGTCAGTGCAGGTGACTGATGTTTGTCTGTTTCCCTATTGTTTGCAGATACATCCACGGCCACAGGAGGGGACAGCTCCACGGACCAGGAGGAGCCGCAGAGCCAGACTGGGTCAGCAGCCGAGGAGTGGTCGGAGGGACCCAGTGGCACGGAGGGCGAGGAGAGCCACACCGAGGAGTCCTCAGCACCATCCACCTCAGCTGAGGACCACAGCAGCTCGGAGGATGACTTCCTTGTGGAGGCGGGTGTCAGCAGCCACCACACCCCAGCTAGTATTGCTGTCCCCGCCACCACCACCACCGCCCTCCCATCGGCTCCCATTCCAGAGGTCCGTGGAGGCTCCCGTGTTTGGGAGCATGTCTCCTTCGTGCCAGGCACCGCACCCCCTGCCCCTGTGTCCCCTGCTGCCCTGAGTGAGGAGTCTGTGTACCTACTTCGCCAGCTCCATGTAGGGCAGACAGCAATGCTGAGTGTCCTCCATGCCCACACCACTCTGTTGACTCAGCTGGTGTCGTTCATGGAGGGCATCTCATCGGGCATGTCTGCCCTACAGAGGAGCAATAGGTCCATGGACTCCTCCCTGACGGCAGCAGTGTCCCTCCTCCAACAGTCCCTCACCCCTCCTACCTCTGCCCCATCCACACTTCCTGGCACCCTACCTGTCCCAAGCACATGCACACCTGCACATTCACCCAAACACACAGACACGAGCAGCACAGACACACCCACTACAAAAACAAGACGTGCACGCAGGCATCCTCAGGGGACTGATACCACACCCACAGGGGATGGGGGACAGACACACACACAGGCATCCACAGTCACTCCGCAGTCCTCCGATACCTCTCCCTCCAAGGCCCCTTCCCTTGCCTCACCTGCAACCCCACCTACACAGCGGCTCTTCCTCTGTGACCTCGGCCTCTTCCCCTCCAATCCAGCTGATCCAGCATACAGAGGGAAGAGGAAGTCCACCCACACAGAGGGGAGTTCCCCTCACCCCCGGACACCCTCCCCCTGAGGCCCCCATCCGCAACTCCCCCCGGACCCGGAAGAGCAAGACCCCGCCGCTGCCCTGCAGCTCAACCACCAAGTCTCCTTCCTCCATCCCTCAGGCCCCCACTCCACAGGTGCCCCCACCACACCCTGCCCCAGGTTCCCCCACCCACAGATACACCATCCCCAAAATGATCCGGCCTTCTCCCCCTGCCACTTGCTCTTCCAGCACCACACCCCCGCTGCGCATGTCTGTGCCACTGGTGTGGAGACGGTGTCCTCCCCCTCTGTCCTGCCCACCTTACCTGAACCCCATTCTACTCCCCTGGAGATAGGCACTGCAGTGGAGTCCACTACCACCCCGTCTGACTTGGGCACTGCAGTGGGGAACCTGTCCACTCCATCTGCACGGCCCACTGCAGTCGTGCCGGCACCCACACCATCTGACTCATGCCCCCAGTTGTGCCGGCACACACCATGTCAGACACCTCCACTGCAGTTGTCAGTGACTCTCCAGCACCCACCACCCGTTCCCTGCCTCCTTCTGGTGAGCCCTGATCCTGTCCCTGCGGTGCCTGGCCTGCCCCCCGTATGCCCCTCCGAGGGGAATGTCCCTGGTGTGTAGCAGTGCAGGCATGCAAAGGGTGACATCTGGCACTGTCACCCTGTTTGGACTCTGATTATGGACTGGCCATTGGCCTTTGTTATATTTCTGGACTTTCACTTCTTCACACACAAATGCTGAATAAAGCTACTTTCTGTTCTCTAGTGGTTTTGCTTCTGATGTACATGAAGATGATGATGCTAACTGTGCCCTTGCTGCAGTGATGGTGATTATTGATCTCAGGAAAATGAAGTGTTACTGTGAAGGATCCCATGTGGTCCAGGGGGAATGTGTCCTATCCTGTTGTGTATCCATGTCATCCCTTGCAGCAATATGAGGGTGTCATGTTTTCAATATTTGGCAATGGGATTTCCTACTTACATTTGCAATATCACATCTGTGGCTTACACCCCTGCACATCTGTTGTGCTTGCCATTGTTCAATTTGTCTATTTCCCTGACCGTGTGGCCATCTCCACTGGACATGCAAGTTTGGGCATCAATGGGGAAGGACTCATCTGTGTTATCAGTGCAACTTGCTATACATGTGTGTTGGATCTGTGCTGATGATTTCGGTGACACTCCCATGACCAGGCTGATATGACGGGAGCCTTCATTTTGTGCTAATTATTGACTGTGTGACCAAGTGTTCTGCTGACATGATAGAGCCCTACTGAGACAACGTATGGCACAGCTTTCCTTACACAGGAGTGGAGTCCCCTCATGGCAGTGTGTAATTCTGTGACGTTGCCTGAGTCCAAGGTGTGTGTTGTGTGAGCATGTCTGTGTGTGTTCACTTCCATTTTGCTAGGCAGGCTGGGATCCCTAGTGATCCTGTTTGTGATGCTTGCTGAGTTGACCTATGTTCCCCCAAAGTCTTCTCCCTGGGTTCTCTGTGATGTGGGTGCATGGCACATTACTGGTCATCAGGGTGTCACCCATAGGTGTGTTTGCTGTCAGGGCTGAGTTTGTGGGCAAACGCAGATGGGACACAGTCAGGATTCCCCTTGGCACATGTTGGTTACACCTGTCATGTAATTTCCAGTTTGTGTTAGCTTTCAGTGATTGTGACACGTTGTGTGTGTGACTGCTGCCACTCCTCAGGGTCAGAGCTGCAATGTTGGAAGTTGTCTATGTGTGTTCTTTGTGGGTGACCTTGGCTTCTTCATTGGTGTGGGACTGTGGCCGGGATCCCATTGGTTGGTGTGGTATTGACGTCATGTCCATGTACGGCGTACTGTGCAGTGTGTCAGACATTCAGGAGTCTTGTTGACTGGCCATGTGTGATGGGTTTCTGCACCTTAGTTCCCACCACCACCCCTGGGATTGTCATGGGTGCATGTGCAATGTCACCAGTGCATGTGAGCTTCACTGCTGCACATTGGTGGAGGTCGAGGTGTGTGGTGTTGAGTGTGTGCAGATGAGAGTTGTTGCACGGCTAGACCCCTGCCTCCATGTTGGCCTTGGCTGACAGGCCGTGCTGATTGATTTGTGCTTGTGTAGGTGTGATGGTAGTTTGTTGCTCAGGACACATGACTGTGGTTCACAGTGTGAACGACATCTAGCTTTGTCATCACAGTGGGATTATCATGCAGCCCAGGGTCACCACATTGTGGGGACCCTGGGGGTAGTGCTGTGGTGGGTCTGTGTCTTGCTGTGTTAGTTGCTGTTCCTACAAGCTTGTGTGACATGTGTAATTTGGGCTCCCTCTCATCTAACAATGCCTGATTGCCCACATAGGGGATTCGGATCCATGAGTTACTTTTCTGTGGCACTGTATGCGCATCTGTGTAATTGGTATTCAGGCCTCATCATGTGTTGTGTGGTTGCCTGGGGACACTGGCACCCCCTCCCCCCCTCACCTGGTGTGTTTGATATGCAGTGTGGGGCTGCCTGTTTGTGTTTGTGCATCTGCACCACTGCATTGGCATATCTTTAGTGTGCCATTGGCTGTATGTTGTTTGGTGGGTTTCACCTGCTGTCCCTGGGACTCCTAGGTCATCAGTCAGCACAATGATCATGGTTTGTGTGTCCCATTGCTGCCATGGTATGGTATCTGTTCACCTCACATCTACAGTCTCCACAGGATATCTACATTTGTGTGCCCATTGGTGCAGATATGTGGTTCTGCATTATGATGGTCACTTATGTCATTGTGTTATTGATGAATGTTGACAGTGTCAGCCCCCATGGGTGATGTTTGTCTGCACATGTCCAAAGGTATGTCTTATTTGCACTGCACTGTTTGCCTCACCCAATATATGTTGCTATGGGACACAAGCACTACTTTGCCACTGATGTGTTTGTTGTTCTGTGACCAGGAATCATCCATGCTGTTTGGCAGTTGCAGCTTTTTCCATGTCAACACCTTTTGGTCACTGTGATGATGGGGGTTTAGACCCCATTGCCACAATGTTCAACATGTGCTTCAGCTATGGACCCCACACTCACCTTTTGGTCACTGTGATGATGGGGGTTTAGACCCCATTGCCACAATGTTCACAATGTGCTTCAGCTATGGACCCCACACTTACCTTTTGGTCACTGTGATGATGGGGGTTAGACCCCATTGCCACAATGTCCAAAATGTGCTTCAGCTATGGACCCCACACTTACATTTTGGTCACTGTGATGATGGGGGTTTGGACCCCATTGCCACATTGTTCAAAATGTGCTTCAGCTATGGACCCCACACTTACATTTTGGTCACTGTGATGATGGGGGTTGGACCCCATTGCCACAGTGGTCATGGTCTGCTTGCATTGTGGAGGCCACACACATTTATGTGTGACACATGTGATAGGGGGTCACATTGTATGTTCAATTTCATGTTCAGTGTTGTAGGCATTTGACACAGTCTACACACGCTTGTCATGGTGTTGGGGGATGTTTTTTCTTACATTCCTTATGTTGGAGTATGCTGGTTGTGTCATGCATTACCCATCCTATGAGTAGGGTTGGTGTTGGTGGTAGGCATCCAGCCCCCCATGGGTAGGGGTGGTGGTAGTGACAGGTATCTAGCCCCCCATGGGTAGGGGTGGTGGTAGTGGTAGGCATCCAGCCCCCCATGGGTAGGGGTGGTGGTAGTGGTAGGCATCCAGCCCCCCATGGGTAGGGGTGGTAGTAGTGACAGGTATCCAGCCCCCCATGGGTAGGGGTGGTGGTAGTGGTAGGCATCCAGCCCCCCATGGGTAGGGGTGGTAGTAGTGACAGGTATCCAGCCCCCATGGGTATGGGTGGTGGTAGTGGTAGGCATCCAGCCCCCATGAGTAGGGGTGGTAGTAGTGACAGGTATCCAGCCCCCCATGGGTAGGGGGTGGTGGTAGTGGTAGGCATCCAGCCCCCCATGGGTAGGTGTGGTAGTAGTGACAGGTATCCAGCCCCCATGGGTAGGGGTGGTGGTAGTGGTAGGCATCCAGCCCCCATGGGTAGGGGTGGTGGTAGTGGTAGGCATCCAGCCCCCATGAGTAGGGGTGGTGGTAGTGACAGGTATCCAGCCCCCATGAGTAGGGGTGGTAGTAGTGACAGGTATCCAGCCCCCATGGGTAGGGGTGGTGGTAGTGGTAGGCATCCAGCCCCCATGGGTAGGGGTGGTAGTAGTGACAGGTATCCAGCCCCCCATGAGTAGGGGTGGTAGTAGTGACAGGTATCCAGCCCCCCATGGGTAGGGGTGGTGGTAGTGGTAGGCATCCAGCCCCCCATGGGTAGGGGTGGTGGTAGTGGTAGGCATCCAGCCCCCCATGAGTAGGGGTGGTGGTAGTGACAGGTATCCAGCCCCCCATGAGTAGGGGTGGTAGTAGTGACAGGTATCCAGCCCCCATGGGTAGGGGTGGTGGTAGTGGTAGGCATCCAGCCCCCCATGAGTAGGGGTGGTAGTAGTGACAGGTATCCAGCCCCCATGGGTAGGGGTGGTGGTAGTGGTAGGCATCCAGCCCTCCATGGGTAGGGGTGGTGGTAGTGGTAGGCATCCAGCCCCCCATGGGTAGGGGTGGTGGTAGTGGTAGGCATCCATCCCCCTATGAGTGGGGATGGTAGTAGTGACAGGCATCCAGCCCCCCTGAGTAGGGGTGGTGTTAGTGGTTGGCATCCAGGCCCCTATGGGTGTATATGGCATTGGTGATAGCCATCCCGCCCCTATGGTTCTGCTGTTGCTGGTGTAAGTCATTTCTGCATCCCTATGTATGTGTGTTATATGTCGGGTACGTGTCGTTTGTTTGTGTGGTGGGTGTTTGACTTACCTTCTGCGCCGTACGCGTCGTTACCAGTTCCGGTAATAGATGTAGAGTATTGGTAGGACCTGCGCGATGGGATTCATGGTTGGTTCGTCTCGTTCGGCTTTCTCGTTGCTTCGACTCGTACTCGTGGCTGGCGTGTTCGTCTCGTAGCCGTGGATCGTCTTGTGGCGCGAATCGGAGCTTATGTGCGCCTCTCCCGGATGCCCTTACGTGCCGTGCGTAGCGACGGGTTCGGCGCGTACGGAGTGCGCATCGTACTAGTCCAGCCGGACGGTGCTGTATTTTGGCTTCCGTGCGACTCGATTCTGCGTTTACGGATCCGGCTCGGGCGGGGAACAGGAGCTGGAATGGGTGAGTACGGCTGGGTCGGGATCTGGGCAGTTATGCGCATCGTACTTGCTCGTTCGGACGTATGTTCGAATCGGTCGGGAAACACGCATTCGGCTTGGTTTTTTCCCGGACGAATAGTGTTAGGTGCGCTTCCGGCCGGGATCGGAATCGGCCCCATCGGGGTCGATTCCGATTCGGGCCGGAAAACGTACCGACCGACTCTGTTCGGGAATCCATTCCGACCACACGTACCGGTGCTGCCCGATCCGCCTAGTACGATGAAATGCATGCGATTTATGACCGACTCGTACGGAACACAAGCCGAACGACCGAACCGCACGGAAAACTACGCGAATCGAACCGACCGACACGCACCAGGAATGAACCTGAACGAAACGTACCCGTGAACTCCGACCCGCGCAGTACGATGCTATGCGTGGAAAACCAGACCGAGTCGCACGGAGCTCAAGCCGTACGACCGACACGCATACAAAACAGCGAGCCGAAGCAACCCAATACTCCGCGACCGACGCGTACGCCACACATGAAACACAGCAGAAACACAGCGTGAACGACTCGGAGAAGCTCGCACGAGACCAACTGCAGCGTCCTACTCGGTCAGAAGAACGTCTCCTACATGCACAAAAAGTACAAAGGAAAAAACACAAAAAAAAGGGCCAAACAAGCAATTACAAAGCCAATAAATACTGGGGGGGGGAAACATGGAATAAAGACACACCCACAACTCCACCCATATAAAGGCCACAAATCCCTACCATGATCCTTTGCAAATTCAAATGACCTGCCAGCACAGAACACCAACAGACAGCAACCACAGACACACTCACAGCTCATCCATCACACAAGCCACACACCATCAGCACCTCAACAAATAGCACCCTCACATACACCCAGCAAAACCTACACTCACACACCCTCACCTGCACACCCACACACACATCAATCACCACCACCACCCATCACCATGCCCCCAAAGAAGAATCCAAAGTTCCTAGACAGTGAATTGGAAGTCCTGGTAGATGAGATCCTCAGGGTAGAGCCACAGCTGTTTGGTACATTGGTCCAACAGACCCCCTGTCGCAGAAAACCAAGATGTGGGAGAGGATCATCGACAGGGTGAATGCACAATCACCATGTCTGCGCACAAAGGAAGACATCCAGAACAGGTGGTATGATGTGCGCAGGAGGGTCAAGGACCTACTAAAGAAGGATTATGCCTTGAGCCAACACACCGGCAGTGGCCCTCCTGCCAAACCAGTATACCTCAGGTCCTGGGAGGAGAAGGTGCGGGCCATCCTACCACCAGTCAGCATATATGGACTATCAAACATCCCAGAGCCTGGTGAGTACACAACCAATATACCCAATATCCTGTGACAATACACACACATCACTGTCAAGGGGATAGGCAAACCATGCACCCTTAGAAAATCCACAGCAACCAAAACATAATCATCCCAAGATGTGTATGTCAGTCAGATAAACACAATACATGCCATTTCATAGTGATATGTAACTGTGTCATGACATGTACAAACCCAACAACAAATAGAGCTAGGCAGTGGCACAAATCTAACCAACAAACACAGTCAGATATGTAGCCACCACTAGAACACCACCTCACAGGGAAGATCACTGAAAGGAAGGAATCCTGTGTATGCTGGTCAAGTCAGTGTAGCCAATAGCATGATGGGAGTTGTAGTCACAGATATTGCTCACCCTCACAATTCGCCCATCAACACCACCCTGAACCATGCTCACATCACAGGGAGTGGAAAACAACTGACAAGATGGCTGACACTGGGTACTGCTGTGGGGAGCACAAGGCCCTGCTGGGAACTGGGCACCAACCAACAGCAGGACACCACTGACTGACATCCTGAAAGCCAACTTGCACTCCCTGCAATAGAAGCACGTTCCATGGTGGGATATCTGGCTGGGTGGGAAGGAGGACTGACACCTCTGACCATATTCACAAGCAGCTTTTCACACACACCCCCTTAACACAAACTCCACACAACTCACCTGGGAGAATGCAATGCCTCACACTCTAATTAAATATCCCACAAAGAACCACAACCCTGGGTTATGCTGTGTGAAGCACAGGGACACACATGGGACTTGTAGCCAAACAAACGCCAGGACAACACTGTCAGCCATCACTTCAGCACAGGCACACTACCCACAGGGAAGCAGAGTCAAAAGGAAGGAAGTATGGGCATGCTGGGAAGGAGGGTGTAGGCAATAGCATGATGGGAGTGGTAGTCACAGCTCAACATCCCCCACCCACATGGCCCAGCAAGCTCACACTGAAGCATGCACACCTCACAGGGAGTGAAAAGCCACTTCAAAGATGGCTGACAATGGTGCTCTGTTGTGGGGATCCCAAGGCCCTGCTGGGAACTGGGCACCAACAAACAACAGGACACCACTGTCAGCCATCTTGCCATTGCTGTCACACTCACACACAGTGAAGTCCACTCAAAAGGAAGGAAGTATGGGCATGCTGGGAAGGGGGTGTAGGCAATAGCATGATGGGAGTGGTAGTCACAGATATTGCTCACCCTCACAATTGGCCCATCAACACCACTCTGAACCATGCTCACATCACAGGGAGTGGAAAACAACTGACAAGATGGCTGACACTGGCTACTGCTGTGGGGAGCACAAGGCCCTGCTGGGAACTGGGCACCAACCAACAGCAGGACACCACTGACTGACATCCTGAAAGCCAACTTGCACTCCCTGCAATAGAAGCACGTTCCATGGTGGGATATCTGACTGGGTGGGAAGGAGGACTGACACCTCTGACCATATTCACAAGCAGCTTTTCACACACACCCCCTTAACACAAACTCCACACAACTCACCTGGGAGAATGCAATGCCTCACACTCTAATTAAATATCCCACAAAGAACCACAACCCTGGGTCATGCTGTGTGAAGCACAGGGACAGACATGGGAGTTGTAGCCAAACAAACGCCAGGACAACACTGTCAGCCATCCTTTCAGCACAGGCACACTACCCCACAGGGAAGCAGAGTCAAAAGGAAGGAAGTATGGGCATGCTGGGAAGGGGGGTGTAGGCAATTGCATGATGGGAGTGGTAGTCACAGCTCAACATCCCCCACCCACATGGCGCAGCAAGCTCACACTGAAGCATGCACACCTCACAGGGAGTGAAAAGCCACTTCAAAGATGGCTGACAATGGTGCTCTGTTGTGGGGATCCCAAGGCCCTGCTGGGAACTGGGCACCAACAAACAACAGGACACCACTGTCAGCCATCTTGCCATTGCTGTCACACTCACACACAGTGAAGTCCACTCAAAAGGAAGGAAGTATGGGCATGCTGGGAAGGGGGTGTAGGCAATAGCATGATGGGAGTGGTAGTCACAGATATTGCTCACCCTCACAATTGGCCCATCAACACCACTCTGAACCATGCTCACATCACAGGGAGTGGAAAACAACTGACAAGATGGCTGACACTGGCTACTGCTGTGGGGAGCACAAGGCCCTGCTGGGAACTGGGCACCAACCAACAGCAGGACACCACTGACTGACATCCTGAAAGCAAACTTGCACTCCCTGCAATAGAAGCACGTTCATGGTGGGATATCTGACTGGGTGGGAAGGAGGACTGACACCTCTGACCATATTCACAAGCAGCTTTTCACACACACCCCCTTAACACAAACTCCACACAACTCACCTGGGAGAATGCAATGCCTCACACTCTAATTAAATATCCCACAAAGAACCACAACCCTGGGTCATGCTGTGTGAAGCACAGGGACACACATGGGACTTGTAGCCAAACAAACGCCAGGACAACACTGTCAGCCATCCTTTCAGCACAGGCACACTACCCCACAGGGAAGCAGAGTCAAAAGGAAGGAAGTATGGGCATGCTGGGAAGGGGGGTGTAGGCAATAGCATGATGGGAGTGGTAGTCACAGCTCAACATCCCCCACCCACATGGCCCAGCAAGCTCACACTGAAGCATGCACACCTCACAGGGAGTGAAAAGCTACTTCAAAGATGGCTGACAATGGTGCTCTGTTGTGGGGATCCCAAGGCCCTGCTGGGAACTGGGCACCCACCAACCGCAGGACACCACTGACTGACATCCTGAGAGTCAACCTGAACCCACTGCAAGGGTGGCATGCTTCATGGTGGGATAACTGGGCTGGGGGGAGGAGGAGGGCCGGATGTCCACCAAATACAACCAATGCTGTCCATGTACACACCTCAACATTCACATTGAAATGCTTCAAGTTTGCAGGACAATGTGCCACACCAATATCAACCCCTGACTGTGACAACTTAGGACAATGCAATGTACAGGCCCGCATCCAGAGGTACAGTCACAACTGTCAGGTGTGTGAACCATTGATGCCTGCAGAAACATAACATACATTGTGTGTCTCCCAAAACAGGTGATGATGGGGACACAGCAGCAGACAATGAGGAGTCCCTGTCCCAGGCTCCGGGGACACTGAGCTCACTGGTGTGGAACAGCCTCTGCCCTCCTCGGATGGCGAAGACCTACCTGGCACCTCCGGTGTGAGTCATCATGCAGCACCAGCAGGACCACCATCTGCACCCCGTGCACCCACCCCTCCAACAACTGCCAACACACAGACCACCCCCGCCGACACGGACAGACCAAGGACCACCAATGACAACAGCACAGTGACCCCGGCCCAACGTGGAGCAACGGACAACAACCCCAGTGACAACCCCCAAGGGGGCCTAGGGTCACCTGTGCGTGCCACTGCAGGTCCCGCACGTGTCTCCAGGGGTGGTGGGAGGGGTGGTAGACATAGGTCGCTGTTTGCAGAGGGGTCTGGACTGCATGATGACCCACAACTGGTACGCATTGTTGATGCGTACCAGAATAGCACTGGAGAGGTCAGCCAGGTAGTGGGGATCCTCAAGGACATTCAACAGCAGCAGGCTGCCCATCATGCCCGCTTTGACTCACACATGTCCCGCTTTGACTCACACATGTCCCGTATGGAGACACACATGTCCTGTGTGGAGACACACATGTCTGGCATGGAGTCCAAGTGGGACACATTGCAAGAACTGACAGCGGTGCATAGGGACATGTTGACATGCCTCCGCCAGATTAGCACCAACATGGCCACCCCTCCCTGTGTGCCCACTACATCTGGTGCTGCAACAACTGCAACTGCCACAGGGAGGGAGGATGACTCTGGCGGAGAGTCCCCTGCACCGCAGCAGCCTGCACGTGAGGGTCCCCCCCAAAGAAGAGGGCAACTGAGAGGCCGATGGCCATGTACATCCCCCAGGAACCCAACACCTGTTCTGGAAATCCACCTTTGTGTGCAAACTGTTCACCCTGTCGCATGCAACCCAACTCTCTCACATGACATGGGGAGTTTAAGTTGGACCAATGTATCAGATGACTGTTGACTTTACTCAGGACATTTCTGCTACCAAGACTTCCAACTCATCTGGGAACTTTGGATTACAATCCCAATGTACAGCACCCACCATCCTGTGCACTATCCTCACACATGTATGTAAATTAACTCACTAATACACCATACTTGCCTCTGTTGTGATTCCAACGTGGTTTCTGTCATGGAGATGATGATCTGCTAAATGACACTGTGCATGCTAACTGCTACAGCAAGTACAACACCGTCATGTGAGTCATGGCGACGTGACACATATGAGGGAGACACACCACCAGGGCTACACAACACATACACACCAGGGCCGTCTGACTCATCGCCTACACTGATGATGCCAGGAAATACGGTGCAATGCACAGACACAACACCTATTCACAGTCTGTGTTAACTAGCCCACTGGTGCAGTAAGCAAATGTCAGTCAGATGTGTGACCACAGACAACGCACATCCCAAAGTGAAGCACAGGTTTATTACACATTTGCAACATGTTGTAACCACTACAGATGCAAGGTAATCCCACGTGGCAGTGGCCACACAGTCAACAAGTTTAGAAGAAAGGAAGTCCAGGGGTGTGGCACACATCACCTGTAGGGAAACAACAGCTTCCACCCTGGAAGTTGAATCAAGGTGTCGGGGGATCACAGTTGACCAAACAACTCTGAAAGTACCCTGTGAAGGACAGAAATGACACACAGTTAAAAGCACTGAAGAACAGGACAGAACTGCAATACTCATGCCCAATACATGTCACAAGATACCTACACAAAACCAAGTTAGCATGTCAACACTGTTGGGGAGTACAGACTACCTGTAAGGACACATCGCTGCACGCATACAGTCAAGTAGCACATGGACACACTCAAACAGCACCAGAGCACCACCAACACATATCACGCAAACTCACATCATTGACATGACATCTCCGGATACTCACATTCAGCTGAAGAAGTTGGTGATGAGCTGTGTGCGGACATCACCCTCATCATCATCACCATCACTGGCATCGTGGCCCAGGCCAGGATCATCCACAGGTGGCAGATGTTGGTCATCGTCATCCAGGATGAGAGGCAACTCCTTCCGCACTGCCAGGTTGTGTAGCATGCAGCAGACGATGACAATCTTGCACACCTTTGCTGGGGCATATGGGAGGGCCCCTCCTGTCTTGTCCAGGCAGCGGAAGCGGCTCTTCAGGAGACCAAATGTCCGCTCAATCACTCTCCTGGTCCGACCATGTGCCTCATTGTAGCGCATCTGGGCTGGTGTCACAGGGTTCCTGAGGGGCGTCAGCAACCACAACATGTTGGGGTATCCGGAGTCACCTACATACGGACAATTGCACATTAGCTGAGTTGGAAAAGAGGGTGGAATACTACATTGCAGAACACACACAATGGTACAAAGTCAGTACACACCGACAAGCCAGGCACGCTGGTTCCGCATCTGTGACATCATCCTCTGGATGCGACTACTCCTCATCACGTATGCATCGTGTGCAGAACCGGGGAAACGGGCACACACGTGTGAGATGCTCATATCTGCAAGACATACCACCAGTGCATTGACCGAATGGTAATGTTTGCGGTTCCTGTATGCCTGCTCATGTGCCTGTGGTGGTACCAAAGCCACATATGTCCCATCAATGGAGCCAATGACATGCGGCATCCTCCCCAGGGCATAGAAGTCACTCTTGACGTCAGTGAGTTGTTGAAGTTTAGGGAAATAGATGTACTGGTTCAGGTATCTCAACATAGCCTCCAAAACATTGTGTAGCACACGGCTGAACATGGTCTGTGACATCCCACCAGCAGATGCCACAGTGTGTTGAAAGGTACCGGTGGCAAAGAAGTGTAGGGCTGCCATCACCTTCACCTTGGGGGTCAGCGCTGTAGGGTATGTCCGGCCAGGTTGCAAATGTGGGGCCAAGTGCACCGTCAATTCCTCAATCAGCGGCCTGGTGAAGCGGTACCGTCGGATGCAGTCCCGTTCGACCATGGTTGCAAGGTCAGGGAATGGTCTATGGACAGCTGGTGCCCTGCAGTGCATAGGTGAAGAAAGAAAGATTGTCAGTCACCCCACATATGTGGCATTGACCATACTCAATATCACATGATACATCATTACGAGACACAAGTACATGATGTGTGTGCTGTTCCGTAAGGACATGTATGGCACCTACATGGCCAACATCTAACATCACAGTTCAACATGTGTCGTCAACAAGTCCCAGGTTGTGCTATGGGATATCATTAGGCTGTGTCACAGTACCCATGTACTGCTGTCACGTTCCAAACACACACCACAGTGACATGTGAGGACAGATGTGCCCCAGGCATCACAGCTCATTGACAGGTAGATTCCCAGGGACCCTGTATTGCCACATGGACACTGGCATGACATGGTGCATCATGAATACACCACAGCAAAACAACCATGACCCCCACAGGTAGTGGTCCCTGTTGCCTCGGCAGGACAGACATGGACGTCTGTGACACACACACGCACAACATCAAAGTCCATGCACAAACAACGTGGATGTGGAGACTGTCTCCCATTGTGCACATGGAATCAGAGACATTGTAAACACAACATGCACACAGACTGTGGAGGGCCATCACTATTGTGGCAATGGGTCAGCCTGTGACGTACATACCGTCCCACATGGGACTCAGGTGGTATGTGACATGACATACACATACACAACCTGGAAATGTGACCATGCCACATGCTCTGAAATGAACAGTTGCACATAACAGTGGTCATGTGCACAACACACAAAGGATTCTGTCCCCATGAACACGTGCACAGCCTGGGAGTGGCTGCCCCCAAGTGCCACCCAAAAACCACATGTTGACCCCCATACACGGAAAAGGTAATGCAGCCTTACATGCCTTAGGATACAGTGTGGACAGGCTGTGGTGTTGTAGGTGTGCCCCTGAGTCCCTGGAAAGTAAATGTGGCTGGCATACGTTCATCTGTGACAGGCATGGTGACATATGCCAGTGACTTGTACAGGGACGCGTTGTACAGCAATGGACCGATCGGTGCGCACGCATTGGCCATTGCATATGATGTGAGCGGGTACGCGTTGTACAGCAATGGACCGATCGGTGCGCACGCATTGGCCATTGCATATGATGTGAGCGGGTACAGCGTTGTACAGCAATGGACCGATCGGTGCGCACGCATTGGCCATTGCATATGATGTGAGCGGGTACGCGTTGTACAGCAATGGACCGATCGGTGCGCACGCATTGGCCATTGCATATGATGTGACCGGGTACGCGTTGTCATTCGATGTACGCGTTGTACAGCAATGGACCGATTGGTGTGCACGCATTGGCCATTGCATATGATGTGAGCGGGTACCCGTTGTACAGCAATGGACCGATCGGTGCGCACGCATTGGCCATTGCATATGATGTGAGCGGGTACGTGTTGTACAGCAATGGACCGATCGGTGCGCACGCATTGGCCATTGCATATGATGTGAGCGGGTACGCGTTGTACAGCAATGGACAGATCGGTGCGCACGCATTGGCCATTGCATATGATGTGAGTGGGTACGCGTTGTACAGCAATGGACCGATCGGTGCGCACGCATTGGCCATTGCATATGATGTGAGCGGGTACGCGTTGTACAGCAATGGACCGATCGGTGCGCACGCATTGGCTATGGCCTGGCATGGCAACGGACGCGTTTTCAAACCTTTAACGAGTCTGATGCTGTGAATTCAGTTGGCCACCCACAACAATGTTGCAAATTCATGGGTCTCATGAAGTTGAACTTTTGAAGAATGCTGTGGGCGTGTGTAAGTGGTGCAATTCCATTGATTGGCCAGATTCAGAAGATGCAAACGACTTGGACCTATCACTTTGGACACATGGGACAGTATCTGCCTCAGCAGCACACATATAATGCTGGCTGTTCCCCTGAGAGCTCACTTGCCTGCACTACATGCTCCAGGACGACATCTGCCACCACCACTGCTGCTGTATCTGCATCCTCTGGATCCTGCAATGGCACGTACTGTGGAGAGAGCCCCAGCCTTCACCACTGAGGAGAACCAGGCCCTGCTGGACAGCCTCCTTCCACAGTACAGCAAGCTGTATGGGAAACCAGGGGAGCAGGTGAGTGTGCTGTCCACTGCCTTACTAAATGTGCATGTTGTCTGACTAGCAAGACTTACAGTCTGCACGCCACTGGCTAGCAGGCTCACTGAGTAGTTGTCACCCCCCATAGTGTGTAGTTACATGCACTGAACAGGTATAGTGCAGTAACAGTGCATTTAAACAAGGTTTTACTTCCCAGGCAATGATACCATGTAGTAACTGCTGGCAAACTGTTCATAGCCATCGTTGCACTGCCTGTGTACATCATGTGCCCCTGTGATTGAGACGTGTATATCCAACTGTGTGATGCACGGAAATGTTGCATGTGTAGTAATGGCCTTTTCACTTTGTCATCCTCACAGGTTGATGCCCACCAGAAGCAGAAGATATGGCTGGCCATCGTCCGGGCAGTGAGTTCCGTGGGGGTCTACAAGCGCCGGATCCGCAACTGCCAGAAGAGGTGGCAGGACCTTCGGGGCTGGACCCGGAGGATCGCAAGGGTCCAGCTGAAGCTGTCGCCTCCTCACAGGAGGGGCGGACACCGGACCCTGACCCCCACATGCTCAGGATCCTGGCGGTGGTCTTCCCTGATCTGGATGGGCAGCTGAAGGCCAGACAGCAGCAAGGAGGTGGTGAGTCCATGACTGCACTGTGAACTTTGTCTGACATGCTATGTGCCCTCCTCTGGCCTGGTTAAACTTCAACAGTACATCAGTCATGTGGTCCAGGACCCATGTCCCTCAATTGTGCATTGCCCACTCCTCATGTGATACCCAGGTGTGGCCCTTACAGTCAGGAAATTGTGTCACTTGGGTACTGTGTCCTTGCATTTTGCTTAGCTCAAGGTGGGGGACAGCATTTGTTCCCGTAACTCTGTGGTGGGCTTCATGGGTGGGTCCATTGCTTACACAATGCCTGAGTTCTGACATGTAATCTGCGTGTTACTTTGATATGTGGTCCAATTGCTGATCTGATTCACCACATGTGCCTGGGGTATTTGGCACACACCCATGCTGCGGGTGGGAACAATGTTTGGGCCTCAGGAGTATGTATCCCCTCCACCTGCCTACTGTCCAGGGCTCATCCCTCATTCACGTGGAGCAGGACAGTCATGCCTACTCAAGGCCATACAATACACTCTGTACTCCCACTCCCGTGTATCAGCTGACACGTTGTGCTCAGTGAAATGTTCACTCAGGTGTCTGCCTCTGTGTCATTGTGCTGTGGCTTCGTTGTCAGGACTACTGGGGTGTTTCTCGGTTAGGGCTCAGCATGCCACCGGAGATGTGACCATAGGAGACGATACTTGTGTGACATATAGGTGTTTGATCACTTGACCGTGCAGACTGGGGTATGCGAATGTGAAGTTCAGGCAGCTGTTTCCCATTCACAGCAGATTGTGAGGTGCTCAGGTTCCGAGGGTTGTGTTTCAGGTCTCCCATATGTCCAATTGGTATGACGTGGACAAATAAGAGTTCAGATGATGTGGTTTGTGGGGGATGGACATGTGCACTTGTCAGCTCCAGGACTTGCATTCCCCATGACCTAGGATTGTGACACAGTGCAGACTGTTGTTGTCTGGCTGCCCTGCCCATGTGACTGGAGACAGTGATGTATGACTTTGCAGGCATGCCTGTGCCATGGCATTAAACTTCCTATGAGTGATCCTGCAGGGGAGTGACATGTGCTACATGCACCCCATTGTGGCATTGACTATCAGGACATGGGTGCATCATGGTGTCTGGTGCTGGTATGCATCACATGCATTTCAAAATAGACTCTGGCCATCCCTTTATCCGGACATCTGTACTGACTCAGTGGCAAGAGTTGTGATGTGTGCATGTTCACATACTTCACCGTGTTCTCTGCACTGTCCAACTACTGTGTAGGTGGTGCATGTGTCCACACTGGGGTATTGCCATCCGACAGACACCAGACAGATGGGTGCAAGGCCAGGAGGGATGTGAGTGCCATGGTTGACCATCAGACTGACAATTGGCTTCTCCTACTCTGTTTGGGCACTTTTGGCAATGTTCAACTAAGGATGCCAGGGCTTGGTCTGTAATGTGCTGTACTTACTGTGGTGTGTGCGGTCAGTGCAGGTGACTGATGTTTGTCTGTTTCCCTATTGTTTGCAGATACATCCACGGCCACAGGAGGGGACAGCTCCACGGACCAGGAGGAGCCGCAGAGCCAGACTGGGTCAGCAGCCGAGGAGTGGTCGGAGGGACCCAGTGGCACGGAGGGCGAGGGGAGCCACACCGAGGAGTCCTCAGCACCATCCACCTCAGCTGAGGACCACAGCAGCTCGGAGGATGACTCCCTTGTGGAGGCGGGTGTCAGCAGCCACCACACCCCAGCTAGTATTGCTGTCCCCGCCACCACCACCACCTCCGCCCTCCCATCGGCTCCCATTCCAGAGGTCCGTGGAGGCTCCCGTGTTCGGGAGCATGTCTCCTTCGTGCCAGGCACCGCACCCCCTGCCCCTGTGTCCCCTGCTGCCCTGAGTGAGGAGTCTGTGTACCTACTTCGCCAGCTCCATGTAGGGCAGACAGCAATGCTGAGTGTCCTCCATGCCCACACCACTCTGTTGACTCAGCTGGTGTCGTTCATGGAGGGCATCTCATCGGGCATGTCTGCCCTACAGAGGAGCAATAGGTCCATGGACTCCTCCCTGACGGCAGCAGTGTCCCTCCTCCAACAGTCCCTCACCCCTCCTACCTCTGCCCCATCCACACTTCCTGGCACCCTACCTGTCCCAAGCACATGCACACCTGCACATTCACCCAAACACACAGACACGAGCAGCACAGACACACCCACTACAAAAACAAGACGTGCACGCAGGCATCCTCAGGGGACTGATACCACACCCACAGGGGATGGGGGACAGACACACACACAGGCATCCACAGTCACTCCGCAGTCCTCCGATACCTCTCCCTCCAAGGCCCCTTCCCTTGCCTCACCTGCAACCCCACCTACACAGCGGCTCTTCCTCTGTGACCTCGGCCTCTTCCCCTCCAATCCAGCTGATCCAGCATACAGGGGGAAGAGGAAGTCCACCCACACAGAGGGAGTGCCCCTCACCCCCGGACACCCTCCCCCAGGCGCAGACAGACTGAGGCCCCCATCCGCAAGTCCCCCGGACCCGGAAGAGCAAGACCCCGCCGCCGCCCTGCAGCTCAACCACCAAGTCTCCTTCCTCCATCCCTCAGGCCCCCACTCCACAGGTGCCCCCACCACACCCTGCCCCAGGTTCCCCCACCCACAGATACACCATCCCCAAAATGATCCGGCCTTCTCCCCCTGCCACTTGCTCTTCCAGCACCACACCCCCTGCTGCGCATGTCTGTGCCACTGGTGTGGAGACAGTGTCCTCCCCCTCTGTCCTGCCCACCTTACCTGAACCCCATTCTACTCCCCTGGAGATAGGTACTGCAGTGGAGTCCACTACCACCCCGTCTGACTTGGGCACTGCAGTCGGGAACCTGTCCACTCCATCTGCACGGCCCACTGCAGTTGTGCCGGCACCCACACCATCTGACTCATGCCCCCAGTTGTGCCGGCACACACCATGTCAGACACCTCCACTGCAGTTGTCAGTGACTCTCCAGCACCCACCACCCCTTCCCTGCCTCCTTCTGGTGAGCCCTGATCCTGTCCCTGCGGTGCCTGGCCTGCCCCCGTATGCCCCTCCGAGGGAATGTCCCTGGTGTGTAGCAGTGCAGGCATGCAAAGGGTGACATCTGGCACTGTCACCCTGTTTGGACTCTGATTATGGACTGGCCATTGGCCTTTGTTATATTTCTGGACTTTCACTTCTTCACACACAAATGCTGAATAAAGCTACTTTCTGTTCTCTAGTGGTTTTGCTTCTGATGTACATGATGTTGATGCTGCTAACCGTGCCCTTGCTGCAGTGATGGTGATTTTTGATCTCAGGAAAATGAAGTGTTACTGGACAGGACCCCATGTGGTCCAGGGGGAATGTGTCCTATCCTGTTGTGTATCCATGTCATCCTTTGCAGCAATATGAGGGTGTCATGTTTTCAATATTTGGCAATGGGATTTCCTACTTTCATTTGCAATATCACATCTGTGGCTTACAGCCCTGCCAATCTGTTGTGCTTGCCATTGTTCAATTAGTCTACTTCCCTGACCGTGTGGCCATCTCCACTGGACATGCAAGTTTGGGCATCAATGGGGAAGGACTCATCTGTGTTATCAGTGCAACTTGCTATACATGTGTGTTGGATCTGTGCTGATGATTTCGGTGACACTCCCATGACCAGGCTGATATGACGGGAGCCTTCATTTTGTGCTAATTGTTGACTGTGTGACCAAGTGTTCTGCTGACATGATAGAGCCCTACTGAGACAATGTATGGCACAGCTTTCCTTACACAGGAGTGGAGTCCCCTCATGGCAGTGTGTAATTCTGTGACATTGCCTGAGCCCAAGGTGTGTGTTGTGTGAGCATGTCTGTGTGTGTTCACTTCCATTTTGCTAGGCAGGCTGGGATCCCTAGTGATGTTCCTGTTTGTGATGCTTGCTGAGTTGACCTATGTTCCCCCAATGTCTTCTCCCTGGGTTCTCTGTGATGTTGGTGCATGGCACATTACTGGTCATCAGGGTGTCACCCATAGGTGTGTTTGCTGTCAGGGCTGTTTGTGTGGGCAAACGCAGATGGGACACAGTCAGGATTCCCCTTGGCACTTGTTGGTTACACCTGTCATGTAATTTCCAGTTTCTGTTAGCTTTCAGTGATTGTGACACGTTGTGTGTGTGACTGCTGCCACTCCTCCGGGTCAGAGCTGCAATGTTGGAAGTTGTCTATGTGTGTTCTTTGTGGGTGACCTTGGCTTCTTCACTGGTGTGGGACTGTGGCCGGGATCCCATTTGTTGGTGTGGTTTTGACGTCATGTCCGTGTACGGCGTACTGTGCAGTGTGTCAGACATTCAGGAGTCTTGTTGACTGGCCATGTGTGATGGGTTTCTGCACCTTAGTTCCCACCACCACCCCTGGGATTGTCATGGGTGCATGTGCAATGTCACCAGTGCATGTGAGCTTCACTGCTGCACATTGGTGGAGGTCGAGGTGTGTGGTGTTGAGTGTGTGCAGATGAGAGTTGTTGCACGGCTAGACCCCTGCCTCCATGTTGGCCTTGGCTGACAGGCCGTGCTGATTGATTTGTGCTTGTGTAGGTGTGATGGTAGTTTGTTGCTCAGGACACATGACTGTGGTTCACAGTGTGAACGACATCTAGCTTTGTCATCACAGTGAGATTATCATGCAGCCCAGGGTCACCACATTGTGGGGACCCTGGGGGTAGTGCTGTGGTGGGTCTGTGTCTTGCTGTGTTAGTTGCTGTTCCTACAAGCTTGTGTGACATGTGTAATTTGGGCTCCCTCTCATCTAACAATGCCTGATTGCCCACATAGGGGATTCGGATCCATGAGTTACTTTTGTGTGGCACTGTATGCGCATCTGTGTAATTGGTATTCAGGCCTCATCATGTGTTGTGTGGTTGCCTGGGGACACTGGCACCCCCCCCCCCTCACCTGTTGTGTTTGATATGCAGTGTGGGGCTGCCTGTTTGTGTTTGTGCATCTGCACCACTGCATTGGCATATCTTTAGTGTGCCATTGGCTGTATGTTCTTTGGTGGGTTTCACCTGCTGTCCCTGGGACTCCTAGGTCATCAGTCAGCGCAATGATCATGGTTTGTCCCATTGCTGCCATGGTATGGTATCTGTTCACCTCACATCTACAGTCTCCACAGGATATCTACATTTGTGTGCCCATTGGTGCAGATATGTGGTTCTGCATTATGATGGTCACTTATGTCATTGTGTTATTGATGAATGTTGACAGTGTCAGCCCCCATGGGTGATGTTTGTCTGCACATGGCCAAAGGTATGTCTTATTTGCACTGCACTGTTTGCCTCACCCAATATATGTTGCTATGGGACACAAGCACTACTTTGCCACTGATGTGTTTGTTGTTCTGTGACCAGGAATTATCCATGCTGTTTCGCAGTTGCAGCTTTTTCCATGTCAACACTTACCTTTTGGTCACTGTGATGATGGGGGTTTAGACCCCATTGCCACAATGTTCAAAATATGCTTCAGCTATGGACCCCACACTCACCTTTTGGTCACTGTGATGATGGGGGTTTAGACCCCATTGCCACAATGTTCACAATGTGCTTCAGCTATGGACCCCACACTCACCTTTTGGTCACTGTGATGATGGGGGTTTAGACCCCATTGCCACAATGTCCAAAATGTGCTTCAGCTATGGACCCCACACTTACATTTTGGTCACTGTGATGATGGGGGTTTGGACCCCATTGCCACAATGTTCAAAATGTGCTTCAGCTATGGACCCCACACTTACATTTTGGTCAGTGTGATGATGGGGGTTTAGACCCCATTGCCACATTGTCCAAAATGTGCTTCAGCTATGGACCCCACACTTACATTTTGGTCACTGTGATGATGGGGGTTTGGACCCCATTGCCACATTGTTCAAAATGTGCTTCAGCTATGGACCCCACACTTACATTTTGGTCACTGTGATGATGGGGGTTTAGACCCCATTGCCACAATGTTCAAAATGTGCTTCAGCTATGGACCCCACACTTACCTTTTGGTCACTGTGATGATGGGGGTTTAGACCCCATTGCCACAATGTCCAAAATGTGCTTCAGCTATGGACCCCACACTTACATTTTGGTCCCTGTGATGATGGGGGTTTGGACCCCATTGCCACATTGTTCAAAATGTGCTTCAGCTATGGACCCCACACTTACATTTTGGTCACTGTGATGATGGGGGTTGGACCCCATTGCCACAGTGGTCATGGTCTGCTTGCATTGTGGAGGCCACACACATTTATGTGTGACACATGTGATAGGGGGTTACATTGTATGTTCAATTTCATGTTCAGTGTTGTAGGCATTTGACACAGTCTACACACGCTTGTCATGGTGTTGGGGGATTTTCTTTTCTTACATTCCTTATGTTGGAGTATGCTGGTTGTGTCATGCATTACCCATCCTATGAGTAGGGGTGGTGTTGGTGGTAGGCATCCAGCCCCCCATGGGTAGGGGTGGTGGTAGTGACAGGTATCCAGCCCCCCATGGGTAGGGGTGGTGGTAGTGGTAGGCATCCAGCCCCCCATGGGTAGGGGTGGTAGTAGTGACAGGTATCCAGCCCCCCATGGGTAGGGGTGGTGGTAGTGGTAGGCATCCAGCCCCCCATGGGTAGGGGTGGTAGTAGTGACAGGTATCCAGCCCCCCATGAGTAGGGGTGGTAGTAGTGACAGGTATCCAGCCCCCCATGGGTAGGGGTGGTGGTAGTGGTAGGCATCCAGCCCCCCATGGGTAGGGGTGGTAGTAGTGACAGGTATCCAGCCCCCATGGGTAGGGGTGGTGGTAGTGGTAGGCATCCAGCCCCCCATGGGTAGGGGTGGTAGTAGTGACAGGTATCCAGCCCCCATGGGTAGGGGTGGTGGTAGTGGTAGGCATCCAGCCCCCCATGGGTAGGGGTGGTGGTAGTGGTAGGCATCCAGCCCCCATGAGTAGGGGTGGTGGTAGTGACAGGTATCCAGCCCCCATGAGTAGGGGTGGTAGTAGTGACAGGTATCCAGCCCCCCATGGGTAGGGGTGGTGGTTGTGGTAGGTATCCAGCCCCCCATGGGTAGGGGTGGTAGTAGTGACAGGTATCCAGCCCCCATGAGTAGGGGTGGTAGTAGTGACAGGTATCCAGCCCCCATGGGTAGGGGTGGTGGTAGTGGTAGGCATCCAGCCCCCCATGAGTAGGGGTGGTAGTAGTGACAGGTATCCAGCCCCCATGGGTAGGGGTGGTGGTAGTGGTAGGCATCCAGCCCCCATGGGTAGGGGTGGTAGTAGTGACAGGTATCCAGCCCCCATGGGTAGGGGTGGTGGTAGTGGTAGGCATCCATCCCCCTATGGGTAGGGGTGGTGGTAGTGGTAGGCATCCAGCCCCCATGGGTAGGGGTGGTGGTAGTGACAGGTATCCAGCCCCCATGAGTAGGGGTGGTAGTAGTGACAGGTATCCAGCCCCCCATGGGTAGGGGTGGTGGTAGTGGTAGGCATCCAGCCCCCATGAGTAGGGGTGGTAGTAGTGACAGGTATCCAGCCCCCCATGGGTAGGGGTGGTGGTAGTGGTAGGCATCCAGCCCCCATGGGTAGGGGTGGTAGTAGTGACAGGTATCCAGCCCCCATTGGGTAGGGGTGGTGGTAGTGGTAGGCATCCAGCCCCCCATGGGTAGGGGTGGTGGTAGTGGTAGGCATCCATCCCCCTATGAGTGGGGATGGTAGTAGTGACAGGCATCCAGCCCCCTGAGTAGGGGTGGTGTTAGTGGTTGGCATCCAGGCCCCTATGGGTGTATATGGCATTGGTGATAGCCATCCCGCCCCTATGATTCTGCTGTTGCTGGTGTAAGTCATTTCTGCATCCCTATGTGTGTGTGTTATATGTCGGGTACGTGTCGTTTGTTTGTGTGGTGGGTGTTTGACTTACCTTCTGCGTCGTACGCGTCCGTACCAGTTCCGGTAATAGATGTAGAGTATTGGTAGGACCTGCGCGATGGGATTCATGGTTGGTTCGTCTCGTTCAGCTTTCTCGTTGCTTCGACTCGTACTCGTGGCTGGCGTGTTCGTCTCGTAGCCGTGGATCGTCTTGTTGCGCGAATCGGAGCTTATGTGCGCCTCTCCCGGATGCTCTGACGTGCCGTGCGTAGCGACGGGTTCAGCGCGTACGGAGTGCGCATCGTACTAGTCCGGCCGGATGGTGCTGTATTTTGGCTTCCGTGCGACTCGATTCTGCGTTTACGGATCCGGCTCGGGCGGGGAACAGGAGCTGGATTGGGTGAGTACGGCTGGGTCGGGATCTGGGCAGTTATGCACATCGTACTTGCTCGTTCGGACATATGTTCGAATCGGTCGGGAAACACGCATTCGGCTTGGTTTTTTACCGGACGAATAGTGTTAGGTGCGCTTCCGGCCGGGATCGGAATCGGCCCCTGTGTGTGCAGTTTTAAAAAGCCATTTCGACCTGGCAAAATAAACCTTTTGCCAGACCTAAACCTTTATTTTTAATACTTAGCCGTCACCCTTAAGGTAGGTCTTCAAGGCTCACAGGACAGGGTGCATTGCATTTAAAAGTAGGACATGTGTACCTTTTTAAGTTACAACTCCGAAAATGCCACTTTTAGAAAGTTTGTATTTTCTTGTCCCAACCAACTGTGCCTTTCTGCCAGGATGACTGGGTAGGAGCTGTACTGAGCCTCACTTATCCTTCAAGGGGCTTTGCCTTCAACACACACAAAGGAATCTGACACCAGGTCTGCCCTGCCTTTTGTCATCCCAAACAGTTTGGCATTGGGGAAGGGAAGGAATTTTCTAGAACCAGTGTTCGGCGTAGAACAGGGAGTCCCCCATACAAAGGCTGGCACCAGGTATAAATAGTGGACCTCCAGAGCCACTCATAAGAACACTCCTGGAACTGTGGAGGAATCCGAAGAAGGACTGCCCTCCTACCAGAGGACTATCCTGCTGCTTGAATGATTTCCTTGCTGTCTGAAGAAGGAAGACTGTACCTGCTTGCCTTGATTTGGGCACCACACGACCGTAAACAGACCTGCTTGCACCGAAACTCTGCCACCCGCGACAACCCCTAATGAGACCTTCTCATTTCATTGACAGTGACTGTCCACGAGGACGGCAACACAATACCCGTACATCGTGGTGCGGCAATGACAGCCTGCGACAACTGCCAACACGAAGCCCCAGTGATGACTGGATCTTCACTTTTTAAGCCTCCTCCGCGTGGCAACCTCCAACCCAAACGGAACTCGTTGTACTGGACTTCAGAAGGTAACTCTTCAGCGGTACTAACCTGGTCCTTGTACCCGACCCACGCTCCATTGCGGTTTGCCTGAACTTGTGACGTTCTCCCAGTCTAGCACGACCAGATAACAGCGAGTGGTGCTTTGTGTTTTCAGGTGCTATTTTTCAATTTTCCTTGATCAGCTATTTTTCCTTTCACAAAGTTAAGCCCTGTCTCACGTTTTGTGCACCTGCGACTCTTGCCTGCAAAGATAAAGTTGGATCTCGGCAACCTTGAAAGCTACACCATGGTGCAGCTGTGAGAGTATTGCAAGGAGACTGGGCTGTTGGTGACAAAAGGCTCCAATAAACTGGGGCTCCAGATAGCCCTCCGTAACTGGGAGGAGGTCCGTAGACTGCATGCTACAACAGAGGAGCAGGAGAGGGATGACCCTGATGATGAGGAGGAGGAAATAGAAGAGGAGGAAGAAGATGAGGATAACTGTGCAGCAGTTCCAGTGCTGGAAGGAGAGGAGAACATTCTGCCCCTGGCCCCAGAGGAGAGAGGGAGACACAAAGGAGTGAAGTCCCCCAATGGGTCCAGTGCAGAAAGCAGTGTGTCCTTACACACCCTGTCCCCTGAGGAACTGGGGGACAGGAAAGCTGAAAGTAAGTTCAAGCTGCAGTTGGCCCAGCTGGATCTGGCTGCAAAAGCGACAAGGGCTGTGGCAGACAGAGCCCATAAGAGAGCTGAGACATAGAGCCCTTACCCTTAGAGGAGAGAAAGCTACCATAGGAGCAAAATAAACTTTTGTGGGCTCATGAACTGTGTCCCAAGGTAAAACCTTTGACTGGTGTGACGGTGACCCACTTGGCTTATCCAACTTCTGCTCCTTCATGGTCAGCCTGAAAATTGCATTTAGGTTGAAGTCGCTTTACTTCTTCTAAAATGCTATTTGTCTTGAAACTTTAAAAAGATCCCTCTAGTACTCCTTATCTGATTTTGATGGCTTTGATGTTTCTTTCCTATTTCTGTAAATTGCTTTGGGAATTTTACTGTGTCATTTTCTTGACTTTATAATTGTTGGTGCTACTTAAAACTAATGTTCACTTTTTGTGTGAATTTCCCACTGCTATCAGGGTTTGAGCACCGTTTCACTGAGAACTATGATGGTAACTGACCAGGGTGTGCTTATTTTTTTTTTCTGGAATTTTATATAGTGCAAACTTGACCTCAAGGTATCAGGTATCAGAGCCCTTTACATGAGCACCAGTTGCGTTACACAAGGACACATTCATTTTTTTGTTAGGCACGGGGGGATTAAGTCATTTGCCCAGAATCACAGGATGTTGAGCGTCATTGCCGAGACTCAAACCTGGTTCCCCAGGTTTGAGGTCGACCGCCCTAGCCGTTAGACCACATCCTCTCCCCAAGTTGGGAACTCCTTTCCAATTCAAAAACCCGCTTTCTGACACCAGGACTGCCTAGTTTTAATGCCTCTTTCTTTCACCACACTATATGTTCTGCATTTTTATCTCACTCTTGCAGTTTTATTTACATCTCTGCTTTCTTCCTTTGTCACTGTGTTCACATTTGTCTCTCCCTCCTTCTTTCTCCCTTATTTGTCTTTCTCTTTTCTTGCTAAAGATGAAAAATAAGTCCCCAAAAATGATGCAGTGCCCACTGCCTGTAACCACTGGGATAAATTAAGTACTGATCCCTGCCTTTGAAAAAACTGCCATGAAATCCACTTTATCCGTACTCAATTCCCTTAAAGGCACTTTTTATGAAGATGATGTCTTACCACCATCCTTCATCAGAGCTCTCTCTAGGGATGCTCTCTTACCATTTTCAATGCCACCCTTGCTCAAAGCATTTTTTGAGAAGCTCTCAAGACAGGCCAGACCCCCACTCCTAAAGAAACCTACACTATACCATAATGACCTTGCCAACTACCGGCCCATCACTCACCTTCCATTCATCAGCAAGATCATTGAAAAAGCAGTCTTTCAACTCCAAGACCACACCAGTGCTAAACATCTCTTGCATTACTACCAATTTGGCTTCAGATCACGCTGCAGCATGGAGTCTGCATCTTTACACATCGTAGATGATGCCCGCCTGACCACAGAGGAAGATGACCTCTGCCTCCTGATATTGCTGGACCTCTCTACTGCCTTCAACACAGTCAACCAACCCACCCTCATACACACCCTTGTATCTCTAATGGGAATCACTGGCAGTGTCCTTCACTGGTTCACCTCCTAACTTTCCAACACCAGGCACGTCCAGGTCACAAAAGCTCCCTATCACCGGTGGTGTTCCTCAGTGCTCCATGCTCTGTCCTGTCATCTTCAGCCTACACATGGAGCTGCTTGGTGCTCTATTCAAAGATAAATGCAAAAAGAACAATTGATGAACAGCATGTTGAACAATGTCAGACATTCACCCCAGTACAGAGATCTGGGCCTAAATCCATAGTTTTGTTCCCCATGCCATTCCAGTTTTGATCCACCCAGATCTCTTGAATGGAGGTGAATGTTTGATTCATTCAGCATTCCGTCCATCAATTGTTGCTGCAGCACTTTTCGCCCTAAGTGGGATGGGTATGCCCAGACGTGGGCCCCTTGCTCGCTGTGCCACTGGATTCAAGCTAGCCTGGCTGATGAGGGGTGTTACCCCGAAACCTGTTCCAGAATGCTTGTTTCCGGTCCAGCTTGGCAGTTCGGGCTGGACTGTTCCCATGAGGAACAGGATCAAGACTGATTTGCATATAGCAGGGTCCAAACGGGTGGCGTAGTGAGCAAAAGAACGATGGATTTAACCCAGATCTCTTGACTGGGGGTGAATGGTTGATTAATTCAGCATTCCGTCCATCAATTGTTGCTGCAGCACTATTCAAAGATAACAGCATAAATATTCACCTATATGCTGATGATATATGATACGTAACTCTACTTGAAAATCTCCTCTGCTTCAAACATCCAGTGCCTTAACACTGCTTGCACATCACCCAGACCTGGATGTCCAGCGCCTGCCTGAAGCTCAAACCAACCATGACAGGATTTCTGTTATTTGCTAAGAACAATAAACAAGATACAGTGCACACCTGGCTCAATGACATGGACCTTGATGGCTTCGCACCCCAACTTTCCCTGAATGCTAAGTGACTTGGAGTCACTCTAGACACCAACCCCATCCTCAAGGAACACATTGCCAAAAAACAAAGCCGGCCTTGTACCAGCTCTCTCTTTTAAAGAAAGTCAAGTCATTTCTTCCAGAAAGCAGCTTCAGTTTTGCTTTTCAAGCCCTTATAATCTTGCACCTGTATGGTGCTAATGCTCTACTCCGCTGCACGTCTCACCCAGGGCCTGAACAAATATGATCACCACTCCCATCCTGATGGAACTCCATTGTCTCCCCTTCCTGACCTGCACCATCTTCAAAACCAGCTGCATAATTTACAAAGCAGTCATGACCAGCACGCATGCTTATATTATAGACAAGGTCACCATCTATAGTGGATCTCGGCACACCTGCAGCTAGGACACAGTCAGACTAAGCAGGCTAAGAAGTGTAAAAAGACAAAAGAAGACAGCAGGCCTTTTCCATCGATGCACCCAGAATCAGGAACAACATCCCAGTACCCGTCAGGACCGCACCAATGCTGCTCCAATTTAGGGGAGTGTTGAAGACACACTCTTTAAAGAACATTACATCACAGTACATTAACCATTCACAACCCAGCTTCCTTTCCTCTTACTCGTTAACTTTATGCTTGTCTTTAACCATGTACAGCGCTCCGCAGCTTTTTGACTTGATTCACGCTATAGAAATGCTATTTACATACATTCATAGATACAAGATTGCTTGGCTTGCTACTGCCAATTCTGTCTTTGAAAAATAGGTTTCAACACCACTGCCCCACGCATGGACCTTTAATCATCTAAGAATACCAGTACCTTTTTATAATGCATGACCGAGCTCTGTGCCCTCAATTCTGTAAATCATTTTTTGAGTATAAAAGGAGCATGGTTCTTATCCTGCTTTAACATAATACCAGATGTAAAATCTTAATATACAAACAGCAAATCTTTGGAAATTAAAATAGTGCTAATTTTCCTTTTACATCTACTCTGCCACTGTCATTCCAAGGAACTCTTCAGGATTATTCCAGGATTCCGTAACACTTCTCCTGAGCTGAAAATGTGACTCCTCCTCACCAGCTTTGAGAATACTTGGCAGTTTTTCAACTTTGTAGGCCAGGATCTGGACACCTGCCTTGATGCAAAATTGTTTACCCCAGACCTCTATACTCATTTCTCCGCCTCCTTGGAGGACTCCCCTTAGGTGACTTCAGTAAGTGCCTTCTCCCCTTAGTCTCATTTTGAATTAATTGATGTCATTGCAGCCTATGAATGCCTGGATCTCCATCAGATCCTGGCCTCCCAACCTTTCTTGGGAAATTTTCTATTTGACTTGCACCAAAACCATTCTTTAATACAATCTATGAAACCTGAGTTTTTTCCAATCACCAAAAATGATCATACATCAAAACCTTGCTAAAAAAGAGCCTTATTTCTATACTGGTGGAATTGGTGGACAGAGTGTCATCCGTCGGCATGGCCATACCAAGCCAGCTGTATTTAGATATGTCTGTCGGGCCAGCGGACATATCTAGCATTTCTAGGACCCGCCATCATGGCGGTTCCTAGAAATGCATTGAAAGTTTCACGAACGTATAGCAAACTTTCAATTTTTTTTTCTTTTCAAAATCCAAAGCAGGAATTTGTTTTTGAAAATAAAAGAAAAAACAATGCCCCTTCGCCATGGGAGATTTCTCTCATGGTGAGGGGGGCATTTTGCAGTTTTCACCGGCTGTTACCAACAGGGTGTTTCCTCGAAGTGATGGGCAGTGAAAACTGATTTCCATGTCCGCCCATCTAAATTAGGTGGTTGGACATACAGGCCCAACTCCAGCGGCCCTCATTCCATTAAGCCATTAAAGAGGTGAACCATGGCGGAAAAGGAGTAGTCTCCACCATTGTTACACCAAGGGTCTGCTCGCATTTAAATCAGACGGACGGTTTTACTGGGGGAAAGGGTACTCCATCGCCGTTGCAACTGACTACCCTTTCTGCCAACATATAAATTAGATCTTAAGTTTGAACATTATGCTCTATCACTGAAGGTATTATATGGGTTAGCTATTCAAGAGGCAAATTGCCAGCAGCCCACAGTGCCAACACTTAAGTAGCTTTTTTGTCCTCTTTGTGGGACTGAATTACCTCTTATCAACAACACTTGGGATTCCCTAAATCACAGGCAGATGGAAAAGGTGCTGCCACATCTTTTCTGCCAGACTTATTTGTGGTCTTTGACTGGACACATCACTCAGCCCTCCTCCTATGACCCTCCAAGATAGGCATTTAGGAGTGGGCTAGATCTAATTATATTCAGTTCATCTAATGAACTCTCCCCCTCGCTCTTTTCTTTCTGGAGTTCCTCTTGGCTCCAGTATTGCTCATTTTGTCCCCGAACCTGTCTCAGTCATAGTCTCACCTTGATCCAGTCCTTTTGCCTTACTTACTGTGACTATGCAGTCAACACTTAAATCATCCTGAAACTGAAAACAGAAGAGTGCAACCTAGAAAGTTTCCTTCTTCCAAATGACGACTGAATAACTTGGAGTCTCCTTATAACCTGAAGCCAGTAACTCTGAATTCCTGACATGACTGTTGGCCCCACACTCAATTGAGCAACAAAAAGCTCTCGTATCTAGTCAGTGGCTATCTAGAAAATTTGCCATGGCAGCCCTTTCAGCCCTTTCTGCTTTAAGTCCAAAGACCATAATTGTCTTAGATCATGTTGAATGAAACCTATAAAATCTTTTTCACTTTGCAAAAGTTGAACTTATCAATACTGTGCTGGAGCTCGTCGTTCTTCAACCCAAAGAACACATCATTAGTAATGTTACCTCTTGAGGATTTTTTTTACCACAAATCCAATCCTCAGCTTATGTCCACTTTTTACTTTCCTGCATTCAAAGTCCCACAGCTAATTAGTTCTGAAAATGTTGCTGTCATTCTAGTGAACCACAGCAGTGGCTTCCTTTCTTCGTCTATGCCCCTTAGAATTTATATCAAACTGTAAGTGTGCTTTCATCTAGAAAGCAATGTTCTATGTTCCTCTGACATGTGTTTCATTTACTACTTCTTCTTTGGTCGTTCCCCAGATATTCGACCATTGAACAAACTATTGTGAAATTTGCGTTCAGTATATAGGGGCTCATTTCTATTTTAGCACCAGTTCATGGAACCACCGTTATGGCGGTAGCAGCAGCTCTACCATGGCAGCAGTGGCTGAGCTCCTAAATCTACACACGTACGCATGGTTTGAGACATTTTTCCTCCCTAAATGGCTCCCGCACACATGATATGAATGATCTGTGACCTCAGATTCACCATGCTATGTTGGCATTTCTGACTTGTCATCACTTTTGTGATCCCTGATGATAGACCACGAAAACAGGAGTCCATCTTCAGGAATCATCTAACTATTGACACCATGGGTTGAGACATTTCAAGGATTTTTCTCTCTGGGGCCATCATGGTTAATGTGACTATTCCAAACAGAAAGGTTGCCTTAAAAAGGGTGACCCTGCCAAAACAATGTCTACACTGGGTAAACCGGAAGTGGCGGGCCACCAGGCCCACCCCTTCAGAGAAACTGTGGAATAAATAGGACAGAAGGGACCTATGCTTTTTTGATTTTTGATGCTTGTCCTGGTTCTAACCTCTTCCATTGAGGCCTATATTAATTACATCTAACCTATTAATGTAACTTTGTGGAATCCCTTTGCATCTACATTTTGTATGCCAATCATAATCATGATACCTAATTATAATTTTTAATGGTAAACTATGGTGCCTCTTGCAGGGTAAAAGACAACTTTCCAGTCCCTGCACGAACCAGCCTTCGGAGGAAGGTAAAATACTGAGACCATAAAACGTTGTCATTGCTTTGTGGCTACAAAGTGTGTGTGTTTGCAGACAGTTAGGTAAAGTCACCAAAAAAACTTAAAATATAAATTTTATATGTGCACCTTACCTTTATGTTTATAACCCCATGTGCCTCCTAATCATAATGTGGTTATCATTTGTATTTGTGACAAAAGACGGCGATTGAAGGTTCTGTTTATCCTGACAAAGGCAACACATGACTCTTTGCCGAAACACATAGGGGCCGCCGTACTTGTGGTGGCGGTCTGACCACTCCTGTGGGTCCACCTGCCGAATTTGGAGTGTGGCAGTCGGACCGCCACAGGACTGCCTCTTCTGCCGGGATCCGGAGTCGAGTATCCCGCGGCGGTGGCAATGAAGAAAGGGGAATGTACATGCTGGCGGTGCCGATGCGGCACAGCCAAGCATGTTCCAACTTGCATATCCACCGCCCATTTCATGACAGTGAGCCCACCATGAAAAGGGTGGTGGAAATGCAGGGCCCCCTGCCGATTCTGGGCCTCGGGTGCATGCGGGTGGCACATGTTGTGCCCCCCTGGAATTGCACCCTCGTTCCTGCACGTTGTGGCATGCACAACATGGTGCATGCCACACCGTGCAGGAACATGCAGCAGGCACTCTCATGGCAGCAGTCTGCTGTTAAGGTTCTCCTATGCGCCTAACACAGCTGCCGCTGCAGCACCGCCCACCCGCCCTGGATTCAACTTGGAATCTGACGGGTGGGTGCACCACAGGCTTGGCGGTCCTCCTAGCAGTGCAGCGGTGGCGATGATACAGGAGGACCGCCAAACTCGTAAACAGGCCCATAGACCTCATCCACAGAATTTATTTAGAAGGGCACTATGACATTCCTATGGGGTGTCTAGAATCAATGAGATGTATAGAGATGCCCCTGCTCCTACATTGAGTTGTGACACTAGGACCAAGCAACATTTTTGATGAAAACATAGAACCTTCTTGGTAATGTTTTGGTGCACTGTCTAGGTGTGTAGTAATTGGATCCATGTTCGACTAAATCATTCTCAGAATGTAATATGTATTTTTTTTCCATTCACTAAAACATTCTTTTGAGGAGAAGTGGATAGGTTGTTTTGGTTATATCTCTGTGACTTAATGTGTGTAAATAAAACAGGTGATGAAATATATGTCTTTGATTAAGTATTAAAATGTATGTTTATGATTTATTTTTGGGAAGGAGCCATGACTTGTGAGAGGTGAAGCCTCTAGCAAGTGATGGTGTCTATCTTCTCCTTCAGCAATGTTAATAAACAGCATATTACATTTTGCACATCTGCATGTATGGTTTATGCCATGCCATTTTTTCCATGTGTATAATTTTAAAGAAGACATTTACCAGAACCACATATAAAGGATTAAATGTATGCAGTATGGTAAAATTTAATTTAAAAGTCGCCATGACTGTTAGAATAATTGTTTCCAGGTGTAAAGTAATTGCAATATGCAATCTATGAGGCTGTAAATAGTGTTTATATTGAGCCAATTATGTTGTACAGTGGTAATACATTTGAGTGTAATCATTGTACTGTAGTACTAAATATGTAAATCTATGTTTATTAGTACAGCTACTCTAAATTACTTATGTCACTGAGCCACATTTATTTTCATCGACATCGCATAAATGCATGTGTGTGAGTTTATAAATAATGTATGTATTGTGTAACAATGTAATATGGTTCAGTATTACCATCCATGGGTTTTGGTGTCATCGTAAACCAGAAGGCTGAAGGTTGAGTGGTTAGTAAATGCCGAAACGGCAATATAGGACCATATTACTCATGGTACCAAGGATGTATTGTTTTTTAATTAACTTAATTATTGATGTACTACATTTGCAACATAACTTGCATAATTTGCACAGTTCCCAAAAACTGTTGTTTCTAGCTCAAATGGGTAAAAATAATAGAGCCAGAAATTGTGCTACATGATTTAGATAACCTTGCCACATAATTTGGTTCTCCATGCTGCATAATCCTAGTAGCCTTGACAATGGTAAAGCTCTGCAGAGTGGTATAAGGGCTGGCGAAATCCATATTTCACAGATCCAAATGCAAATCTCATGACCTCACAATATTTGTACCAAAAAGTAAGAACACCTAAAAGCACAGCACAGTTAATTAACATTACATTTTTAAACAAACCAATAAAGAATACGTTCATAATCATCTCTTTCACAATGTTAAGAGTATAAAAATATGTTGAGTAAAAATAAATCTCACCTGTAGGATCATTTAAGACATTTATAATGGCATATGTCACATCAAAGGTGAGGTCATGAGAATTGTACTTGGTGTGCGAGACATGGCTTGCCTGTCTGTTGTGCGAGTTTTTGATTGCAGTCCTAACCATAAATGAATGTCAGTGTTTTCTTCGATTTAATGTACAATCATAACTCCACTGTAACTGTGCTTTTAGTGATTTCTTTAGGATATGCTACATTCACCTTCTATAAAAGTATACCTTAGCCCCCTGTGCGTGGCTAGAAGGGCTTGGCCTAGAGCCCGCCCATGTTGCTGCAGGCAACCAACATCAGTTCTCACAACCTTTGGCCGTACGCAGAGGGGCTTGATTTAAGGTCCTGGCCTGTGGGCTGGAATTGCATTTTTTTGTTTAATATTTCTAAGGGTTCGCAGACCCAGTCTGTGGGTTCGAGACCCCAACTTCAATACTGCAGACCTGGAATGGACATCAAAAGTAAAAACCTCCCTTGTCCAATGAGGACTTTGTTTTTTTTAAATATAGGTCCACAGTCAGATCCAGTACTGTTCATAGTCTAGATGACCAGATATACATTAAGTTTTAACTCTTTATGGCCCACAAATACATTAGTGTAATGCTAGTTTGTTGGAAACTACAAAACAGATTCCCCCCAAACCAACCAAAGACACTTGAGTAAAATTCTAGTTTTGTACCAAGTTGGGGGTAAGTCTGTTCTGGATTTTTCTGTAGCAGAGAGCAAAGATTCCTATGGGAGTTAAAATGGGAAAAGCTGTTTTTTTTGACAATCTAATTAAATGTTGCCCTTTTGGTGAATTTGCAAATATCAATAGTAACCTGAACATGGCAAGTGTCTGCCAAGTGCTGTGCAGATCCATAAAACTGCTCCAAAATTATTAGCAATTCAATTAGTTTTTCACCCTGCCACCTAAACTCAACCTCACTTATCAGATCTGCATGAAACATGAGATTCCTACAAAGGATTTTGGTTCCAAGTGCTGTGACTCCAGGAGCAAGTACATCAAACTTTGTGAGTTTTTAAAATGGTGCTCTAAGGTAACTATAACTCGCGCCCCCGCCATGCACAGTTTTCTCATCGATAATTTCATTGCAGATGTTGCAGTGATATTATCAATGATGTCATAGAAGATGTCATGAGTGATGTAATATGTGGGATAATTAGCAGTGCATGGCGAGGGCGTGAGTTATAGTTACCTTAGGGCAAGAGTTATAGTAACTTGAGATAACTATGACGGCTGAATTTCTATGGATTTGTGTGTGTAAAATCGGAACCTAACTATAACATCCCTGTAACCTTTGTTTGTTTCATTGAATTTCTAAGGCTTTTAAAATTTTATTTCCCAACTACAATGTCCCTGTAACCTTTGGTTTTTTCAATGAATTTCCACGTTTTTTAATGCTATTTCCTAACTATAACATCCCTGTAAACTGGGTGTGTGTGTAAGTGTGTGAGTGGTTGTGTGGGTGTGTAAACGGGTGTGTGGTGGGTGTGTGAATGGCTGTGTAGTTCTGTGAGTGGGTGTGCGAGTGGTTTTGTGGGTCTGTGAGTGGGTGTGTGAGTGGCTGTGTGGGTGTGTGAGTGGTTGTGTGGGTCCGTAGTGGGTTTGTGAGTGAGTGTGTGAGTAGGTGTGTGGGTCTGTGAGTGGGTGTATGTGTATGAGAGGATCTGGGTGGATCCACAGATCCTGACGCAGTAAAAAAACTTTTGGACAATTTCTTGCTCATGAGGGGTCCTGAACAGACCCCTCCTTCAGTCCCATTGGGTCAGGGTACCTCTACCCTTACCATTTCTATCACTGCTGGGAACCAAGTTCTGATGAACAAAATGGTGGCCGCAACTTTCCTCTCAGGTTGCGCCAGCCAATCACAGCATTGCTGTTGGTGCGTTAATCCGCGAGGATCCGTGGCGGATCTTCGGGTCTAGATATACATAAATATTTTTACTTTAATAATTCCAAAACTACTGAACAGATTTACACTAACTTACAAAAAGCACCCTTTCTGGGTCTAGCTTTCTGCCAAATTTAGTGTCATTCCGTTTAGTGGTTAGGGCTGTAGTCATGTCTAAAATCTCTATGGGAAATTGCACGACAAAAATGCGTTTGGGACCCCCTTTTCTCGCCCCCATTTGACGAATCAACTCGAGACTTTACAGACAGCAGCTGACGTGCCTGGCAAACTAGTTTTAAAAGTTTCATGAAGATTCATCTAACGGCGCCAAAGTTATTAGCAAAACAAAAAAAAACATGTTTCCTATGGAAACTAGGTCCTACCTATAACTACCTACTGACTGCCAGTAGGTAGTATATATATCATTGAAAAAGCCAAAGGTTATAGTTAGGCTCAGATTTCACTCGGTCAAATCTAGTGAAATTCAGCAGTTATAGTTATCTGAGCTAACTATAACTTACGCCCCCACAATGCACTGCTTGTGACCTCACATATTATATCGCTTATGACATGGTCAGTGACATCACTGATGGCTTCATTGATTTTTTGTTTACAGATTTTATTACTTTTCAGCATTATACACCTTTGTCACATACATTTTTAATGCTCAGTTATTTTGGTATTCTTTTCTTGATATGCTTGATAAACATTAAGTCAACCAAATACTGTTTATTTCTTTCCTGAACCTCCCTCAACTAACTCCCCCATCCCATTCCCTTACTGCAGGTTCCATTTAATGTTTCGCTAGGTGATTTCCCACAGGCTAGAGTAGGTCACATTTCTTACCCCCCCCCATTGTACTCGGTCATTATTATCGCATACTCCCCCTGAACGTGTCCGTTAATGTCAGTGTGCACCTTCTATAGCCCCGTCATGATCATGGTGTGTTGTGCTCCCCTGTTGTGAGTGTGCTAAAGGCGAGGACCTGCTCAAGTCTGGCTCTGGGTTTCTCATTCCCTCCACCAGTGCCTCCCACGCTCTGGCTCGTTCCATTGCTCCTATCCCCCTGCGTGCATTCCTGAGCAGTACCCTGCTTTCACATCCCACCCATGTTTCTAATTCTCTTTTCCATTCAGCTATTTGGGGTCCCCCTGGCGTCTTCCAGCATCTTATGATTTCACGCTTGGCCAGTATGAGTGCAAGGTCTTGGAATCTATCAGTGACCCTTGATTTAGATGTATGGGGAAATAGGCTAAGGAGACAGTGTGCTGGTCTACAGGGAACCACTCGCTCAATTATTCCAGTCACTATGGCCGTAACCTCCTGCCAATGTACGTGTACAATTGGGCAATTCCAGAACATGTGCATCATGTCCGCTCCGATTTCTCCACATCTTGGGTAATTCACATTCTCCCTGTGGAAGTATCTGTTAATACGTTCCTGGGTGAGGCAGGCCTGATGAAGTATTGAAAATTAATTAGTTTGAATCGAGCATTTCTCGAAACCTTATAAGTTCAATCTAGCTTGTTTACCCAATCAGTATCTTTCATTGGAATGCCCAAATCTGTCTCCCATCTGTCCCGCAGTACAGTCAGAGGTTGGAGAGAGTCCTTACCGATCGCTCTATATAGGCACGTTACTGCCTTAATCTTGTCCCCCGCCATTCCTATATATCCACTTGTAGCATGGCTTTTGGGTTCTACAGTACCCATCCCCCATTGTCTCCTGATCGCTGTTGTTACCGCTCCATGCAGCACAAATTGGCCCTGGGGAATGTCCCAGTCTGCCCTAAAGATCTCAAACGGCCAGAGCTCGCTTTCTTCGTACAGATCTCCCAATTTAGTGGCTCCTGCCTGCATCCAGTCTTCCAGCCCTCTCCACTGGCCCCCATGTGGTAGCGCCTGTAGCACCGTCATTGGGAGGTCTGGTGAGTAGGGCACTCAAGTTTGTGTCCTTTGTAGGCATCTCCCCCAACAGCGCCGTGTCACTTGCATCTCCTTGGTACCCTCCAGTGGTGCCCCCTAACCCTCAGTAGTGTTCGTAGGAGCACATCTCATTCAGGGAGGAAAGGCCCCATCACTCCCTCTTGTGTCAGTCTCCTCGCTATCCACTGCGTAAACCATTGCAATTGTCCCGCTAAGTAGTATGATTCGAAGTCGGGGACCGCCAGTCCCCCTTCCTCTGTTGGTCGTTTTAATGTTGCCAAGGCCACTCTGCGACAGCCCGCCCCCCAGATGAATGACACCAGATATGAGTCTAATTCCGAGAATTGGGCTCTCGGTATCCACATGGGTAATGTGGTAAACAAGTATAATAGGTGCGGAAGGGCTATCATTCTTAGTAGTGTCATTCTGCTGGCAACAGCGCACCCAAGAATGCCATTCTGTCTTTTAAGGATCATATCATCCCGCCTATGTTCCCCTCCTGAAGGTCAGATTGGGAGTGATATATCTTAACGCCCAGGTATCTTAGGCAATGGGGCACCAACACCAGTTCTCCCAGTCCCTGCGATGGTTCCCGGTCTCGCACTAATAGGAAAAGTCGGGACTTCTGCCAATTTACTTTGAGCCCCGACAGAACAGTGAACTCTGTCATCATTTCCCGAGCTCCTTGCAGATCCCCTCCCAAATCTCTCAAGAACAGGAGTAGGTCATCTGCATATAGTGCAATATGATGTGTATGCCCTCCCACCTGCAGGCCCTGGTATTTTCCTCCCAACCGAGCAAGGCAAGCCAATGGCTCTATGGCCAGTGCGAACAGTAGGGGGGAGAGAGGGCAGCCCTGGTGTGTCCTCCTCTCCACACCATATTGCTCAGAAATCGTACAGCCTGTTCTCACTCCTGCCAAGGGCTCCATATATAGCAGCTGCACCCATCGCAGAAAGTCTTGTCCCAGTCGCATTCGCTCCAAAACTCCATATCAGTATCCCCACTCCAGGCAATCAAAAGCCTTCTCTATTTCGATGGCAAAAACCGCTCCATCTCCGTCTCCCCGGTCGCTTGCCTCTAGTATAGACAACAATCGTCTAATGTTGAGAGCTGCGTTTCTGCCCGGGATAAACCCTGCCTGGTCCAGGTGGACTAGCGTAGTCATGAATGGGAGGAGTCTCGTTGCTAGGATTTTGATTAATATTTTAAAGTCCAAATTAAGCATTGATAGTGGTCTATAGGTCATACAATCTAGGGGTGATTTACCCGTCTGTTCCCGGAGTTTTGCCTCTGGCTAGGTCTTTAATGGCTCTCCGTACTTCCTGCTCAGTAATGTCTGCCCCCAAAATCGCAGCATTTTCTTCTGTCAAGGTGGGGAGGTGGAGTGGAGTAAGAAAGTCTTGTCAGTGCTGTCTCCTCCCGTCTCCCCTTGCTTTTGCATAGAGACACACAATACTCCATGAACCTGACATTTATTTCCTCCTGTCTATATAGATGGTGCCCGTCCTGATCAGCTATATCCACTATAAAGCTACCTCTACAGGTCTAGTTGGCCAGCCAGGCCATTAGTGATCCCGTCCTATCCCTTTCCGCATATGTCTGCTCCATATATCTCTTATAATCAAAACAGCACAACCATTCCTCTTGCGCTGCTACATTCTCTTTTGCGTCCAGGAGATCCTGTCTCTGGATGTTCAGGCCTTCGTTTCTCTAGCTCACGTAATGCCCGGTCTGTGTTCTCCACATCTGTCACCAGCGTGCCGTGCACCCCAATGGAGGTCGCCATGCATCTTCCCCAGATCACCGCCTTAAAGGCGTCCCATTCCGGCAGCCTGGACGAGGTACTGTCTGCATTTACAGTGAAGTAATGGATTATGTGGCCTCTAGTATCCTCGAGGAATACTTGATCTTTAAACGCCTCCGGTTTAAGCCGCCATGTAGGAATGGGCTGGTGGCCCGATCCCCATCTTAGTCGCATCAGGACCGGGTTATGATCTGATATCATACGCGTCAAATACTCCACCCCTTGTACCAAGGCATGTATATCAGTGGAGCACAAGAAGGTGTCTAGTCGAACGAGAGTAGATCATGTACATGTAAAAAATGGGAATAGTATCTAGTCGACGGATGTGTGCGCCTCCATGCATCCACCAACCCCCATCTGGTTTGCCACTCTGTGAAGGCCTTCGCTATCCTAACAGTCGGGGCATCCCCAAGCGGCGGGTGGGAGCGGTCCAGCGTCGGGTCCGCTACACAATTGAAGTCTCCTCCCAGTATTGCAGAATGCATCATATAGGGTGCCAGCGTGCCAGGCATGTTGGTTAGAAAAGCACTTTGGTCCGAGTTCGGGCCATATAGATTGATTATCTTCACATCCTGACCATCCAGTCTCCCAGTGACCACTACGTACCGGCCCACCGGGTCGGCCCAGTCTCCTGTGTGTTGGAAGGAGACCCCCGCCCTTATCCAAATCAGCACACCAAGAATGAGGTGTAATATGCCTGTCCCCGCCATCTATGTTGTAGTACAGCTCCCTCGGGAGCCAGGTGATGCGTTTCCTGTAGAAGGGCTAAATGAACCCCCCTCCTGTTCAGATAGGAGAAAACCTTATGTCGCTTCCTCATTGTGTGCATTCCCCTCAAGTTCCAGGTCATAATCTTATAGGTTGTACTATTATCCATTAGTACAGTTATTGCCTGGCTTAATCCCCCTCCATCTGTAGGTAACCCCTCCACAGAAATCTGTGTGGCCCTCGCCGGTTTCAAACATCTTAGTGGTTCCTGCAGTTTCCCCATTTAACAACTTCATAATCCCCGAACTCCCACACCCCAGAACAAGTGAGTGTTTCTCACCCATCTAAACTCTATGCAAACTGTGCAATTAAAACAAAAAGTGTAATGCTTGAGGGGCCGTGGAAGTCACTTAGGAGGAAGGCAAGCCGATCCCACCTGCCCTCCCGGGACTATACCCCCCATCCAGTACTTTACATAAACATGTAATGTGACCTTCCCGGAAGCCATTCAGTCGTCATTGCTCCAACAGCCCCGCCGTCCCCACCACTCCCCCCTCTGATACTTGCTTGCAGGATACAGTTCATATGATGTCATCTGCCGTCCCCGGGGTCACATCTGGGAGTTCCAGGCTGAGGCCCCCCACAGTGCTGGAGCTATGGTCAGAGTCCGAGTCTATAGACTCCTCCCCTGTTGGCGAGGGTGCGTCTCCAGTCTCTGAGGTACTCAATGATGCAATCGCTGCCACCTCTTTGTCCCTCTCCCGCTGGATTTCCGTCTCTGTGGGGGCCCTCCGAGTCTTCCCCACTCTTCTCTGTGGTCGGTCCGATGTTTTTTCCCGGCTTTCCCGTGGAAGCCGGTCTGGCCTGGTGGGAGCGTAGTGATCAATCCAGTCCCATACTTCCTGTGGCGTATTAAAGACCCGCACCCCTGTTGTGGTCGCCACTCTTAGCTTAGTCGGGAATATCATTGAGTATTAGGTCCCCATCAGGCGCAGTTTCCGTTTCGACGCCAGAAAAGATGCTTGTTGTTTTTGAACCTCTCGGGAGAAGTCTGGAAAGATTCTGACTGCGCTGTTGTCCACCCCATCTGGTCTTTCAGTCTGGCCTGGTGGAGCACATAGTCCCGGTCCTTGTAGAACAAGAGGCGGTCGCGGGGGACCCCTGGCTGGGGATGTCTCGCTGGAACTCTGTGGGCTCCATCCAAGGCAAAATAGGGGGAGAGACCCTACTCAATGACATTTTCTCAAGACCATCTTTCTAGGTATGCCACCATGTCATTGCCTTCGATTTTTTCTGGAAGTCCCACGATCCTCAGATTATTGCGACACGATCTATTTTGGCGTCCTTTGCTCTGAGCTCTAGGGTGTGTACCCTCTTTTCCATGTCCGCTAGCTTGTCCGTTGTGGTGGTTATCAGCGGTCTCATGTCACTGATGTCGCTCTCGTTGGTGGTTGCCCGCTCCACCAGGCGTCGATGATCCGCTCTAAGGAGTCCGAAGTCTTCTCTTAGGGTATCTATTCTGGTTTCCACAGCCATCCTTGAGATCTCTATGGCCCGAAGTATGTCCTGGAGCGTCGGGCCGGGGGGGAGAGGGGGCTCCTGCTGATCCGCACTTCCTTTGACTCGTGTCCCTGGGCCCTCCACATTGTCGGGGTCCTGGTCTTGTAGTTCTGGGTCCTTCCTCCTGGCGGTCTTCCCCATGGTAGAACTCCTCCTCTCAGGATCTCTTCACTTTTATATCCTCCCCGTCTTTTTGTCAGCCCTTGTGTCCTCAATTCGTGGTCCCACTTCTCTGTCACTCAGAGGAGAGCAGCAGTGTGTGTGAGGTCTGTAGTTTACATCACTGTCTGGTCTCTCCCAGTCAGGAGTCTATGGGGACCTTTCAGTGAGACCGGGCTGTTCAGATATGGCTGATGTGGGCATAGTTATCAGGGCATGGCTCAGTGTCTTCCACTTGTGAGCCTGGCTCCTGCTTTCCAGCGATCTCTGTGTGAGGCTGGCCACGTTATCACTGTACAGACCCTCCTCCTCTCGCCTCGGAGAAAAGTCTCCTTCTAGTTCAGGCAGCTGTGCCCCTCCAGGGGGTCCTGCTTCCTTAGCCCCAATTCGTTCTCCAAACTCTATTCCAGGCCCCTCTGTAAGGTGGGTGTGCAACTCTCTGGTCCTCTCCCTCGGCCTCTCCTATATGCCTGCTCACCTGTACTCTGGGGACCTCTCGCACGTTCACGGCCCCCGCGCGAGATCCGCCAGCGCAGGAGATCCCCAGCACTCTGCAGTCCTTCTTTTTCAGTGACCTCGCAGCCCGCCTCCATGACCCTGTCTTCCCAGGCAGTTCTTTATTGGTGGTCGCGGTGGGTTCCAGTCTTCCGTCCGCCCTGCTGCCAGGTCCCGCGATGGGCCGGATCTTGCGAAGTCCAGTCGCAGGCCGAGCGGGCCAGCCCGAGCCTCAAATCTTGTCTGCCCCGCAGGGGCGTGCCGAGCGTGGTTGACGCAAAAGCTGCAGGCTCCGTCGTCTCCAGCGGCCGCTCTTACTGCAGCTCTCAGGTTCCCCCGGCTGCCGGCCCCAGCCCGATTCTGGACCCCCTCCTTACTTCCGCTCTCTTTTCGGTGAGGCAGGGGTTCCCCAGGGCAGGTTCCGAGCCCGTGTTCGCTCACCGCAGGGCCCGCTTCCTCTGCGGTTCACGGGCATTCTCAGTTGGTGGCTCCGTTCGCTATTTTGTTTCTTTACCCGGTCGCTCTAGGCTGCCGCCTCAAGCCTCCTCAGCGGCTGTCAGGGACACACCACACTATCGATCAGAGCGCTCCTCGCTCACAGGGGTCAGTCGTTTGTGCAGTGGCCCTCAGGGTTCGTCTAATTAGTCAGGATTGTACTGGATAGGGGCTCGCCACCGGGAGCGCGGTTCCGAGCCTCCTACTTCATTAGCACCAAGCCACGCCCCGACTGATGACTTCATTGATGACATCTCAAATGACATCATCCAGTGAGTGTAAGTGTTTCATAAAAGTTTCTGAGAGTTAAAGATATATACCAAGCTACTGCATACGTTAAATTACTATTGTTTTTGCACTACTAATGAGTGATACTCTTTCTAATATATGTCATCTGAGTGGCACTGTGACTGTCTGTATCAGTATGGAGTGGGTGTCTGAGTGGCTGTTTGGGTGTGTGAGTGGCTGTATGGGTGAATAAGTGGGTGAGTGAGTGACTGTGTGAGTGGCTGTATGGATGGGTGAGTGTGTGTGTGACTTGCTGTTTTGCACAGTAAGTATTTATGTGAGAGGGTGTCTAGATGAGTGAGTGAGCACATGAGTGATTGTATTGATCTGTGAAGGGATATGTAAGTGGTTTTGTGGGTGAGTGAATGGATGTGTGAGTGGCTGTATGGGGTGAATGAGTGGTTGTGTGAGTGGCTGTGTGAATGGGTATGTGAGTGGGTATATGGTTGTGTGAGTGTATGTGTGAGTGGCTGTAAAAGTCTGTGAGTAGTAGTGGGAGTGCTTTTGTGGGTGTGTGAGTAGCTGTATGGGTCTGTGAGTGGCTGTATGGGTGAGTGAGTGGTTGTGTGAGTGGCTGTATGAGTGAGTGTGTGTGTGTCTCAGTAGTTGTATGGGTCTGTGAATGGGTGTGTGAGTGGGTGTATGAGAGATTGTATGAGGGTGTGAGTGGGTCTGTGGATGATTTAATCAGTGATGTCATTTGAGATGTCATCAATAATGTCATCAGTGATGTCACTGACCATGTCATGAGTGATGTAATATGTGAGGTCAAAAGCAGTGCATTGCGGGGGCATAAGTTAGAGTTAGCTCAGGTAACTAGTACTGCTGAATTTCACTGGTTTTGGAGGAGTGAAATCTGAGCCTAACTATAACGTCCCTGTAACCTTTGGCTTTTTCAGTGAATTTCTTTGTTTTTTTAAACTCCATTTCCTATCTATAATGCCCCTGTAACCCCTGGATTGTTTAGTGAATTTCAAAGTTTTTTTAAATTTTATTTTCTAACTGTAACCTGTAATATTTGAGAGTTGGTGTGTGAGTGATTGTATGGATCTTTGAGTGGGTGTGTGAGTAGTTTTGTGGGTGTGTGAGTGGCTGTGTGGGTGTGTGAGTGGCTGTGTAAATGGGTGTGAGTGCCTGTGTGGATCTGTGAGTGGGTGCGTGAGTGTCTGAGTGGAAATATGAGTGGGTGCATTAGTGTCTGAGTGGGTCTGTGACTGGATGCAAGAGTCTGAGTGGGTCTGTGAGTGGATGCATGAGTGTCTGAGTGGGTCTGTGAGTCGGTGCGTCAGTTTCTCTCTGGGTCTGTGAGTGAGTGTATGAGTGTCTTTGAAGGTCTGTGAGTGGATGGATGAATCTCTCAGTGTGCCTGTGAATGGCTGAATGAGTGCTTGAATGGATCTGTGAGTGGGTGCTTGAGTGTTTGAGTGTGCCTGTCAATGGGTATGTGAGTCTCTGAGTGGGTCTGTGAGTGGGTGCGTAAGGGTGTGAGTGGGTCTGTGAGTGGGGCGTGAGTGTATGAGTGGTCTGTCAGTGGGTGCGCAATAAAAAAAGTAGGGGACACACGGGAGCAGGTCCTCGTGTCAGCTGCCCCTGTGACAGTCCTCCTGTCCTGCTTACCTGCAGTCTGCTACTCTCTGCTGCCTTCGGCTCTGTGCCTCCTCTGCTCATTTTCTCCTCGTTTTTCTGCCTCTTCTGTGCTGGCTTCTGCCCTCGATGTTGCCTCTTTCTGCTTGTTCTGCCCATTATTTTTCCTCTTTCTGCTCGCTCCTGACCTTTATTCTGCCTCTTGCTGCTCGTTTCTCACCTTTATTTTGCCTCTTTCTGCTTGTTTCTCATCTTTATTTTGCCTCTTTCTGCTGGTTTCTACCCCTTATTTTGCCTCTTTCTGCTAGTTTCTGACCTTTATTCTGCCTCTTTCTGCTCCCGTCTGACCTTTATTCTCCCTCTTTCTGCTTGTTTCTCACCTTTATTTTGCTTTTCTCTGCACGTTGCTGATCATTATTTTGCCTCTTTCTGCTAGTTTCTTACCGTTATTTTGCCTCTTACTGCTCACTCCTTTTTTTTTTTTTTTTACAGAGTTTTATATAGCGCGAACTTGACCCGAATCGGGTATCAGAGCGCTTTACATAGCACCAGTTGCATTAGATGAGGACACATTCATTTTTTTGTTAGGCACGTCCTTACCTTTATTTCGCCTCTTTTTGGTCATTGCTGACCTTCATTTTGCCTCTTTTTGCTGGTTTCTCACCTTTATTTTGCCTCTTTCTGCTCATTTCTGACATTTATTCTGCCTCTTTCTGCTCATTTCTGACCTCTATTCTGCCTCTTTCTGCTCCCTTTTGACCCTTATTCTGCCTCTTTCTGCTTGTTTCTCACCTTTATTTTGCCTCTCTCGGCTCGTTGTTGATCATTATTTTGTCTCTTTCTGCTCGTTTCTGACCTCTATTTTGCCTCTTGCTGCTCGTTTCGCACTTTTATTTTGCCTCTTTCTGCTAGTTTCTCACCTTTATTTTGCCTCTTGCTGCTCATTTCTCACCTTTATTCTACCTCTTTCTGCTCGTTGCTGACCTTTATTTAGCCTCTCTCTGCTCCTTGCTGACCTTTATTTTGCCTCTTTCTGCTCATTTCTCACCTTTATTTTGCCTCTTGCTGCTTGTTTTTGACCTCTATTTTGCCTCTTTCTGCTCGTTCCTCACCTTTATTTTGCCTTTTCTGCTAGTTTTTGACCTTTATTCTGCCTCTTTCTGCTCGTTTCTGTCCTTTATTCTGCCACCTTCTGCTCCCTTCTGATCTTTTTTCTGCCTCTTTTTGCTTGTTTCTCACCTTTTTTTGCCTCCCTCTGCTCGTTGCTGATCATTATTTTGCCTCTTTCTGCTAGTTTCTCACCTTTATTTTGCCTCTTTCTACTTGTTTCTGACCTTTATTCTGCCTCGTTCTGCACCCTTCTTACCTTTATTCTGCCTCTTTCTACTCTTTTCTCACCTTTATTTTGCCTCTCTCTGCTCGTTGCTGATCATTATTTTGCCTCCTGCTCGTTTCTCACCTTTATTTTGGCTCTTTCTGCTCGTTGCTGACCTTTATTCTGTCTCTTTCTACTTGTTGCTCACCTTTATTTTGGCTCTTTCTGCTTGTTGCTCACCTTTATTTTGCCTCTTTTTGCTAATTTCTGACCTTTGTTTTGCCTCTTTCTGCTCGTTGCTGACTTTTATTCTGATGCTTTCTGCTAGTTTCCCACCTTTATCTTTCCTCTTTCTGTTCTTTGCTGACCTTTATTCTGCCTCTTCCTGCTCATTTTTGACATTTATTCTGCCTCTTTCTGCTAGTTTCTGACCTTTGTTCTGCCTCTTTCTGACCTTTATTTTGCCTCTTTCTGCTCGTTGCTGACCTTAATTCTGCCTCTTTCTGCTTGTTTTTCACCTTTATTTTGCCTCTTTCTACTTGTTTCTGACCTTTATTCTGCCTCTTTCTGCTCCCTTCTTACCTTTATTCTGCCTCTTTCTGCTCATTTCTCACCTTTATTTTGTCTCTCTCTGCTCGTTGCTGATCATTATTTTGCCTCTTTCGGCTCGTTACTCACCTTTATTTTGCCGCTTTCTACTCGGTGCTCACCTTTATTTTGCTCTTTCTGCTTGTTGCTCACCTTTGTTTTGCCTCTTTCTGGTCGTTGCTGACTTTTATACTGCCCCTTTCTGCTTGTTTCCCACCTTTATCTTGCCTCTTTCTGCTCCTTGCTGACCTTTATTTTGCCTCTTTCTACTCATTTCTCACCTTTATTTTGCCTCTTGCTGCTTGTTTTTGACCTCTATTTTGCCTCTTTCTGCTCGTTCCTCACCTTTATTTTGCCTTTTCTGCTAGTTTTTGACCTTTATTCTGCCTCTTTCTGCTCGTTTCTGTCCTTTATTCTGCCACCTTCTGCTCCCTTCTGACCTTTTTTCTGCCTCTTTCTGCTTGTTTCTCACCTTTTTTTGCCTCCCTCTGCTCGTTGCTGATCATTACTTTGCCTCTTTCTGCTAGTTTCTCACCTTTATTTTGCCTCTTTCTACTTGTTTCTGACCTTTATTCTGCCTCTTTCTGCACCCTTCTTACCTTTATTCTGCCTCTTTCTACTCTTTTCTCACCTTTATTTTGTCTCTCTCTGCTCGTTGTTGATCATTATTTTGCCTCCTTCTGCTCGTTTCTCACCTTTATTTTGGCTCTTTCTGCTCGTTGCTGACCTTTATTCTGTCTCTTTCTACTTGTTGCTCACCATTATTTTGCTCTTTCTGCTTGTTGCTCACCTTTATTTTGCCTCTTTTTGCTAATTTCTGACCTTTGTTTTGCCTCTTTCTGCTCGTTGCTGACTTTTATTCTGCCGCTTTCTGCTAGTTTCCCACCTTTATCTTTCCTCTTTCTGTTCTTTGCTGACCTTTATTCTGCCTCTTCCTGCTCATTTTTGACATTTATTCTGCCTCTTTCTGCTAGTTTCTGACCTTTATTCTGCCTCTTTCTGACCTTTATTTTGCCTCTTTCTGCTCGTTGCTGACCTTAATTCTGCCTCTTTCTGCTTGTTTTTCACCTTTATTTTGCCTCTTTCTACTTGTTTCTGACCTTTATTCTGCCTCTTTCTGCTCCCTTCTTACCTTTATTCTGCCTCTTTCTGCTCATTTCTCACCTTTATTTTGTCTCTCTCTGCTCGTTGCTGATCATTATTTTGCCTCTTTCGGCTCGTTTCTCACCTTTATTTTGCCTCTTTCTACTCGTTGCTCACCTTTATTTTGCTCTTTCTGCTTGTTGCTCACCTTTATTTTGCCTCTTTCTGCTCATTTCTGACTTTTGTTTTGCCTCTTTCTGGTCGTTGCTGACTTACACTGCCTCTTTCTGCTTGTTTCCCACCTTTATCTTGCCTCTTTCTGTTCTTTGCTGGCCTTTATTCTGCCTCTTCTTGCTACATTCTGACCTTTATTCAGCCTCTTTCTGCTCATTTCTGACCTTTATTCTGCCTCTTTCTGCTCGTTTCTGACCTTTATTTTGCCTCTTTCTGCTCTTTTTCCCCGGGACTAATGGGGAGCCTCAAGGCCCTCGCGGGCCTAGCCGGCTCCCTGCCTCCTGCAGGAGCCGGCCTTGCTGCTCAATAAAGGGAGCTGCTGGAAAGGCAGCTCCCTCCATGCAGGAGCAACAGTTTCTTTTTTTTTAAATTCCTTTTTATTTTTAATGAGTACATTCATGCATATTACAACGACACAAACACAGGTAAATTTATTCTTCCATATGATCCTCCCAGTGGAGGCATTTCCCACAACCCCCCTAGGTTTACATGTCCCAACTCTATATCTATCAATAGTCCATCTTACATTGCATTCACTTAGGCAGTGCTGGCCCCTTCTTTGTCTGCAGCTTGCCATCATCCCATGGTTACAGTCCTCTTTACTTAACCCATGTTCCCCATATTTTGTCCCATTTTTGGGTGCAACCCCAGCACTGATAAATTATTTTCTCTGCTGCACAACACCAATCTAGATCTTGTTCCCATTCCCTCACTGTTGGTGGTTGTGACTTCCCCCATGTTCTGGCAATGTTTCTTTTGGCAACTACATCTGCTAACATCAACCATAGTTTGGTATACTTTGGCCAATTTATTTCTCCCTTAACACATAGTAAGTGCCATCGGGCCTCCATTGGTACTTCCAGTCCCATCATCTTTGACACCACAGCTACAATTACCCCCCAGAATCTCTGCAGTCTTGGGAAGTTCAATATTGTATGGAAAAAGGTGCCTTTCTCCCCGCATCCCCTTGTGCATTAGTTTGAGTCGCATTTGCCCATTGTATAGAGTATCGATCTGGTTGTATATGGTCTATGTATTATTCTGATTTGTATCAGTCTGAAACGTGCGCTTATAGCTACTTCTTTGGGGCTTTGCGTGACTTCCATCCAGTCATCCTCTTCTGAAATGCCAACATCTGTTTCCCATTTTTCCCTAAGGGTTAGTAATGGATCTGGGGTGTTATTCATAATCTTTTTATAGATAAGGGAGGTTGCCTTATCTGGTATTGGGGTCAGCCAATATTCTATCTTCAAGGGAAGCTGTCTCCGGTAGCTGTTCTCCCTGACTCATGTGTGCCTCTAGAGCATGTTTCAGTTGTATGTATCAGAAGTTCTCAGAGTCTGGCATTTGGTATTCTAATTGCATTTCCTGAAAGTCTACAATTTGTTGTTTTTTCCAAATGTCCCCTAGATATTCAATGCCAATGAGTGCCCAGGCGTGAAATCCTTTTAATTCATGCACCTCCCTCTGAAGGTCGCTATCCCACAAGGGAGTGCATTCCGTTAGTTTACCTTCCCTGCCCAGGAATTCAGTTGCCTCTCTCCATATTCTCACTGTTGTTTGTGTGTGTGCCAGCAGTCTGCCTGATGCTTTTTTACTATATAGGGCTTCCAAATAGCCTCCCCGTCCCATCGACCAGTGGTCTACTCGGTATGCCGGTTCATCTCTCTCTGCAAAGACCTAGCCATTAAGCGCAACTAGTTGACCCGCCCAAAAAAATTTACGTATGTCAGGGACCGCTATTCCCCCGTCGTATGGGCCTCTCTGTAGCTTGTTTAGTGCTATTCGGGGCTACCTTTGTCCCAAAACAGTTGCCGTATCTCCGAATCTATCTTTTGAAAGTATCCCAGTGGTATCTTATATGGGGTATTTTGTAGGACATACATTAGGCGTGGTAGTGCCATCATTTTAAAAATGGCAGCCCGACCCATCAGTGAAAGTGGCAATTTTCGCCAGTGTGCCACATCATCCCGCAATCTATGCAGCTGGGGGGCTAAATTATCGTCCCTGAATTCATTTTCTGTCTGTGAGATCACCATTCTCAGATATTTGAGTTTAGTTTTGAGCAATAGTGCTTTTCCTATGGTCGTCAGTGTAGGCTCCTCCCCTGCTAGTACAAATATTAGCGATTTGTCCCAATTTATTTGGTACCCTGAGTAGCTGCCAAATAGTTGGAATATATGCAATGTCCGATGTATCGTGGAGCGGGCCTGGTGGCATATAAGAGAACATCATCCGCGTATGGTGAAATTCTCGCTGCCCATTCTCCCCCAACCGGTATACCCCTTATCAGTGGGTCAGTCCTAATCCATGCCATCAACGGCTCCAGTGCAAGTGCGAACAGCATGGGTGAGAGCGGGCATCCCTGCCTCGTACCTTTGGGCAACTTCACTTGCCTAGACACTGCACCATTGACCCTAACTCTAGCCAGTGGGTCTGTATAAAGCAATTTTATCCAGGCACGGAGGTTAGGGCTGAAGCCAAAGCATTCCAGCACCACAAACAAATATTGCCAGTCTATGCTGTCGAATGCCATTCGGGCATCTAGTGACAACAGTACGGCATCCTCCTTCATGTGAGTCCGGGTTATGTGTTGTACGCCGTATAGGCGCCAAAAATGTAGCCTAGTGCTTCTCTTAGGCATAAAACCTGATTGATCTGGATGGATCAATCCCGTTATTACTTTGGTGAGTCTGGTTGCTATTATCTTGGCCAGTACCTTCACTTCTATGTTTAACAAGGAGATAGGCCTGTATGAGGAACAATCTTCCAAGTATTTACCTTGTTTTGGGATGACCACAATCGTAGCCACTCTCTGGTCCTCCGGTAAGCTACCCTTTTGTAGCGATTCCTCAAACATACGCAGCATGTGTGGGCCCACCAGAGTTGTCACTCCCTTATATAATTCAATCGGTATGCCGTTCAGCCCAGGAGCAACAGTTTCATCTCTTTTCCTGCCTGCTTGTCTGCAGGCAGGGAAAGAAATGAAATCTCCACTTCCAGCGGGCGGGAGCACTTTGATAGCTCCGCCCCACTGGAACCAGAGTGGCTGCTTTAGCTTGGCAGGAGCTGTGAGCTCCTGAGAGAATAGCGAAATCACTGGGACACCCTCTTCATCTCCTCCAGCGCTCCCAGTTTTAATTATATTATAGGAGGTGGTGGTCCTTGGGACTTGGGAGGTCTATGCGGCCCCCCCATTACTCTTAATACAGCCCTGGGCCGGTGGTGGTGCAAGGGGCTTCAACCCTCCTCAGGAGTGGGGTCCATACAGCCCGCTCCAAATTTAAAATAAAGCCCTGAGGAGGTGGTGGTCCCTGGGGCTCAAAAGAGCCCATGGAGGGCGATCCGCGTGGCCCCCCTCCATTATATTATAAAAGCCCCGGGAAGGTGGTGATCCCCGGGGCTTAAAAGAGCCTCAGGAGGGGGCCTTGTGAGCACCCGTCCTTTTTTTTTTTATCCTGCATGCCCCAGGGACCTGGCCCACCCAGGGGCTAAACAATAGAGAAGTGTGGAGGCCCGCGCTTCTTTTGTTTTTATTTTTCGGGAGGAGCAGCGGATCCAGCGCGGACTTCACTGAATTCTTTTTTTTAAAAATGATTTATTGCTTTGCAGGGTCCAAGGAGGACCCCCGAACCAGAGCTAGGGGGTCAGGGTATACCTACCTTGTCCCCTTTTCTTTTTTTCAAACGTTTTTATAAACTTTGTTTGGGGATTCGGCTGAAGCTGAGTCCCAAAATGGCTGCCAACACTTCCTGGTTGCAGTGTTAGCAGCCAACCAGATCTCTGCATGAGATCAGGAGGGTTCCCGACTCAAGATATACAATTTTGGATTTCAATTAATATCTCTAAAGCTACTGAACGGATTTAAACAAATTACAAAAACATTCTTTCTAGACCAAGAGCTAGCTTTCTGCCAAATTTGGTATAATTCTGTCCAGCAGTTCGGGCTGTAGTTGTGTTCAAAGTCCCTATGGGAATTAACATAGGAAAAACACTTTTTCTCTGCCCCGCTTGACGAATCGCCCCAAAACTTTCCTTGTACAACCAAAAGGCACTTTTTTGGGATAATTTCGTCAAGAGTTTTCAAACGGAGCCAAACATTTGTCAAAAAATGCTTTTCCTATGGAAACATGGTACTAACTATAACTACCAACTGTAGGTAATATATATATATATATATATTCACTGAAAAAACCATAGGTTTTAGGGACGTTATAGTTAGAAATTAGCATTCAAAAAACCTTTGAAATTCACTGAAAAAACCATAGGTTTCAGGGACGTTATAGGTAGTTGCAAATTTTTAACTCTTACAAAACCAGAGAAATTCCGCCGTTATAGTTAGTTCAGCTAACTATAACTCGCGCCCCGCAATGCACTGCTGATGACGTCACATATTACATCATTCATGACATGGTCAGTGACATCACTGATGACATCACTGATGACATCATCCAGTGACTTTGTGTTTCTATAAAGTTTAAATATGTATTATATATATTCCAAGGTGTGTTAAAAATGAGTGGGTGTATATGTGTCTGGATTGAGGATTTAGTAGGTGCATGACTGACTGTTTAAGTGAGTGATTACATGTGTCTTACTGAATGCATGGGTTAGTGACTAAACTGTGAATGTCTGTATTAGTCTGTCAGTTGGTGTGTAAGCGGCTGCATGGGTTGGTGAGTGGCTACATGAGTGTCTATATAGGTTATTGATTGGTTGTCTGAGTATCTGTATGGGTGCCTGAGTGTCTCTGTGGGTGGGTGGGGGGTGTGTGACTGTGCATAGATGTGTGAGTAGGTGATTCACTGGGTGTATGGGTTCAAGAGTGCATCTGTGAAGGGCTGTATGGGTGGGTGAGTGTGTGTATGGGTGTGTTGGTGAGTGAATAGGTGTCTCAGTGGTACATGTCCAAGTAACTACATATGTAAAAGGCAGTGTATGTGAGAGTTGGAGTATATAAATGACTATACGTGAGAGTCAGTGATTGTGAGAGTAGCTGTATAGATGAGTGTGTACTTGTATCACTGATTATATAAGAGAGTAAGTATGCGTTAGTATCTGTATGAATAAGTGAGGTGGTGTGTGTATAACTGTATAGGTGAGTAAATGGGAGTGTGATTGATTCTTTGCATGTCTGACTAGGTGTGTGAGTAACTCCATGGATGAGTGGTGGTGTATGACTGTCTGTATAAGTGTATGAGTGCATATGATAGTGTTGCATTGAAGAGTGACTACATGTATGAGTGATTGTATGGGTAAATGAGTGGATGTGTGTGTAGACCTAGGAATCAGTGAGTGCGTATGTAGTAACTGGTATTGGTGTGTTGATCGTTTCGAAAATGGTAGTCTGTATTTTATAGTGGGTGTATCAAAGTTTATATTAGAGTGTGAGGAGGTGCATCAGATGTTCACATGGATGATGTCATCAGTGATGTCATCAGTGATGTCATTTGAGATGTCATCAGTGATGTCACTGACCATGTCATGAATGATGTAATATGTGACGTCATCAGCAGTGCATTGCGGGGCACGAGTTATAGTTAGCTGAACTAACTATAACGGCGGAATTTCTCTGGTTTTGTACGAGTAAAATGTCCAACTAACTATAACGTCCCTGAAACCTATGGTTTTTCAGTGAATTTCAAAGGTTTTTTAAATGCTAATTTCTAACTATAACGTCCCTAAAACCTATGGTTTTTTCAGTGAATTTCAAGGTTTTTAAATGCTAATTTCTAACTATAACGTCTGTAAAACCTATGGTTTTTTCAGTGAATTTGAAAGGTTTTTTAAATGCTAATTTCTAACTATAACGTCTGTAAAACCTATGGTTTTTTCAGTGAATTTCAAAGGTTTTTTAAATATTAAACTACTATTCTGCTATTTGTCATTAGTACTGTTTTTTCTAACTTTTCCACTACGTAAAAGAAAATAAACTGTAAAACTGTTGTGTAATGTAATATATTTCACAAATTACAGTGTTACTTATCAAATAATACAACATAATTTAAAGCTGTGTCTGCATACCTCAGAGACCATAGAATGGGGTCGATCTACAACAACATACGTTTTGATATGGCTGATATCTACAGAAGTGATGGAGTACACTTCACAGATGAGTTTTTCTCAATAACCTAAAGCTGTGCATCCGCACTTACATGTAGCTCCAACTAATAAACACAAGGGCTCTTTTTAGAGCCGCCTTATATTCCCAATATCGGCTTGCAGAGTGACAGCTGCGGTCCGGCTAGCAGAGGGAGACCTGCGGGCCGTCGGGCAGGCTCGCAGAGGAAGAGCTGCGGCCCGTGGGCTCGGCTCGCAGAGGGAGAGCTACGGGCCGTCGGCTCGCAAAAGCACAGCAGCGTTCTGGCTCGCAGAGGGAGAGCTGTGGTCTGACTCGCAGAGGGAGAGCAACGGGCCAACAGGCCTGCTAGCAGAGACACAGCTTCGAGCTAACGGGCTGGCTCGCAGATGTACAGCTACGGGCCCGAGCTGCGACCCGACGGGCTGACTCGCAGAGGGAGAGCAACGGGCCGACGGGCTTGCTAGCACAGACACCGCTACGAGCTAACGGGGTTGCTCGCAGAGGTAGAGCTGCGGGCCTGACGGCTCGCAGACGCAGAGCTGCGAGCCGACGGACTAGCTTCTAAAGGCATAGCCGCGAGCTGGTGATGTGGGGAGAGGGAGCGTGAAAGGGGTATCTCGCACAGACAGAGCTGCGGTATATTTTCAGTGTTGCCTCGCAGAGATAGAACTACGCCATGATGGCTTGTAGAGGGAGAGATGCGAGCTGACGGACTGAATCACAAAATGGCTGCCAACACTTCCTAGTTTCAACAGTTCGCAGCCAATGAGCCTTAAGCTTGTGCTCGTAACGCCTTAGCCAATCAGATGTCAGAATTCTCAAATATCGATATCTGTAAAATGTGATATTTCTCAAAAACTACTTAACGGATTTACCCCATTTAAACAAAAGCGTGCTTTCTGGACCAAGACCTTTCTCCCTGCCAAATTTGGCGTAGTTCCGTTCATCAGTTTGACCTGTAGCCTTGTCTAAAGTTTCCTATGGAAATTGCATGGAGAAAACATGTTTTGGGACCCCCCTTTTTTCTCAGCTCCCCCTTGACGAATCACCCCCAAACTTTCAAGATAGGAGCTGATCTAAAAAGAGAAGTATTTTGGAAAATTTCAGTAAACATTCGTCAAACGACGCCAAAGTTATAAGCAAATCAAAAACGCTTTTCCTATGGAAACGTGGTCCTAACTATAACTATCTACTGGCGACGAGTAGATAATATATATATATATATATATATATATATATATATATATATATATATATATAGTTATATAGTTATATATATATATATAGTTATATAGTTATATAGTTATATATATATATATATATATATATATATATATATATATATATATATATATATAGTTATATATAGTTACCCGGCAGGTACCAGCTCCACTCCTCTCGGGGCCGGTGCGAGTTCCGGGTGCCGGGACCCGGCTTGAAATTATTCGGAAATCCCGTGGGCAAGTTTGCGCACAAAGAAAAGGACTCGCACACCAGGGTTTGTGTTAGCAAAAAGGTTATTGGCGACGCGTTTCGACCGGAACGGTCTTTTTCACAAGCCAGTTTTGCATTTACAGATCCACCATTTTATCGTGTATTTACAAAAAATAGAAAAAGGACCAAAACGTAATTCATTCATCAGTGGAGCTAGAAGACAGACTTTTACATGTCATACAAATAAGTCCAAACAATGCTCAAGAAGTAAAATGCTTACTCAAACATGCATGTTTCATGTTCTAAATTAGATCAATTACAAAAGCAAAATCATTATATGATTTATGTCCATTTTAGGAGCACAAAATGTTACTTCACCATGTGAATACAATCCTGGCCTTGTGGCCTATTATATGGCTATGGTATACTGATCCATAATATGGTCCTTCAATATTCAGTGACATCAGGCCAACCTGCCACTACTGTAATAGGATGTCCTGTGTGTATTCCAAAAGTACTACCCTAAATTTTAAAGAAACTCAAAAAGTGAGGGGAGTTATATACAAGGGTGCTTCACTACAAAAACAGTGAAGTGAATGGTGCAAAATTAATAAATAAAACACAACAGGGGAGAGCAAGGGATAAGCAGTTTCTACTAGTGTCAAACCGATTAGCCACAAATTGCCATTACACATGGTCCCATACCCTCATAGGTTTATTTGATTAGTTGGTATATTTGAGAACAGAAATACTGCTATCTGAAAGAATCAATTGATTAAGGAATAAATCAGGTAAGTAGGATAAGTGTTGCATTACATTTGTAAGGGGAAGGTCAAATACAGGTTGCGCTTCATGTGAAGTTTCCAACCTGCTGATGCTGTGTCAAGGCAGAGAGCCCTCCACCCGGCCACAGCATATACAGAGAAATCGGGGATCACATTGAAAGCAAAATAAAGTCAATAAATCAGTGGGGGTACTCATCCAATATGGACGAACAACTCTTCATCTTCGTTCAGCCCAAAAGGGCTTTTGGTTTTGAGGAGGATAATGTACTGTGATTCCAAGATTCTCAGTTGTTTTTCACGGTCACCCCCTCTGGGGCTTGACAGCACCCTGTCAATACCAAAGAACGAAAAACCGTTAACATCTTTGTTATGATGTTTCAGCCAATGTCGTGCAGTAGAATAGCTTAGATCCACATTCTTGATCGCTCTAATATGTTCAAGGATGCGCTTCTTCATAGGGAAGATAGTGCTACCTATGTACATCTTCGCACACGGACACAGTATTGCATATATACAGAAATCTGTATTACAATTCATAAATTTCTTAATGGTTGCTGTTTTACCCGTTGGTAGTGGATACATTTTCCTGTTCTTACTAGTGCCACATGCTTTACACTTGCCACACTTAAAAAAGCCTTTCTGTTTCTGTATCCAAGTTTGCTGTTTTGTGGCCCCCAAATAACTCTTGACAAGCATGTCTTTAAGAGAACGTGCTTTTCTATATGTAACCTGCGGTTGTATGCTCACTAGTGATCCTATGATTGGGTCATTCTTGACTATGTGCCAGTGCTTTTTAAGGGTTTCCCGTACTGTCCTGGCCTCGACACTAAATGTTGTAATCATTCTGACGTCGTTGTTATTCTCCTTTTTCTCTGGTCTTTTTATCAATAATGCCGCCCTATCCTTGGCTGCTGCTTTTGCTTTAGCGATCAATAGAACTTTCTCAGGATACCCTCTTGCTCTGAATCTTTTCATCATAAGGTTCTGTTCCTTCTCAAAGGCTAGCTGGGAGTTACAGTTACGTTTAGCCCTTAGTAGTTCCCCATACGGAATGCTCCACTTTAAGTTGGGAGGATGGTGGCTCTTGGCGTGTAACACACTGTTACCTGCAGTTGCTTTCCTATATAGGTCAGTTGCAATGGTACCCTCACTGATCTTAACATGTACATCCAAGAAATCCATCTCACTCTGATCACACCTGTGTGTGAAACGGAGGTCAACATCATTGGTATCTAAAATTCTGAACAATTTATACAAATCTGCTTTCAATCCGCCCCAGATCATAAAAATATCATCTATGAACCGTGTGTAGAAAACAATGTGTTTTGTCAAGAATTCATTTGCATCTGTCCATACCAGTTGTTCCTCCCACCATCCCATCATCATACAAGCAAAACTTGGCGCGAAGCAACTTCCCATGGCAGTCCCGACCTCTTGTTTAAACCATTTGTCTTCAAAGAGAAAGTAATTATTGCCAAGACAAAACGTTAGCATATCAAGTAGCATTTGAGTTTGATCACACAGAAAGATGGATCTATCCCTAAAAAGTGTTTACAGGCATGCACCCCATCCGAGTGTTTTATGCAAGTATATAGGGATACCACATCAATTGTAACCAACCAATAGTTCTCATTCCACGCAATTCCCTCAATTTTGTTAATAAAATCTGTGCTGTCTCTACAATATGATGGAAGATTGAGGACATATGGGAAAAGGAAGTTATCTAAGAAAATAGATGTGTTTTCAAGAAGACTACCGTTGGCAGACACTATTGGTCTGCCCGGGGGGGGGTTGATATCTTTGTGGACCTTTGGCAGCATGTATATATATACATATATATATATATTACCTACTGGCGGTCGCCAGTAGGTAGTTATAGTTAGAACCTAGTTTCCATAGGAAAAGCATTTTTTGATTTGCTAATAACTTTGGCGTTGTTTGATGAACCTTCCTGAAATTCTCTCCAAAAAAAGTCTATCCAGGTCAGCTCCTACCCTGAAAGTTTGGGGGTGATTCGTCAAGCGGGGGCTGAGAAAAAAGGGGGGTCCCAAAACTCGTTATCTCCATGTTAATTTCCATAGGAAATTTTGCGATGAGCTACAGCCCGAACTGCTGAACGGAATTACCCCAAATTTGGCAAAAAGGTAGAGCTTGGTTCAGAAAGCGACCTTTTTTTAAAATGGTGTAAATCCGTTCAGTAGTTTTTGAGAAATTCAAAAATAAGAGTCAAAAATCAATTTCCCTAGGAAACTTTGTGCAAGGCTACAGCCGAAACTACTGAACGGAATTACTCCAACTTTGGCAGAAAAATAGTGCTTGGGTCAGAAAGCGACCTTTTTAAAAATGGTGTACATCTGTTCAGTAGTTGCTGAGAAATTAGAAAAATAAAAGTTTCGATATCTGGGCGGAGCCTAAGTCGCGTGCGCGAGCTTCACTGTGATTGGCTGCTAGTAGTCCAAACCAGGAAGTGTTGGCAGCCATCTTGTGGCTCGGTAGAAGAGAGTCACCCGAAAACTGAGAAACAAAGGTATAAAATAAGAGAAGGGGGCAGGGTAGAAAAACCCTGACCCCCTAGGCCTGCTCAGGGCCCAAAAAATCATTTAAAAAAAAAAAAGAAAATCGGCAATAATTGGCGCTGGGGTCGCGAGTTCTCGCGTTTCATTTTAATGAGGCCCTTGGGTGGGCTAGGTTCCGGGGGTATTTCTTACAAAATAATAGCAGGGGGTGCGATGGGGTCCGCGCAGCCCCGGGGCTTCACTCATGTTGGGAGGGGGGTTGCGCGGCCCCCCTTCTGGAGCCTTCTATGTGCTTGTAACTTTGGCGTCGTTTGACGAATCTTTATGAAATTATCCAAAAAGTTTCTCTTTTTTGATTAGCTCGTATATTGAAAGTTTGGGGTGAATGGTGTAGGAGGGGCTGAGAAAAAGAGGGTCCTAAAACGTGTTTTCTCCATGCAATTTCCATACGAAACTTTACAGAAGACTACAGGTGAAACTGCTGAACGGAATTACGCCAAATTTGGCTGGGAGAAAGGTGATGGTCCAGAAAGCACGCTTTTGTTTAAATGGTGTAAATCCGTTCAGTAGTTTTTGAGAAATATCAAATTTTACAGATATCGATATTTGAGAATTCTGACATGTGATTGGCTGAGGGGTTACAAGCACCAGCTTGCGGCTTATTGGCTGTGAATGGTTGAAACCAGGAAGTGTTGGCAGCCATTTTGTGATTTACTCCGTCAGCTCGCATCTCTCCGTGTAGAAGCCATCAAGTTCGTAGTTTTACCTCTGCGAGGCAACACTGGCATCTGTGTCTGTGTGAGATATGCCTTTCACGCTGCCTCTCTTCATATCACCAGGTCGCGGCTATGCCTTTAGAAGCCCGTCCGTCGGCTCGGAGCTCTGTGAGTCAGTCTGTCGGTACGATCCCCTACACTACCCAAAGACTACCCAAACACCACTGCACTGTCGTAAACTGTAAAACACTACCCCCAGCACGATCCCCTACACTACCCAAACACCACTGCACTACCCTAAACCCTAAATCTACCCCCAGCACGACCCCCTACACAAACACCACTGCACTACCCTAAAATACTACCCCCAGCACAACCCCCTACACTACCCAAACACCACTGCATTGTCGTAAACCCTAAAACATTACCCCTAGCAGTACCCCCTACACTACGCAAACACCACTGCAGTACCCTAAATCCTAAAACACTATCCCCAGCACGACCCCCTACACTACCCAAACACCACTAGACTACCCTAAACCCTAAAACACTACCCTCAGCACGACCCCCTACACTACCCAAACACCACTGTTCTACCCTAAACCCTAAAAGACTGCCCCAGCACGACCCCCTACACTACCCAAACACCACTGTTCTACCCTAAACCCTAAAAGACTGCCCCAGCACGACCCCCTACATTACACAAACACCACTGCAGTACCGTAAACACTAAAACACTACTCCGAGGACGACCCCCTACACTACACAAACACCACTGCACTACCCTAAACCCTAAAACACTACTCCCAGCACCCTTTACACTACCCAAACACCACTGCATTTTCGTAAACTCTAAAACACTACCTCCAGCACGACGCCGGACCAGCACACGCCGCTTGTGCATGCAGGAGGATGCGTGCATAGCTACATGTCCAGGCTCACTGCCAACGCTGAGGTGACATGGTAACGTCCGCTGAAGACAGCACACTGTGATGTTGCAGGGCCCGTGCCCATCATGCTAACACAATGACCACACGGACACACTTGCTCAGATGTGGGTTCGGGGGGCGTTGGCGGTCCTGGGGTTGTTGCGGTGAGTGTTGTGGCCCTCATGGGTATCCGTGTATCATGCTCATTGACTCTATGGCACCTGTGAGTGTTCCGGTGTGGCTCTTGGCTGTGTTCCCTTTCATGCTGCAGGTAGTCGTCCTGCTTAACACCAGCAGAAAGCAGGTGTAAAATCCCTGGTGCTAACGCGGCTTATCGCCGGAATTTGTTTCGCATCGCAGTTTTTGCCTTTCATTGTGAAAGTTGTGATGTGGTTTTTTCGTGTACAGAAAAATAAACGAACTGGGCAGTGTATCCCGTCAAGATTCAGCACCTGACCCACTATTCCCAATCAATATAAATACAATGAGATTTCTTCATTGATTTTGTGTGTACACTGTAAATGCACCCACTACCACAGTGCAATTCAATACAGGATTTTAGTATTTAGAATAAATCGCAAAGGTGCACCTCGTGTGTTTTTGCACGGGAACGCCTACTCTGCATCTCATTATCAGCACTTTAATGCAACTAAAGTTGAGATAAATCTAACACACTATTCAGAAGCTGGTGCAAACTGCAGACATCACCAGTATTCCCGCGATAACTGCCCCAAAATTTAACACCATGGTGGACACCACCAAATAACAGTAATAAGAACGAGAAAGAGTTACACAGCACTTAAGTAACAACCAAAAACTTTATTGAAACATTTTTTTTTTTTTCAAACTTTATTTTTCCGTTTACGTACATATAGAGGATAAACTAAATTTAACTAACTCAACACAAAACAACAAGGCGGAAGACTCCTGTCGGGTCCATCAATGTCGACGACACAGCCTGCAAAATAAAGCACAAAATAAGGACGTGTGTAATGCGCATATCAAAGGAGTGAAACAGAGAAAGAGAGAAGGAAAAAAAAGCCTGAGAGAAAAAGAGAGGGAAGGAAAGAAAGGGAGTGAGAAAGGGAGAAGGGAGAGAGAGTGAGAGAGATAGAAGGAAAGGAAGGAAGAGAGTGAGAGAGAGGGAAGTGAGAGAGAGAGAGAGAGAGAGAGAGACACTGCCGCCCCTGCGCATCCATGACCAAATAATTACCTGCTGCCACCGGAGTGTCTACCAGTGGGCACTCCACGTACCCGTGAAAGCTCCAGGGCCCGGTCCCGCCACCATGGCTTGGTGCACATTATGTGGACCCGCTCCGCGGCCCAGCAGATCCCACACATGTCGCTGAGTCCTGAGTCATCAATGGCGGAGACCACATCAGCTTTTGGTGCCGCTAACCCTGTGCAACGCAAGTCAGCGCCACGTGGTGGTAGGCCGCTGATGGCCATACAACTTAGGGTGCGACTAACCCTGTGCAACTCAAGTCCGCGCCACGTGGTGGTAGGTCCCTGACGGCCACATCATCTTCGGGTGGCACTAACCCTGTGCAACTCAAGTCCGCGCCATGTGGTGGTAGGCCCCTGACGGCCACATCAGCTTCGGGTGGCACTAACCTTGTGCAACTCAAGTTCATGCCATGTGGTAGTAGGCCCCTGACGGCCATACAGCTCAGGGTGCGACTAACCCTCAGCGCAACTTTTCATGGACTCTTTATGATTGAGACCCGTGGAGCGTCCGCCATCCAGTCACCACCGGCAATAAAGGATGTGACGTTGTCGATCCATTATATTTGCGTGGTCACATGGCCTGTGACGCATGTGCCGGATGGGTGTGGTGTGTGTGCAAACCTGCCCTCAGGGAGTGGTCGTGACATGTTGACAACTAGACCACTGACCTGCACACCAACAGCGAGTACGCCTGCGACAGGTAGCTATGTGGGGGTGTGAAAACGTGTTTTCTCAATGGATTTTCCATAGGAAACTTTAGACAAGGCTACAGGTCAAACTGCTGAACGGAATTACGCCAAATTTGGTAGGGAGAAAGGTCTTGGTCCAGAAAGCGCGCTTTCTCGCATCGAGTGAAAATATAAAAGAAAGGTCCCGGGGGCAATTTAATATACCGGAGCTCTGTCTGTGCGAGATAACCCTTTCACGCTCCCTCTGCCCAACATCACCACTTCGCAGCTATGCCGTTAGAAGCCAGTCCGTCGGCTCGCAGCTCTCTACCTTTGCGAGCTAGTACGCTGCTGTGCCTGTACCTCTGTGAGCTACTACGCTGCTGTTCCTTTGGGAGCGGGCGGCTCGTAGTACTGCGTCTGTGAGTCGAGCGGACGGGCCGCAGTTGTCCCTCTGCGAGCCTGGGTGCGAACTGTTCATAAGTCACACTACATAAGCATTGAAAAGCCATTTTGTGATTCAGTCCGTCAGCTGGCATCTGTCCGAGGCATTTCTGAAAACATACCGGAGTTCTTTCTGTGAGAGATACCCCTTTCACGCTGCCTCTCCCCACATCAGCAGGTAACGCACCCTCTTCCCACATTAGCAACATACCCCCAACAACCTTCTTGTGCCCGGAATTGTCCCTGTGCGGTTGGACAAACAAGAATCTTAGTCATGTATAGATTTACATATAAAACATTTTATTTAAACAAAACAACAACAAATAAAACTGAAGGGAGTCTGGTGCTGTGGTCGCTGCCACGAAGTTGGGGTCACTGCAATTTAGGACTCAGGACACAGTTCCACATGTGGGATCGGCTTGTATTGAACAGGGTTAGTGGCACCACGTTTCGCGCCTTGTGTTGTACAGGGTTAGTGGCACCACGTGTCGCCGGCCTTGCATATGGAAATATGCCTCACTGATCGAAGGGAGTCTGGTGCTGTGGTCGCTGCCACGGACTTGGGGTCACTGCCATTCAGGACTCGGGACACAGTTCCACATGTGGGATCGGCTTGTGTTGAACAGGGTTAGTGGCACCACGTGTCGCCGGCTTGTGTTGAACAGGGTTAGTGGCACCACGTGTCGCGGCTTGTGTTGAACAGGGTTAGTGGCACCACGTGTCCAAAATTCGAATTGCGAGCTCTGCTGCCCGCAGTGTAGACTGCTAATGAGTGTTCGTTTGCACTTGAAGATGAATTTGGTGATTGTACTAAAGCTATAACTGATATAAAAAAAGTTCTTGAAGCAAGGATACTAAAAGGATATTATGTAGGTTTTAGGCCTGTGATAGTTACTTGCCTACTGGACTCTGTAATTAATGAATGAAGACTTAATTTTAATTGTGAGCCCTGATGACCGCAGTGTAGGCCAGAGGTAGCGGTCAGCAAGGGCCCATAGGCACGTGGCGTTGAGTTGAGGTGCACAGTTAGTGGCACCAAAAGCATTGAGAATGTATGAGCCTGTGATGCTGCTTGGTGCGGACGGGCCGCACTGGGAGCAATGTCTCTTGCCTATTGGACTGCGTCATCTGCAATCGCGACTGTATCTGAATTGTGAGCCCTGCTGACCACAGTGTAGGCCAGAGGTAGCGGTGAGCAAGGGCCCACAGCCACGTGCATAGGTTGGTGGCCCCACCGGCCTGCGTAGTTCAGGTTCAGTGGCACCACGTGTCGCCGGCCTTGCATATGGAAATATGCCTCACTGATCGAAGGGAGTCTGGTGCTGTGGTCGCTGCCACGGACTTGGGGTCACTGCCATTCAGGACTCAGGACACAGTTCCGCATGTGGGATCGGCTTGTGTTGAACAGGGTTAGTGGCACCACGTGTCGCCGGCTTGTGTTGAACAGGGTTAGTGGCATCACGTGTCGCGGCTTGTGTTGAACAGGGTTAGTGGCACCACGTGTCGCCGGCTTGTGTTGAACAGGGTTAGTGGCACCACGTGTCACCGGTCTTCCTCAGTGTAGGCCGGAGGCAGCGGTCAGCAAAGGCCCACAGCCACGTGACGTTGACTTGAGCTGCACAGATTGGGAGCATACAGTCTTCTTAACCGATTATACTCTCTTACACAATTTGCATCGGCACTAATCTTGAATTGTTAGCCCTGCTAACCGCATTGTAGGCCGGAGGCAGTGGTCATCAAGAGCCCACAGCCACGTGGCGTTGACTTGAGCTGCACAGAGTTAGTGGTACTTGAAGCACTTAGCGTGTGCGCAGTCAGCGATGATGCGTGGTCCGGGCTGGCCGCACTGGTAGCAATGTCTGTTGCCTACTGGACTGCGTCATCTGCAATCGCGAGTCGCTCTGGATTGTGAGCCCTACTCACCGCAGTGGAGGCAGGAGGCAGCGGTGAGGAAGGGCCCACAGGCACGTGTTGTTGACTTGAGCAATGTCTGTTGCCTACTGGACTGCGTCATCTGCAATCTCGACTCCATCTGAATTGTGAGCCTACTGACCGCAGTGTATGCCAGAGGCAGCGGTCAGGAAGGGCCCACAGCCACGTGTTGTTGACTTGAGCAATGTCTCTTGCCTACTGGACTACGACATCTGCAATCGCGACTCGATCTGAATTGTGAGCCTTGCTGTCCGCAGTGTATATCGAAGGCAGTAGTTTGTACAGACATAAGTCCGCGGTGCTGTGCCGCTGGGGGCCTGTGTGGCGGAAGCCAGCGATCGGCTGAAGAGGCTGGCGGTCACGTCGGCGGCCTCGTGGCAGGGTGAGGGCGCCGCCCTGGCAGACGCTTTGGCCTTCCCACAAGTGAACCACGCCCAGAGCTCCGGCCTATTTATTCACACTCCTACGCTGAAGTGGCGTACGTCGGACCAGCCCACTCCGGTTACGCTTATGCTTACAGGGGGGGACGACACAGCTACATGACTGAGATCTTCCCTAGTGTTTGACGTAACATGGTTGGGACCACTGTCCACAACACTACAAGCACCAGTAGTATTTGTGCACATGGAGAGGTGTATGTTCTGCACACTGAGATGTGTCCAGCACATCACCGCTACACTTTGCATTGTGTGCATTGTTAAACATGGGTGAATTGCTTCCTTCACATATAGTTTGTTCACACCTGTCCCAATATTCAGCTATTGTGTGGCTGAGGGGCCATACCGTTTTCGGAAAGTTCGCTGTCTTGTTCTGCGCTGCCTCGGTGGTAGAGGGGGGGGGTCCTGGGGGTGGTGGTGGGTGTTGTGTCGTTCTTGGGTGTCGGAGCTGCTTGATCAGTAGGTCTATGACATGTGTTGGTCTTCAGATGTGGCTCTGGGCTGGGTTCCCTTTCATACTGTATGTAGTTGTTTAATATTTAAAAAACAAGAAGACATTATATAGTTTAAATAACAAATAAAAAAAATTACAGTAGGGAGAGGGGTGGTACGGGGGGAGGTCCTGAGGGTTGTGGCAGTGGGTGTTGTGTCCTTCTTGGGTGTCGGAAAAACTATAGGTTAAATGAACGTTATAATTAGAAGTTAGCATTAAAAAAACATTGAAATTCACTGAAAAAACCATAGGTTTCAGGGACGTTATTGATAGAAATTTGTATTTAAAAACCTTTGAAATTCACTGAAAAAACCATAGGTTTCAGGCACGTTATAGTTAGAAATTGGCATTTAAAAAACCTTTGAAATTCACTGAAAACACCATAGGTTTCAGGCACGTTATAGTTAGAAATTAGCATTTAAAAACCTTAGAAATTCACTGAAAAAACCATTGGTTTCAGGGACGTAATAGTTAGTTGGACATTTCACTCATACAAAACCATAGAAATTCCACCGTTATAGTTAGTTCAGCTAACTATAACTCGCGCCCCGCAATGCACTGCTGATGACGTCACATATTACATCATTCATGACATGGTCAGTGACATCACTGATGACATCACTGATGACATCTCAAATGACATCACTGATGACATCACTGATGACATCATCCATGTGACAATCTGATGCACCTCCTCACACAGTAATATAACCTTTGATACACTCACTGTAAAATACAGACTACCATTTTCGATACCATTGACACACTAATACCAGTTACTACATACCCACTCAGTGATTCCTAGGTCTACACACACATCTACCCATTCACCCATACAATCACTCATACATGCAGTCACTGATCAATAGAACACTATCAAATGCACTCATACACCTATATAGACATTGACACACCAGCACTCATCCTAGTCAGTTATGTACTCATCCTAGTCACTCATGCAAAGAATCAATCACAGTTCCATTTACTCACCTACACAGTTATACACACACCACCTCATTTATTCATACAGATAGTAACGCATACTTAGTCTCTTATATAATCACTAATACAAGTATACACTCATACATACAGCCACTCTCACAATCACTGACTCTCACGTTTAGTAATTTCTATACACCAACTCTCACATACACTGCCTTTTATATATGTACTTAGCTGGACATGTGCACTGAGACATCGATTCACTCACCAAGACGCCCATACACACACTTACCCACCCATACAATTATTTCCACATGCACTCTTAAACTCATACACCCTGTCAATCAACCACTCACACATCTATGCAGAGAGTCACACACCCCCCACCCAACCACACACACACTCAGTCTCCTATACAAATACGCAGGCAACTAATCAATAACCCATATAGACATTCATGTAGCTACTGACCAACCGATGCAGCAGCTTACACAACAACAGACAGAGTGATACAGACATTCACACACTATTCAGTAAGATACATTTAATCATTCACTTAAACAGTCAGTCACACACCTACTAAATCCTCCATCCAGACACTTATACATCCATTCATTCTTCAATACAGCTTGGTATATATATAATACATATTTAAATTTTAAAGAAAATCACATTCACTGGATGATGTCATCAGTGATGTCATCAGTGATGTCATTTGAGATGTCATCAGTGATGTCATCAGTGATGTCACTGACCATGTCATGAATGATGTAATATGTGACGTCATCAGCAGTGCATTGCGGGGCGCAAGTTATAGTTAGCTGAACTAGCTATAACGGTGGAATTTCTATGGTTTTGTATGAGTGAAATGTCCAACTAACTATAACGTCCCTGAAACCTACGTTTTTTTCAGTGAATTTCTAAGGTTTTTTAAATGCTAATTTCTAACTATAACGTGCCTGAAACCTATGGTTTTTTCAGTGAATATATATATATATATATATATATATATATATATATATATATATATATATATATATATATAAATATATATATATAAATCCGCACGGTTACCTAAACAGAGGAGCCCACCACACGGGTAAGTATTTGCTTTACAATTTATTAAGGCTGTTTGGCAAAGTTGGTAGGATCCGCAAGCAGACATTACGCCAGACGCGTTTCGGGCCCCTGCCCTTAATCATTGGCTATGGACATCCGTATGCAGGAAAACATCGTGAGCACCTGATATTTGATTAAGTCCGCCGCCCCAGTGGGCGCGGCCGCTCGCACGGCCTTCTGGTCATTGTAGTGCCCAAACTTTGTATTACTCCAGTGAGCTGTTAAACCTGCAACAAAAATAAAGTCCAATTATTTCCTCAGTGGGTGGCTTTGCTGTCCTCCATAATTTTGACAAGCACCTCGCTGCCTTGAAATAATGCACCCGTCCTGTTCGTAGTGACTACCGTTTGGCATCACTCAGGTCTGCGTTGCCACAGCGGGACTCCTCCACGGCTAGGAAGGCCGTTAAACATAAATCCGCAAAGTTACCTAAACAGAGGAGTCCACCACACGGGTAAGTATTTGCTTTACAATTTATTCAAGGCTGTTTGGCAAAGTTGGTAGGATCCGCAAGCAGTCATTACGCCAGACGCGTTTCGGGCTCCTGCCCTTAATCATTGGTTATGGACATCCGTATGCAGGAAAACATCGTGAGCACCTGATATTTGATTAAGTCCGCCGACCCAGTGGGCGCGGCCGCTCGCACGGCCTTCTGGTCATTGTAGTGCCCAAACTTTGTATTACTCTAGTGAGCTGTTAAACCTGCAACAAAAATAAAGTCCAATTATTTCCTCAGTAGGTGGCTTTGCTGACCTCCATAATTTTGACAAGCACCTCGCTGCCTTGAAATAATGCACCCGTCCTGTTCGTAGTGACTACCGTTTGGCATCACTCAGGTCTGCGTTGCCACAGACCGACTCCTCCACGGCTAGGAAGGCCGTTAAACATAAATCCGCAAAGTTACCTAAACAGAGGAGCCCACCACACGGGTAAGTATTTGCTTTACAATTTATTCAAGGCTGTTTGGCAAAGTTGGTAGGATCCGCAAGCAGTCATTACGCCAGACGCGTTTCGGGCCCCTGCCCTTAATCATTGGCTATGGACATCCGTATGCAGGAAAACATCGTGAGCACCTGATATTTGATTATATATATCAAACCAAAATCCCAACTCCTCCGAAGAAAAGGGAGCACGCACACGAGGATCCCAGTCATGGCAGATTTAATGTAGTGTGGTCACTCCGGACCCAGCATGAGAACACTGAGACGCGTTTCGGCTGCGCACAGCCTTTCTCAATCAGTAAATCACCTGGTTACAAACAGCATTTTGAAACCCCCCCTAGTCATAGAAATAGAAGTAATACTAACCCCGATTATTCAAAGGTTTAAAAGCAAGGCTAAATAAATGAATAAAAAACATACACATTTCAACCGTGCGCGCAGTATCTGTTAGAAATTGTACACACATTTATGCACGATATGGGACAAAATGACCCTTAAGCATAGTATGTGCACTAATCGCGCTACACAGAATCAACATAATTCAACCTGCAAATATTAAATGGCCAATTGGCAAGTAGCAAAATATACGGAGAAAATATCACATCACGATCTTAATGTTCGGGGCTTTGCGCTTATTTAAAATTGTTCAATCAATATGGTCAAAGGATCACCTCTTTCGCAATGGAAAATGTTTTACGTGCAGCAGTTCACCATGGCTCCCAATGTGGGCTGCTCACAAAACCATCTGCTGATAGCAAACCCAATGTCAACATCCCAATATTGATGTCACTGTTCATAGTGAAATGTTCAAGGCTCGGGAAATTGCAATGTGGTAGTCTAAAATAATAAACAGACCTTGTCGTGTGGCACGCAGTCAGCCGGAAAGAGGCACATTTAAACATCCTTTCATATGCTGGGCATGGAGACTTTCACACTCCGAAAAATGAAGCCAGAGATCCTCACCGCAGTGCAACAACTGTTGCGCGGTGCCCAGCACCAGGTCAAACTAGGCATTATGAGTGAGGCAGATAGCTCATGACGAAGACAGAAACCCCACGCTGAAAATCTCTCGGATTTCCTCGCGCTCGGCCGTGACCTCCACACAGGCTCCCACCTCATATTGCTCATCCACGTCTGTCCCTGGGGGCTCACCAAATACGGTATTCCGTTAAACACTCCAAGCTTCGCGGTCACAGAGGCAAGCCCTGATTTTCGCTGGTGTTACGTGCAAGGATGTCGCCGCAGCCACCTATGATATCAAACCAAAATCCCAACTCCTCCGAAGAAAAGGGAGCACGCACACGAGGATCCCAGTCATGGCAGATTTAATGTAGTGTGGTCACTCCGGACCCAGCAGGAGAACACTGAGACGCGTTTCGGATGCGCACAGCCTTTCTCAATCAGTAAATCACCTGGTTACAAACAGCATTTTGAAACCCCCCTAGTCCTAGAAATAGAAGTAATACTAACCCCGAATATTCAAAGGTTTAAAAGCAAGGCTAAATAAATGAATAAATAAACATACACATTTCAACCGTGCGCGCAGTATCTGTTAGAAATTGTACACACATTTATGCACGATATGGGACAAAATGACCCTTAAGCATAGTATGTGCACTAATCGCGCTACACAGAATCAACATAATTCAACCTGCAAATATTAAATGGCAATAATTATAATATTATTATAATGATTATATTATATATATATATATATATATATATATATATATATATATATATATATATATATATATATATATATATATATATACTGGGCAATTATAGATAGTACCATGTTTCCATAGGAAAAGCATTTTTTTGCTGTTAAGTTTGCTGCAGTTTACGAATCTTCACGAAACGTTCCCAAAAAAGTTCATCCACCTCAGCTCCTACCTGTTAATGTCCTCCATGAAGGAGGGGGGAAAATTTTGTGTTCCCTGTTAATTCAAATAGAAAATTTGGTGAAGCAATACAGAAAAAACGGCTGAACAGAATTACTTCAAATTTGGCAGAAAGTTAAACTTTACTCAGAAAGCGTGCTTTTTGTTATTTGGTGTAAATCCATTCAGTTTTCAAGAAATTTGCATTTAAACAGTGGCTTGGGGTGGTCATTAAGGGGTTAAAAATAGGTATATCTGGATGATTGTTCCCGAGGCCGTGCTGTACATAAAAAAAACAAAGGCTTCTGATTGGCATACAGGGCTTTTTCCCTGTCAGTCATTTTGGTGATGTCATCAATCATGTCATTTAACATGTCATGCGTGAAGTAATATGTGAGGTGATAAACATGGCATGGCGAGGGTGCAAGGTATAGATAGCCCAGTAAATAATAACCAGGGCCACTGTAATTATGTGATTCTGCAGCCTCTATGTTTTCCGCATAGTTATGGATCTGCCACATAATCCATCATCTGCTGCCTAATCAGATTTTAACTGAAACAATTTTGTTTCTAGCTCAAATGGATCAAAAGTTCCCAAAACATGGTGGCATGTGTTCCTGCGCAGTAGTAGACCCTTCGCAAACGTTGACTAGTCATCTTTCAGTTGCCTAGTGCTGCATTTGGTTGTTAAACAGGTACTAATGACGTGAACTCTTTGCCCAGATAATGTTACCATGAGGAAAAATGGCAAAATAAGGAATAAAAAAACAAAATGTGCCGCATTAGGCTGCATAATTTGCCTTTTCTTGATGCATAATTTAGTCAACCTTGCTGCATAATTTAGTCAATCTTGCTGCATAATTTGTTCCTCCCATGCTGCATAATTCCAGTGCCACTGACTATAATTGGTGAATTTCAGTTTTGCTTTTTTAAACCTTAGTTTTTACCTTATTTCAAAGCATACATATAGTGTCAATTTAACCTTTGCTTTTTTCAATGATTTCTTGAGGTTTTTTTTAACATGAGTTAAAATTTTATTAACATACCTAACTATAACATCACTTTAGCTTTTGTTTTTTCCAGTGAATATATATACACATATATTCACAGAAAATTATCTTTAAAGGGGAGGGGGCAAAACAGTGTTCATTTGCTAATAACTTTGGTGCTGGTTAATGCAGATCTGCCAACTCACAAGGTGCCACTGTGCGTCACAGGATTTCGTCTCTCTTCACATGGTCACCCAGTGAGGAGCCAAAATCACATTGTGGCAGGCAGGAGGTGCTGGAAACCATTCAAAAGTGTAGATTTCCAGCTCCTCTTGGATGTTGCAAGAGATGTGAAAACACCTCAGGACATCGGCTGCAGTCCCAGCAATCTTTTTTTTTTTTTGTTTTATGGGAGAAGAAGAAGGTCAATGGGGTAGGGCACGGGAGCAGTCGGGCCTCAAAATGTAGCTCTCAGCATAAAGCCCCACCCCTTGAGGGCCACGCCTCCTTGTCACACGACAAATTTTATGTTCAAGTTGACAGGTCCTTTAAAGCATTTGCCTGGTAATTGACCGGCAGTAAGCAAGTTAAGTTGGTTATTTCATGTTCGCCCACTAAACTTCCACACGTTTTTCATCACATCTAGCAGCGGTGTAACACAAAATGATGGACCCCCTCTCCAGAATGTGATGAGGGGCCCCCGATTCTACCATATCTCTCATTTCTTCATTGGCCTCAGGCTGAATGGAGCCCCTCTTGAAGGGTTGGGGGCCCCCTGGTGTATTGGGGGTTCCCCTGTGCCTCAGGGGCTGCAGGTATTTGTGTTAGGCCCCTGATGTCTAGCTTTTTTCCATGTCATGGCCCATTCCCTTGTGTCTTTTAAGCCAGCTACTATGTTACTACTATTTTGCCTCTTTCTGCTGGTTGCTGACCTTTATTTTGCTCTTTCTGCTTGTTGCTCATCTTTATTTTGCCTCTTTCTGCTTGCTCATTTCTGACCTTTGTTTGGCCTCTTTCTGCTCATTGCTGACTTTTATTCTGCCTCTTTCTGCCTGTTTCTGACCTTTATTCTGCCTCTTTCTGCTCTTTCACCCAGCCAGTGAATGGGGAATCCGTCTTTTAACCTGCACTACACCTAATGGTGGTAACTTTTATTTTTTGGCACTACACCTTCCTCCCCTCTTCACAATAACCCTAATGGGCAGTGTTTCTTTGCTAATGCAGGTTAAACCACTTGGCCTCTTGTAATGTTTGCATTGCTTGTGCCCGACAGTCATGGATGATTGTACAGAACTGTGTCATATGTGGGACGTCTGTCAGGTGTTCTCGACATTGTGTCATAACATAACATAACATGTGTAATTTGTAAAGCGCACGTTCTCCCAAGGGTATCTTGGCACTGGATAACAGATGTTTATTGCTACCCAACTCAATGGTACTCATTTTATCGACTGCAGAAGGATGAAAGGCTGAGTGGACCCACCAGGATTTAAACCTGTGACCATGAGGTTGAACACAGGCCCCTACAGTGGATGCATTAGTCCACTAAGCCACCAGACCCGGCTTAATTGTGCCATCGTGGACAGTTACATGCTCACTTCATATAGATCTTGTTTAGCATTAGCATGAGCAGTTTTAGGTAGGTCATATCTATGTAGTTGTTATGTACTAGTTTAAAATGATGGTTACTAGAGATTTATTTGTACACCCAGACAAGTCTTAAGCATCCCAGCCTATTCTCTTTCAATTAGCGGGTCGCCAATACTTCTATCAACAGCAGCAGTGCTGACCCCTTTGTCCTGCCTGAGGACTTTGTATATGGTGGCTAGTAACTTACATCCTCCCACTTCCAAACATATCTCTTACCATTTGTTTAAAAGTCCTGATACTCCTGATAAATAAACCAGGCGCAAATGGGAGGTTATTTCCAATGATCTTGACAGCTCTGTCCAGACTCTGCCTATCTCAAACATGTCTACTGACATATGGGAGATAATGTGGAACCCCTACACTCATTATAAAGAGGTCCTTCAGTGGTATGTTACCATGCCTTCCCTTCAGCAGTAGTTTTTCCCAGTTGTGCTCGCCATCCAACCAATGTACTGCATGCTGTAATTGGGTAGCCATGTAAAATAGATCTATATCCAGAAGTTCTGGTACCCAATTACCACATTGAAGTTTCAAGTTGCCCAGTTTTATTCAGCACTGTTTACCATCCCACAAGGATGTAATTAACATTTTATCCAAAGCTTTAAATGCACTGCCTAGGACTGAGTGAGGAAACCATGGAGTAAATAGAGGAATCTTGGTTGAAACACCATTTGTGCTATGGGCACCGTGCTCATAACCGACAACAGCAATGCATTCCAGAATTTGATTGAGTTTTTATTGAATTTGTGTCCTGCGTTCTGAGGTATATATGTATATAAATACCTAGAATTTGCCCATTGCTGCCCCAGATTCAGGTATTTCCGAACATCCATTTGCTTCAATCTTCCTAGTGGGAATAGTGTGGTAACTATGTGGTCAGCATATAAACCATAACCTAGCAACCTGTGTCAGCCTGAGCATGGAACGCTGTTATGTCATCTAGAGTGGAGTGCTCGGGTGAGAGAATGTGATTGTTTGAAGTAGAGTCAATTACTCCAGGAAGCTTCTGACTGCCAGATGGATGGGATCTTCTTGCTTACTAAACTTACTTAAACTGGCAATGCATCAGCCTCATGAATCTTCATTACATGACCTACTTCGATTGCCACACTGGCGTAGTCGACAGGATAGATGAAAGAAGATCTCAACATTGGTGATGTCTGTGAAGCAGCGATGCGGGGCTTGCATGTAATATTGACCAAGAGAACTGCTGGTGAGACCTACTTCTGTAGGAGTTTCCTTCCTTACTGGAAGTTGTTTTATGTTTTTCTAGTAATATTTTTAATGGGGCTCTGTTTTGGTCTGTTGCTTTAACTACAAGCCTGTGATTGCTGGGGTGGACCTAGGAACTGCTTGTTGGTGCGGCCGGAACCTACACTCCTTAATGGAATAAAGAAACCGCTCTTTAACACGACTTGGCCCTTACGGCACATACAGTAGCGGAAGGCATCATCAGCTTTGAATATTGCCATGTCTGCGCTCGAGCGATTAGTGCTGTGTCTGCGCTCAAGTGTAGTTATTAATATGCGCAGGATATGTCTCACCCTCGCATGCCAGCACTGTCTTAGGTGGACAAAGGAGTGCTCTAGTCCTGCACAGTTACCTTGGGCCATTGCTGTGCATTCAGCTTCTAGTCTGGCAGCGCTGACATCCTTATTGTCGGCCCTCAAAACTTACCTGTATGCATGGGGACATAATTTTTTTTCCCTGTGTTGCAGTTACTGAGTCAGCGTGCTCTGTTTGGTCTTCCCACAGCTGCTGCTTTCTTCGTTAGCTCCACCTCCTTCCGGCACACACCCTCAGTGACGTGCATACTTGCGAGATGGATTGGCAACATCTACTTATCTGCTTTGTTATTCGTCAGCGTACTGTTTCAGTGGCATGCACACTAGTGCGATAACGTCATTTTAAACATGCAGGTTCAGTGGCATGCACACTAGTATGCTAAGTTCATTTCCAAGTTATTCTACCTGTTGGGGGGAGCCTCTCTTTTAAGTTGGTACAACATTGGCTTGCATGCTGTTTCACTGGCATGCACACTAGTGTGCTAATTGCATATTTTAAGGTCCTTACCAACTCTTCGTATGTGGCCTGCTATTGGCTAGCATGTTGTTTCAGTGGCACACACACTGGTGTGCTCACCTCACTTTTGAGCTCCAACACTTTTGGTTTTATAGTGCATCTTACTTAACAGTAATGTATACACTACTAAGGCAGTAAAGCTCCTTACTTAACAGTGATGCACACACTTCTTCGGCATTAAAACAAAGTAAACAAAGGGTATTAGCTACCTATTACTATATATATATGTAGGAGATACTCTAACAGTGCTCAATCTCTCGCAGAGAGAATTGACAAATGAGGAAATAACACTGTTGAGACTTGGCCTCTCCTTTTGCCCATCTTCGGGATTCGATAATGCCCAAGCCAGGATTGATTTGTTTCTGTTTGTTAGAAAATTAAAACTAAACAAAATTCATAAATTGAAAAACAAGCCTGGTGTCTCCACTATTGTACCATCATGTAATTTGGCGATAGGAGAAGCAGAGGGACTTTTAGCATTAGAAACACTACACAGAGAGAGTGAGGGCCTAGATCCTAACATTGATATGGAATATCTTATGTCGACATTGAACCCACCAGTAGAAGTGGCTTTAAACCTAAGTCCTGTGCTATTCCCATCACAGCCCATGACAACATAGATAGTTTTCATGAATTGGTTACACATGATCTAGTTGAACTGAGAAACAAAAGTGGGGGATACAATGACAACTTAACACCGGAACTGAGGCAGGCTTTGAAAACTTTGAAAGAGGACACCTCAACTGTAATTAAAAACAGTGATAAGGGAGGGAATGTGGTAATTATGGACTAAGAACAATACAACCAAGAAGCTATAAGGCAATTACAGGATGGGGAATGTTATCAGGTCATCACACTTGATGAATATCGTGATTGCGTCAAGGGATTTCAAATACAACTGAAGTCTTGGTATGACGCTGGTATTCTAGATCAGGATGAATTTAATTTCTTAAGATCAGAGCATCCCAAGATCCCCGCGTTTTATTTATTGCCGAAGGTCCACAAAAGATTGTCCAACCCTCCAGGGAGACCTATTGTTTCCTCCAGTGAGAGTTTTTTAGAAAACAATGCCATATATATTAATTCTTTTCTTTTTCCCTTTGTTAAAACAATACCATCTTACTGTAAAGACAGTGGAGATTCTAAAATTAACGACCTCATGTGGAGTGACTCGTACATCATGATTATGCTCAATGTCACTGCCCTTTATATGTTATGTTATTAATAATTCTAATAGTTATAATTGGCCATACTTTAGGAATACTAGCATGCGAGTACTACTTGAAAAAGAGACCAGCATGTTTCTTAGAACATACGCGAATGCTGTTGGAGATGATTCGTGTTTGTCTTAAGGACAACATCTTCATGCACGATGGAAGGGTGTACAGACAGACTATGGGGACAGCGATGGGCACCTGCTTCGCCCCCAGCTTTGCCAATTTGGTTATGGGTTGGTGGGAGAAGCAGGTGGCCTGGGGAGATGAAAATGCAAAATATGTTCAACATACACTCGTCTGGACCCGTTACAATGACGATTTATTTTTGTTATGGAACGGGTCAAAACAAGAGGCCGAGGAGTATGTGAAGATTCTGAATGAGACCCCTATAATTTGCACTTTACTGCACAGATGAGTGTAAAAGAGATATCCTTTTTGGACATCTCATTACAAGTAAAAGATGGCAAAATCAACACCACTGTATTTCGCAAGACAACAGCTGGTAATAGCACTCTGCACTTTAAAAGCCAACATCCTACCAATTTGAAAGCTAGTATTCCTTATGGAGAAACATCAAGGCTTAAAAGAATTTGCAGCCAGGAACAGGAATTCCAAGGACAGATACGAAAAATGAATCAGAGATTCAGGAAACGAGGGTACCATCCAAGGACGTTAGTTGAGGCTAGACGTTAGTCAGAAAGTGTCACCAGAAATCAGTTGCTTTACCCTAATGATAGAGCCCCAAAGGAAGGCACTGCAGCCAGGTTTATCACCTGTTTCAATCAAATGTCCCCAAAAGTATACCAGATCCTGAGAAAACACTGGCATGTAGTCAAAAGGGATAATGTAATTGGCAAAGATTTACCTATGGCACCCCCAGTGACATACAGGAAGGGGAGGACACTGGGAGATAATCTGACACACAGCTATTTCGATGGAAGCCGCAAACCTGAGACATGGCTATTTACCATGAATGAATGAATGAATGAATGAATGAATAAAACATTTATTAAGCGCGTAGCTACCCAAGGGCATCCCAGCGCTAATAGCAGCAGAAACAGTGAAAACCGCTAAGCAACGTTAAGGAAAAAGCCAAGTTTTAAGAGATTTCCGAAAGGCCAAATAATTAGATTCAAGACGAATGTGGAGGGGGAGGGTGTTCCACATCCTAGCAGCATTATAGGAAAACAGACGGCCACCACTTCTCGACTTTTTTATTCTGGGAACTAAGGTGAGACGGAGATTATTCAAGCGTAGGCGCCTGTTCGAACGGTGGGGCAAAACAATGGATCGATTAATAGGCGGTCCCTTCCCTGCTAATATCTTGTGAACAATACAGAGAGCCTTAAATTTAATTCTCTCATGTATGGGGAGCCAGTGGAGGGTATTAAGAGCTGGTTTTGCAGATTGGCGGTTCGGAATCCGAAGGAGCATACGCACTGCGCAGTTTTGCACAGTCTGAAGCTTCGTGATGGTAGCACGAGGAGCTCCTAAATAGAGAGCATTCCCGTAGTCCAGGCGAGAAAGAATCAAAGCCTGGACCATAAGTCTTCTTGCAAGGAAAGGTAGAAGAGGAAGAACTTTACGAAGCATCCTAAGGATTCCATAACAAGTACCTGCCAATTTCAGGGCCTGATGCTTAAAATTCAAGTTGCGATCGAGCCAAAAGCCCAGACTCTTAATCTGGTTCTTGGGAGTAGGGGCGGGACCAAGACAGACTGGCCACAACATTCCTACATTAAAAATGGGAGAATTACCTAGGAGCATCATCTCCGTCTTATCTCCATTCAATTTCAGATAAGAATCCTCCATCCACCTGACCACCTTCTTCAAGCACGGGCCTAGGCCAGGCGAAGAATTATCGGGGTGATTAAGGGCCACAAATAGTTGTGTATCGTCAGCATAAGTGACAATCTGGACCCCAAAAGGAAGCACTATCTCTGCTAACGGACTCATGTATACATTAAACAGAGTGGGGCTCAAAGATGATCCCTGCGGAACCCCACAGGTAAGAGACATACGTTTCGAAATAGCATCTCCTTCAAAAACCTGAAATGACCTGTCTTCCAGAAAAGGTTGCAGCCATATTATGGCCCCCCCAGTCACCCCCACACTTCTGAGTCTACGGACCAAGATATGGTGGTTAACAGTGTTGAAGGCTGCACTGAGATCCAAGAGGATGATAGCTGCAGAGCCTCCACCATCGAGGATTTTCTTGGACTCTTTGACTACTGCTAAGAGGGCAGTTTCTGTACCCTGTTGGGGTCGAAAGCCAGTCTGTGAGGGGTGAAGGCGATTGTGAGACTCCAAAAATGTGGAAAGGACTGAGTTGACATGCTTCTCAACAATCTTACTGATCCCCGGAAGAAGCGAAATGGGGTGGTAATTCCCCAGGAGATCAGGGTTGAGACTCAGCTTTTTTAGCAGCGCCTTCACCATGGCGCTTTTCCATGGGGAAGGGACTACTCCAGTCGAGATCGAAGCGTTAATCAGCTCCAATATCACTGGAAAGACTATTCCACCAACTCGGTTCAGAATAGTGGGGGTGCTGAGTCTCTAGGCGAACCAGATTTTACCCTAGCCGAAATACTTCGTAACGACTCGAGGTTCATCGGAGGGATTTCCTCCAGAAGGTGCTCACTGATCTGAGGCACGCTGTCCAAAAATAATGAATTACTATGGCAAGCCGCCTGAGGAAAAGAGGTATAAATGGCTTGGATTGCGAGAGCAAGCATCATCAGTAGTCGCTGGAGGGGAGGATGGTCTAAGAAGGTTTTTTGCAATGCGAAATATTTCGCGAGGTGAATTAGATGCCAGAGTAATTCTCTCTTCATAATATGAGGCTTGTGCAGATTTAATTTCCGCTTTATAAATTTTAATGGCCTCCCTGTATTTCAGTTTATTGACTAGGGAAAAGTCTTTGCTCCATATTCTTTCACATCTTTTACAGATTTGTTTAAGTTCACGAAGCTTAGGGGAGTACCACGCTGTTCTGTTAGTTCTGGTTGTATTATGAATCCACTTCTTAGGGAGGACCTGGTCTAGCGAGGACTCAATCCATTTGTTAAAATTGTCATTAGCACTAATGGGATTGAGATCAGGAATCAGCCTTGTATTTTCCAGAGCTGAGGCCCAGTGTTCTAGCGAGAGTTTTGACCATGGACGTATCTGGCTTCTAGCCGGGCTGACAAACAGAGTGGGACACATAGGTGTCCAGGTAAAAGGAATCAAAAAATGGTCGGACCAAGGCACTGGGATAGGGTCCTTTACCAATAATTCTTCAATATTAGAGAAAATGGGGTCAAGTAGATGGCCTTTCAGGTGAGTAGGACCAGTGACTTTTTGTTCAAGCTGAAAAGCTGCAAGGTCCTTATCCAGCTCCGAGGCGGCTAAGTGAGAGGGGTCATCAAAATGGAGATTAAGGTCCCCTAATAGCGTAAAGTTGGAGGGGGAGCTAGCTAAGTTGGCTACCATTTCAGGGAGAGATTTACAGAATTGTCCATATGCACCAGGTGGCCGATAGATTAAAATACCTGAAAAAGTAAGAGTAGGTGAGAATCTTATCGCAAATAAGAGGTTCTCGCAGTCAGGTAGGGGGCCTACAGAACTGCGGCATTTAAGTTGACTTTTGTATATGATAGCAATGCCGCCGCCTTTACCTGATTCCCGATCTTGCCTCTGAATGAGGTAGCCAGAAGGAAGGGCTTGAACAAGGTCGGGGTCTGACTCGTTATTAAGCCATGTCTCAGTTAAAAACAAAGCTTCCGGGCGCTCTTCCTCTAATAAAATAGAAATTTCTGCAAAGTGTTTGGATATTGACCTGCAATTTAACAGGAGCATTTTATAAGGTTCTTGGGGAAGCGAAACATCTTGGGGTTTGGAGGACGGGCGAAATTTAAAAGGACAATGGGAGTAACGAAGGTCATTGCTGAGGGGGGAAATAGAATGTAAACACTTACCATTGGTTGCCCCCATTAAATTTCGAAGCTGGCCCGATGAGTAGACATGATTATCTGTAGAAAAACGAGCAGGGGTTGTGGCCCCTGGTTCCGGTCAGGCACGGACGGGCGCAGACGGGCTTGCCTTTGGCACGCCTTCGGCGCGCCAGCGGCGCGCCCACTGCGTGGTTGCGTCATCAAGCCCCTTTATAGCGTGGACGTGAGCATCAGCGTCCAACTACTGGACCGCTGAGCGAGACGATGCAATTCAATGTGCAAAGTAGCAGAGAAATGCCCCCCCGGAGCTTTAACACAGCTCCTAACAGTCTAAATGAACCAAATAAAGTGCCAAGTATCAGAATAAAAACAGATTACACAGTTAAAAAGCCCCCCGAGCCTTAATACAGCTTGTAGTGATCAGAGTCCACCGCTGCGTGGTCGCGTCATCAAGCCCCTTTATAGCGTGGGCGCGAGCGTCAGCGCCCAACTACTGGACCGCTGAGCGAGACGATGCAATTCAATGTGCAAAATCGCAGAGAAATGCCTCCCGGAGCTTTAACACAGCTCCTAACAGTCTAAATGAACCAAATAAAGTGCCAAGTTTAAGAATAAAAACAGATTAAACAGTTAAAAAGCCCCCCGAGCCTTAACACAGCTCGTAGTGATCAGAGTCCACCGCTGCGCAGTCGCGTCATCAAGCCCCTTTATAGCGTGGGCGTGAGCGTCAGCGTCCAACTACTGGACCGCTGAGCGAGACGATGCAATTCAATGTGCAAAATAGCAGCGAAATACCACCCAGAGCTTTAACACAGCTTCTAACAGTCTAAATGATCCAAATAAAGTGCCAAGTATAAAAATAAAAACAGATGAAACAGTTAAAAAGCCCCCCGAGCCTTAACACAGCTCGTAGTGATCAGAGTCCACCGCTGCGCGGTCGCGTCATCAAGCCCCTTTATAGCGTGAGCGTCAGCATCCAACTACTGGACCACTGAGCAAGACGATGCAATTCAATGTTCAAAATAGCAGAGAAATGCCCCCCAGAGTTTTAACACAGGTCCTAACAGTCTAAATGAACCAAATAAAGTGCCAAGTATAAGAATAAAAACCCGATTAAACAGTTAAAAAGCCCCCCGAGCCTTAACAAAGCTCGTAGTGATCATAGTCCACCGCTGCACGGTCACGTCATCAAGCCCCTTTATAGCGTTAGCGTCAGCATCCAACTACTGGACCGCTGAGCGAGACGATGCAATTCAATGTGCAAAATAGCAGAGAAATACCCCCCGGAGCTTTAACACAGCTCCTAACAGTCTGAATGAACCAAATAAAGTGCCAAGTTTAAGAATAAAAACAGATTAAACAGTTAAAAAGCCCCCCGAGCCTTAACACAGCTCGTAGTGATCAGAGTCCACCGCTGCGCGGTCGCGTCATCAAGCCCCTTTATAGTGTGAGCGTCAGCATCCAACTACTGGACCACTGAGCAAGACGATGCAATTCAATGTGCAAAATAGCAGAGAAATGCCCCCCAGAGTTTTAACACAGCTCCTAACAGTCTAAATGATCCAAATAAAGTGCCAAGTATACAAATAAAAACAGATTAAACAGTTAAAAAGCCCCCGAGCCTTAACACAGCTCGTAGTGATCAGAGTCCACCGCTGCGCTGTCGCGTCATCAAGCTCCTTTATAGCATGGGCGTGAGCGTCAGCGTCCAACTACTGGACCGCTGAGCGAGACGATGCAATTCAATGTGCAAAATAGCAGAGTTAAAAAGCCCCCCGAGCCTTAACACAGCTCATAGTGATCAGAGTCCACCGCAGGGGTTTTACAAATGTAATCATTGCAAGGCCTGCAGAATGGTGAAAAATGTTCTTACATTCAGATCTAGTGATGGCCATATGAAAAAGATAAAAGGTTTTTATAATTGCAACACTGACGTCTATGTACTTAGCTGCCCATGCCCCCTGATGTATGTGGGAAGTACTATTTTTCCCCTAAAAACCGCATGTTAGAACATCAGCGAGCGATTAGGAACCATGATTTCACATACTCGGTGGCTAAACACTTCTATGACAAACATGACAGCAATCCTGGTTTACTGATGTTCTATGCGGTTGATAGGATTCCCCCTAATATCAGAGGAGGCAATAGGGTTATAAATTTAAGACGCTTGGAATCTAGATATATCCTGGATTTGAACACTAAATTTCCCAATGGGCTGAACACGGATGAGGAGCTAGAAGTACATGTGGGGTGAATGGCAACTCGCCCATTCGCCAGCTTCCCCCCCAGTGTTCTGTATAATACCTGTCATTACAGCAAGGATTGAAGTTTAAAGAGCTGTGATATTGGATGGTTGTGCAATAGGATATGGTTTTACTTTGGTATTACAGCATTCCTGTATTGGAACATTCTTGATTCCAATTATGATGAGATTTTGCACTTAGGCACTTTACGCATGTGTAGAAGTTTTGCACATGTATAGCTAGCTATTATATTTATATGAATGACTGGATTTATATAATGTGATTGAGTACTTGAGATATGAATCGATCTATATGAGATTTATATAATACATATTTTATGGGAATTGATCCATTGGTGTTCATATTTTACCATTCACTTATGTGTGTGTTAATCTATATCCATTCACTCTTAGCTTATGCAATCAAGTATATCACTACATATGCACCTCGCGTATAAGTCTAAAAAATCTTAAAGCTGACAATTCTCTGCATTTTGTTATCAAAGGTTTGATGGTTTTATCTTGGCACTACTGCACTTTTGAAGTGGAACATCTCTGACCATATTTTGCACTTAGGCACTTTACGTATGTCTAGAAGTTTTGTACATGTATAGCTATTTATTATATTTTTAGGAATGACCGGATGTATATAATTTAATTGAGTATTATAGATATGAACTGGTCTATAGAGGATCTATATAATACATATTTTATGGGAATTGATCCATTGGGGACCATATCTTCTCATCTACGTATTCATGTATTTATCCATATCCTCTCACACTTAATTTGAATAAATGAAGTAGAACTATACACATGTACTTCTAGGATAAGTGGAATATCTGTAGGCTGGCAATGCCATGTATCTTGTCACCATAGGTTTGATTCAAGAGAGGTCATGTAATGCTTCTTACCAGGTTTGGACAGTGACCCAAGAGTATGTTGTTGACGTGCATGCTTCCCAAGCGTTCCCCGGATCTTAGTCTGTTAGATAGGAAATGATAATGTCAAGGTGGCTTGTTTTTATATAAAAATTTATTTTTACAAATTAACAAAAAAGAGTATAAATTCTAAAAAATTAAATATATATAAAATACGGATATACCATTTGTATATGAATATTTTGAGCCAATTTAATAGTCAGCCTGTACAATGAGGGGGACATGTAAGCAACGGATGTTGTTTTCTCTTTGTCTATGTATGCTGTACCTTTAAATTTGAAAAAATCTAACAAAAAAATGACTTTGAAAAAGGCTGTGATCAGCCGAAACGCGTCAGGACGTACATCGCTGCGTGATAAATCAATAAATAATTTGCTGCTTACCGGGAGTGCCCACTGTTGCTCTTTGTGGGGTCTGTGGAGAAATATATATATATATATATATATATATATATATATATATATATATATATATATATATATATATATATATATATATATATATATATCCATATCCATATCCAAAACAGCGCTGTCGTCGGGAGCCCCCAACCCTGCAGGGCGGTCGTGACAAGCGGGAGACAGCATTCCCGTATTTTAACATCCAACACAAAAGGCGTCACAACCTGGTTCTGGAAAAAGAAGCTTTATTTCAATTGGCACAGGCAACAACGATGGTGAGGCACCTGACGCGTTTCAGCGAATTGCCTTCCTCAAAGGTGCATCACGCGTGCAGTGTCCCAGGTGTGATTGCTGATGGTGAAGTCACCTGCCTGACTGCTGCCGTACTGCAAATCCCATAATCCATCAGGAGCCTCAGTGGAGTACCCGTGCAGTCATGGTGATGTTTAGCCCCACTGTCAGCTTCAGAATGATGTTGCAGGTAAGTACGGTTCTTAGGCATATACTGGTGCACACAAACTCTTTGTTGCAGCCCCACAATGTCCATAAAGTGCTGTGTCCAGAACCCGCCAAGCGGAGGCATCAGCCTCACTCGGCTCCCTTTCTCGCCTATCACTAAAATAATCGCCGGTAATTCCTCAGGCTCACAGTGGGGCAAGCGGGTCATGCCCCCCATTTCAACATCCAAAACAGCGCTGTCGTCGGGGGCCCCCAACCCTGCAGGGCGGTCGTGACAAGCGGGAGACAGCATTCCCGTATTTTAACATCCAACACAAAAGGCGTCACAACCTGGTTCTGGAAAAAGAAGCTTTATTTCAATTGGCACAGGCAACAACGATGGTGAGGCACCTGACGCGTTTCAGCGAATTGCCTTCCTCAAAGGTGCATCACGTGTGCAGTGTCCCAGGTGTGATTGCTGATGGTGAACTCACCTGCCTGACTGCTGCCGTAGTGCAAATCCCATAATCCATCAGGAGCCTCAGTGGAGTACCCGTGCAGTCATGGTGATGTTTAGCCCCACTGTCAGCTTCAGAATGATGTTGCAGGTAAGTACGGTTCTTAGGCATATACTGGTGCACACAAACTCTTTGTTGCAGCCCCACAATGTCCATAAAGTGCTGTGTCCAGAACCCGCCAAGCTGAGGCATCAGCCTCACTCGGCTCCCTTTCTCGCCTATCACTGTAATAATCGCCGGTAATTCCTCAGGCTCACAGTGGGGCAAGCGGGTCATGCCCCCATTTCAACATCCAAAACAGCGCGCTGTCGTCGGGGCCCCCAACCCTGCAGGGCGGTCGTGACAAGCGGGAGACAGCATTCCCGTATTTTAACATCCAACACAAAGGCGTCACAACCTGGTTCTGGAAAAAGAAGCTTTATTTCAATTGGCACAGGCAACAACGATAGTGAGGCACCTGACGCGTTTCAGCGAATTGCCTTCCTCAAAGGTGCATCACGTGTGCAGTGTCCCAGGTGTGATTGCTGATGGTGAAGTCACCTGCCTGACTGCTGCCGTACTGCAAATCCCATAATCCATCAGGAGCCTCAGTGGAGTACCCGTGCAGTCATGGTGATGTTTAGCCCCACTGTCAGCTTCAGAATGATGTTGCAGGTAAGTACGGTTCTTAGGCATATACTGGTGCACACAAACTCTTTGTTGCAGCCCCACAATGTCCATAAAGTGCTGTGTCCAGAACCCGCCAAGCGGAGGCATCAGCCTCACTCGGCTCCCTTTCTCGCCTATCACTGTAATAATCGCCGGTAATTCCTCAGGCTCACAGTGGGGCAAGCGGGTCATGCCCCCCATTTCAACATCCAAAACAGCGCGCTGTCGTCGGGGGCCCCCAACCCTGCAGGGCGGTCGTGACAAGCGGGAGACAGCATTCCCGTATTTTAACATCCAACACAAAAGGCGTCACAACCTGGTTCTGGAAAAAGAAGCTTTATTTCAATTGGCACAGGCAACAACGATGGTGAGGCACCTGACGCGTTTCAGCGAATTGCCTTCCTCAAAGGTGCATCACGTGTGCAGTGTCCCAGGTGTGATTGCTGATGGTGAACTCACCTGCCTGACTGCTGCCGTACTGCAAATCCCATAATCCATCAGGAGCCTCAGTGGAGTACCCGTGCAGTCATGGTGATGTTTAGCCCCACTGTCAGCTTCAGAATGATGTTGCAGGTAAGTACGGTTCTTAGGCATATACTGGTGCACACAAACTCTTTGTTGCAGCCCCACAATGTCCATAAAGTGCTGTGTCCAGAACCCGCCAAGCGGAGGCATCAGCCTCACTCGGCTCCCTTTCTCGCCTATCACTGTAATAATCGCCGGTAATTCCTCAGGCTCACAGTGGGGCAAGCGGGTCATGCCCCCCATTTCAACATCCAAAACAGCGCGCTGTCGTCTGGGGCCCCCAACCCTGCAGGGCGGTCGTGACAAGCGGAGACAGCATTCCCGTATTTTAACATCCAACACAAAAGGCGTCACAACCTGGTTCTGGAAAAAGAAGCTTTATTTCAATTGGCACAGGCAACAACGATGGTGAGGCACCTGACGCGTTTCAGCGAATTGCCTTCCTCAAAGGTGCATCACGTGTGCAGTGTCCCAGGTGTGATTGCTGATGGTGAAGTCACCTGCCTGACTGCTGCCGTACTGCAAATCCCATAATCCATCAGGAGCCTCAGTGGAGTACCCGTGCAGTCATGGTGATGTTTAGCCCCACTGTCAGCTTCAGAATGATGTTGCAGGTAAGTACGGTTCTTAGGCATATACTGGTGCACACAAACTCTTTGTTGCAGCCCCACAATGTCCATAAAGTGCTGTGTCCAGAACCCGCCAAGCGGAGGCATCAGCCTCACTCGGCTCCCTTTCTCGCCTATCACTGTAATAATCGCCGCTAATTCCTCAGGCTCACAGTGGGGCAAGCGGGTCATGCCCCCCATTTCAACATCCAAAACAGCGCGCTGTCGTCGGGGGCCCCCAACCCTGCAGGGCGGTCGTGACAAGCGGGAGACAGCATTCCCGTATTTTAACATCCAACACAAAAGGCGTCACAACCTGGTTCTGGAAAAAGAAGCTTTATTTCAATTGGCACAGGCAACAACGATGGTGAGGCACCTGACGCGTTTCAGCGAATTGACTTCCTCAAAGGTGCATCACGTGTGCAGTGTCCCAGGTGTGATTGCTGATGGTGAAGTCACCTGCCTGACTGCTGCCGTACTGCAAATCCCATAATCCATCAGGAGCCTCAGTGGAGTACCCGTGCAGTCATGGTGATGTTTAGCCCCACTGTCAGCTTCAGAATGATGTTTCAGGTAAGTACGGTTCTTAGGCATATACTGGTGCACACAAACTCTTTGTTGCAGCCCCACAATGTCCATAAAGTGCTGTGTCCAGAACCCGCCAAGCGGAGGCATCAGCCTCACTCGGCTCCCTTTCTCGCCTATCACTGTAATAATCGCCGGTAATTCCTCAGGCTCACAGTGGGGCAAGCGGGTCATGCCCCCATTTCAACATCCAAAACAGCGCTGTCGTCGGGGGCCCCCAACCCTGCAGGGCGGTTGTGACAAGCGGGAGACAGCATTCCCGTATTTTAACATCCAACACAAAGGCGTCACAACCTGGTTCTGGAAAAGAAGCTTTATTTCAATTGGCACAGGCAACAACGATGGTGAGGCACCTGCGCGTTTCAGCGAATTGCCTTCCTCAAAGGTGCATCACGTGTGCAGTGTCCCAGGTGTGATTGCTGATGGTGAAGTCACCTGCCTGACTGCTGCCGTACTGCAAATCCCATAATCCATCAGGAGCCTCAGTGGAGTACCCGTGCAGTCATGGTGATGTTTAGCCCCACTGTCAGCTTCAGAATGATGTTGCAGGTAAGTACGGTTCTTAGGCATATACTGGTGCACACAAACTCTTTGTTGCAGCCCCACAATGTCCATAAAGTGCTGTGTCCAGAACCCGCCAAGCGGAGGCATCAGCCTCACTCGGCTCCCTTTCTCGCCTATCACTGTAATAATCGCCTGTAATTCCTCAGGCTCACAGTGGGGCAAGCGGGTCATGCCCCCCATTTCAACATCCAAAACAGCGCGCTGTCGTCGGGGGCCCCCAACCCTGCAGGGCGGTCGTGACAAGCGGGAGACAGCATTCCCGTATTTTAACATCCAACACAAAAGGCGTCACAACCTGGTTCTGGAAAAAGAAGCTTTATTTCAATTGGCACAGGCAACACATTGTGGGGCTGCAACAAAGAGTTTGTGTGCACCAGTATATGCCTAAGAACCGTACTTACCTGCAACATCATTCTGAAGCTGACAGTGGGGCTAAACATCACCATGACTGCACGGGTACTCCACTGAGGCTCCTGATGGATTATGGGATTTGCAGTACGGCAGCAGTCAGGCAGGTGACTTCACCATCAGCAATCACACCTGGGACACTGCACACGTGATGCACCTTTGAGGAAGGCAATTCGCTGAAACGCGTCAGGTGCCTCACCATCGTTGTTGCCTGTGCCAATTGAAATAAAGCTTCTTTTCCAGAACCAGGTTGTGACGCCTTTTGTGTTGGATGTTAAAATACGGGAATGCTGTCTCCCGCTTGTCACGACCGCCCTGCAGGGTTGGGGGCTCCCGACGACAGCGCTGTTTTGGATGTTGAAATGGGGGCATGACCCGCTTGCCCCACTGTGAGCCTGAGGAATTACCGGCGATTATTACAGTGATAGGCGAGAAAGGGAGCCGAGTGAGGCTGATGCCTCCGCTTGGCGGGTTCTGGACACAGCACTTTATGGACATTGTGGGGCTGCAACAAAGAGTTTGTGTGCACCAGTATATGCCTAAGAACCGTACTTACCTGCAACATCATTCTGAAGCTGACAGTGGGGCTAAACATCACCATGACTGCACGGGTACTCCACTGAGGCTCCTGATGGATTATGGGATTTGCAGTACGGCAGTAGTCAGGCAGGTGACTTCACCATCAGCAATCACACCTGGGACACTGCACACGTGATGCACCTTTGAGGAAGGCACTCGCTGAAACGCGTCAGGTGCCTCACCATCGTTGTTGCCTGTGCCAATTGAAATAAAGCTTCTTTTTCCAGAACCAGGTTGTGACGCCTTTTGTGTTGGATATATATATATATATATATATCTATAATAACAACCTAGGAGTTCCCATGTCCAAGTATCATGCATACATTGATACGAGCTGAAAATTTTGTTTTTATGTATGTCGTATAGTAAAAATATTTTTATAAAAAAACAGCAAAAGGTAAAAAACATGTTTAAAAATAAAAATGTACTGTAATGAAATGCCTATTAAGCAATACATCTCCTGATTGATGAGAAAAAGATGGAGGTAGATAGAAAGAGGTATTGCTTTAATTTTTTACCATTTGCTGTGCCTTTAAATCTGCTTGGGCCAAGAGTGAATTTAACTTTGACAAAGGCTGGAATCTGCCGAAACGTTTTAGTACGGACACGAGAAAATAAAGGAATTAAGATTATTACCTTGCCTGGAGTGCCCACCTCTGCTCTTTTTTGCTAAGAGAGTTCTGAAGAATGTGAAGGCTGGAGCCATTCCAGCCGTGGTGCACCCGCACACTAGTGGATGAGATCGCAGCACGGAATTTGGTAAAAGGCAGCTGCTTTGTGGACTGGAGCAATCACTTTAGAAGTCAGCATCCAAAAAATCTGAAAGAAAGCATTCCTTATGGGGAAACATTCAGACTAAAAAGGATTTGTAGTCAGGAACAAGAGTTTGAGGATCAGTTGTGGAAAATGAATGGGAGGTTTTGCAAGCGAGGATATTTCCCCAAAACATTAAATGCAGCTAAATTGAAATCTAAAAATATCACTAGGAATCAGTTACTCTATCCGAATATTAGATCAAAGAAGGAAAATGCAGTAACCAGGTTTATTATGTGTTTAAACTCAATGTCCCCTAAAGTGTATCAAATAATGAGAAAGCATTGGCAGGTAGTGAGGAGTGATTCAATACTAGGAAAAGATCTACCATTGGCACCCCCAGTTACTTACAGGAAAGGTAGGACTTTAGGAGATAGCTTAACATATAGGAGTCGTAAACCTGACACCTGGTTATCCACTACCAAGGGGTTCTTTAAATGCAGTCACTGTTAATCCTGTAGAATGGTTAAAAATGTCTCAGTATTTCAGTCTTCAGATGGACAGAAAAGAAGGGTGAATAGGTTCTACAATTGTAATACAGATTATTGTGTTTATATGCTGAGCAGTCCTTGTCCCTTAATGTATGTAGGGAGCACTATTTTTCCACTGAAGAAGCGGATATTGGAACATCAGCGTGCTATTAGGAATCATGATTTTACTTATTCAGTGGCTAGACATTTTTATGATAAACATGAAAGTGATCCAGGTTTGTTGAATTATTTTACGGTAGATAGAATTCCCCCGAATATAAGAGTGGGTAATAGAGTAATGAATTTGAGACGCCTAGAATCAAGATATATCCTGGACCTGCATACGAAATTCCCCAGTGGGTTGAATAAGGATTAGGAGCTGGAAGTCCATCTGGGTTAATCAATGATGATTGCTATCCTTTCTTTTTCGTTTATGGGACATGAATATTGAGGTGTATACACTGAATGCTAGCATAGGGTCCTCCGTTCAATCACTGTTTTTGTATATTTCCCCCTCATAATGAAGACTTATTTATGGATATTTATGATATATGTATATTTTTTGACGCAATTTTATTATTTATTATGAATGTTTATATAAGAATATTTGATAAGAATTCCTTAATCATATGGTATATTGTATACATCTATTTATTGATATTTATATTAGATAATATTGGATGCGCCATTGGATAATTAATTGGATATATTTATATATTAGGATTATCAAGGATTATTATCTATTTATCCATAAGTATTTATTTAGAATATCCTAAAGGCCTAAATGTTATGAGGTAAATGTTATGATTATGATTATATGATTCCCAGTAGATGTTGAGAAGATTTTTTTCATTTGATTAATGTATTTGGTTAGGTATTGGATTTGGGCACTGGCCCAAGATATTATACTGGCAACCTCGGAGTTCCCATGTCCAAGTATCATGCATACATTGATACGAGCTGAAAATATTGTTTTTATGTATGTCTTATAGTAAAAATATTTTTCTGAAAAAACAGCAAAAAGGTAAAAAACATGTTTAAAAATAATAATGTGCTGTAATGAAATGCCTATTAAGCAATCCATCTCCTGATTGATGAGGAAAAGATGGAGGTAGATAGAAAGAATTTGGAGGTATTTCTTTCTTTGTTACCATTTGCTGTGCCTTTAAATCTGCTTGGACCAAGAGTGAATGTAACTTTGACAAAGGCTGGGATCAGCCGAAACGCGTTAGTAGAGACACGAGAAAATAAAGGAATTAAGATTATTACCTTGCCTGGAGTGCCCACCTCTGCTCTTTTTTTTGCTAAGAGAGTTCTGAAGAACATATATATATCTATCTATATAGATATATATATATATAGATAGATATAGATATATTTGAATATTTTTTCTCCTATTCTTTCTCTTTTTGTATATTTTGCTTCATTCCTAGGAGGTTACTATGCAGAACATTACACCCCCACTTTTCTTTTTAACAGCCCCATGTTCTCCTCCATTGAAATGGCAAAAATGGAAGAAAGTCTTTGAAAGGTATGCTAAGGTTTGCGAAGCTTCCTTAGGTGCAGAAAGGAAGGCCTCTTTATTATTACACTGCTTGGGTTCTGAAGGACAGGAAATATTTGACCATCTCCCTCGATCTTCACAGTTAGACTTAGAAGATTTGAATGAATATGAATTGTGCTTAAAAAAACTGGATGTTCATTTTCTAACCCAAGGTCAGCACAATTCTTGAATGCTACCATTTTGCCAGAAGGTTTCTAGAAAGTGGAGAGTCTGTAGAAGGGTGTGTCATTGATTTGCGCAGGCTTGCTTCTTCATGTAAATTTGGTAGCATGACAGATGAGCACATTAGGGATCAGTTCATGTTGGGGTGTGGGGTAGAGAAAGTCAGGGATGAACTTTGACTAAAGGATGAGCCTACCTTGGATGAAGTTGCTAAACATGTGCAAACACTCCATGGAGTGCATTGGCATCATCAAGAAGGAGAAAGAAAAGGATCAAGGTGTCAGCGTTGTTAAAGAAAAGGTTACACAATTGGTGAAAAACCTGATGGGAGTGAGGACAAGAGCAGAGCTGTATCCATGCGTACGTACGATGGGTGTGATGGAACAGGGCATCTTGTTAATGACAAAAAAGTGTTCTGCACTTAAAGATTTTTGTTCAAAGTGCAAAAAGGAAGGTCACTTTGCTGCAGTTTGCAAAATGAAAATTGCTAAACCCAGGGTTAAAGAGGTTTTCCTTGTCAGTGATCTTGATTATGATGACACTGATTTTGTGTGTGGGCAGATTGAATTGCAGATTGGTGGTGGTGGTAAGGCAAAAAACTGCCCCATTGATGCCATTTCTGTGGAGGGTGAGACAACAGATGTCTTATTTGATTCAGGAGCAAAAATTACTATCATCTCCAATGGGTTTTTCAAAAACAAGTTGCTGCACAAGGTCACTTTGTCCAAACCAAACATCAGACCATGGGCATACGGGGGTGAACCCATAAAGTTGTGTGATTACTTCATTGGTCTCATTGAATATAAGCAACGTCTCACAAGTGGTAAAATCTATGTCTCCAAGAAAGGAGGCAGCATTATAAGTTGATCTCATCAGGGTGACTTGGGAGTTATGCTAGATCCCTGCACTTCCACTCCCATCTTACTAAAGGATGTTTCACCTTCTGAAGTAAATAATATTAATGAAGTACAAATACTAGGTCAGCTCAAGCAAGAATTTCCTGTTGTGTTCAGGGAAGAGTTGGGATGTTTAAAGTCTTAAAAGCATGAGATCCGTCTCATTGACCAGGCACGCCCTGTGTGCTGTAAGGCTAGGAATGTCCCCATTGTCATTTGTGATGAGTAGAGGAATGAAATAATGAAACTCAAGGCTGTGGGTATAATTGAGGAGGAATGAACGGAGAGGTTCTGCAGGATGTTGCTGGGGTCTGTGTCTATCAGGACAATAGCTTGGTTTTCGTTGGGGATACTGAGGAACATGATGCGAGGGTGAGAGCTGTCATGGGGAGACTCTCTGACTGTAATATCACCGTAAAGCTTGAAAAATGCAGGTTTAGGACCAAGTCTATCAGTTCAAAGCCTTTCAAGGCACAACTTGAAACATGTTCTATAGCTTTAAAATAGAATAGAATAGAATAGAAGTGTCTGTGTTAGACCAGTCTGCTGCCTTTAATACGTCCTCCAATCGTTCCCCAGGCATGCATACCTTCCTTGCCATGACTCCTCTAGTCGAATGAGCTGTGAATTTAGATAAATCTATACACGCTTCTTTCATTACTGACTTTATCCATCTTGCGATCGTAGCATTTATAACACCTTTAAATGGTTTTACATAGGATATTAGAAATTGATCTTCTGCACCAGATCTTTTGTTTAACATTCTACACTCATATTCTTTTAAACACCTCACCATGCACAGCTTCGGAATGTTGTCAAAACGTGGGTAAAATACAGAAACAGACATAGTCGTAGTCCTTTCCCATATTAAAAAAATTTCCCCTTTTGGTTGGTAAAACCCACTAGATGTTATGTTAAGATAGCTTGTAGAGCGCGCAGCTGCCCCAGCTACGGGGCGTCAAGAGTTCTAATATCAAATACTTCTCCTGAAAGAAATCAAACATAGTAAGGTTGTTAATTTCCAAGTCAATTCCCGTACACCCAAGTACTTGTTTCCTGACCAATTTTTTTAAACGTTTTAGTACTACATCGACATCCCATAAAGACTGATACTTAGCTCTCAGAGGTCTTCTCAGTCTAACTCCTTTCATCACTCTGCATACCAAAGGGCTTCAACCAATAGAAATCCCTTTAATCAAAAAATGTCCTGACGCTACTGCCAACCTATAGCAATTAACAGTCCTGTATGATAACCCTTTCTCAAATCTTTCAGCTAAAAGATTTGACACTTCTATTTCATCTGCCTGTGCAGGATCCAAATCCCTTTCCATGCACCAACGTAGCCATACTGTCCATGCCCCTCTGTATCTCTTCCTAGCACCGGGTGCCCATGACTCATTGATTAATTCTGTAGCTGCTCCCAAAAGGCCTGAGAATCTGCCTGAATTCCTGATATTTTCCATACTAGAAGATTGAGTAAACCCGCTAAAACTAAGGGTGTTCTTCTTGCTCTACTCCCTTTAAAAGTCCTTCACATGACTGAATTTAATATGGAGTGTCGACTGCCATCTCTAACAATGTTGGAAACCAAGCTTGAATTTTCCAAAACAAGGTCAACAGTACTATTTGGCATCTCTGTCTCCTCACATGAACTAGTCCCCTCTGTATTATTGAGAAAAGGAGGGGGGGGGCATAACCCTTCATATTCCTCCAATCTTGTGTGAATGCGTCTATCGCTGTTGCACCTGGAACTGGTCTCCAACTTATGTAATCCTGTAACTGGGTTGTCAACCTGGAAGCAAATAGATCCACTCCAAAGGGACCCAAAATCTCCTAAATTCCCTGAAACAAATCCATCCTCAGTTTCAAATCGCTGACATCTGTCAAATTCCTTGAATTCCAGTCTGCTATTATATTGTATGCCCCAGGTAAGTATTATGTTTTCAGGATAATATTGTGCTACAAACAAAACTCCCACATTTGCTGAATTAAGTCTAACAATCTCTTTTTTGATCTGGTATCTCCCAGTTTGTTGAAATAGGTCACTGCCACTACATTGTCCATCTTTAAGAGGACAGCCTTCTAACTCGTAAAACTCTGCAAGGCAAAAAAGCCTGCCCTCATTTCTAGACAATTTATGTGAGTCTCCCTTTCTACTTCATTCCATACTCCTCCTGTTTCCTGTCCTGAAGAAAAAGCTCCCCATCCTACAAAGCTTGCATCTTATTCCAGAATGATGTCTGGTTTTACTCCAAATATCCCCCTTCTATTCCATGCCTCCAAATTCACCTTCCACCATTGCAATTCTACCTTTATGTCCTGATTCAGGGTTACACTGTCTCCATACCACAGACCTCAGGACAGACCCAACGTCTTCAACCGTTGTAGTGCTCGGTAATGTAATGGCCCTGGAAATATCGCCTGTATCAACGACGATAGCAGACCAATCACTCGAATCAACTCTCTCAACTGCACCTCCTCTTCAACAAGGCATTTACCTCCTGTCTTATCGTTTTTACTTTTTTCTCTGGTAATTGTAATTGACAAACCATTGTGTCTACTACAAACCCTAGAAATTCCAAACATTGGGTTGGTGTCAAAAACTGATATTTTCATGTGCACTATGAAACCCAATTATTCCAACAAGTCCTTCACTAGAACCAAATGTTCTTTCAAGTCCTCCATATTTTGATCCATCAAAAGGCTATCAACTAAGTATGTTATCATCCAAACACCTCTTTCCACTCTGGCTTTAAAACTTTTGTAAAACACCAAAGGGCTGCAGATAGCCTGAACGGTAGACACTGAAACTGATATAAGACTCCTTTCCTGAGTTTCCTCCTCTATTGGAATTGTGAAAGAAGCATCTTTGAGATCATTTTCACCATCTTGCTCTTGAAGCATGTCTCGTAATAGATGGACCCCTTCCATCTTGAAATGTCTGTAAGATACCAGTTAGTTTAAATTTCTTAAAGTTATTACCCAAGAAAATGTATACTAACAAAACCTTTATTTTTTTTAACTTCCCTTATAACTCATTCATTAGCATCTGCTTTATTTATTCCATTACAATGTCTTCCAAATCTTTGTCAAAGCTGTGTACTGCGAGACAATATGGTTTGTGGCTCCTATATGTGCACCCGAAAGAGCAAATGCTCCTTGCAGCCTACATGCCATTGGTTCCACTGCCAGTGCAAACAGGAGTAGTGACAGTGGGCACGCTTGTCTTGTGCCTCTGAGTAATGTAAGTTGTTCCAACACTACTTGACCTGCTCTAATTGTGTCAGTTAGTAGGGTGTTGAGCAGTGCAACCAATATAAGGTAAGCAGGAATCCCATGCACTTCATAACCTCCCACATATACTTCCAGCTTATAGCATGAAATGCATTTTCAATTCCAGGAGCGCCAGGTCATACAGATCTGTTACGCCAGGTGACCGAGGACACCTGGGCCACTCAGGACACTGAACCAGTCACACATCAACTCATCCAAACACTGCACACTATGGATTGTGGTCGCAGATTAATCACATGCCTCACTAAAGCTCTAATTGCACATATGCAGATATCTTTACAACCCTTGCGAGACATTTGGGAGGCTGAGTTTGGCAGACCACTTTATGAAAGGGAATGGGTGAGGGCCTTAGCTTACCCCATGAAGAGTGCCCCGCAATGCCACCTAAAATTAATCCAATATTAAGTACTCCACAGGGCGTACCTGTCCCCTAAGCAATTGGCCTGCATCTTTCCCGGTGGCCCAGACGCATGGGTCAGATGTAACACCCCTGGGGCTGACCTGAAGCACATTCTGTGGGACTGTCCGCAGCTACGAACATACTATATTACCATCCATTCCCAGATGGAACAGCTCACAGGAATCTCAATCAACTCTTCCTGGAGGCGGGGGCCTTGGGCTTTTATGTCAGACCATGCAAATGTACAATTGCAACACGCTTTTTAGACATTGCCCTTTTACTGGCCAAGAAAACGATTACTACTCGCTGGAAATTACCCACCCAGCACTGAACCCTGAACAATGGCTGATTCTCTTCGTCTGCTGGGCACAGGCCGATGCAGCTGTGTTGAATGGTGAGGATGCCAGGGGGCGACGCTGTCATCCAAAGGGTCCAGGTGGGGAGGCATTACTCTGTAAATTGCTCAATCAGCCCTGGAGTCCTTCTCAGAATTTACAGCCACAAACTCTTTAATCTTACCACATATCATGAGTGACCATTCCCTCTCCACTCAGCCCCACTCCCCGACTTTAAAGCACCCACCTCTCCCTGAAATTGGAGACCTGTACCTTACCTCCACACCTACCCCATTTCCCACCACCTTGTCCCCCTGAATATTCTACGCTACCCGCAGAGTAGGATCACAGGGTTATGTGTTTCAAGCCCTTTCCGGGCAAATGCATCTTTTGAGCACCCAAAAAAATATATCAAAGCATTGCAGACACATTTACAGAACGATACGCATGCACCTGTTATATGTTATATGTTTTTTCAAAAACTTTAAAAAGTGTTAAAAAAAAAAAGATCTGTTACGCCGTCCAGGCTAGAAAGAACATGAGCAAGTCTACGTAGGTTACACAGGTGGACCAAACTTTCCATCACTGGCATAAAGCTATTGGCAAGTATTTGACAGAGGATTGTCGCGTCCACATTTATCATAGAGAGGGGGCATTGTGACGAGATCTTTATATGATCTTTATCTGGTTTTGGGGTAAGTACAAGCAAAGTAGTCACTTATAGTGACTGGTAACACTCCCTCATTGTACACTCCAGATACACAGTTAACAGTTTGTCTATGTGTTGCTCCCTATATGTCTGATTATGTCCTCTACGAAAGACGTTGCTACCAGGGAGTTTTAGTAACTGCATTTCCTTTATGGACGTTATTATTTCCTCTCTTGCGATCGGTGCATTAAGTTATCCTGCTTGATCCTCAATGAGGTATCTTATATGAATATCAGATCTCAGGTTTCAACAAGATCTGACAAGGGGGGAAATTAAATGGGTGGGAAAAATTAAAGTGTCTGTGTGCAAGGACTGTTGGCCAGGTCCTGTGCAGTACCTATGGGTGGAATATGCAGTGGGGTTTGAATGCAGGGCCTCACCACTGGTGAGGCCTTGATCCCAACCCAGTACGGAGGGCCATCCTCTGCCGCATATAGGCGAAGCCTGCACTGTGACACTGTATCTTTTAAAAATATTTTTAGGGTTTGCGGACCTGTATTGTGGTCCGCACATGCAACTTTGGTACAGTGGTCCTGCAATAGATGACATGAACATATTGGCATGACTAGAGCGCCGGAGCAGCTGGACGTGTGCGGCGGAGCGCGCGAATTCGTTACTTGGAGACTGAGCTCCAGTTCAGATTCAAGACAGCAAGTACACACATAAGCGAATCCTGTGTATGTCTGTGAAGAAACAAAACTCGGACCACATTTGAGAGACATGCCCTAACTGATAATAGTGTCCTACACAGAAAATCCCAGCCCTGAGGAAGACCTTCCTTGAATCCTCCTGGTCCCCACACGAAGGTCAAAACGCGTCGACACACCCTTCACTTACCCCTTCACTTCACGAGGCCAAGAGTATCGCCAAATCCAATTAATAAAGAGATCATGAACTCTCTAGTTTAGCCAACGAATTGTGGTTTAAACTGTCTTGAATTATACTAAAGCGTTCTCTGACCTTTTCACCTTTTTGGACCATGTATTGATTTAGTATCGAGGATAAGTAGAGCATAATATCCAGATATATGTCTATAATGAAGTAGGACCCTAATGATTTATTATATTTGTCTAGAATAATTTTTGTGGTTTTTATAATTTGTCTTTTTTGCACTGTATATAGAGTATTTATTGTATTATAATCAGGCATGAATATGTAAAGTAGTACAATAAGGAAAATGTATGTATTTCAATTCTGAGAAAAAACAAAAAAATCCAAAGTAATTCTGAAGTAAATTTACACTGATGGAATGTTTAAACTTAATATCGAGTATTTTGAATTATTTATGCTTTGCTTGTTGACCCTTTGAATTTGAGTTGATATGAGAAACCTAGTTCATTTGTTGAACAGATGCGTAGGTAAAGAGTTTGCACCTATGTATTGAATAAGATTATTGAATTTATGGTCATAGAGGCAATATTTAATCTCACTGTCATGAACATATTGGGGGCTTTTATTTTTTAAGCTTAGATTTATTGTACAAACCACTAACCCTGGTTAAAGGACTGTCCATTGACTAATGGTCCAGATATCACTACCTTTTAACTACATCAAAACAAGCAAAAGCTTCTCTGACTAAAGTTCTAGCTTCATACTAACTGCTTTTCTGACCGGCCCCTTTAAGTGTTCTAACATGACAGGTTTTTATGAAACCCAAATTATTAAGAGTAAGCCTACCATGCTCTGTCGTCAGACAGATGCTATTTGTATAATTTTGCTGAAAATCAATAAAGATCATTTACTAAAAAAAAGCCTACCATGCTAAGGGCGTGCCAAGTTCTAGGCAGATCTAGGATAAGGTACCACATATGTAGGAAAATCACCTTTTCAATCTTGTCCCCCTCATCAGATCTGCCTGAATCCTGAGATTATTCCATTAGGCTTAACTTGGTATCAGCTTGTCAGATATCATGCAGATTCATTAACCAGATGTCGCAAAAAGCAAAAGTTCCCATAAGATATAAAATGGTCATTGCATCATTTTATTCACCCTCTAGCCTGTTTACCTGCTTTTATCTACACGTAATTTGTCATGTTGAGTCTAAGCCAGTTTTGCCATTAGATCCCTCTATGACAACTTCAACGAACAGACTCTGGACACCCACTCCACTCCTCCCCCCAGCAATGACAACCAGCCCACCATCTCCTCCTGGACCCCGGCCACCACCGAAGACACCGCGTCGCCCATGAAAGGCATCCACTCAGGAGACCCCACGGACCCCTGCCCTCCACACATCTTCCACAGAGCAGGCCGCCACCATTGCATCTGAGCTACGACGCAGCATCAACGCCACCTTTGAAGCCGGCACATTCCCCGACGATTGGAAACGCGCAGAAGTCAAGCCCCTCCTCAAGAATCCCTCAGCAGATCCGACGGACCTCAAGAACTACCGACCCATCTCTCTCCTCCCTTTCGCGGCCAAAGTCACTGAGAAGATCGTCAATGACCAACTAACAAAATTCATCGAAGAGAACTCCATCCTCGACCCCTCCCAATCCGGATTCCGCAGCAATCACAGCACCGAGACCGCTCTACTTGCCGCCACAGATGACATCCGCACCCTCCTCGACCTAGGCCACACCGCGGCCCTGATCCTACTCAACCTCTCTGCAGCCTTCAACACCGTCTCCCACCGCACTCTCACGACCAGACTCCACAACGCCGGCATACAGGGAACCGCCCTCGACTGGCTCCTTCCTCACCGGCAGAACCCAAAGAATCAGACTTCCGCCCTTCCTCTCCGAACCCACAGAAATCAACTGCGGAGTACCCCAAGGATCATCGCTCAGCCCCACGCTCTTCAACATCTACATGGCCCCCCTCGCCACCATCGTCAGACAGCATGGACTCAGCATAGTATCCTACGCCGACGACACCCAGCTCATCCTCTCCTTCACTAAGGACCCCGTCACCACCAGACTCAGCTTCCAGGAAGGAATGAAGGACGTCACATCCCGGATGAGCAGCAGCTGCCTGAAGCTTAACTCATCCTCGGACCCTCCCCCTCAGCATGGGACAACACCTAGTGGCCCACCACCTTCGGCAGCCCACCCACTCCCACGGACCATGCCCGGAACCTTGGCATCATTCTCAACTCCTCCCTCACCATGACTCGACAGATCAGTGCCGTCGCCTCCACCTGCTTCAACACCCTCTGCATCCTCCGCAAGACCTTTAAATGGATGCCCCCCGAATCAAGAAAGACCATCACCCATGCACTCATAACCAGCAGACTGGACTATGAAAACGCCCTCTACGCCGGGATCAACAAATCTATGCTCCGCAAGCTCCAGACCATACAGAACACTGCAGCCAGACTCGTCCTCGGCATCCATCGACACAAATACATCAGCCAACACCTGTGAGACCTCCACTGGCTCAACGTTGAGAAGAGAGTGACCTTCAAGATACTCCCCCATGCTTACAAATGCCTGCATAACACCGGACCCCAATATACCAACGAAAGAATCTCCTTCCACGTACCCAAGAGAAACCTCCAATCCGCCGACTTTGCCCTCGCCGAACCCCTGCGCATCCGCAGAGCCAGAACGGGTGGAAGAGACTTCTCCTACATCACGGCAAAGACCTGGAACGAACTCCCGATCAACATCAGACGCCCCCCACTCTTCATTTCTTCAGGAAGACCCTCAAGACCTGGCTCTTCAACTGACCGGAGCTGAACCCCCCCCCCTCCCAGCGCCTTGAGACACCTACGGTGAGTAGCGTGCTTCACAATTCCCTGATTGATTGATTGATTGAAACTTGCTTCTCTTTCCCTAGATGTTGCAATTCTCCTTACTTCGAAGATTCCCAAAGCGCTACTTTGATGGTTGTTTCCCAATAACCTGTTGAGGGGTGTCCCATTGCTTCTTCCAGTTCCTGTTATTGTCACAATAGAGTCTTCTGGTCTTGTTGGGAAATCAACTTTGGGTGACCCCTGTATCAAAGAGGTGTGGTTCGAGGGAAGGGTTAACCAGATCTTGAAATTGGAAGGACTTAACCGCCAGTTTCCTTGCTCTCTAGACTTTTGGGTTGTCTCTCCAAGAGCAGTCAGTAGTTGTGAGGACAGACAACACATTGGCCAAGACATGTTGATCACTGTAGGGAAGCAGGTCAATATCCATAGCTTCTGGGGCAGTCCAGATTTACTGTTGGACAAGGAAATATTTATTTTTAGTAAATATCAGGGGGATGTACAGTGGGACTGCAGATGCCACGAGTCATGTTTTCCCTTTCTCTCAGAGGTTTTGTCTTTCTAAGGAGACCTTTCTTGCCATATAAAAGAGACTTTGGAATCCCTAAAGAGGCTTGAAAATCCCTCTACACTTCTATTTGCTTAAAGAACAAATGGCTTGTTTCCTTGATTCTGCACAAGATAAAAATTTGAAGAAGCCTAGGTAGTGGATGCTCTCTTATGTCCTTGTGATTCCCTTCCTCTATTTGAATGTACCCCCTTTCTCCTGATCCCTAAAGTATTAGCCAGAATTTGGAGAGACAACAGAGAAGAAATTCTAGTAGTCCCTTTTGAAAGAGAATGAGTTGAGCTCCCCTGTTATGGCTGCAATTTTAGGGAATGGACTCTCCTTCTAGTTCCTTGTTCTCGCCGCTTTCCAGTCCTTCTTCCAGAAGCTGTCCAGAGACTTCACTTATCAGTATGGAAGTTGAAAAGTTGAAGATTTGGTGATTGGGCCTTTTTAGAAGCCTGGCAGAAGCTAGAGGTGCTTCATTGGAGCATATCTGTGCAGCCTCTACTTTGTCTTCTTCCTCTTCTTTCAGTTCTCACTACTGTTTAAATTTGGGTTCTGCAAGTGAAAATGTTGCTAACTCTGTGCTGGAGGAGCAAAATAAACTTTGTTAAGTTTATTTGTTATTTATTCGCTCCATTACAAATTTGCTCCATATTGACCTCTGTGGTTTTCTTTGGCAGCATATAAGTATTCTTGGTTAGTAAGGACTGGGATGAGGAAGTGGAGGTAATGCTTCCATTACTTACTGGTAATTTCATTACTTGGATTCCATCTTCCTCGTCCCAGGCCTCATGCCCCTTCCTCCCTCACTGAGTGAAATTATGGCTGTCTTAAGAATGGATAGTCTGATCAGCAGGTGGCTCAGTGAGAAGAAAGTTTATATGGGTTCATAAGAGGGCTAAGCGTCCTTGAGGACCGTTTTGATTCTTTTTCTAGGTGGTAAGCTGAGTGCCTGTCAGGAAGGTGCATACACCTCACATTAACAAGGACTGCGATAGGGAAGATGGAATCTGAGTAATCGAATTCCCAGAAAACAATTGAAGCATTACACACAGTTGATAGTTAGCCAGTGTGTAGTTATGATTGGGTCAGAATTACCATTGAAATGCCTTTATGGTATTCTAATAACTTTAGAGCCATTTGACAAATCTGCACAAACTTTCAAAAAAAGTTTACCGGTTTGGGTTGGACATGCGACGTTTCATACAGATTTGTCATGGGGGGGGGGCTCCAGCTGAATGGAGAGGGGGTGGTACAAAGCGGTCCTTTGAATTTGTAACTCCCATAACAATTATTACTCCCCATTAAAGAAAAATAACACTGAATTGAAATACAACAAACATGGCATGAAACTAGGACTTTACTCAGGTAAGTGGCTTTGATTGGTGTGATGGAAATCTGTTCAGTAGTTCTCAAGAAATTAGTGTTACAAAAATGGGTTAGGTGGGCTGAAAAGGATTAAATTGTTAAAGTTAGCTTGGCAGTTAAAAATGTGTCTTTTTTAGTTTCCCTATAAGTTTAGCACTGTTTGCACAAACTTTGGCAGATGCTTGGCTTGCTTACTCTCGGTATGCCTAAATGTGTGCAGCTTCAGCAATGGGGCAAAGTTAAAAATGGGGGTAAAAAAGTGTTACTAAAAACTGTGTTGGACCTGGCCCTCTTTGCAGGGTCACCCCCAAACGTTTTGCCTTTACCATCCACTTCTTTGCTGAATTTTGTTTTTGCTGGCCTTAGGACTCTGCACACTTTACCCTTGCTAACCTGTGCTAAAGTGCTTGTGCTCCCACCCTAAAACATGGTAGAATTGACTTACACCTAATTGGCATATTTGATTTACCTGTAAGTCCCTAGTAAAGTGGCACTACATGTGCTCAGGGTCTATAAATTAAATGCTGTTACTGAACCTGCAGCACTAATTGTGCCATCCACTTAGCTATCTCTTTAAACATGTCTTGTCTGCCATTGCAGAGCCCGTGTGTGCAGTTTCAAACTATTATTTTGACCTGGCAAAAGAATTGCCAGGCTGAAACCTTCCTTTTTAATACATGGAAATCCCCTCTAGAGTAGGCCTTGGACAGCCATGAGGTCAGGTTACAGTGCATTTAAAAAGTTGGGCATGTACTTTTAGGTTTTACATATCCTGGTAGTGAAAAACATTATTACATTTAATACACTGTAAATGCTAAATGGGAACAGGTAACCAGTTCATTTTTAGTCTCTTTGGAATTGTAAGGAAAAATGCTCTCTTATGGTAAAGTCAGATTTTAAGTTACATTTTTGAAAATTCCACTTTTAGAAAGCTGGCATTTTCCTCCCTTAGCCGTTTAGTGCCTGCATCCTGTCACTGGGTCATCTGACTGGGTGGGTTTTTGTGAGTTGGGTTTTTGTATTCCTCCCAGATAGCCACACACAATAGAGAGCTTAGGTGTGCCTGGATGGGCCTTCACTGGCAGAATGGGCGGGCAGAGCTGGGCACAGCCCTACTTACACTTGAATATGCTATGTTGTGCCTCCACACAAAGGGCTGCATACCCCCTATGGTTAGTCTGGAGCCAAGGGAGGCAGGAAACCTGTGCACTTCAAAGGGAAACCTATAGAAGCTTCTCCAACTTCAAGGAGGCACCTGGTATAAATATTGGACCTCAGACACCAACTCTTCACTATAGTTCTGGGCTGTGGACTCGGCCAGCAGAAGGACTGCTGTGCTACTGAAAGGACTGCCAATCTGCTGGAGTGCTGCTCTGAAGGACTGCTGCCCTTCTGTGCTGACCTGCTGCCTTCTTGCCTGGGTGAGAAGTACTGGACCTGGATCTGCTGAACCCAGTACCCCACAGTGACTCCAAGGGCTTGTTGCCTGGCCTCCTGACTAGAGACTTAGGGACAGAAGGCTCCACCAACCTTGAACCCAGCACCTGGACTCCACCATCTGTGATTCCAACCCTGCCAAGTGGTGCCACCCCAGTCCTGGACCTTTGGAAGTGGGCCTGAAGGTGCACTGCCAGCCGGTATCTGGATCCAGCAGAACTGACACATCTCTGATGAGTGGTGCAGACCCTAATGCACGGACTTCGCATCGCAGTCTGCAGCCCCATCAGAACCACCGTGGCTTGACGCATCTCCGATGCAGGCCCTTGTATCACAAGCCTCTCTTTGATGGGATCTTCAACAGCAACGCAAGACCTCGCATCGCACCATCGAAGTCGGACTCTGCTTTGCAATTCCTCACTGGCGGTATCCTTGATGACAATACAGGATATCGCACCGCAGCCTCGCAGCTCCTTAGAACCAACGCATCCCCTCGCCAGTGCGACGCATCTATGACGCAGGACTCCGCAATGCTCTGCAACCAGGATTTAAGGTACTCTTGTTCCGTGGGCCTAACTGGGTTCCTGTAGGGTGACAGGTATGAGTACGTTGTACTCCCACGCTCTGCCCTTGGCCGCTAACAGTTGGATACCCATCCTGCAGGAGACGCTAGTCAAACGAACGCTGTCCAAATTCCAGCTGATTACATTTGGAGACTTGTTCCCTGGGGGGCACATATTTTCGCGCACTGAAGATCCTCGCCTCCGGGAGGCTACGACTTTGGACCACTTTGTGCTTCTGCGCGTACAAACGGCGCTCCATGCATGCATGGAGAGCTATCCCTTGGCACCCACTGAATTTCCTCTCCTGACCGGGGTCATTAGTGGCGGGGATGGGAACCACCTGGTTGCCAAACTGTATAAGGGGGCGATAGCACGGCTCCCGAGTAGAGATGCAGCGGTGAGGGCTGCATGGGAGGGCGATCTTGGACACCCCTTAACTGACGTCCAATGGTATCGCTGCTGCACACAAACGCGAAAAGTGTCGCCGAAACACCGCCATAAATTGTTGCAGTTTAAGTTCCTGCGGCGTGTATATATCACCCCTCACAAGTTACATCGCATTGACCCAGCGCGGTCGGACGCCTGCCCGAGATGTAGTGCCCCGGATGCGGACTTTGCGCACATGACGTGGACGTGCCTTAAGATAGAGGGCTATTGGAAATCAATCTTCCGAGAGATATCTAAGATGGTTGAGGTGGAAATAACGCCATCGCCACTCCTCGCCCTACTGGGGTATGTCCATGACCTATCTAGATCCCGGCGTCGTTTTGTAGCGATGGCTCTCCTGCTTGCTAAACGCGAAGTGGCCCTTAAGTGGGCATGTAAAACAGGCCCTACACTCCACACATGGTTGCACAGCATGACATATTGCAACACTACCAGCGATGTGTATGCCCAACTACAGCCGCCGGCCTCCAGACCGGTAGATATTTGGCAACCTTTGTTGTTGTACCTACAACGGTTGCAAGAGCTAAATGCTACGCCTATTCAGACACCACAGACACCTTAGGGTCTAGGGGGCATAACTGTGCGATACCTCAATCCTCCATAGGTGGCATAAGTAATGTTAACTATAGATGTCGCAGCTAACTGGTCGCGACGATTGCTGAGACCTCAAAGCAAACACTGTATGTGCGGATGCATGTCAAGACCCATGCTACCTGTATATTGGATAAGAGATATATCTACTACAAGCCATTTGACCTGATTGCTCACCGTAGAATGCTTATGCTGTACTTCTGACCAACTATTTTCTTTTTTGTAAATGTTTCTTTTGAAAATGCAAATAAATAAAGTTAAAAAAAAAAACTGGGTTCCTGTAGCCGGCCCGTGCTCTATCCCGGTCGGCACGAACTTGTGACTTTGTCCCGGTCTAGCTCGACCGGATATCCACAGTTGGTGCTTTGTGCTTTTTGGTGATATTTTCACTATAATCTTTAAACTTGCATATCTCCAGTTCTACTAATTGGATTTTTGTCACTTTGGTCTCGTTTTGCATTTTAAACATGATTCTTTTTTGTAAATTGGTGAGCGATAATTCTTGTGCTGTGTTTTCAGTGTATTACTGTTTGAAGTGCTGCATAAATACTGTACACATTGCCTCTAAGTTAAGCCTGACTGCTTTGTGCCAAGCTACCAGAGGGTTGAGCACAAGTTAATTTAGGGTTTGCTTGTGACTTCAGCCTGGCATGTATTGTGGTTTCTACTTGAGTAGGGTTTCACCTCCCTCAACCTGTAATCCCATTTCTTACACTGTAGCATCATTTGATGAATCCACATGCAATTTGGCAGACACAGCATGTTTATCCTTAAGTTGTGATAGAGAAGTTTAGTGAAGATCTAACAGGGAGCAAAGTTAAAAGGGATGGCATAATGTTTTCATGTGCTAATAACTTTGTTTTGGTGCAGGGTCATGAATTTGACAGGCTGTTAAAACGTTAAGCCCAGCACAGGAATCCTAGGTTTGGCACAGATCCAACAAGGGGGGACAAATTTAAAGGGGAGAAAATAAAACATTGATTTGCACATAACATATGCACACAATTACAATTCTGCTTCACAGTTGGAGGACGCTTAAAATGTTTAGCTTATTCTTGATATTTTGATTTTCATGCAATCCGTCAAGGGTGAGAACACTTAGAGGCAGAGTTGAAAAACCATCATTTTGCTCTCTGATTCTGAAAAAACTTCTGGACACAGAACTTAGCATGAAAATAGAACTTTACTCACGAAAGTGCCTTTGCGTGGTTTGGTGAAAATGTGTTTAGTAGTATTTGCGAAATTAGTGTTACACTAATGTGTTGGTGTGCTTTATAGGGTTAAAAGTCACAGATGTGTGGCTTGTTAGTCCACAGTTAGTTCTCAAATCTGAGTTTGCAGATTTATATAGACCTATATTTTGCCTGAATTAGAAGTTTTGTGAAACTGACAACTTCACAACTTTATGAAATGGCAAAATGTGTCTCCTTTACAAAACTTCGTTGGTGAAATTATGTTCGAGACTGGTACATTTTGGAATCGTGTGATCAAAATGTAAGCACTGCCCATTCTATTGCACCTAGCACAACAGGTACCCCTTTTAACTTTTATAACTATTTACCTTCTTCTTGCAGGTACTTTTCAGTACTTTGAGCGATTACTGGCCCCTATGCCTATATTTGTGTCAAGAATTATGTTCCAACGTATTCCCAACCACTTTCACATTTCAATTGTAACCAAATGCTGCATCCTTTTAAAAATATTTACTGTGGTTTAACTTCCAGAAAAATAATGCTGCCATTTTACTCTTGATAGTTACATTTACTATCTAGTCTATAGTACAATATTGGTGTTATTGGTTGATAATTTGCTCTTCACAGTTGTATAATTTATGTAAGGTTTTACCATGATTCCATTCAGAAATGCATGACTGGTTATTGCTATTATATTGTAAATGCAATTAATTATTTGTCGAAGTTAAACTCTTTTACACATAAGGAATATCAACTACAACATAAGTGAGAGCTGTGATAGGTAATTGTAATTTTCTCTTCCCTACTCTTGTTCCTAAGTGGAGAAAGTCTGCAGCTGTACTGGTGAACTCTAAATTTGTGTTCATGTTTTTACAGAAACGTTTGCTGTGGCGTTATATGACTATTCCCCTGTAAACCTCCAAGACCTTCAGCTACACAAAGAGGAAAAAGTAAAAATTCTCTCTGAGTAAGCAAGAGTGTTCTGTAGTATCACTGGCTGCTGCTACATTATGCAGAAATATCAACTTCCTAAATATTCTTAATGCCCTGAAAGAGATTTTCCTTTGGGGTAGAAATCAAGAGTGCTAGTCTTTAACGTGTTAGAAAATGTCAAATGTGTGTCTTTCTGTTGCCTAGGAATAATACATAGGTAAATTGACTTGCTGCATAATTGGTGATGATGTAAAAGAATTTTATATAAAACAGCGAGGATATAAATTTTAAAACTATGTTCAATAGAGACAAATTCTAATGAAAGGAATGTTGCTGCCCTGCCCCTCCCCCATAGTGTGCACCTTAACAAAGCGTTGATCCTGGGGGAAAAATAAAAAGCCCTAAAACAAAACAGGAGATGCCCATTAGGATTTTAGATTTAGTACGGCCTTAATTTGGAATGAAATTCTTTTAATCTGAGAAAAAAATGGGGCATTGAAAGATAAAAGGCTTATATAATTTGACTTGAAAAAAGTAATTTGTTTTTTTTTAAATGCCTTTTGAAGCAGCAGTTAAATACCATATTCGCAAATATTTTCATCGCTGCAAACCGGGAGCTGCCTAGACATGTTGTAGATGCTCATGTGCAAATGTTAGTCTCAAGTAAACTGTGACGATACGCAGGTAGCTGCAGACTTGCTACAGCGCCAGTTCATGTGAAGGTTATTGGCGGATGATTGGCCTCTCCTAATTTGCACCAGAGAAAATCTTTGAGTAGTATTTTGGAATGCAACAACAAATAAAGGCCCTCAGAGCAATGCTCTTTAGCCTCCCCTGTGGAAGCAAGAAGACATTGCATCCTCTCATGGTTAATGGCTTCCTCACAGTACGTCACGACGTATCTGTTGTGGTAACACCGTAATTATTCTTAATACTTACTGATTTTTCTGTTCATGTATGTCTTTGGTATGATTTAAAAAATTGTGTGGCTTGTGATATTTATTAGCATTTAGCAGCTACCAATAGAATAAGAGTGAATTTGTTTTTACTTGCCTGCCAGCAGCAATTTAGGAACTAGAAGAATGAACTTGTATTTAGATATGTTGAGTGACCTGCAAGGACTGTTAATCAAGAAAATTAATTTATATTTCAGATGGAGTGGGGTGAGCAGTCAAGATTGCTAACTGGAAAGAATGATATTTTAGACAGATTGAGGTGACCAATCAGGAATGGTGTCTAGGAAAATTAATTTTAGGTTTCAGAAAGGTTAGGGCGACCATTAAATACTAGTAGCTTGGAATGACCAGTAATGGCAGATGGCGAACGACCTTTACAACGCGGTCGTTACACCGCGATACATTTACATCGCGGTCATTACAACGCAAGTCGTTACAACGACTTGCGCTGGATGGTGCTATACACTAAGGTATAGTATGATTTACTATTCCAACACCTTCCCTACTGTTACGTTGGCTGGAGTTGGAATAGTAAATCATACCATTCCTAAGTCCAGCGCCCTCCAGCGCAAGTCGTTGTAACGACTTGCGTTGTAATAACTGCGATGTAACGTACCGCGATGTAAATCATCGCGTTGTAACGTCACATATTCATGGCAGATACCTGGGAATTAAGCGTAGAGTGCTTTTGACAGGCTTCAATATTCTATATCTTTGCCTTGAGTCTGGGAGAGTATTTGGAATGTATAAATTTCCTCATAGGTTCCTAGGGAAGAGGTGTGGTGCAGCGGCCAGGGCGGCTGACTCCGGAACACAGGGGCTCACAGTTCGATCCCCAGCGGCAGGTTAGCCCAGCACCTTGTGACTCTGGGCAATAGCTCGCTTAATCTTCCCGATGGCCCCCAGCGCCGGGACACCTCTCCGTAGGTAGCTGTGCGCTTTACAAATGCTGGTATTTCATTTCACTTCATTTCTCCTGGTGAAGTAGTAAATCATATCATACGGCTATAATCTCCCCACTATTTAGAGTACGATTCAAAACATTGAAACTGCTTTCTGCTTGTACCCATTAAACACTAAACTCGTATCCTGGATAATTCTTGCGAGCAGCAGACAAGCCTTTTGCTTGCCTTAATTGTGGTATGTGGAAACTGAAAAAATACAAGTTTGCAGGTGGGGAGAAATCTGTATCAGTTTGTTGGGGTATTACAGCAAATTATTCTCTGTAATCACCCTGCACTGCTTCTCGAGACCAAAATCCAAATATGGAGACTTTACTAGGTGAACGCAGAGCCCCACAAAGCCAAAAGTGATTAGCAGTTGTTCAGTGGTTTCCAGTTGGTCTGCTTTGGGTGTAGTTGCTCAGCCCAGTACTGCACGGTCATACTGGCGTCTTTGCGTGTGTGATTGAGATTTCAGTTTTATTCAAAATAGTTTCCATAAAGTCAATATACAACCATACAAAAATATATCCACAGACACTATGTAGACTAATTTTAAAACCGAAGGAAAATCATATTAATCTAATTTAATAATCATCAATTCACATTTATAAAGTCATTCTTATTCATCATACAAATTCATAGATTAGATTCTATGACTTAAAAACAGAACACTTCACCGACACGTGTAAACATAATAGTTTAAATTGAACTTTTCTAAATAACAGACCAGTGTGTCCGTGACTTGTAAACTTTGTAATGGTTTTTATTAACTAAACAATAATCAGATAAAATCAGCTGTCTATTAAAATATCTAAAAAAAGCTTTGTGCAAAAGACTATGTACAATTAAAATAGGCAGTCAGTGCATTACAGAATAGTTAGGTGTTAAGTGCTTAGCTGCCCAGCCTCCAAGTGTCAGGTCGGCACATTAAAGCCTTAGGTTCGGCATCTCTTGTTAACATTCGTCCAGCACTGCTCGGCCTACATAGTTTGTTATTCGTTTTTAGGTCGAGCATTCGAGACTTCTTGTATATACTTTAGTATATACTTATTATATACTTATATGTATATGTACTTTGTGGGCCCTGGAGATCAGCCCTAGGACTTGTCTGCTTCTGCTTAGGGACTTTTTTTCTGTTCAACTGCCTCTATTTAACTGTCTTGATAGAAAACGACCAGCAAAGGTCAGTAAAATACCAGAATTGCTTTCTGCTAAGGAACTTTCTTTTTTTTTTTTTTCTGGCAACTGCTTCTATTTAACTTTCTTTATAGAAAAGGACCAACAGAGGTCAGTAAAATACCAGAATCACTTTAGCATTCTCTAGATTCCAGTCCATAGAAATTGTCTTCCACGAGCACCCGTAGACAATAATATTTTTTTCAAATCTTGTATTTTCAGTGATATGACCACCGAAGGCCCTGATTTTATATTAAAAACAGAGCTTTGGACTATACCATTTCCCGCTGAAAGGCAATATTTCTCTCCATGTGTTCCCATACCTGGCGTGTCACGCAGTTTGGTGCTTACTTTCCCTCCATGTTAAAGAACAGTAGATGTTTCAGCACCCAGGCTAATGTGCTGCATAGCTAAATACATATAAGGTCCCAAAGGCGAGACCGATTGCATTGCAAATGCTTGTTGCCCTATCATGTGATCGCTTACAGTGGGTTAAGAAAGCTACTGCCTCAGTGTATTGATGAATTTTGCACATCTCGCTAGTGCCCAAGAAGTAGTGTTTTTAAACAAGTTGCAGATGTTTCTGGCATGTTTTTACCCTAGTTGTACCCCTAGAGCCAGGCAGACTGGTCTAATTAATAGTCTCCTCTGATGATATAAAGAAGGGCAACAGCAAAGCAGATATAACTATGTTTAATACGAGTGGGAGAATAACCTGCAGTCCCTTTTGTCTCCACGGCCGGCACAAACAGGATTAAGATCTCTTACTGGCAGTGATAAAGTCGCATATACAATATCTGCCTGCGGGTTTCCGCATTTATGGCTTCCTGGAAATACGGTTGTGGTTTCCCTACAAGGTAAGAGTCATTTAGAGACTGTATCTGTAGCAAATTGTCTAGAGATAATCTTGTACCATTGAGTTCACAGTTAATTGCTGGTTGATTGTTTTTTCCGGATGATTATATGGGACGTCCCATGCTTGGAGGACTGTTTCTTTGACCTGGAGAGGCTTCATAGCATTTCTTACTTGATTGAACCAAGGGTTACCTGGAGGTTCAAAGATTAATTTTAGAGGGCCTTTTTATGATTTTGTCTGGGCCTTCCTGGTCCTTATATAATATTTCAGCATGGAGGCTTGACAATCTAGTGTTTGAGGCTTGACAATCTAGTGTTTGAATCACAAGTCCCAGTTCCAGACTTAACCTAGAGTGACAAGCGTTTAGTGGTTGTTGAAAGATTTTCTTGTACGCTCTACAGTGGGATTGTTCCAAGGCTGAATCTAGGACACCTGGGTAAGAGCGATGGGCATACTATAAGAAATGTCCCTCCATTACCCTTAATATTGGGACCGCCGAGGCGCTGCTTAGTAGCCGATTCAGTTGACCGATTCCCTACGTACTAGCAGCACTTTTTTTTTTAAATAGCATTTACCTGTGCCACGGATGTACTATTTTCGCTGATCCACATGCCAAGATAGTTATACTTCTTTGCTGTGCTGATTATATTGCAGCCCAGTTGCCAGGAGATGTTCCTTTTGTTCCTCTATCTTCCAAATATTAGGACTTTTGTTTTATCCTGGTTTACCTGGAGGAGGTTGGCCAGGTTGAATGTGTTCAGAGCATTCAATGCCCGCTGTAAACCAGTTTTGGTGTGATCCATAATCACTTCGTCATCCACGTATTGGATTATATGCAACTTGGAGTTTCCTAGCTTGGGAGGGCCAGGCAGCTCTACTCCAAGATTTTCCCTAAATCGGCTGTGTACATATTAAACAGCAAGGGGTCCCAAGACATAACCCTGCTTTTAGCCGCGATTTGTTCCGATTTTTCGGGTGACCGTACAAGACCCAGTTTTGACTCAGACACTTGCCCCTGAATTTAGTGCGATTATGGCTCTGAGCAGCATAGGGGGTATGCCCCATGCATCTAACTTCCTCCAAAGGGTTGCCCTAACAATCCTGTCAAATGCTGCACTGTAATCAATGAAGCAACAAAGGAGCCGTAATCTGTTGTTTTGGATGGCTTGGTGCCTCAGGAAGGATAATGCAAGGATGTTAGCCACGGTTGACGCCCCGGCCTTAAAGCCTGATTGAAAGAACAGTACAATTTGTTGCTCTTGGACCAACACCTCAAGTTGCTCCAACAGGATACGAGCATATGTTTTGGCTTCCACATGAAGAAGTGCGATTAGTCAATAATTTGAGGCCACTGACCGGTCCCCCTTTTTGTACATAGGGCAGAGCATAGACCCTCTCCAGACTCCGGGGACTGTCGCAGTTTGAAAAACACAATTGAAGAGTGGAGTCAGCAACCTTGCCCAGTTATCAGGGGCACATTTAACCAAGCGTGCAGGCTGACCATTAGGACCAGGAGCCCCATCATTTTGCCTATGCTTGATGATGCTTTAAACCTTCTTGCTGCTTGTTTGTTCGACTAGTACACTCTGGACCTCGTTTGATTGAGACGTATAGTTCATGCCCTAAGTTAGCTCTGTTCCGCGGCTGGGTGGCTGGCTCCCCAACTGGAACATAAATATAGGGGATTTGCTTATAGTCCGTTGCCACTGGCTGGCTGGTTGCACGCAGGGCTGCCGGATTGTCGGTGTATAACTCTGTTACATGTCTAACCCTGACACGCCATCCTCCCTTGATTCTTTGCTGTTCTTTGTTTATTAACATGCTCCCAGAGGCGCGCATAATTTGGATCTTTTAACGGCTAAAATATGGTAGCCCATTCCTTTTGGTTCCTTTCCTCCTTATGTTCCCAGACAGTTTTTTTATGTGTTAGTTCCACTGCTGTGGTTGTTGAAGGTTTTTGTTTGTGAATCCACTGGGCTTTACGAAGGGCTCTTCTTGAGGCAACGATGGCTTTGTCCTACTGGGGTGAGACTCTCCTGCACCCACTAGATTGTAACGCGTTGGGCCTGGTTCCATCTCCCATCAGGAGAGATCTAACGTCATTCACTGATTTCTCCCACCACTTATCAAATTATTGTTTGCGTTTACAAAAGTTATCAAGTTGGCACAGTCTTTCCTTACATGATTGAACACCAAATTTATTAAGCATCGGTTTCAAATACTCACTCCTTTAATCGGTGTATAAAGTTCAAAACAATATATTTAAAAAATGGTTTTCATTTTCATAACTCCTGCCATCACATATACAATTACTTCCCATTATTTTTTCACTTTGCAGTAGTACTATTTAATGGCAGAACTGCCAGCGTAGGCTTAAGATAAAGTGCATGTGTAGATTTTAATAATGTTTAAATATTAAAAAGTACCCATTATCTAATTAAAAGATTCCATACATCTATTAGTCCTTGGTGATGGGAACTTTGGAATAGGTGAAAAGAGATACAGTCCTCTCTTCCATACCCTGTCATGTAATTTCCAAGTTCAATTTTTAATGACGTACAGCTGTGATATGAAGCTGATTGGTAAGATTTCCATCGGCTGCGAAGGCTAAATCATTCTTTTTTCCCTTCAAAGTAGTTAGGGGAAATATCCTATCAACCGTTCGACTTAATAACCCCAAATTCTAGATGGTTATTGCTCATAATTTAGGGAATTTTCCACTGAATCCTATAGATTGTTGTTTATTGGGTTTAACTCTCAAGCTTCCTGAATGTCAGGGACATATCAGACAATTTTTAGAACTTGTCAGTAATATGTTTGTTAATGTTCTTGATAATTTTGTAAGTTTCCCACAACATAGGTAAATATGTACTTGAGATTCTAGAGGGTTTAAAAACTGCTTTTTCCCCCTGTGCTCACATATCAATCAGGAAGTTCGCTCTCTGAAGTGGGAATCAGCTGGTTCCTGGTTTATATTTAAAAACGTTTCCACGTGCCTCTCCTAGCTTTCAACTGGATATTTTAACTTGAGCCCAGATATCTGGAAGCCGCCATTTATTCCAAAGACTACTCCACCTTTGTTCTGCTGTTGGCCCTTGTAAGACTCGGTAGAAATATAATGATTAATACATTTCATTGCTAACAAGGAGCTGTTTGTTTCTCATTGATTGGCTAGCAATCTCAGAGATCAAACGATACCATTATTTAAAAAGCTTTGATTTTATTTCTGACGTCACGTACTATATAGCACATGTATATTGCATGCTCCCACTTGGCTCAAAAGTGCATCCTGACAACTATGCAAAGAATGGCTTTTTTCACTAGAGGGATGCACCCACACTTATCTTTCATGTGTTGATACAGAGTCTCTCTCCTGCAGACAGTGATTCCGAATATTACGCTATACGTGGATTTACAAGGTTCCTGCTACTGGAATATTTATAGAATTGCTGAATGAGCTCTAATTATGGCTTGATATCCTACCACAATTACTGGATGCAGCATTATCACAACATTACAGGTTTTCACCTCTAGAATATGAAATGAGTGCAGAAATTGATGTTTTCACACAGATTTTCACGAGTTTTCACCTCGTTCTAGACATTTTCTCCAAGATACATCATACCAGATTTTCACACTCATCTGTGAAAACCTGAACGTACATGTTTGCCCTACAACACTTTCAACCCCACTTTGGCCAGTAACTGCGGCTTCCACACAAATTAACATATACCAAAAAGTAGTAATGAACACCTCAGTCTATGCAATGGGTTACCACCATGTCGCATTATATGAATGTCTTCCTGTCCTTTTGGAAAATCTTCTCATGAATTGTGAGGCCTGTGCCTCTTTAAAGCATCTCATATGTAACAGTCACCAGTGTTTTAGTGAAAAAGGTTACTTTACTAAAGTTCCCTCTCCCCTATGCTTGTTGAAATAGTAATATGCTTGGATTATATGTAAATACAAATTTCACAAACATGATATTCATTTCACACTTTATCATCTCTTTTTGTTTTATAGTAATGGAGAATGGATGATTGTCAAGTCTCTTTCCTCTGGGAAAGAAGGCACTGTGCCCAGCAAATACATTGCAAAATTGAACTCCGTTGAAGTAGAAAAGTAGGTTTTAAGTCTTATATGTTTTTCTTTTTAATTAAATTGGCATGTATGGGGTGAACAGTTTGGTCTGGGTTGTGCCATTTTCTCTAAACGGGCATCCAATGATTGATAAAATGGAAATATCTATATAAAAATTAGTGTTTAAGTGTTATCCTGTGAGTTGTAGCTGCAACAGGGTGCATTTTAATCCAATGCTTTGCAGTCTGTAGAAATAGACAAATAATTTGCTGTTGCCTTGTGATCATTAAAAGTTAATATTGCAATCTGTGAGATAGACAGGATATTCTGCAGATGTCAGAGATTTTTCTGACCATGAATTCCCTCCCACCCTTGTGCGACAAACTTTCTCAAGCCAATTGTTGTCTTGACATATGTCACTATGCAATGTCTAGATGAAAGAGCCAATCGTGGTAAAGGGGGAAGGACTTCTGGCTCAAAGAGAGTGCCATCAATTAGATGGGAGCATTGCCCTCCCCCCACACAATGTCTTGCAGACATCTGGATATTCAAAGGCTGCTCCTGACTGTATCCGCTCACTCCTGCTTCTACTCCACAGAGTATGGAGAGGGCAGAGATTGAATGACCTAAAGGTAAATAAAGAGAATGTCTGACAAGCTTGCACTTCTGAAAGATTGCCATATGACAACTTAGGATCACCGACCAATCCAAGAAAAGGCGTTAACAAGGACCAACAAGCAAATCATGACATCAATGCATGCACATGGCCATATTTATGACTGTCATAAACTTACAGCCATCCTCAGGGACTAAAACAGTTCAGAATAGTCTCTGCCAGCCTCCATTCATGGGCCTCTTAGTTCCAGCTGTGGTTTGTGGTGCCCAAAGGCAATCCAACAGGCGTAGACCTCAATCCACATCAAGCAGCTTGGGAAAAACAACTATGTCCATTGCTGACTCCACATATTTAAGTATCTCTGATGCTTTCTGTTTGAAGGCACCCATTTTAGGTAGATAGATAGATAGGTTGCTTTTATGATATTCCCCAACAGAAGAGTTCCATTCGCCCATTCACTAGGCATTTGCATTTTCATGGTTTGCAACTATACTACCAATGTTTTCTAGCTGTCAAACGTGTTTGGCACATGAAGGTCACCCACTTTCTATGTGTCAACTTGTCCTTAACTGTAACACGTTTTTCTTCTAAACCGCCGACACTGCTTTTAATGCTCCAGTTATCCCACCTTAGCTGTATTTAAAACTAGCGGATCTTGTTGAATCTCTATCTACACAATCTTACACACTCTGGGGAATAGTAGGACAGGTGGAAACAACAGACAGGAAGCAGCGACATGGGTGACTTGACTTACACAGGGGGTGGTTCAATGGTTGCTGGTGACTCTGGCTTCCCTAGGGAAAACTGCAATACTGGTAATGGGAAATCCATTACCTTCTTTATGAGTAGCCTGTTTTTTTTGGCTGTTATTTCCCCACCCCTGAAGTTACCGATACCAATGGCATCAGTTGTACACTGAGGATTCCCTCAGAAATGAGGAATTACTCCGAGAATTAAAAATACTGCATCTGATTCCCTACTAATTCTCCATTTTCCCATGGAGTTTCACCCAGACATTTTGGCTGTTTGGAGCAGGCAAAGTGTCCAAGTGATAGACCTGAATCCGCATATTTGTGATGCTTCTTGTAATAGTGATGTAGCTGGTAAAGCCAATGTTACAAATTGGGTTGTGGGGTTTGAGCCCTGGTCAAGCAACAGCCACAATCCCTTGCAGGGTGAACCACAAAAATTCACTAAATTAACCTGTGCTTAACCCTTGGTAGCTTGGCACAAAAAGCAGTCAGGTTTAACTTGGAGGCAATGTGTAAAGTATTTATGAAGTACACAAACATTAATAAAGTTTTAAAAAAACACAAGAAAAATTTCAAACCAATTTGAAAAAATAGAGTACATTTTAATAAATTATTTGACACCAAAACAACAAAAATCCAATCAACAGAAACACGCTGAACAGGGTCAAAGGCAAAAGTTCAAGCTGACCGCGATGGAGCGCAGGTCGGCTACAATCACCACGTTAGGACCGGTGATGTTTACCTTCTCAAAGTACATGTCAAGAGTCCTGTTCGCGATGGTGAGTTATGCGAGGAGCTGGGAGGGCGTCGCAAGAAGCTGTCTGCATAGAGCAATGATTCAGCCGGCGTTGCAGGCAGGCATTGCTGGAGCTTCACACTTGTGGTCCCTCACTAGCGGTCAATGCTGTAGCGTGAAGAGGTGGCTGTCAGAGCTTTGCGTTGAATTGCGGTGCAAACAGCAATGGGAACTGGATCATTTGCGATCACGAAGAGCCCAAAAGGTTGAATTCAGCTCCCATGAGCTACACCAAACTTCCAGGACCTTAGGGGCACCACTTGGGGGTCAGGAACTCACTGCAGCTGGGTCCAGGGGCTAGTGCAGGATGTTGGGGAGTCTTTTATGTCCCTGAGGCTCAGATCAGGATTCCAGCAGACTAGCCCTTGAAGTCACTCTGGTATCCTGGGTTCAAGGATGATGTTGCAGGTCCAGTTCTCTTTTCACCCAGGCAAGAGGGCAACAGGTCATCACAGCAGGGCAGCAGTTCCTTCAGAGCAGCAGTCCAGCAGAGTGGCAGTTCTTTCAGCAGCACAGCTGTTCTTCTTCCTGGCAGAGCATCCACAGGTACAGAAGTGTACTCGAGAGTTGGTGTCTAAGGTCCTACTTTTATACCCTTTTGCTTGGTTCTGGAAGGTGGGAGAAGCTTCTAGATAGTGGCTTTGAGGTGCATGGAATTTCCTGCCTCTTCTTCCCTGGCTCAAAGCTGACTGCAGTACCAATGTGGGGTCATTAGGCCCTTTGTGTGAAGGCAGAGCATGGCTATTCAGTTGTAAGTGGGGCTGTCCTCAGTTCCGCCCCCCCACCCCCAGCCTGCCAGCAGATGGCCCATTCAGGCACACCTAATTCATCTATTGCGTGACTGTCTGGAAGGAATTCACAAAGTCTGTCAGTTACACCCAGTCATGTGACCAAGCCCAGGCTACAGGCACAAAAAGGCTAAAGGCAGACAAGTGCCAATTTTCTAAAAGTGAAAGCCAAATGAAGAGGGTAGGCCCAAACACCAGTAGCTAGATAGGGCCTAGTTAAAGTAGCACTACAGGAAACCTAGCTACCATTTTATATGCTGTTATCTACTTGAACAGACAAAGGGCCAATATCTGATTTCATTGGTCCTGGTTATTTATTCAACCATTCCTTTATTATTTCAATATGTCATTTTCATATCATATATGTCTGAAATGGAGAAAACACTTTTTGATTCAGACGAGTGCAAAAAAATATAAATTGTGAACGTGAAAAACAACATTCAATATAAACCACTTTTCTGATGATACATAAAGACAACTTCAAAGTGATACAACAAAATGATACACCAGTCAGTTATTTCAAAAACATCATACATATAGCAGTCCCATTATGTGTGGTTTGTGCAATCTTGAAGGGGATGCTAACCATTTGGGAATAAACATGAAGACAGCTGGGATTAAGTCAACGTTAAATATCCCCCAAAGCTGCTTGAGTTCATAAATTGTTAATTCCTCAATGGTGGAAAAATGCAGACGCGTTTGGAGTCCCAGTAGCACTCATGGGGCTCTCTTCAGGGCTTTGACTTTGCTGCAATCTAAAAAATAATAAAAATGAACACAGTTGCTCTTTTGTACATACTCTTTCCCTTTCTCAATGTCTACTGTGTGAATTTACCATGTACACTGCATAATACCTGGTTAGTGTGTAGTCTTTTGCTGCAGAAATAATGCGTTCTTCATCGCTGATGATTTAAAGGCAAATCCTTTGACTGTTTTATCAGACGCTCTAAAGGGTGAAAAGGAATCATTAGGTGACTAATTGGCTTTAGAAAAGACTCAAAATAACTTTAGAGTATGTGTGACATCTTACTTGTTTCATCGCAACATAGCCGCCTGTGTATCTTTTTTACTGAGAATACAGGGGTCTAGCGTGAAGAGACGATCTTCAAGTGCGGATTAAATTCTTTCTGCAAACAAAGAATGACCTTTGTAATACTTCGTCCCAGGATGCTTGTTTCTGATGCAGGGAGGACCTGGCTTGGCAGTTCGGGCTGGACTGTTCCCATGAGGCACAGGGTCAAGACTGATTTGCATATGGCTGGGTCTAAACTGGGGTGGCATGGTGAGCAAAAGAACAATGGATTTAACCCAGATCTATTGACTGAGGGTGAATGTTTGATTTGCTTTGCCTTTTGTCCATCATCTGTGTGTCTTTTGCACATCAAATGATAGCACATAGAATTTTGGTTATGAAATGTACCTTTACAAACTGAAGCTGTAACCCTCCTGGACATCTGGATCCCTGCATCTTCTAATCTCTCCCATCCTGATTCAACATTGGTTCAATGGAAACAGCCCTCTAATTTGTTTCACTTCAACAGTTTCAATCAGTACTTTCCTTCTAACCCAGAAAGTAAACTGATCCACCGACCCTAACTTCACATCCTAGCCTACTCAAGAGCCATCATAACTTGGGCCACTTGCCCCTCTGAATTCCTTACATGGACTTTAGTATGTTCTCAAGTTCTCTGTCATTCAGTCTTTAACATTGAGCTCTTATTGCCCAATTGTTTTTTTCCCTCATCATTTTTAATTCCTCAACTGATTTCATAACTGCTGTTACTCGCACATTTTCTCTGGGCTTTGACTTGGTACTCGGGACACGCTATCAAAGGTGAGCCAACAGTTTCTTTATTGAAGAAGTATACATCTGTACAGCCACAGCTCATATCAAGATGGCGGCCTCTTTCCCCCATATCCTGCCAGTGTATTTTCCTACACCAATCAAATTTATCCTGCAGCTTCACACTCATTTTATAATATAAAATACAATTGCTATTTACGCAGTCATAATCCTTCCGGGGGGCGGGAGTGGGGGGTAGTTTCATATTTAAGACAGTAATTCAAAAATGATGGTCTAACTAAATACCCATTCACCACACAGCCCCATGTGAAAATTTATAATCATATTAAATTTATAATTTTCAGAAAATACCCTAATATTATTATGTTTTTCCTAGATGGTTTTTTAAAACTGTCAGTCGCAAAGATGCAGAACGATACCTGATGGCCGTTGGCAACAAACCTGGAACCTTCCTCATCAGAGAGAGTGAAACATGCCCAGGTGGGACCAATTGATTTCTTCTTTGCATCCTGAAACCAGGCAGAGATGGGTATAACACACTACTGAATTTGCCCTAGTAGGAACTGGAAGGCAAAGGCATGTTACACAGAGTTGTCAACTAGCCCCGTATCACCTGGGGCACCCTTATCAAGGTCTGGCCTTGCTTTGTACCCGGGGCTTACAGGCCTGTAGATATATTTGATCAACCACAAATACACTTCCCAGGAAACAAGGAATTTTTTATTTAAATGTTAGTCCTACATGGGTGCTCCTGCAAAAATGGGGCCAATGACAACTCTTAATTGCATGATTCTGGAATCACCATGTCATGCAATGTATTTATTCTGCATAATGTTGTAGAGTATATCACACATTTTTTGCTGTGCAAATCACTCCCAGGATCTGGGCACTAAAGTGTTTCCACAGATTTGTAGCTTGTAGAACTGCAGAATTCAGGCTGTTTGAAAGTGGGCATTCTATGTATTTAGTTAAGTTCACGTTTTACATTTTTATAGGCCAGTCAGTCAAAAATCTTTATTCAACCAGATACTGGTCATAAAAGCACACAAGATAAAAACAAAATTCACAATCAAAAACATTAATTTTTATAGGCTTTTCATGCACTGATCCTTGGCTGTCCTATGTCAAGTATGATTAGTTTAACCAGTTTGTTTTGCTTGGAATTCTGGTACTTGTAGTTCCGCTTTTATCCTTTAAATTAAAGAGTAAAGGTATTAGAAGGATAAAATAGGGTTGCAAGAGTGACATGAATAATATTTTTTTCCTCTAGCTAATTGTGTTTCATTTATTTGAGGTTGCTAATCTCTTACTACTACTTCTTCAGCGCATGATGAGACACCACGCTACAGTATTCTTTCGAATGAAAAGCATTTACATCCATTCGTCATTGCTTTATTGTAGGCCCTGGCAAACGTTTGCAGTAGAACCCCAATATACAGGAATTGTATAGAATAGTAGATAGTCTTCTACTGTTACGCCAACCGTACCTCAACATCTGGTTACATATAAATACATAGGGCCTCATTTGGTGTTTGGCCGGCATACCGCCATCTGCCAGGGTGGTGGAGGTCATTGCCATCACCACCTTGGTGGACTATCCTCCCCCATATTTAGAGATCTCCACCGGCCTTGCAGAAATCTCTTTGCTTTCAAAGGAGCTCCCACCACAGCCGCTCCTCTGAAGGCACTGAAAGTTTGGTGAGCGACTGCCATGTTTCATGCGACCTCTCTGCACATGTTTTTGTTTTAGAAAAACAAACTTGCAAAGACTGTTTTTCTAAAACAAAATACTAATAATCTTGACACCCTGGGAGTTTTCTCCAAAGTTGTGGGAGTCATTTTTCTTTTTTTCTGTTGAGGACTGCCAGGCTTTACCTAGTTTTTTTTTTTTTTTGCAGTTTTATATAGCATGAACTCGACCCACAGGTACTGGAACGCTTTACATGAGCACCACTTACATTACACAAGGACACATTCATTTTTGTTTTTTAGGCACAGTGAGATTCAGTGATTTGATAAGAATCACAGGATGTTGAGCTGATGTCGAGACTCGAACCCGTTTCCCCAGTTCCACAGTCGGCAGAACTGGCTATTATGCCACATCCTCTCCATCCTCTAGTGGTCCAGAGCAGAAAAAGAGTACGTCAGACTATCCACTCTAAATAGGGCAGATGGACTGATGTAATTACACCAACAAACCCAAAGACCTTTGCTCTGTTGGTGGTAGGTTTCCGCTGGCAGAGCAAGTGGGGGCACCGCCAGCAGAAACAAGGCAATGAGCTCGACTCTAAATAGAGCCGGTGGAACGTCCGCTTGGCGGACTGGGTACTCTGCCACGTTTGTGTACAGATGATGAAGGATTTACTGTCTTTACACAGATTTACTGTCTTTGCACAGTAAAGACAACAAAGAGTCTTGATTTCTTCTGGTAGGAAAATTTGTCATTGGAAAAACAAGCTAACCACCTGATCCCCACCTGCCTTGTCCTGCTGTGGATGAGGAAGATTGTCCCACTCCTTCCTACACAAGCCCTCCGAATTGTGGTCCAGGCGACTCATTTTAGTTGTCTCAACTATTGTAACTCCCTTTTCTTGGGAGTCCCTTTGGTTGTGTTGAAGAAGCTTCTGCACTTTAAAATGCAGATGCAGAATTAGCTCTTGGATGGCCTATATATGCCTCTGCCGTAGACACGCTGCTTGGCTCCCCGCAGCAAAAAGGGCCATAGTTAAGTCTCTCTGCCTATTACATATGGCCGTCCATCACTCCGGTCTATTCTATCTAAGGAAAACAATTAGCATACATATCCCTGGTTGCCTTTTTCGCTCTCACAGCTTGTTCCTCCTTCTGTGCCTAGATTTTATCAGGTTCGAATGGAGGCAGCTGCTAAATCCCGGAACACTCTGCCTCGCCTCCTATGCCACAAAAAAAGTCTACTTCTTTACTTCAGGAAAGCATTGAAGACTTGGCTATATAGACAGTAATTACCCTATGGCCATGTATGCCACTTTCTCGGATTACTGCTATTTTAGGTTAGTGTCTATAGCTGTCTTTTAATGCCATGATACCTATATAGGTATTAGTGCGCTCAATAAACACAGTAACGTGAAATTTACTGAGACCTAGTGTAGCTTATTTAGCCTTTGCTGGGATTGAAATTCCCCCAAAAAGTGAACAAGTTAGACCGTTAACAAGCAGTCGAAAGAAATCTGTGCAACACATGATGATTCAAGTAACTATGGGCCAGATGATCGAAGATCTGGTTGCAAAATACGGGTCGCAAATTGCGATCAGTTTTTTTGCGATTAGTATATAATTTTACAAACTGACCTATGTACTTGTACTTCACTTTGTAAAATTCCAAATTGTTGTGGTTTGTGATCTGCTTTACCTCATATATATTAATGAAGTAGGTTGCAAATTGCGACCTATTACAATGTGAGGCCATTACAGGGATGGTGGCCTGCTGGGTCAGCAAACCCCCATGTCTGTGAATGCTTGTTAATAAAGTAACCGTTTTTTTAAATAAAATGCAGCCTCATTTACTTAAAGGAAACTAGGCTGCATTTAAAAAAAAAAATTTTTTTCCTAAAGTTAGTTTGAGAGTTGGCAGTGCTTCCCTCGACCACTGCCTACTTGCCAAATAACTTTTTTTTTTTAATGTATGCTTCCCTTTTTGCGTATGCATTACCACCCAACTCGGGAGTCAGTAATTATTCAATCTTTTAGCCACCGGTTTTGGTTGCAAAACATTGCTGCAAATCATACCAATGTGGTATTTGCTAGGGACACCTACAACACACTCCTTCCCAAATACGGATTTGGTTTGAGGTCACAATCTCATTTTAGGTAGTACATCTGATTTCTCCATATCCGAGGTTTGCTAGCGGTTAATATCTGTAGAGGGCACTGTTGTTTACCTAGTTAAAAGAGACACTAAAAAGCATGTCCAACATGAGCTCTCTTATAAAAAGAAATATGTTTTTTATTATTTTATAGTTTATGGTTTCAAGTACACTGCTTTGACTACACATAAACTTACTATGTATACATGCTATTGATGAGCAAAATAAATATTGTAATAAAGGGCCCGATTAGGATGTCGGGCGGACCGCCACCGAAAGGCCGTCAGCGGCGGTGTGACCGACAGCCAGGATTGCAGTCCGACCGCTGCATTATGATACGGTCGGTCGGAGCGCAGCGGTCTGAGGGACCGACCGATGCCTCCGACAGGCTCAAGGAGGCCGTCGGGTCATCGGTCAGACCATAATCCCTGCAATGGGGGCGGTCCTTTTTCCTCTGCCTTTACATGGCGGTCTAACCGCCATCTAAAGGCAGACTGAAAGGGACTTTGGGGGCCCCCAGCAGGGCCCCCGTCCCTGTGGGCCTCCGCTATAGGGTCATGGGGGCACATGTGGTGCCCCCTGAAACATCCATGCACCGTGTGTCAGGCACCACATGGTGCCTGGCACGCGGTGCATGGATGTTTGCAAAATGTCTTTTTCTATTGCAGCTTGTGTTGCGGTCCTTTTCCGGGCCGCAGCACTGGTCGCAATGGAAAAAGGCATTGCCGACTGCCTACACTGCGGTCGCTTCGTAATTTGGCGGGCGGAACTGCCGACTACATGTCGGTCAGTCAGTTCCATTCCTGCCACGATGGCGGTCTGACGCTCGTCCGACTGCCATTGTAATCAGGCCCAACATCAAATCAGTACGTTTCAGAATAAAATGTCATACATAGAAAGATCCGAAGACTTTACATTAGATTAACACAATAGTACAGCATACCTGAACAAAATAATTGATGAACAAATAAAATACTTGCTGATCAGAAGCCTTCACTTCCATCACATTCTGGCGTGTACGTTACAATAGTTCCTTACCCCAGTTTTAATCCTGTCTCTATTTTTCTATTCATTCATTCATTTATTTTGAGTAATATTTTCATGTCAACCCGGCGACAAGTACGATGCATTTCCCCCTGTGTTTGTTTTTCAGGTGCCCTCTCGCTGTCCGTGAGGGATGCGAACACGGCCCAGGGTGGCGTCATCAAACACTACCAGATCCGGGCGCTGGACCAAGGAGGGTGCTACATCTCGCCTCGGCTCACGTTCCCCGCCCTGCCAGACCTGGTGCAGCATTATTCGAGTAGGTGTTGGCAGTGTGCGCCCGCAGCCTGCTTCCGCCTGGCACCGGTGGGGGCATTTCTGAGAGGAAACAAACCCGTCACTGCGTTTTCATCCATTATGCATGTTGGCGCGGTCTGAAATCGGCTTCCGGGCCCGGATATAGACAGTATTATTGTGCCGTTTGTAGACCCCATTGTGAATATAGAAACGTATTAGATGTCAGTTAGTTTAATTACCGGCTTGGAAAGTGCCTTGAAACGTCTCAACTGCTTGTCAATGTTCCTTCAACAGGTGCACTTTATTTGGGGGAAGGTAACTACATAGGGCTTCCCTCCAACTTCGCCCTCATATGGATGGCATCACCTGCCTTTAAATTGCAACCCCTCCCGAACACCCATTTGCCCTGCCTACTCGAAGGCTCCCAGCAAAAACCAAATGCTCCCCATCGACAAGCAAAACGTCCTCATCCTCACAATGTTCACCTTTTTGACTTCATTGAGGTCAGCCGCTTGGGTGACTCAGACGTTTGTAGTTTTGGAGCTATGAAAGAGGCGGGTGGAGGTACATTCTGCATAATGAAAAAGATAGTGTAGTGCAGTGCGGAGGTTGCTCAATGCGCTTTGTTTAAAATCCTCCAGCACAGAACGGGTGTATCTGTATGTTATGTAAGCACTGCTTAATTTGTGCCGGTGCCTTCAGATGGAAGGCACTGGCACACATTTTTGAGGAATTTTGCCCAGAGTATGAGAGAGAAAGACAGAAATGGGAGAACGAAGTGAGAGAAGAAATATACCAAAACGATGGGAAAGAGAGAAGGCAGGCTTGAAAAAAACCTGCCAAGAGTACGATAGAGTCTGGAAGTGTATGGCGGTGGAATAAAGAGGCATGAGGTGGAGTCAAGAGAGCCTCGATATTCGTAAACCCAGGCACTATGACAGGCTGATGGGAAAAACGATTTTGGGTCCTGTACTTATGTTTTTAGAATATGTCTAGACCCGTAGTTGTTTGTGCCTGCTGAAAATATTTAAACATTTTTTAATGCACGCAGTGGCCGTTGTGAATGTTTACAATATCATTTTAATCTTTTTCGTTTAGAAGTTAACCTGAAATGCTCAGAATTGAAATATCCCCAAAGCTCTAATAATGCTCCTCTCTCCTGACCTCTAAGGCACTGTTATCCCTGTAAATGAACCTCAACACTCCCCAATTAGCAACATGCCCTGTTTACTAAGACATCAAAAGAGCTCTAGCGATGCACCTGTATACTGCACTGAAGTGACAGACAGCCAGAGAGAGTTTAGAGTGCACCATTGTACAGTTCTGATACACCCACATGGTTGTTACAATGCAGATATGCGTCTGGTGTGCCTATGATTAAGTTCTTGTAAATTCCCGATATCTTTTTGTAAGAAAGAGGGCCTCTACCGGGCTGATCCTGGAAGGTTGTCACGGTGGGTCATGTATAGTGTCAGTGTGTGTCCGAGTTGTAGGAAGCGGAAGAACTGGTACTTCAGAAATTCAAAGTCCTTGTTTAGGGCTAAGAGTATTTGAGTTTGGTTTTCTGGATTACGTACCCCAATGCAGTATCCTCCAGTGTTTTGTATCCCATGTAACCCTCCAAGTCTGTTACTTGTGTAGGAGCATCGGGACCCACAATGGCGTTTGTTACGTTGATTTCTTATCCCATCCCATCTCCTGGCGGGAGTCCTTCCACACTTTAAACATTGTCTTCGTAGCAGGAGGCACGTACGTGTCAGATGTCCCAATGCAGATAATGCGTCATATTACAATTGCCCACCTTGCACTAGTGTACGCTGGGTCTGGCAGTGTATCAAAAACCCATTCATTAATCACTGCTAGGTGGGATGCTCAATAGTGTGCCACAGTGGCATAACAAAACTAGAGGGGGCCCCCCTGCAAAGTATATGCCCCCCCAGCCCGACCCACCACCTACCACTCCGGTCCCAGACCCAGACCCAGTCAGTGTGCTGTGTGGAGGCGGGGCCCCCGCACTGCGGTGGCTGCGGGGGCTAATTTTACACCTCTGGTGGGTCACTGGCTCACCCATTCCAGGGCCGCCATCAAACGACAATTTGCAACATTTAGCCACGCTGACTCTTGGGGCCCAGTTGCATGTTAGAACGGCCTAACCATGGAAGCTAGACGATTAAAAAACTCTGAACTTGAGGAATATCAGGAATTTAGTCCAATGTAGAAAATCAGTCAATCAATCAGGATTTATAAAGTGCGGCTAATCACCTGTTAGGGTTGTTAGGGTATCCAGGCGCTTGCAGGCCCAAAAGGCTTATTCAAACAGCCAGGTCTTGAGGGCCATTCGAATTTCCAGAAGTGAGGTGATGGTCCAGAGGTGCGTGGGGAGGCTGTTCCAGGTCTTTGTTGTGATGTGAGAGAAGGAGTGTCCTCCATTTCTGCTTCGGTAGATGCAGGGAGTAGGGGCAAGTGAAAGGGAGGCAGAGAGTAGTCCAATGTAGAATATCCCTTCTACGCTTCTCCGTCAGTGGGCCCACATTGCCTTCCCATGTCTGAACGGGGTTTCTGAAATATACATTCCCAAATACTTTATCCAACTTCATTCCATTGGTAATAGTGACTGACTCTCTCAAGTGTTTCAATAATTAGGATAAGTACAATTGTGTGAAATGAGTGTCTTCCTTTGCTGCTGTGGTACTATGTATGTTTTGTTTCTATTTTCTCCATTACTCAGACATAACCAGTGAAATGGAATATATTTGATCTGTCTTTTTTTACAAGTGCCGAACGTTACATCACATGTCCCATCTACTCTTAATTTTGCATATTGATAGATATCTGAATATATATTATTTTCCTTCATGTCAGGAAATTCGGATGGCTTATGCCACATGCTGACAGTCCCTTGCCCTTCAGCAAACCCCAAGGCACAATGGGGTTACGATGAATGGGAAATTCCAAGAGAGTCTCTAAAGCTGGTGAAAAAACTGGGTGCAGGACAATTTGGTGAAGTCTGGATGGGTAAGCATGTGTAAATGAAATGAAACGAAAATGTGGTTCATTGTATGAGTAAAGAACAGTTTGAAACATCATTCTTGTAGTACCTGATATTTCATTAGATCAGTAGCGGCCGGTGTGCTGGATAAGCAGCGAGGCGGGGGGGAAGGAGGGCATAGGGGTCGCGGGTGATAATAAAAAAACTTTACCTGCAGCCGGCCGCGCTCTTCTGCTCCTATTCTCCAGGTGACACAGGCTCCCAGAATGCCCTGCGGCCAATCCTGAAGCTGCTCTCACGCATGGGAGCAGCTTCAGGATTGGCCTGAGTGCCCTCGATTTGCGCTACAGGACAGACTGGAATTCTGTGCCTGGTCTCTCCAACCCAGCTGCATTGCTGGGTTGGAGAGAGCTTTCACTGCACATGGCAGTTTGGCCAGCCTGAGACAGCCGGTCAAATCATCATGCGCAGTGAAGGGAGTGCACTACCACTTCCCTCAGTGCCTGTCACCCCCCAGGCCCCGCCCCAAAACTCGGCAGGAACAGAAAAATAAAACAAGTGTTTATTATCGTATTATTTTGACTTTCCTGCCGTTTTTTGGGGGGGACGCTCTTCCACCATAGCGGAGGAGCCGCCGCTGCATTAGATCCTTATTTTATGATTGACGAGAGGTTCACATCAACTAAGGAATTAAGGTTTAAAATAACAATAAGAGCTAAAATGAGCAAGTAATGTTGACAGGCTGTTAAATATCAAATTTCGATTTGATGCACACTACCACTTCTCTGTATTTTGAGGCAGACAATAAAATACCACACTAAACCATGATATCTCAGTTCCCAGATTTATTTTCTCAGTTCAGACTATACCAACTACACTTGCTTTTGAGAATTTCAGGGATTTCATCCCATATATCAATTCAATCTTTATTCCATCTAAAAAATGGATCATAAAAGATGCACAATAATTCTAAAAATCATCATGAATAAAAAATATTAGTATATATACACAGACAAAATGGTTAAAAATCAATAAAACACTAAAAACGTATCATAACAAGAACCTTACTTATGATATTTCATCATCAAAAAGGTGCAATATTTTTGTTATACCTCAGTACAGCAGGCAATGGGGACCCAAGAGAAATGGTACACAATATAGCACCATAAGAAGAAATAAGATGGCAAGCACTAACGTTATGCAAAACAAGTGCAACTCAGATAAAAATCAGCCAGGTAGTTAGTATCGTATACATTAAATGCACAACATAGCAACCTTAAAATAACATTCTTTTCCTCTGAGCCAGGATGGTCAAGAAGCCTTCGACCCAAAAACAAGTATCCAAATTGTTAAGTTGCTGTATAAAATAGGAGAGCAGCTTTGCATTTAGAAAATTTAAACCTACGTAATAAAGGCAGTAAAGACTGGGGTGATTTCCCATCACATGGGCAGAAACATATACCTGAGGAGGAATATTGCCCTAACGAGAAACAAAGCAACTAGCATATTGATCCCAATCTAAATCTGGTCAACATTGTAAGTTTGTAAACATTCTGTACAAAAGATAAATAAGGTGCAATCGCTTCAGACATCTGTATTACACAATAGTCTCTCACAATTGATTTGTTGCACCTCTACTGCCTCCCTATGATTTGAAAAACTATTCTGAACCCAGGCTTTATCTTTTTTTGTTATGGCCCCAGGGTTCACAAATAAATGGGCACAACCTAGTGCCAGAAAAGAATTCTCTAATATACTTCGACCATGGTATTTTAAGAGCACGGTCTCAAGAAAGGCAATCTCTTATAATAACCTTATTGAGATCAGCTTCACTATTCCCCCATACAGAGCACCAAAGGGTCAAAGGGGCAACGTTAATAGCGTCTTCAAGATTATCCAGCACTAATTCCAGTTGTGAGCAATAGGTTGAAGTCTACGGGGGGCCCTAACAGGCGCTGACAAAACCTGTTCTCGTCTACCTGGATGGCCTTAACATCTCTGTAGCCCCAAATATACATACCATATATTACGGTTGGTATACACTTACTTTTATAAATTTCCAATGTTGGCGCGACCCATATATCATCATGGAGGGTAATTTTCTAAAATGAACTTTTGTGGCATGTCTCAATATATATTTATTTTTATCCTAACACTAATGCTTTGTAAACTTACCCATGTAATGCTACGCTGTTGCTTCATCATCCCTCGTCCTATTTGTATTACATGTAGATTTTAGGAAGTTTGTGCAATCCAAGTCCTTATATGAAATAGGTAGGATTTTTTAAGTTTCCAAAACCAAATAGCATAATGCTTACTAAAAGAGTGAAATTGAAGGTTGTTGATGCTGAGCGGGATACTGTGAGCTATTCAAGATTTTAAGTATGTTGGCTTCCCTACGGAAATTAAATACAAAGTGAGCAGAAAAACAGGTTTGCATCCATTAAGGCCCAAGATAAATAAATGATGGGGTAAGGCGGGTAAATATTGGCAGTAGTGTGCAGACAAAAGTCCCTACGAAGCAAATTCTCTTCCTTCCCAGCTATTAGTGCAGAGTAATGAATACAGGGCAGCCTTTTTAAGGACTCAGTGCATTTTTGACACCACTGGGGGGATTACTTCAGTTGAAAAGAAACAATACAACAACTTTGTGTTCAAAGGCCTGATGTACAAAGCAAAATCATGGTTGCAAAGGTCAAATCCACTGTCCTATCAAGATTGGACTATTGTAACGTGCTGTTTCTTGGCTCTAATAAATCGGTGACCAAAAGGCTCCAACGTGCCCAAAACGCTGCAGCCCGCGCTCTGTTTGCACTCCCTAAGTATTGTCACGTCTCTGACCTCCTTCGCCGGCTTCATTGGCTGCCTATAGAAAAGAGAATTTACTTTAAAACTCTCTGTATCACTCACACGATCTTCTAAGGCCTGTGCCCTAGGATTTTGAGTGATATGTGCTCCCCTTACGCACCCACCCCGGCCCTGCGCTCAGCGGATCTGCATCTGGTCCGAGTACCCCGGGTGCACAGGGCTAGAGCGGGTGGCCGCTCGTTCAAGGCATTGGCTCCCGCCCTTTGGAACTTCCTACCTCTCTCTGCCCGTAGTATATCCGACCATTGGATCTTTAGAAGGACTGTGAAGACTTGGCTATTTTCCAATCTCTAAGCTGCCTCCTCCTCCCACTCTGCTAGACAGTCAGCGCTGGGACGTCCCGTTGCTGGGGCAGCCATGCGCTCTACAAATATTTTAACATAACATAACAAATCGGAGCATTTGTGACCGCAAAATGGCATTTGTAAATGTATAGAACCCAAATTGGGATTCAGTAACACGTTACCAAATCCCAATTTAAGTTTGCGAGTAAATACTGACTGAATCAGTATTTGTAAGGGGCATGTTTGGAGCTTCACCTCCAAATACAGATTTCGTATGATATGTATTAAGGCTTTGTGACCGAAATCCGGTTGCAAAACATATAATATGTTTTACCGCCAACTTAAAGAGGTGGTAAGCCATCCGCAAATGGGACCCCTTCCCATTTGTGACTCTTGACTAAAACTTTTTTAGGAGTAGGCTATGGTCCCAATTCTACTCCTAAAAAAAAAAGGTTTGCGTAACTTTTCATATTTTTTTGTAAATGCATCCCGTTTTCCTTTAAGGAAATGGACTGAGCATGCTTAGTGAAAATTACTTTTTAAAGCCAGCAGCAGTCTACCAGCTGACTCGCCAGTGCTCTCCTGTAGCTTCACCACAGTGTTCTAATCGAAAACTAGTGTGCTAACATTTTACAAAAGTAAGGCACTCCTGAATATCATTTTGTGCTAACATTTCACAAAAGTAAGGGCCTCCTGAATATCATTTTGTGCTAACATTTCACAAAAGTAAGGCACTCCTGAATATCATTTTGTGCTAACATTTTACAAAAGTAAGGCACTCCTGAATACCATTTTGTGCTAACATTTTACAAAAGTAAGGCACTCCTGAATATCATTTTGTGCTAACATTTCACAAAAGTAAGGCACTCCTGAATATCATTTTGTGCTAACATTTTACAAAAGTAAGGCACTCCTGAATATCATTTTGTGCTAACATTTTACAAAAGTAAGGCACTCCTGAATATCATTTTGTGCTAACATTTCATAAAAGTAAGGCACTCCTGAATATCATTTTGTGCTAACATTTTACAAAAGTAAGGCACTCCTGAATATCATTTTGTGCTAACATTTTACAAAAGTAAGGCACTCCTGAATATGATTTTGTGCTAACCTTTTAACAAAGTAAGGCACTCCTGAATATCATTTTGTGCTAACATTTTACAAAAGTAAGGCACTCCTGAATATCATTTTGTGCTAACCTTTTACAAAAGTAAGGCACTCCTGAATATCATTTTGTGCTAACATTTCACAAAAGTAAGGCACTCCTGAATATCATTTTGTGCTAATATTTTACAAAAGTAAGGCACTCCTGAATATCATTTTGTGCTAACATTTCACAAAAGTAAGGGCCTCCTGAATATCATTTTGTGCTAACATTTCACAAAAGTAAGGCACTCCTGAATATCATTTTGTGCTAACATTTTCACAAAAGTAAGGCACTCCTGAATACCATTTTGTGCTAACATTTTACAAAAGTAAGGCACTCCTGAATATCATTTTGTGCTAACATTTCACAAAAGTAAGGCACTCCTGAATATCATTTTGTGCTAACATTTTACAAAAGTAAGGCACTCCTGAATATAATTTTGTGCTAACATTTTACAAAAGTAAGGCACTCCTGAATATCATTTTGTGCTAACATTTCATAAAAGTAAGGCACTCCTGAATATCATTTTGTGCTAACATTTTACAAAAGTAAGGCACTCCTGAATATCATTTTGTGCTAACATTTTACAAAAGTAAGGCACTCCTGAATATGATTTTGTGCTAACCTTTTAACAAAGTAAGGCACTCCTGAATATCATTTTGTGCTAACATTTTACAAAAGTAAGGCACTCCTGAATATCATTTTGTGCTAACCTTTTACAAAAGTAAGGCACTCCTGAATATCATTTTGTGCTAACATTTCACAAAAGTAAGGCACTCCTGAATATCATTTTGTGCTAATATTTTACAAAAGTAAGGCACTCCTGAATATCATTTTGTGCTAACATTTTACAAAAGTAAGGCACTCCTGAATATCATTTTGTGCTAACATTTCACAAAAGTAAGGCACTCCTGAATATCATTTTGTGCTAACATTTTACAAAAGTAAGGCACTCCTGAATATCATTTTGTGCTAACATTTTACAAAAGTAAGGTACTCCTGAATATGATTTTGTGCTAACCTTTTAACAAAGTAAGGCACTCCTGTGCTAACATTTCACAAAAGTAAGGCACTCCTGAATATCATTTTGTGCTAATATTTTACAAAAGTAAGGCACTCCTGAATATCATTTTGTGCTAACATTTCACAAAAGTAAGGCACTCCTGAATATCATTTTGTGCTAACATTTTACAAAAGTAAGGCACTCCTGAATATCATTTTGTGCTAACATTTTACAAAAGTAAGGCACTCCTGAATATCATTTTGTGCTAACCTTTTACAAAAGTAAGGCACTCCTGAATATCATTTTGTGCTAACATTTTACAAAAGTAAGGCACTCCTGAATATGATTTTGTGCTAACATTTTACAAAAGTAAGGCACTCCTGAATATAATTTTGTGGGAATAGGAGCTGTTGATCTTTAGGCCTTTCTTGCCAAGCAGACTGACATAAATGAGCATTGCGATGTTATGCAAATAAGAAACCAGTTAGTTTAAAAATGTGAGGGGGAGTATAGATTTGTAATCATTTTACGATAATGTAATATGAGATAAAGTTAGTTAATAGGAGAGATTCATGCCTAAACCAAGCATTCCCTTTCCACGTCTATTTACTCAGACTAACCGTCCTCTCTGTCGCTTAATGCCTCCTCTATTTTAAAATAGTAACATTTTGTAAGACATCAAATGTTTTTTTCAATTTCCATGTAAATGTATCAGAATGGATTTTTAGAGCTGCAGGAAGCTATTTAAAAAGAATAGATTTGGGCCCCAGCAGGTAGTGAGACCATGCAAATGAGTTGTTGTTTGGACATGTAAATTTCTCTCTTTAATTTATACCACTTATTGTTGTCAGCAGTTGCATCTACCTGCATGATTGTGCACTGACTTCAAAATAATTTTTATTTTGAGTTAAGTATAGGGAAATGCTAACATGCAAAAAAATGTGGTTCTGTACTAATTATAAACAACTGTATTCAAGAGTAATTAATTAAAACATATTTTAAAATAAGTAAAATTGGAAATCAGGAAGAAAAATCAGGCTCATATTTTTAAACAGTTGAAACTGTCATGCATTACACAGTTTTCATAGACTCAGAACAATTTAAATATATAACAGAAACAAATGAAAAATACTGTTTTGGGGACTCATTTATTCCAGGAACTTGTATCAGCAGAGATAACTCAGAAATATTTTCATGTATATATTCAACCTTTTACACTGGGAAGGGAATGATTCTGAAGCTGTTTTCTCCATCAGATGTCTCCCAGTTCAGGCACACTCTGTGAGCTAGGTGAACATTCTAGTTATTTATTAGAACTATAAAATGAGTTTAACTAGTGTCCTCTAACACATAAGACTGCACTCCTTAAATCAATGCACGTTGGGTTTTTGAAGGTCTTTCGTCGTTCACAAACTATGCTCACAGTATTACTGCCCAATTTTTAATGAGCCATGTTTTATTCTCTTTTAGGGTATTATAACAACAAAACAAAAGTTGCTGTTAAGACTTTAAAGGAAGGAAGTATGCCCACCGAGGCCTTTCTGGAAGAAGCAAACCTGATGAAGACCCTTCAGCATGATAAACTAGTTCGACTCTATGCTGTAGTCACCAAAGAACCAATATATATCGTGACTGAATACATGGCCAAGGGTAAGCAGCCTGCTGTTCTTTTCACGCCAAAGTGATATGTTTTATGCTCCTTCTTCGTTTTTGTCTATTTTTGAAAACATACTACAGCCTTTACTTTTCAGGAAGTGCTCATTAAGCATAAAAACTCTGGGAATTTCTAATAGTCTCTAGTTGTATTTACTTCATAACCTTAAATTGTACTTTTCAGAAGAAGTTAGAGGTTCATTCAAGGCCTCATATGTTTTTATATAACAGTCCCAGGCACTCTAAACTGATTGCAAGACGACAGTGGCATGCAATTTAGTACTAGGCATATTCTCATTAACTTAGCATTATTGCACTCGGATGGGGTCATTGTTGATTGTTAATTGCCCAGTCTGCAATAATGGGCCAAAGTGAAGAGCACATATTGAAGGGAAGGAACAGTTAATAGCTGGTAATGCCCGGCAGGTTGTTTCACCTGCCCACTGCTGGTTGTTCTTACATATTTTTTATTATTTTGTTTTGTATTTCATCACCTGTCGATTGCTGCTTTTTCTTAAATATTTTTAAAATTTAATTTTGCACTTAATGCCTATCCCTCTTTAACTTATCAAATGACCTATGCCCCATTCATTACTCTGTCATATTTTGGCACATTGTGGGTGCAAGGAATATATGAAACCAAAAGTACATGTTCAACTGCAAAAATAGATTTAATATTTTAAGGAATTATACACCGATCCCTTACAAGACCATTACATCTTTGCCCATCTTTGAGAGAAATGAAACAAAAATGTCGTAGGCAAGAAAAATCATGGAGATCCAAATATGACGAAAATGAAAAAGCAGGGTATAAAATCTAATTCAGGAATATAAAAGGCTTATTATTGAGGAAAAACGTGAATATCTTACGGAACAAATTGGCTTTGCTGCAAATGCATCAGAAGAGCTTTTTAAAGAAGTCCAATTACTTGTGAGTTCTAACCTCTCAAATGAGCCAGTGATAAACTGGCCACATATTTTAAAGATATAGTGGAGGTGGTTTACAGTGGATTTGATTTTAGTCCTCCAATTAGTGATGGCATTGAGTCATTGCCTTTGTCTGTTAAGTGCGACGAGCTTTGCGAGTTTCCCCCTTGACAGTTGATCTTGTTGTTGATCTAATCAGACAAACCAATTCAGGAGCCCCGTCAGACCGCTGTCTGCCTAGGGTGGTGCATGGGGTGGCTCACAAGATGGCCCTGGCTCTTACGCCTCTGTTCAACACTATTATGAAGGAGGGCTGCTTTCCTGAAGACTGGAAAAAGGCTTCAGTCCTACCACTGTTGAAACAGCCAGCGCTGGATCCTAGGATAGAGAGTAATTATCGACCTATTACCATTTCCAGCAAAAGTTATTGAGAAACATCTCAATAAAGTTCTGTCAGGACTGCAATGCAAATTGGAAGGGGATTGAGGCAAAACAGATTGCACCTATCTTTAGTAGAGTAGTTTGTATCGAGATGCACAAGGTACTAAGGACCAGAGACTCAATACCCCTAAGTCTCCCGAGATACACAATATCTCCCAATTCCATAAACAACACAGTGTCCAGCACACTTAATTTAAATTTGTAAATTGATTGACAAAAGTTTTACAGAGGTGATCCTTAGTATAGCTTAAACATTCGTTCACGGATCACGTATCAGAACAAAAAAATGGCAATTCAGCAGAGTTGTTCTTTAAATCCTTTATTGAAGGCTTCTTCTTTCTGATAAGGTAAAAACCGTAGCCAACGCGTTTCGTCCTCGCGGACTTCTTCAGGGCAAAAGCAAAACACACTGTTTTGATCCTTGGTTGTATTTATTGCGTTGTGCAGTTTCTCCTCCTATAGTCTGGCAATATGTGATTTCATCTGTTATTTCACTTGATTAATCTGACGGGTGATCGAAGTATTAATCTTTCTTCATGTGCCAGGTTTATCAATGTAGGTAGCAGGCAAGTCCCATAGCAAAAAGTGTCATCAGTGTTATTCCATTAATAACTTTCTGAACTGTGTTTCGGCTGGCGTGGTAGCGTGGCATCCAATGTTCGTGACACTGATGACACTTTTTGCTATGGGACTTGCCTGCTACCTACATTGATAAACCTGCAGTATATTAAGATGGATTGGACCTATTGAAAATTTCTCCTCTTTTCTTTATTTATGCTATTTATGTGATTTTCTCCAGGGGTATTCTTTGTTGAGTGATAAATTATATGTGTTTTTTGTATTTGATGTAATAACAGGATTGACCTTTTATTGTGATGTATACCCTTCAAAACAAAGTTTTAAAGATGAAAAAAGAAGGAAAAAAGGGAAAAAATGAATTTTTTTAAATGATATAAAGAAATGAAATAAAAAATGACAACTAAATTATAATTGTCAAGTGTCATTGAAGTGATTTAACTGATCATTGAGCCCAATAGTGATTTAGTCCTCAGGATAATAGAAAGATAGGCCTTGAGGGAGCATTTTCAATGTATGTTGTTTATGTGGCTCCGTTAGCCAAGTTAATCCACTCATTCAGATTTGCTACATAGTGTACGCTGATGACAGTCAGATCGTTGTGTCAATCTCCTGTAATGTGGAGGAGGTTGCAGAGCAGTTTAATAGGTGCATGACAGCCATTTCCAGCTGGATAAGTGGGAACTGTTTAAAGCTGAATTCTAAAAAAACAGACGTTCTCCTTTTTGATAAAGGTGTTTAATTCTGGAACCAATCGTAGTGGCCTCAGTCAGCTCATAAAGCGGTCTACGGATCAGGACCTGAGTACTTTAAAAGCAAATTTAGGTGGTACTTTCCTAAAAGGTCCTTGCAATCAGCCTCCCTTAGCTCAATGACTGCTCCTAGAATTAAGAGAACTGCTTGGGGCAGTCGGCGCTTGGTTTACACAACCTGCAATCTTTGGAATAGATTGCCCTTGCAACTTAAAAGTCAAGCCAATTTTCTTTATTTTCATAAGCAGTTGAATAATTAGCTGTACTCACTTCTGTTTTAATTCACAGTGCTTTTTACTTGCTACCACGTGGACTTAGATTACGCTAGCACCAAAACGCACTTGGGCAATCACGCTTTTTAGAAATTTCAAATCAAATCTGTGACAAACTATGAGTCCCACATTTTAGATAGTAGTCGTCCAATTACCTTTTCTTTAGCAGATATTAGGAAGGCTATACATGCCCAGAAATCAGGCAAGGCCCTTGGATTTGATAAAATCCCATGTGACCTGTACCGTTTCCAACTGTGGATTTGGGGCCCATATATAAATAAACTATCTAATGCTGGGGGTCTTCGCCATTGTAGCAGCCAAGATGGCGGTGTAGTGTGGAGTTGCACCTGGCATTGGCCATCCTAAGTGGTGGGGACCTGCCTGAGGCAGCTGCTTCATCATGTTTGTATAGGGGAAATGACCTGAATCCTGTTTAGCCCCGGGGAATGAGCGGAGCTTTAGTTGGCCTGCGGTGCACTCCATTACCGGGGGCATGGCCTAGGGCGGCCTACTAGCATCGGAGGCCCGCAGCGACCGGGGCTGCTACTGAGCCTAATGCTTTCTCACCTGCCATGTTGGTTGGGCCGCGCCGCTTTCATCCCCCAGGAGCTGCTCCCACACATAGACATTGCGGGCTGAGGGGCCCTGAGGATGACCCTGTTCGTGGTGGCCTTCTGGTCACTCTCACAGTCCTACAGTGATCTCTTGTCTGGCTGTTACGTGGTGCTCCCACCAGGGTACTCCTCTACCCTGGCTTGTTTGCGGTACCATGTCTCTACAAAAGGGGGCACCCTTTGACCAAGGAGGACTGCTGATTTACCTGGCCTATATTGTGTTGCATGTCTTCTCGCTCCATTGGGAATTAATTGCAGCTCCCCCTCCTGACTCTTGGTGTCTGAATTCTTTGCCCTTGGGTTATGGCACGCCGCCTGGAGTACTCAACTGGTGCCAAGGACCTCCTTCTCGGTTCCCAAGGTGAGATGCCCCCTGACAGTACGACAGCCATCATGATAGACCTTAAGGCCAGCACGTAATTTGTAGATGCCAAAATCGATTCAATGGCTTTGCGTCCGGATCGCCTGACTGAGCATATGGACAGAGAGGTTGCCCGCATACTTGGTGTGGAGTGCAGAATCTCTGAACTCAAAAACGACACCGGCAGCACAAGAGCCAAGGCTGCTAAACTGAAAAAATAAGTGGTTGCTTTTGCCATAAAGAACGAAGACTTAGAAGCGTGCTTTAGGAGCAGTAACATGCACATTATGGGCATTGTAGAGTCAACTACCACTGGCCAGATGAAGTCCTGTGTGGAATCCTGGCTTTCATCCCATTTTGACCGCAAACATTTTTTGCAGGTTTTTTTTGGTGGAGTGGGCCCATAGATCGCTTGGCTCAACACCCCCCTCTGGATGCACCCCTTGGCTCCTCAATTTTCATGATCAGAATGATGCCCTCCCCTGGCTCGTGAGAAGGAGCCCCTGCATCACTAAGGCTCTGCAATATCAATTTTTCCAGACTTTACTGCCACTCTCCAGAATGCCTGCCGCAAGCTCACGGAGGCATGACGCACTCTGCATAGCCTCAATAATAATTACTCTATGCTCTATCGGCACGTCTGAAGGTGGAACTACACGGAAAGACTTATGTATTCCAGAACACTGCAGATGCTGGTAAATTTTACAAGATTCTGTCTGCGGCAAGGTCATCGCCCACATCCAACGGGGGTTCCCCATCTGCGCTCGTCTGGATGCCCAGGAGCAAGTCACCTCAGGAGAGAACTGATGCAGCTTATGAACTCCGCTCTTTCTTTTTTTCTTTTCTTTCTCCTCATAGCACGGACAACATTGTTCACCTAGGGGCTGCTCTCCCTACTCATCTTCTCTATAAACTGGCTGTACTTTGTTCCCCTCTTCCCCCTCCGTCTCTCAGGACCCTCAGTGACACCTGTTGGACTCAGCACTCCATGCCTTGTGTTCTGTTTTGTTGGGTAATTCCCCAGCTTAAGTTCACCCAACAGTGAAGTCACCTGATGGTGTGTATCACCCTTTGGTGGTTTCTTTTGTTTGATTGGGTTTATGCTTTATGGGTCTGGTGCTGACTGTTGGGGCTCTCAGTGTGGGTAGGGTGGAAGGTTGTTAAGTAATGCTGTTCCATGGTTATGTCAGTACAGGAGGTTTCGCAATCTATTGCTGTCACCTAGCTCCTACATGTACCCTGGGTTTTCATCCTCATTTGCCCCTTTTTTTCCTTTTCATTCCATGACATCGTGTAGGTATATGCTTAAATGGCTCACCTGGCACATCAGAGGTCTAAAGGATCGTTGTAAGGTTAGCAGAGTTCTGTCCTGTATTTAAGTCAAGAGGTTTATGTGGCTTTTTTACAAGAGCCACACCTAGCGCCTAGTCACCCTCAATGTTTTGCTCTGAAATGGTCCCCTCATTGATATTTCTATTTGCACCGCTCCTGTTCACTTGGTTAGTGCATCCTGCTGGTAAACATCGTTTACCACGAAAACTTTTCCCCGCAGGGAATTAGAATGCGGTCATTACAACCACTGCGTTGTAACCACGCATACCAACACTCCGCAAGTCGGAACAACGACTTGCGGAGGGGGCAGAAGGTGTTGGATTTAAAATCCAACACCTTCCCTACTGTTGCACATACTGGAGTTGGAATAGTAAATTATACTATTCCAACATCCAGCACCCCCCCCTCCGCAAGTCGTTGTTACGACTTGCGGGGTAATGGTATGCGTGGTTACAACGCGGTCATTGTAACGACTGCGTTGTAATTCCCTGCGGGGAAAAAGAATGCGTTAAAAAGAGGTATATTCGCATGTACATGACAACAGACAACAGAACAATTGCACTGGCTAACACATATGCACCCAGCATTGATGACACCCAGTCATTCCTAGAGATCTTCGCTAAAATGTGCAGTTTCAATTTGAACACTGTGGTATGGGGGACCTGAACCTGGTACTTGACCCACAATGTAACTGCTTTTGGAGCACATCATTCACACCACTCTCAGTTAGTCAAGGTGTTGTGGGATATTAGTAACCTTTATGGGCTATCTGATCCGTGGCGTTCAGCGCACACAGCTGTAAAAGACTATACCTTCCACTCTGTGCCCCATGAATCCTCTTCTCACCTTTATTATTGGCTTGCCTTACCCAATATCTCCTCCTCTGTTTTGAAAGTTCAGGACCTGCCTCACATGCTTTGTCTGAAACCACTCACCAATTAGTTTTTCCTTGACCCTTCCTCACTTCGACTTACGTTGCCCACACTGCCATTTTTTGACTTACTCTCTCTTGTACCCAGTCTTTAAGGAAGAGTTTTGTTCAGCGATACTAGAATATTTTCAGCACACTGTGGGCACAGTTCCGAAGTATACCAGGCTGATTCGGGCAAGCAAGCAGTCGAGGATTGCTTTTGATTTTCCTGGTTCCTCCATATGCACAGCATTAGTCAGAGGTACTGGGCCCTGAATTTTCCTATCTAGCTGCTCAGTGCCACTTTGCTAAGTTCAGTTATAGCCATGATGCCCTTATCCCATACCTTGTCCCCGAACTCCATCAGACTGATACATCTGGCCTCCCTTCTTCCTCTGGGTCTTCCCAGGCTGTGATGGTAGACACTGGTCACCTCTATGTAGACGGGATGTTCATGTCTTTGGAACAGTTCCGCGCTTGCGGTGACATCCGTTTGCTTGATATTTTTATTTATACCAGGCTACGCAATACCATCAAGACTGCCTTGCCAGGATTTCCGGAGGAGCCCGCTGACTTTTCACAGCTCACACAGCTCATAACCTCATCTGATACCATTGGGTGGGTTTCTAGGCTTTACCACACTATGTCACAATACAGGCAGGGTTGGACAGATGCGGCTGGAGTATTGAATTGGGTGAACCCCTGCCCGAAATGCATTGGGCTTAATGTGTGCAGAATGGCATGATCTCTATGAAATATCAACACAAACTGCTGCATTACAAATACCTGCACAGGGTTTACAGCACACCGAGACGTCAATCTAGGATCGACAGGTCTCTCTTTCACATCTGCCTAATATGCAGTTGGGATAATGTTGGGTTTCTTCATCTCATATGGAAGTTTCCACCATCTCCCGATACTGGCAAGAGGTGCTACTGATTATTGAAGATATAATACAGACCTCCCTAGAGCCTGCCCCCAGGTCACGCTGCTGGGCTTTGTGAAAGATGTCGCACCGGGGGTTCATCGTCTGACTGCTAAGGCCCTTCTCTTGGCCAAGCGCAGGATGGCTATGAACTGGGGACTGTCCAGGGTGCCTACCTGGCTGTGAGATATGCCGACTTGCAACAATCACATTGAAAGATACACTCTTCTCCAAACCCCTAACTCCAGGGCATGGACTATCTGGAACCCTTTTAGATCTTGCGTACTCTGCACCGCGCCTGATAGGCCCGCTACCACCCCTGTTCCGAAGGTTGTTGGAAGGTGGATTATTAGTAGAGGTAAGTATGCCCCTATCACTAGCAACAAGACCACCAACGTAATATAAGGTCCAGACAAGTTCTCAATAAATTATTCCCTTGCTCAACCCTTGGTAGCTGGCAATGAGCAGGCAGGATTAACTTAGGAGACAGGTGTGTGAAGCATTTAAGAACACCATTAAATAAGCAAGACATAACACAAAATAAAAATCCACAACCAATTTATAAAAATAGGAAATATTTTTATGATTAAAATAACTCCAAAACAACAGAAATCCAATATAGGGAATGAATTTTTAAAGAATAAACACTTTATAGTGCTTAAAAACATATAGCGTCAACTTGGGACATAGCTTGACATATAGCTTGACCGGGACAAAGTCAAAGTTTGAGGCCGACCGTAATGAAGCCCTGGTCGGATATACTAAGCGGGAGGCCCCGGTCAAACTTTTACCTTCACACTTAGAAACCTTTCTGGAGGATTTTCTCTCGACGTCAAGCGGGCCTCTCCAGCAGGCCGGATTCGCGGCAGCTTCATCGGCTTGGTTTAGCGGGCGCCCCCGGTCAACTCCTGGAAGTCTTGAGTTCCGGAGCTTTTTACCGGGACAAACCTGAAATCCAGGCCGGGTCGCAGTGCGAGGTAATTGGCTTGACTCTCGCTGTCGGGTCAGTCACCTTATAGAGCTTTTTCCAAAAGTTGCTCCAAACTTCTCCTATCTTCTGGAACTTCTTCCTGATGTTCCTCTTGAGGGTTCAAAGTGTCCACAACACAATCCAAGGGTCCAGAGTCTCTGAGATGCTCTTCGGAAGTTGGGACCAAAGTTCCCACAATGCACCTGGCCAAATCCTTCAAAGTCCACTGGACACAACACACCTATGGGGACTTCTTGGGGGATATGGTTCAGGTGAGCTCTGTTAACCTGTTGCTTTCAGGGAGTTCACTCCTTAATCCTTTTTGAAGCAAGGCTAATTCCTCAGGGCTGTAGTTCTGTGTATGCATCAGTAACACTTCTTCAGAATGCAATCCTGTGGGGTGCAGACCAGGATTCCAGCAGGGCAGTCCTTCTCCTCGTAGTTTCAAGCAGCAGATCTGAGTTGCTATGCAGTTCTCACGTATTTATTCAATGTTCTGGAATGACAAGCAGGGGGGCGCACCTGACAAATGGGGTACAGGGTGCCACCCAAAAGCATAACAGCTTCCTCCAAAGTGTGACATATTCTTGTCCCACAAAGCACTGCATTTTAAAATTCAAGATGGAGAATTCCTCTCCGTGGGAGTAAGAGCTGGTTAAGGCAACTCACTAGTGTGGCTCATTTCCCTTAACACTTCCTTTCCAGTACTCCTGCAAATTCCATTCCTAGGACTGCCATCTGGCTGGAGATATAGTAAGAGGGGGTAGGTCTGGCTGGCACTCCTTACTGTCCTGCTCTCTTTGAAGCCCAGTTTGACTTACTCAGCCCCCGCCCTGGCCTGGTCTTTGCAGCTGCAGAAGCTCACCCCCCCCAGATACCCTCTGTCTCTGTGCAGGCCACTAATGACCTCATCAAAGCAGTTTGGTTAAGCCTGGTAAGGGCTGTCCAATCAGGAGAGGCTGCTAGAAGGCTGGATTTTGGTTCACAGAAAAGAAAGTTCTATAATTTCTTTTCTGTATTAGTTATGTCAAATTCAACAGTGGCAAGTTATTGGATTTATGATTACCAATCTTTTAAGTCCTTGATATGTAAGTTTAGCTCATTCCTGTCAATAGATACACTGTAGTATAGTATTCCCATGTCCCATTGATTTAAAAGGCTACAATGGGGGAAACACGAAATTGGTAGTTTTTCCAACAACTTTTAAAATGGCCCTGCTTATTTTTACATAGCACCCTACCATGGGGGCACCAAGGGTAGACCTTAGTGATGACTTATATGTGAAAATAAGGTAGTTTATTTCTTTGGAAGTACCTTTAAATCTAAAGTCGAATTTGCATTTAATTTCAATTCAAAAGCAGCGTACAAAGCAGAGCTGACTTTAAAAATGACAGCAGGCAACACAGCAGTGCACACTTAAGTGCCTCAAAGCTGCTGGGCCTCTAAGCCTACATGCCCTACCATATACTAGGGACTTACAGGTAGGTTGTCAGGGCCAATTGTAACTACACCAATTTACCATATGCATTTTTAATCAGAGTACTGGCCCTGGTCCTGGTTAGCAGAGCCGAGGGAGCAGGCAGAATTAGTTACTACCAGTATCAGTCAAAAAATGGGGGTGATCAGGGCAAAAAGGATGACTTTCTCACAGAGGTTGATCGATCATGTTGCTCCTTGATATCCACAGATTTATGATGCATTCCTTGCTAATGTATAATTCCTTCTCATTCCTTGGCACTCTGTTTTTATGGCTCTGTATCTCTTCTTCTGTTTCCAGGTGTTATTACTCTGGTCAGTTTTTGCCCAACTCTGTTTGATTCTCAATCCATATGGTTATGTACCCATAAACCTGGGGTTGTGTTCTGACACTGCCTTTCTGTAGTGATTTTCATATGTCTTTTCTCTCATACGTGATCACTTATACTGTTTGCATATGATGACTATCCTGTACTGGTGGTTTATAATAATAAAAAACTACAAATCAATCTAATGCTATAGTGTCTGGCATGCTGGTTCCTGATTCCTGGAGGGGCGCTGAAATAATTCCAATCCATAATAAGGGCTCCCCTAGTTTTCCAGGAAATTACTAGCCTATCAACCTTACCGATTATATCCCAAACAAATTTAGTAAACAGGTATTGGTGAAAGTGATTACGTGGATGGGAGAAACCAGATTTCAACTCATCTAAAGGCTGTATTTAGACCAAAAGTCGGCAGTATGGACCAGGCTTAATTTTTCCTTGTCATAAAATGGTAATAGTTGACATAAATTGTGGTCACTTATATGTAGCTGTCCTTGATCTTCTAACTGCTTTTAATTTAATCCCAAGATCCAAACTATGGGAAGTACTCATAAATCAGCGAGTACCCATGAGCCTACTCTTGGTAATAATACAACTATACAAATAGCTACACCAAGGTTCACTGGAGCATTAAAGGAGTGCTCACAGAGAGTATTAACATCAATAGAGGTGTGCGACAGGGCTGTGTCCTCGCACTGATGCTCTTTTAACCCCTCATTAGTGGTGCCTTCCTGCAACTTGCGGGCCAAAAGGTCCTGGCCCTAATGTTCGCCGATAATACTTTATTAATCTCTCAAACTCCAATGGACCTCCAAGCTTTATTGGAAATTACAGGTTGTTTTGTCCAACTCATGGGCTTGAAATTATAGGACCTGATTCACAATGGTAGCTTACACTTTTGAGCACTTTACATTTTTTAGTTAGCTTGCTATGTTTTGGCTATTCACAAAATCTGAATATAAATTTACCTCAAAAGTGTAACTTACATGTCTTTACTAAAATGAAGGGCTTGGGCAGTGGCGGCTCCTCGAGGGAGTGCTGCGGGCGGTGGGGCAGGGCGGGGGAGGGGCAGGGTGGGGGGTAGTAAACTCTGGAATAGGTCCGTACGGAGTTGAGTAAAGAAATAAAGAAATAAAACGAATTACATTGCGCGCTGCATCAGCGATTTGGCGTTGCAGCGCGCGCAATGTAATTCGTTTTATTTCTTTATTTCTTTACTCAACTCCGTTCGGACCTATTCCGGAGTTTACTACCCCCCACCCTGCCCTCCCCTGCCCCGCCCACCGCCCCGCAGCAGTCCCTCGAGGAGCTGCCACTGGGCTTGGGGGCTATTACAAACTGCAGGGGCTACTCACAGCACTACACTTTTGCATAATTTACACGTGTAATTTACTCCTATACTTTTGATTAACTTTACACTGATTTTGTGCATAGCCAAAAGTAGTAAAGTTACTCAAAAGTGTAAGAGTAAATTGCATGTGTAGCTCAGTTGCGATGGCAAGGATGAGTGTGGACAGTGGGCAGCCCTGCCTCAGTCCCATACTCACCCAATAAGGTGCTGAGTGTTCGGTACCTGTCCTTGCCTAACAGTGGATTTGGTACATAGTAAGTAAAACCTTGTCTGAAGTTCACTCCCAAGGCACATATTTTGAAGAACTGCGCATACATATTGCCACTATAGCTTTTTCAATATCAATAGAAATGGCCGGAGTACAAGGGTACAGATTTGCTGTTTAGTACCCCCTGCAGTCTTCTAATGCTCATTGCAATGTTTCACCGTATAATTAATCCACACTGATCAGTTTGGATTATTTGAAGCAGGGTAGGGAGCAGCCTGTTTGCTAGAACCTTACTTAATACCTTACAATCAGTGTTAAGCATTGGTAATGGGTGGTATGTGCCAGTTCGAGTGGATCTCTGCCCGGTTTAAGTGATGCCGACACAATTACTTCGCATTGCAAAGGGGAGGGTCTATGACCCTCTCGTGCTTTGTTATATACTTCTGCCAGGTTCAGATAAGTATAGCTACATAGGTCATATAGAACTCTTCCAGGAGTCCTTCTGACCCTGTAGTTTTCCATCTGCCGATTCTCTTTTGTGAATTTGCATTGAGCTGGGCAAAAATGCAGCATCAGGAAAAAAAAGCAATTTGAAAAGGCATTTGGATACATACGTCAGCTTTAAATGATTTAATTCAATTAAAATCAATTATAAGGTATTATCTCAAACATTTATAATAAAAAAGAAAATATTAGTGCTTTATCAAAACATTATTACATGAAACTGGCTAACACCAACTATGGCTTACTGTTACAAATTTTCAAAGTCCATACATGTAAATATTTTTAGAAAATCCTTTTTCTAATATCTTTTATTAGTCTCTATTAACATCATGGGGCCGATTCACAGAACTAATCTGAGACAAAATCCTAAACTTACTACTTTTGGTATTCACAGAATGCACTTACGACTCCTAACTTTACGTCCGCACTCGGGCCGGAATTTCCGCACCCGGACCGTACTCTCTGCACCCAGAGCGTACTCTCTGCACCCAGACCGTACTCTCCGCACGCGGACCGTACTTTCCGGCTAGGGCCGTACTCTCTGGCTTGAGCCGTAATCTCCGGCTGGGGCCGGATAAAGTGTAATCAATGGGCTGGATTGCAATTTTTACAAAAAGGAACATTAGGAATGTGTGATAAATGGTAGAGGAGGTCATGAAAAACAGTTTGGGCAGGGAAAAGGGTACGGCCAGACACTACATCATAACCCAGAAAAGTTTTCTCCTTTGCATCATAGTACATGCAGTGCACAATTTGTGCTCCCCTTAGTGTTGACTGCGCAGCATGAGTGTATGGGTACTGCCTGAGTGAATGGATGAGTGCATGAGTAGTGCCTGAGTGGAAGGTTTGGTGGAAGGGTAATGTCTGGGTCATTTGATGAGTGCAAGTATGAGTGCAAGAGTAATGCCTGGGTCATTGGATGAGTGCATGGGTAGTGCCTAAGTGAATGCTAGAGTGCAAGAGTAGTGCCTGTCTGATTCCATGAGTGCATGGGTAGTACCTCAGTGATTGGATGAGTGCATGGGTAATGCCTGACTGGAAGAATGGGTGCAAGGTTAATGCATGGGTCATTGGATGAGTGCATGGTTAGCGCCTCAGTGAATGGTTGAGTGGAAGAATAATGCCTGAGTGATTGCATAAGTACATGGGCAGTACCTGGGTGATTGCATAAGTGCAGGGGTACTGTCTGAGTGATTGGATGAGTGCATAGGTAGTCCCTGAGTGACTTTATTAGTGCATGGCTAATGTCTGGTTGCTTAGATGAGTACATGGGTATTGCCTGAGTAAAAGGAAGACTGCAACAGAAATGCCTGGGTCATTGGATGAGTGCATGGGTAGTGTATCACTGAACGAATGAGTGCATAAGTAGTATTAGAGGTGAATTAATGAGTTCAACAGTAGTGCCTGAGTGATTGCATGAGTACATGGGTAGAGCATTGGTGATTGCATAAGTGCAGGGGTAGTGTCTCAGTGATTGCATGAGTGCATGGGTTTTGCCTCTGTGAAATGAAAAATGCAAGGATAATGCCTGCGTTATCCTATTAATGCCAAAGTTGTGCTACACAGATTAGATGACAGCATGGATAGTGTTTGTGTGAAAGGATTACTACCTGGCTGATGACATCAGCAACATAATGAACGTTTTTAAATAGTGTAAAGGATCAACATTATTTTTAATAGAACTAAATAACATAACAGTGTTGACTGCACAGTCAACATTGAGAGGAGCGCAAATTGTGCACTGCATGTACCATGATGCAAAGGAGAAAACCTTTCTGGGTTATGATGTAGTGTCTGGCCGTACCCTTTTCCCTGCCCAAACTGTTTTTCATGACCTCCTTTACCATTTATCACACATTCCTAATGTTCTTTTTTGTAAAAATTGCAATCCGGCCCATTGATTACACTTTATCCAGCCCCAGCCGGAGATTACGGCTCGAGCCGGAGAGTACGGCCCTAGCCGGAGACTACGGTCCGGGTGCGGAGAGACGCTCCGGGTGCGGATAGTACGGCCCGAGTGCGGACGTAAAGTTAGGAGTCGTAAGTGCATTCTGTGAATACCAAAAATTGTAAGTGCCTTCTGTGAATACCAAAAGTAGTAAGTTTAGGATTTTGTCTCAGATTAGTTCTGTGAATCGGCCCCCAGGTTCTTAATTATCACTGTGGTAAATTTCAGCTTCATATCGGCTAATATCACATATTTGCACCACGGTCTTCTTTTAATGCACGATAGTAAAAAGCAATAGTATCTATGCTAGGCCTGGGCGGCATTTGCGTAGTCGCGTTACGCAAAGTTCTGCGAAGATGTAAAAAATCTCCGCGAGCTACGCAGAATTCCGCAAGCATGCGGAATTTCTTGTTCCGCCCGTTCGCGATGCGTTTTTCCTGTTCGGGGACGCTGTTTGCGTGCTCGGGGGGAAATATCTCGCGAACTTGCCCAGGCGGTCGCCAATTGGCGCGGCCATCTTGTTTCGCTTGTCCCGCCCGTTCGCTATGCGTGTTTCCTGTTCGCGAACGCGGATGTCCGATGGCGCATCCGAATGACGTGTTCGCGATCGATAACTTTCGCTTTAGACCACCCTCGGCATATGCTAAATAATGAGAATGGTAAAGTTGTCCCCTCCAGTGTTTCTGCAGAGCCGGTCCTCTTTGTGGGTGAGGTGGGATACTTGCAGGAGAGCTATAATATTCTCCATCTTTTTATATAGGATTGTACCTCTTGGCTAGGTTATTTAGACCTTTAGCATTTTATTTTGTATAGGATAAAACCCAATGAGGCCAAATGGCCTTATTTTGCTGTGTTGCTAAATGAGGCCTACCCCATGCATTCCTCTCTTTCCCTTGCCACTTAGCAATTCATCTTGACAAGCTTGGGTACCTGAATATGTAACTCCCACAACTCCTCTCCCCCTGAACTGAGAGTACAAGAACCCCAATCGAAAACTGAATCTGACAACAAAATACAGCGGATGTCCAACTAAATCCTAATCCTATCAAATGGTTACCAACAGTGGTCAGTTGCACATAGTAAGTTCTTACCCCCTGGCCTAGCCTAGCCGCCCAGACCTGATTATGTAAGGAGCATCGCCCATCCTCATCGTAGTAACCCCTGCTCACAGTTTTTCAGGCCTGAGTGTCCTCCTGTGTGGCAGCCCAGTTGCTTAGGCTTTACAATGTCCTCTGTTCTGGTTACAACCACTGGTGCCACAGAGTTGTTTTCTGATGACTGGGCTTCATCTGCATCAGTGTCTGTTTTTTGTTTCTTCTCCAGACGTATCCGTCTTTTCATTTCCTTTACTTTTTTCACAGATCTCTGTTGCTTCGCCATTGCCCTTACTCAATCACAGTGAATATGTATCTGTGTCGGCTTGTTAAATGTTTTCCTTTTCATCCTTTATAATTGTTGAATTCTGAAGTGAGACCCACATCATCAAAGAACAAAGGAAGTAATCACAAAGGACATACCTGCAGATCCTTCCGCACTCTTGCAATATTCATTGGAAGCTCTTCATGACGAGCAGATTTCGGAAGGAACTACTAATCGGAATAGCTTGTCAAACTTCAGTAGACAGAGATTCGATAGTAGTAGACTAAATATATTGGATTTAATTTGACTGACATCCATGACTCAAAGTATATGTAATACATGTAAAAGCTAGCTCGTCTTAACGTAAAATACATAGATATTTGCTATCATCAATAGTAAAAAAAATTGAAATACTTATAGAAATGTTCTTTATTTCTTGTCATGTTGATAAAACACAACTAACATATTAAAACCAGAGAAAAAAAATGTAATGGTTGAATTTTTGCCTACACTTGACCAGACACCACTCGCCATATTCTGCGACCTTCCATCTATTCCCACACTTCCTTAGTGCCAGTTTTACAAAGAGAGGTGGTCAAGAGCCACTCTAGACCGGAGGTTCATCCTTTGGCATTACACTTTGAGTTTTGAGTGGAAAATATAGGGTCCTGTCTCACAGATCAGTGCAATGCCGACAGTGTTAAGAGCCAACTCTCACCACATTTTGTAGCTTTTTGTACTGTTGCACAATTTGTCAGATCCAGCTTTTTTAGCACTTGCCTGAATAGATGTGAAAAGGGCTATTTAAAAATTCAAGCAGACCCTGGCTTTTTTGCTGCCATATTGTACTAATTTTAAACATAAATGGAAAAGTCAGCCATTAGCTGTTCTGACTTCAAGAAGTAAGTGGTAAGATATTCATATAACTATGACCTTTGTCTTCCAACATGTTTCCCTATAGACACATAATTGGTAATGATTCATGAGACCCTAGGTACTGTGTGTAATTTGTAAGCACATTCACCTGTTTTGTGAATGCTTCATTTCCAATACAGAGGTTTTACTTTACTCTCTTTCAGGATGCTTACTGGACTTCTTGAAGACTGGCGAAGGCATGAGTTTACCCCTCCAAACGCTCATCGACATCTCTGCGCAGGTATGTACGGCGAACAGGTGAACAGTGATGTACAGTTGTAATCATTTTTGAGCTTAAGGCTATGCTATTGTTACTGTTTTAGACTGATTGGGAAAACAGGTGACAGAAGGCTTTGTCTAGTCAATTATTTTAGCACACCTACGATTACTACCTCGAATCTTCTTACTGGTCAACATCTTGTACGTTATTACAGTGCTGATTGATCAGCAGACTATACCTGAAACATAGACATTTTATATGAGTGGCCAAACAGACCAAAAATTTATTGTTGCATCATGACACACATTAGGTGTATACATCCATTGTGATTTACCTATGCCTTTAAACCGATTCATGCACGCTCACTGTTGGGTTCCACATACACTAATGCACTAAAAACCCACAAAAGTGTGTTGTTGAGACAAATAGTTTATTGGGTACATAAATAAATATATTAGGTGTGATTCACAAAGGTAAATATACACATATTTATTTGGTCCTACACCTAGGTGTAACTCTTCTGGGTGGTAGGAATTTTGTGGATCCCCTTATAGTCCCAAGGTTTTGCTCACAGAAATGTGAGGGAAAGTGTTTTATTTATAGCCAATGTTGAGGTTTGGGTAAGAAAATATAGTAGAACGCACACAAGTCCGACCACCCTGAACTCCGCTGGGTTTCTAGTTTTCAGAAATGTCTGGGTTTGATAGCTTTCCCTGGTTCCCCAAGTTCCGCAGCTACCCACTTTGTCAAAAAGGTCATTTCGAATGTTGCCATATTGCATTTTAGGACCTCTCCTGTCGCAGGCACGTGACCAAACCCACACAATTTGGTAACTTTTTTATCAGGAGAAGTGAGAAAATACAAAAAAATTGAACAATTACTTTTCTCTCCATTTTTGACCTCCAAATGTAAGCCAGTGCGCAAGAAAGAACACATTTTCGAAAATGATCTCTGGATCATATGATAGCATGAATAACTCAAAATTCAAGGCTGTACAAATAAACACTATTCCTAAATGTAGACGTATTTAAAAAATACAGAGGTTTCTGTCATTTCAATTTTTAATTCATTAGATTTTACAATATGAATTGCTGCATGGTTGGTGCACAATGAAAACTCTTTTTATAAGCTGCAGCTCACTTGTTGGCTCTGGGTACTGTGTGTTTTTGAATAACCAACGAACACTATGTATTCTGGTGACCAGAAGGGTCTGGCTGATGTAATGGTATTTAACTTATGTAGACTTCTGGGTTAACACATGGGTTTCACTCCTTTTTCTACCACAAAATGCAAGTAGGTTGAAACCAAAATAAATAGGAAAAATGGACTACCACTTAGAAAAATGCAAAATATGTGGTAAAAAAATTGGTCTCCTTTTACAACTCCATTTGTTCTGGTGAGTGGGGAAGCCGGTGATTCTATTGATAAAACCTTTTATTGATGACATTTTCAGAAAGAAAAGTCATATGATTTCTTGAACAGCACTTTGTTAACTATTTCTCCAAAAAAAGCCCAAAGTTTTGCTATATTTTAACTATTTTCTTGGTTTCCGCCATGAATTTAGAATCCCCAAGGCATTTGAAGAAAAGGACCCAAATTGGATGTGGATACCTTTTGTGAAAAAAAAGTTATGAAAGATTAAACGAGACCTACTCCAAATGTTTAAAAAAGACATTCAAGGGGGAAATTGTTAACCTCTTTATGCCCAACACTTTTTAAACGCTAATTTCTTGAAAATTACTGAATGGGTTTTCACCAAAACAAGGCATATCCTTTAGTAAAGTTCTAACCTAATGTCAGATTTGGTGTACTTCAGTTCAGCTGTTTTTTCTGTGTCAAAGAGCAAAACGTCCTTAGGGGAATAAAATGAGAAAGGGCACTTTTGCCCCCCTGCCCTCCACTTATAATTGGCCCCTGCTTAATGAATATGCACAAAACTTGTGATGAAGAGCCATGAAGAGCCAAAAGTAGAGTAATTTTTTTCTTTAGGAACGTTTCATACAGATTCCTTGAATGGCACCAAAGTTATTAAAACAAAACAAAAAAAATGCCTTCCCATGAAAACACTGACTCAACCATAACTACAGAGGCACTATAAGTAAGGTAGTAGGATTTTTATAGTTAGCTGTTGAAATAATATGAAAACTAACATTTAAAAACCAAAAAACGCTGAAATTCACCAGTTATATTTTACTGAGCTAACTTTAATTACACTCCCAACATGCAGTGCTTATGACCTCAAAAATTACATATTTCGTGACATGTTAAATGACATCACTGATTACATCACTGATGACATCTCAAATTACATAACTGATGACATCACTGGTGACATCACAGATGACATCATCCAAGCTAGTACTCAATCATATAGAGCGTTGATTGACTGTATGTATGAATATAATAGTGTAGTTCTAAAGACAAGTGTGATTCAGCATGATAAAAGTTACATGGTGCACTGTTAGACCTGCCAGCATTAGGGTGGTCTTCCCCCAAACGTTTTGCCTTTACCCTCCTATTTTGCTGAAGTCGTTTTTGTTGGCTTTAGGACTCTGTGCACTTTACCAGTGCTAACCAGTGCTAAAGTGCTTGTGCTCGTTCCTTAAAATATGGTAAAATTGGCTTACACCTGTTTGGCATATTTCATTTACTTATAAGTCCCTAGTACAGTGGTATACCATAGTAACGCCCCTTAACATGTGTCCCAGGCCTGACATCACACCCTGAATGCAGTTTTAAACTGCCAATTTGACTTGGTGATATAACCCCCTTGCAAAGCCCTAAACTCCCTTTTTATTGCATATAAGTCACCTCTAAGGTAGGCTCTAGGTAGCTCATAGGGCAGGGTGCATTGTAATTAAAAGGTTGGACATGTACTTTTGAGTTTGACATGTCCTAGTAGTGTTAAATTTATATGAGGCCTACCTCTCTAATAGGATAACATTGGGATGCCTTATTAAATTTAATAAGTGGTAACTTTTGATTTGGAACATGTGAACATTTCAAGTTTGGTGGCTGAGAAATTGTAATTTAAAATCCTTTTTAATGAAAAAGTCAGATTTTAAGTTACACTTTTGAAACTGCCACTTTTAGAAAGTTGGCATATATTCCTGCCCCTAACTGTTTGGTGCCTGCAACCTGTCCTTGGGTCAGATGACTGGGTGTAGTTGGCAGTTGTACTTTGTTAATTCCTCCCAGACAGCCAAATAATAGAGGGATTAGGTATGCCTGGATGGGCCATCAACTGGCAGGATGGGGGGAGGGTAGGGCTGAGAACAGCCCCACTTGCAACTGATCAGGCTGTGCTCTGTCTTCACACAATGGCCTTGTCACCCCTGCATTTTCCATGCAGCCAGCTTGGAGCACTCCAATGGGAATTCTCTAGAAACATTTCCTACTTCAAAAAAGGCACCAGATATAAATTAGAAACATCAGATCAACTCTTCAGTTCACATTCTGGACCTGCAGAAGGACTCTCAGAGGACTGTCTTCTGATGTGGCCTGCTGTGTACTCCACAAGACTGTTTTGCTGCACCTGGAAGTACTGGTTTGCTGCCTGGAGCCTGCTGTGAACCCTCAGAGGCCATCATTTGTTTCTTTTGCATTAGTCGCCCTATGTGGAATGGGTATGGCCAGACTTGCGTCCCTTGCTCACCATGCCACTGGAGCCAAGCTATCCTGGCTGATATGGGGTGATACCCCAAAACTGGCCCAAGAATGCTTGTTTCCGGTCCGTGAAGGACCTGACCTGGCAGTTCAGGCTATATTGTTCCCAGGGGGGACATAGTCAAGATTGATTTGCATATGGCTGGGTCCAAAGGGGAATGGTGTGGTGAGCAAAAAAACAATGGATTTAGGCCCAGATCGCAGTACTGGGGGTGAGTGTTTGACATTGTTCAGTGTTCCGTCCATCATTTATTCCTTTTGCATTTGTCGCCCTCAGAGGCCTGCCATGCTCTTTGAGCCCTGATCCACTTCTTAAACTCAGGACTAACATATTGACTCCAAGGGCTAGTTGGCTGGCCTCCTGATCAGAGCCTCAGGGACAGAAAAGGCTCCGATCATTTTGAACCCGCACCTGGATCCAGCCGAGGGAGTTCTGACCCCCCCAAGTGGTGCCCCTCCAGTCCTGGATCCCTGGTGGTGGTGCTAAATGTGTCCAGATAGCCAAAATCCAAAACTTGGGACTCAAAAAAATTTGGCTAAAAATTGCTCTGAGAACTAAGAGTAAACTGGGACCAAACTGCTTGCCTATCCAGCCAAGGTGCATCGCCGGTCAGCCTGGCTTCGCAGTAGTCCTGCTACGCAGCAGCAAATCCTGTTCTGTAATCCTTCACCAAAGGGTTATCCGGCCTCGTGGAATTCTCTTCGTCTACAGCCTCGAGCTTCGTCCCCCTGGAGATTTTTGACTTCCAAAAAGAAGACTACGTCTGAACAAAGAAATCTTCATTGTGACTTTGCCCGGAGGCTCCCTGATGATGACTCCTCTTCCTCGAACACCTCCTGCAGCCTTGCGCTGCTGAAATTCTACCTTCTCAGAACATTTTCCTCCAAATTTCTTTTAAGTCCGAAGGTAAGCGCAGACCGGGCCCAATCTACTGTTTGTATCAGACTCGCGCTCCATTGCAGTTGGCCATATTTTTCGACTTTGACCCAGTCTTGTGCGACCAAATGTCCTTGGTTGGCGGTTTGATCTTTTAGGTGCTAGTTTTTACTTTAATCTTTAAAAAATCATAACTCCAGTTTGACTGATTGGATGTTTGTTGTTTTGGTGTCAAATAATTTATTAGAATCTGCTCTATCTTTCTAAATTGGTGTGGGATTTTTCTTGTGTTGTCAATTTATCACTGTTTTGGTGCTGCATAAATACTTTACATCTTGCCTCTAAGTTAGGCCTCCCTGCTTTTGTGCCATGCTACCAGAGGGTTAAGCACAGGTTAATTCGGTGACTTTAGTGGGTCTCCCTGACAGGGATTGTGGCTGTTGCTTTAGCCGGGTTTACACCCCACTAAACCATCAACCAAATTTGCCATATGCACACTCTAGCTGCCAGTGAAGTTTTAAGTGCAAGCAGTGCTTCATTTAAACAAGGTCATGAAAGAGCGCAGTTAGTGTGAGTTGCTGGCATACGCTTCAAAAAGGTTTTGACTTGAATTAAAGGCCTGCTACCAAAAATATGTGAGAAAAACTAAGGTTTCTCCATAGAATGCATTATTCTTTATGTGGATTTCTGTGGACATACTGATGAATTGTCATGTTGTGCTATAGACAATTTCTATGTAAACTAGAAATGTATAAAAAGACGATAGTTATTTGCATAAATGAAGTGAACATTTTGTGACATTATGCTTTTTTAAAGAATGTAGAATGCTTGACTTGCTGTATTTAACAAAACAGGGTAGTAGTGGAACAAGATGTTGCACCTCGTAAAACAAACAATTTAGTGGGCATGTAATGTTAACGTGCTAAGTAAACATTGATTAACTGATTAATGGTGCAACTCAGGGTAGTACCACACCCTACTACCTAAGGTGTGATTACACAACTGACAAAACCCTTGTGTTGTAACATTTACAGGAAGTATACCCCGGCACTCCATATTCACATATAATATCTATTAAGATATGAGTCTGTCCAACAAAGAATATCATAAAACAAGTTGGTTGTATCTAGTAACATGTATTTTAATGTTTCCTGAAGGGACTTTGTTTCCTGTTCACAGGTTAGAAAATACAGAAAGAAGTCATTTTCTCAATGTTTTAACAGTCCAATTGTAGACACATAAATTCATTTCAAATTTACAATAAAATTAAAAAGTGCAAGGATTACACAATGTAATGGTGAAATTTCTGAGTTCAAATTGAAACAGCAGTGTCCGATGACGGAGAACAGCCAACACGTGTTTTGTCACAAGGTGACTTTTTCAAGGCTTTATAACAGTAAAAAACATATGTTTGAAAAATACTGCAGCATTGAAATTAAATTAGCTGAATGAATGGTTAATTATTGCCCAACCTAAACCAAGTGTCACTAAATATAACGTCCTTGTGAAAGCCCAAAGTGAAGAAAAATGACTAAGTGGATGGTAGACCAACAGTAAACCAAGTATTTCGTCAAAGTAGACATGAAGGCATGCAAAAAATGTACTAGAAAAGAAGCCCTTTATCATGCCTATTGACAAGAGAGTTGATCAGATGCATAGAGGAAAAGAAAGGATACACCAGCTGTGATAAGTTCTATTAGTTTCATCTTAAAGCTAGTCTAACCTTCAAAGTACAATCACAAAGTTGTACCGAGTAACATACGAAGCGTATGGTATGGAGAAAGAAAGGTCATCCAGAGAGCCTCTTCGTACCAGTTTTGGCTGCTATGTATGTGAAAGCAAACGAGAAACGAGTCAATTAATTTAAGAAATCCCTATGTCCAAAGTAAACGTATTAAAATCTTACAAAAACCGAAACTTACATGTTTGTAAAAAACAATTGTCTCTAAATTCCAATGGTGTGAACGTAAGAATCACCTGTGCTGGAGCTACCAGTCAACAGGAGGCTCTCAAGCTTCACTAGAAAAAATATATAGAAAGAAGGGAGGGGAGACGGACAGAGTAAAATACACAAATTGATTAAATGTACATTAAAGTACCATAGAAAGGACTGTGCGTCACCATCTGCATACTCTTATTCTTTCAAAAGTGGTACCGGACCCACAAAAATCATGAAAGGATGGATACTGACATTAGTTCTTCAAGTCCATGTGCATAAATCAATGTTTAAAAGCACCAAACACCGTAAGAGGATAGGTATTGACGTTGATCCTTATAGTCCATGTGCACAGGACAATGTGTAAAAAAGCACCAAACACTAGGTGAAAACTTATGTGTTTCAGTGTGGTACAAGAAAACCAGACGTAAACTGTATCCCTGTAACTAGTTACATGGTGTAGGAGTTAATAAGGCAATGTGACTCATTAGAAAGACGGAATGTCTCTTCCCTCCAAACCACAAACTTCCAATCAATATATACTGTATTGAGAAGGAACTAACCTCGTTTAGTTATTAGAGCTGCCAGAAGTTGTATTCCACAAATGTAAAGCACTTAAAAAGTTCATCCTTTATGGACCATGATAAGTCCCTGTAAAATACAAAATGTGAATGAGACGGGGGCGTCACCTGCCTTCTGACCGTATGTCCGTGCCCCGTTAAGTATCAAAATTATCCCAATTTTCTGAAATTAAATCTACCCCTCAAAAGGGGTAAAACATTTTTTAATATTCGAGTTTTAAAGTTATCCTGATTTTATGAAATTACATCTGCCCCTCAAAAGGGGGGAAACGCTTCTATTATTCAGGTCTGTGAATCGTTCAGAGAGCGAGGGATTGACCTGAAATTCAATAGTCTTCACCGCCTGAAGTTGAACGGCCGGAGTGGCCCGCATTTTCCTCATTTAAACGGACCACAACTTCCGGAGTGCAAGAAATAAGAGAAGATGGGCTAACTATTTAAGCAAGCTATTCCGGTTTAAAAATAAAAATACAACTAGTGCTCATGACGTGCAATACGGCCAGGAGCCCCAAACCGGCGTCGATCTTATGCCTGTAGTGGATCAAGATAAAATAGAGAAGAAGAGCAGAATAAGGCACCCCCGATAGTGTGTAAAAGTTGGAAAGAAACTGTGCAAATATTACAATATATATTGTGTTTTTGGTTGATCATTCCTATGCAACTCAATATGCAAATTACTTGGTTACAATTTAGGAATAAGAACAACATGTCTAATCCTTATTATGAGACGTTTTTTCAAACATGTAAGTTCCGGTCTTTGTAAAATCTCAATACATTTTACTTTGGACATAGGGATCTCTTAAATTAATTGGCTCGTTTCTCGTTTGCTTTCACATACAAATCAGCCAAGACTGGTACGAAGAGGCTCTCTTGATGACCTCTCTTTCTCCATACCATAAGCTTCGTATGTTACTCGGTACAACTTTGAGATTGTACTTTGAAGGTTAGTCTATCTTTAAGATGCAACTAATAGAACTTATCACAGCTGGTGTATCCTTACTTTTCTCTATGTATCCGATCAACTCTCCTGTCAATAGGCGTGACAAAGGGCTTGTTTTCTAGTACACTTTTTGCATGCCTTCATGTCTACTTTGACGAAATACTTGGTTTACTGTCGGTCTACCATCCACTTAGTCATTTTTCTTCACTTTGGGCTTTCACAAGAACGTTCTATTTGGTGACACTTGGTTTAGGTTTGGCAATATTTAACTACTCATTCAGCTAATCTAATATCAATGCTGCAGTATTTTTCAAACAAATGTTTTTTACTGTTATATACCCTTGAAACAGTAACCTCAGTGACGAAACACATGTCGACTGTTGCCTGTCATCGAACACTGCTGCTTCATATTGGACTCAGAAATTTCATCATTACATTGTGTAGTCCTTGTACTTTTTTATTTTCTTGTAAAATTGAAATTAATTTATGTGTCTGCAATTGGACTGTTAAAACATTGGAATTTATGTGTCTAAAATTGGACTGTTAAAACATTGAGAAAATGACTTCTTTCTGTATTTTCTAACCTGTGAAAAGGAAACAAAGTCCCTTCAGGAAACATTAAAATACATGTTACTAGATACTACCAACTTGTTTTATGATATTCTCTGTTGGACAGACTCATAGCTTAATAGATATTATATGTGAATGTGGAGTGCCGGGGGTATACGTTCTTTAAATTGCAGTATCATTGTAAACATTGCTGTAATGGATACCCCTTTCTGCTCATTTCATGAATATGTGCAAGGTACTTTTACAAAGTACCAAGGGTTGACCAGAGGACCTTGTTGTGCTTGCTTTAATAATGGTTATCACATAGGTATGAAGCTGTTTACCTCAAATTCTATGTCAGATGAAGTATTAAACATACACATCTCATTTAAGTAAATTACGACTAAACACTCTTTTGAACGGTATTCAAGGTTTAATACATTTTTGATCATATTACTGTCTATGAAGACATTATGTTCCTTACGCACTTGAATACCAGTAAAAAAGAGCATAATATGTACTAAATGTGGGTGATTTCACAGATATGCTTTGTTTCCTGCATGTTGCGAAAGGTCACACCCATTAGTACTGCAGATGTAGTACAAAATTGGGTTTAGGTGTAGCACGCTGAATACCTGCAAGTGTGAAAAACTTATACCAAACTGTTGCATTCATTGGATATGTCATCAGTGATATCATCAATTATGTCATTTAACATGTCATCAGTGATGTAACATGTGAGGGCATAAGAAGTGTATAGCGGGGCGCACGTTATAGTTGGGAAACAGCCTTCACAACGCGGTTGTTACATCGCGTTACCTTTACAACGCTGTCGTTACAACGACCGCGTTGTTACAACGCGATGCCTTTACATCGCAAGTCATTAGATCAACTTGCTCTAGATGGCGCTCCAACCTAAGGAATAGTATAATTTACTATTCCAACACCTTCCCTACTGTTGCGCAGGCTGGAGTTGGAATAGTAAATTATACTATTCCTAAGGTTGGAGCGCCATCTAGAGCAAGTCGATCTAATGACTTGCGTTGTAATGGTAACGCAGTCGTTGTAACGACCGCGTTGTAATGGAACGCGATGTAATAGCATGCGTTGTGACATGCTATATTCGTTATAGTTAGCTCTGTGAACTATAACTGATGAATGTCAGTGTATTTGTGGTTTTTAAACATTATTTTTTGTATTATTTCAACATCTAAATATAATGTCACTTTATTCTTTGTTTTTTTTGGTGAATTTCTGAGGTATTTTTATTGCAAGGTACAATCTTATTTCCATACCTAACTACACCATCACTTTACTTGGTTCAGTTCAGTGCAAAGACTTTATTTCGATTAGTTTTAACCAAAATAGTATACATAAAAATATTTGAAAAAACTATTAAATATTAACAGTTCATAAAAATACAAAATACAATGTCACAATTTGCTAAATCAGAACAACATACTTGGCATACAGAAATATTACATGAAACACAGAAAGGCAAATGAGCTAAACAAAACTCAAACCAGTCAGCAAGAACCTCTAAAAAGGGCCCGCTATGTTCACCAGAAGTGGTTGGGAAACTCTCTACGACAAATATAAAGTAATGTTCAGGAATTTTGCAGGGATGTTCGTCAAACGTGCGCTATTTTACTAATGACCATTTCACTTTAAGTTACTCATGCTAAATAAACACCTCCTTTTCAGTCAACATTTGCATAAATATAAAGAGTAACAAATTAAATTAAATTGTTACGGTTCAAAATGCACTGAGCTTTTGTAGTCCATTGACAAATCACGTTATAGCAGTCTCACCCTTTGGGATGGCAAAATGTTTGAGATAGAGAAAACAATGTAACTTCTGTTTTCTGTCTTGCATACTCTCAATGCATGATGTCGATCTCTGATTTCCAGTATGTAACAGAGTGGAGTAAATCGATGAGCACTTTGTTTCGTGTAGGTTCTACAAAAGAATAGCAGATGCTTTACATTCTATACAGCCTGGCACCCCACAGGGCATAACTCAGTTGTGTTATTACCTTTGGTCCATGTGCAAGTGAAAGTAGCAAGTGGAAGGATACCCAATCTAAATTTTATAAATAGTGCTCTAGCGGCCAAGGGATTAATATAATCCATGAATTCCTCAAATTGGAAGTCACACTTAACTGATAAAAAATTATCAGAAAGGCTACCCATCCGAACAACAGTGAGCAAGTACTTGATGCAGTATTTCAATATTTCAATTTCACAATTTTAGATGCACCTGCTGGAACTTAGGAGAGAGCAAAAGACACACAATTGATGGACGGAATGCAGAACAAATCAAAACATTCACCCCCAGTCAAGAGATCTGAGTTAAATCCATCATTCTTTTGCTCACCATGCCACCCCAGTTTAGACCTGGCCATATGAAAATCAGTCTTGACCCTGTACCTCATGGGAACAGTCCAGCCCGAACTGCCAAGCCAGGTCCTCCCTGAACCGGAAACAAGCATCCTAGGATCGGTTTCGGGGTTTCACCCCTCATCAGCCAGGATAGCTTGAATCCAGTGGCACAGTAAGCCCGGGACCCATGTCTGGGCGTACCTGGTGCACTTAGGGCGAGAAAGCAAAAGACACACAATTGATGGACGGAATGCAGAACAAATCAAAACATTCATTCCCAGTCAAGAGATCTGGGTTAAATCCATCATTCTTTTGCTCACCATGCCACCCCAGTTTAGACCTAGCCATGCGCAAGTCAGACTTGACCCTGTGCCTCATGGGAACAGGCAAGCTCGAATTGCCAAGCCAGGTCCTCCCTGGACCAGAAACAAGCATCCTAGGACCGGTTTCAGGGTTACGGGCTAGGAGAGATGCAGCTAGTACTCGCTTAACTCTAACCTACCCAGTCAAGGGATCATATGAGACGAAGGATAACCTAATGTTCCACAAAGGTATTCTCTATCAGGCTCCAGGGGCCCTATTAACATAGGGTGCACTTTCCCTGTTTGCGCCACGGCTCACCTTAAAATTGGTGTGCCGGGGGCAAACAGGGAAAGTGTGCACTATTACATTGAATGTGCTGACCCCTGGGCAGCCTCAAAGTCGTGTTGCCCTGGGGGCAGCACATTCAGGTGAAAAACGGAGCAGCTTTGTAGAAGCTGCTCCGTGTTTCACTGTGCAGATGGCAAACCACCTGCACTTTTAAGAGGGGAGAGAGATCCCCTTGCAGGTGGGAGCAGTGAGTTACTGCACCTGCCTGCAAGGGAATGTCTGGGGGGTCCATAGGACCCACTTACCCACCTCCAGAGGGCTGCCATAAGGGGGTTCATTGACAGTGCGCCTCCTGACAGCTTCTTTGCCTCTGCGCCCGTGTCTATAATATGGCATGGGCACAGAAGCAAAGGGATTTCTTCATTTGCATGGGACCAAGCCCCCATGAAAATGATTTGAACACCCTTTGGTGATAGCGCTGGCATTATATGTGCACCAGCGCTATATTACAGAAAGGGGCACACAAGTGTCTGCGGCCCTTTCTGTAATACCAAAGTGCCTAAGGGGCGCACAAAGCGGGCGCCCATGGCCTTGCGCTCCCGGGGCACTTTCCTTAATACGGCCTTAGTTCCATTATTGTCCATCTACGGATCCAGTATAGAATTGGTTTTATGTTGGCTGTTTTAGTAACTGATTTTAGATTTAGATCGAGTTTTAGTGGGAATATTGGTGCCCTAATTGGAAGTTTCAGCAAAAATCTAATAAAGGAATTCTCTCCTTTTGCAAGTGTGTCCAGCTTACAGCTGCCCCACAGTTCTGAACTGTAGAGGGCTGCACCAAGGGCTGGAGATGGAGGGTATGTTGAGCCTTGGCTAGCAAATCTAATAATTGCCGAAGGCCGGTGTTTCAAGATTTGAGAGCTTTTCTCAATGTGGGCTTTCCAGTTATGAGAATCAGTAAGGCTCTCCACTAGGTAGTCAAATTCCACTACACTCCAAAACTTTGCCTTCCATAAATACACTACCCTTTGCTCTTTTTCAGGAGTTAAACACCATATATTTGGTTTTTGCTCCATTTATTGCAGCCCATGCCTCTTGCAAAAAAGGTTGAATCTCTCCAGGAGGATGCATAAGTCCTTTAGGGTTTTTTAGAGGAGAAGGGTGTCATCTGCAAATAATAGTCCAGGAACCTTTGTACCAGCCACTTTTGGTGGATCGTTTTCACAATCCATCAAATATGTAATACAGCAATCAATAAACAGCAGGAAAAGGGTAGGTGCCAACACACAGCCTTAGCAGACTCCTCTTCTGATTGGGATATCCTCTGTAGTTTCCACTTTTAGGCCCCACAGATTCGTGGCAAAGTAATCGGCATGTAGCTGTTTAACCAAGTGCAGGAGGATAGTTGGAACCCCCATTTTATCTAATACCTCCTACAGCTTCTCCCTCTGAACTAGGTCAAATGCAGCCTGCAAGTCTACAAAACAAACATACAGGCTGCCTCGATCTATGTCTACTGTTTTCCATTTTATGGTCAGAAAGCGTAGTACCTGGTCTAGCATGCTAGTGTTTGCTTTAAAGCCAGTTTGGAAGTGGGTAAGCACCTTGTTTTCAGATATCCACTCCCAAAGTCTTGTAGAAGTTTGCTTCTATAAACCTGTTTGGATATCATTAATAAGGCTTATGGGATGGTAATTAGATGGGGTATATCTAGTCTCCTTCTTAAAAATCTGCATAATTTCTGCTTCCTTCCAAGAGTTAAGGATTGTGGCTCCTACAGCTATGGCATTAGATAAAAATGTAAGCTTTGGTTATTTCAGTGAGTTTCTAGGTATTTGTTTAAATGTAAAGTAAGATCCTATTACTGTACCTAACTATAATGTCACTTTAACCTTAGTTTTTTTCAGTGAATTTCTATATATTTTTGATCATATTCACCCAACTCCACCACTGAGCACAGCTTTTGGCTGTCGCAATGATGGGTTGGCCGTGGGCCTATATTCTAGCCAGGCTCTGTGATCAACCTCATACGAACGCCGAACTGCACACAGCCTTCAGCCATGTGCAGGGTGGGGTTGGCTATAGAGCCTGGCCTGCAGCCTGGCTCTGCGTGAAAGCCCCCACAGGCAGCCAACTCTCTGATGATGGACAACCCCCTGTGGGTGGCCCACACCCACAGGACCCCCACCCCAAATCACATTTTCCTATTTGTTTTTTTTCTTCGGGGTACTGTGATGCTCCTACAGTACCGCCACACTAGCTTCACCTACATGGTACTGCAGGACAACTTGCATGGCCTCATGGGAGTCCTGCAGTACCTCATGGCAGTAATGCACTGGGTTCTGCAGGAGTACCACTGTATCTGTGTGTGACAAAATCACCCTTTTTGCCCTGTTCACCCCCATTTTGTGACTGATACTGGTGGTAGGTGACTCTGACAATGCCCTGGGCTCTGCTGACCAGGCCTCGGGCCAGTGCACTGATGAAAAAGGTATATGGTAATCAGGTATAATTACAATTGGCAATGACAGACCTCTGTAAGCCCCTAGTATATAATAAGGCGAGGGGGATTCAAACTACCTACAAGTCCCTAATATATAATAGGGCAGGGGCGTCTAGAGGCCCAGTAGATTTCCTGCACTGGAGTGCGCTCTACCGTTTTGCCTGCTGTCATTTTTAAAGGCAGTCCTGCTTTTCAGACCTTCTTTAAAAGTAAATTATATACAAATTCGACTTTGGAATGAAGGTACTTCCAAAGTGGTAATCTACCTTATTTTTACATATAGGTCACCCCCCAAGGTCTCCCGTAGGTGCCCCAGGGGTGGTGTGCCATGTAACTATAAGCAGGGACATTATGAAAGATGTTTTATATGCCCTGGTGAAGGAAAACTGACAATTTCGTTCTTCCCCATTGTAAATTAATAGCTCCATAGGCTAGCATTAGAATATCTTATTTAAGTATAAATATTGCGAGAAAGGAGATGAAAATGTCATTCAAGGATTTAGAAGATTCCAACAACTTGCCACTGTTGCATTTATCATAAACTAGTACAGAAAATAAGTTATAGGTCTTTCTTTTCTGTGAGCCAAAATCCAGCCTTCTAGCAGCCTCTCCTGATTGGTCAGCCTAACCAGGCTTAGCCAAGCTGCTTTGAAAAGGTGATAAGTGGCCTGCATAGAGAAGAGGTTATCTGATGCAGTGAGCTCTGCAGCTGCAGAGACCAGGCCAGGACGGCGGCTGGGTAAATAAAACTGGGCTTCAAAGAGAGCAGGACAGTAAGGAATGCCAGTCAGGCCTGTCCCCTCTTACTGTACCCCCATCCAGACGCCAGCCCCGGGAATGGAATTTGAAGGAGGACTGGAAAGGGAGTGTTAAGGGAAATGAGCCACACTAGTGAGTTGCCTTAACCAGCTCTTACTCCCACGGAGACGAATTCTCCATCTTGAATTTTAAAGTGCAGTGCTTTGTGGGACAAGAATATGCCACACTTTGGAGGAAGCTGTCATGCTTTTGGTTGGCACCCTGTACCCCATTTGTCAGGTGCGCCCCCCTGCTTGTCTCCCCAGAACATTGAAAAAATATGTGAGAACTGCATAGCAACTCAGATCTGCTGCTTGAAACTACAAGGAAAAGAAGGACTGCCCTGCTGGAACCCTGGCCTGCACCCTACAGGATTGCACTCTGAAGAACTGCTCCTGCTGCACACTTGGAACTACAGCCCTGAGGACTTTGCCTTGCTTCAAAAAAGGATTAAGGAGTGGACTCCCTGAAAGCAACAGGTTAACAGAGCTCACCTGCACCATATCCCTCAAGAAGTCCCCAGCCTGCTGTGCGTCAAGTGGACTTTTAAGGATTTAGCCAGGTCCATTGTGGGAATTATAGTCCCAAAGGCATCTCAGAGCTTCTAGTCCCTTGGATTTGTGTTTTGGACACTTTGAACCCTCAAGAGAGACTTCAGGAACAAGTTTCACAAATTTGGAGCAACTTTTGGAACAAGCTCCATAAGTGGACGGACCCGACGTTGAGAGTCAAACTGACTACCTTCAACAGTGACCCAGTCTGGATTTCAGGTTCGTCCGGAGCTCAAGACTTCCAGGAGTTGACCGGGAGCGCCTGCTGAACCAAGCCGGCGAACCCGCTGCAAATTCGGCCTGATGAAGTGCCATGCGCGCCGTCGAGAGAAAATCCTCCAGAAAAGTTTCTAAGTATGAAGGTAAAATTTTGACCCGGGCCTCCCGCTTAGTGTATTCGACCAGGGCTCCATTGCTGTTGGGCTCCAACTTGGACTTTGTCCGGTTCAAGCGCGACCAGATGTCCCAAGTTGGCGCTATGTGTTTTTAAGCACTAGAAAGTGTTTCATTTTTAAAAATTCATATCTCCGGTTCCCTATATTGAATTTTTGTTGTTGTGGTGTCATTTTAAAGATAAGAATATTTCCAAATTTTATAAATTGGTGTGGGATTTTTATTGTGTGTTGTGTCTTACTTATATTATGTATTGGTGTTTTTAAATGCTTTACATACCTGTCTCATGAATTAAACCTGCCTGCTCGCAGCCAGCTACCAAGGGTTGAGCCAGGGGCTAATGTTTCGAGACCCTGACTGGAACTTATATTGCATTGGTGACCTTATTGTTAGGAGTAGGTCCCTACCTGCACCTACTAATAAACTACCTTCCAAGACTGTGGTACATATTTTTTGGCCCCATGGTAGAGAGAGAGAGTTGGGTGCCTTTGAGCCAGAAGTGCCAAGTGGTCAGGGTATTCCTACTCTGCCCTCTTATTTTTTTTTTTTATTTCAAGTTCAGGACCCTGTTGAATTTGCACCTAGCCAATCAAATAACTCTGAATGACAGAAAAAAAATCTACAAACCTGAACGAAAGCAGCAGAGTTTTGAATGTGAGAAACCAGAAAGCAACTTGAAATTATATTGTCAGGTTGAAATTTTACCTGAACAGACCATTTGGGTAATTTTTTGAGTGTGAGATGCGTTTTGCACAATTTCTCATAATTTGGCGGTAATTTTACATAATTAAGCTAAAGCAAATTAAGTGAGTTTCACACACCCTTAGTAAGTATGTGCCTTTTTCCAGCCACTTCTCCTGATCGCTCCCACATTTACGAATAAGTAGTAAACTTACATGTGTGAGGATCTCCCCTTAGAAAAGACAGGATAAGTGGAGGTGGCGCTTTACACTCGTAGATTTGTGAATAGCATTTTGTTGTATTTTTGAAGTACTATTGTAGTGCTACTAAAATACTACAAAAGGCAGTTTGTGAATAGGCCTCAATATGTTTTGTAACTATTAGAAAGACAAACAAAATAGCAGCTGCAACGTTTACGAGAAACACAAACAACAGGAAATGTGGAACATATTGGCTATTTAACTTTATATCAATCCCACATTCATAGCTTTGGTTTACTAAGTTAAACTCAGCACCAAAACAAAACCTAATTAGAGTTTAACAGATGGTTCAGACTCCTGTACCTGAACAATGAAGTTACAGTTCAGTATTATAGCATAGTGTGCTATTCTTGACTCCACTGGAAGGAAGGCTAACAAGCCCACAGAAAGTGAAGGCTGAGTGCACCTTCCGTTAGCCCTTATCAAAAATAGTTGAAGCGATTCTTCATAGCCTGTCTCACCTCATCTGAAGGTCCTCTCTAGCTATTAACACTTTGTTCCCAACTTAAATTACATTATCTGGTCAATATTGAATCTTTTAGAATAAACAATTAGCAGAAACAGCTTTAATTCCCTTTCACGCATTTTAATTCCCTGAATCTGTGCTCTTTGAATTATATGAATCTTCCATAACATTTTGTTCACAGCTCATTTACAACTATTTTAGAACAGAGAATGCAACTGAGATTAAATACTGTGAATATTTTTGAGCACATTTGATTATAAAGTTGCAATGAAAAGTGACATTAATCAAATATGCACTTTATATTTGTCTCTTGTACCTAAACAATTAACTAGTAGCCTAAAAAGGGGGATACCTAGAATAGAAAAAGCATGATAATTATTACAATACTACAGTGCTTGAAGAGCTTTACAAAAAACATCAAAGACATGACCCCCCCCTCAGTGAAAACGTATGAGGCAATGCAGAGCATAAATACCAAGTGAAGAGTGATACCCTTTTGCTGCTGAAAATATGAGTAGACCGGTCTGCCCATATATTTTTCAGTAAATTGTGCTTTATCTACCTCTAGTGCCCCCATTAGGTGCATTCCCATGCCCCTGCTGGTTTCCCCAAGTGCTCAGACCCCTACCACGTTCACCATCTGCCCCTGTCCGACATGCAGGTGCCATGTTCTCATGGGCGAGAGCAATTCTACTCCAATGCACTCAGGAATCCTCCTGTGCCATCAAGTCCACAGGATGAGAATGATCTACGGGTTGCCAGGATATACATCTCCGGCACAAATGAGGCTCGAATTCGGGATGCAAAGACAAGAGCTGGCCCGCAAAGGAGCTTTCATTAAAATCTGGTACAAAATCAAAAAAGGGCAACCTGAAACGCTAAACTCCTACTTGTGGAAGGAACTAGAAGCCTCAGAGACCTGCCCAGCTAGACAATTCTTGGACACTGCACTGGACCAGCTGGGGTTACGGCAACTTTGGGAATCATCAGGGTGCATGGCAAGCTTAAAAAAAATAGTAAATAACACTGTCAAAAATGAATCTATTATACAAGACAAAGCCGTCTTGTCAGAACGCACACACGGCTGGCTCACTGTACAGTCCTACAGCAAAGCAACCCCCAAGCATACCTCCAATCTAACTTCTCTAAAATGACAAAAGAGAAGTTCCTGAGATTCCGGTTAGGCATATTGCCATCTGCATATCACTTGCCCCCGTGGTTACGCCCTCCGAAGCCGGCAATTTGTCGTCTCTGTGGGGAAGGAGAGGAAGACATAGTGCACATCATAATCATATGCAGGGAATTAATGCAGGAGCGCCGGTCACTACTTAGACCATTTTTCAACAAGAAACAAATACGGTCCTGTAGGCAAGCGGTTCTAGCAAGTTTCTCTGGTGAAGATATTCAACTAAGCTGTTGCCTGGTAAAATTCTTGACTGCTGCTGATCTCAGACTAAAAAAGAAACACCCAGATCAGCTGAGAAGTGGCATTGGAGCCGGGCTGGAGCCGGCCCGCTGACCCACCATGCAAACGTTTCTGACAGCGCCTTTATCACACCAAGTACTAAGTACTCTTGTACATCCAAGCCTTGAAGAAAAACATTATCAAGCTAATCTCGGCCACTTTGCACTGAGCCATAAAAGTCATTCCTGCACTACGCACTTTAACCCGTACTCAATCGTCTCCCTCATTTTGCTGCTAAGACTCTGACCAGAGATGTTATCTTACCTTCTGAACTGCTGCTAAATCTCCGCTTACAAAAACAATGAAGAATCAGGAATGTGGCCCACCAAGGCCGAGGGACTTGATCTCTTTGCAATTTTTACTGTGTTTTTAATTGTGGCTACCAGCCTTTTAAATTGAAGCTTTACTGTTTTATAAGAGATGGTCATTTTTGTAAAGATTTTAACTAACTGTACAATAAATATATTACTTACTTACTTACACAGGATGAAGCAGCAATCTGCATGATTAGCGAGTCCAGGACAGGGACAAGCCACTGTAGTGAGGCCAGGTTGACTGAAGAAATCCTCTTCTCCATAAGGCAACTAGCTTAATTGCTTTAGAAAACTGTGATCATCCAGGGTACAGAGCACCCCAGCAGCTTTAGCTCAAGTCACAGAGGCAGTCTCTTCCTGCTATCATGCATTACAAGCCCTAATAAACCAAGCGACTCACTCTGATCCCGGCACCCATTGGCTAGGTCTAGCAGACACCATGTCAACAGGATATCCACTCGACGTCCACAGCCATCAAATCTCTGCATTCTGAGAGCTGCAGTTCAAGGTCACTCCAAGTGAAGCAACAAAATTGGCATGTCAAAAACCAATGATATGCCAATGAAACCGATGAATGGGTCCATGGTGATCGTGTAGGGTGAGGGTTCAGGGCAGCCTCTACTCCAACACTGGATCATCCAGTCTAGATCCTCAGCAGCCTGCCTATTTACCGCAGTTTCTCATTCACTGCTGGACAGACATGCAGTGAGGGGGGCCCTTCTCGGGGGGATGGATGCAGGATGACGCTGGGAAAGTATCTCCACCAACACAGGATCACAAGACAAGAGACAAGCAAGGTCAGGTGTGAGGAGTGCAAGGAACACAAGACCAGAGTGGACATAGTAGGGGAAACTGAGTGAAAACAAATAAGCATGGAAGAGGCATGAATGATGAGCAGGGGAAGAAGTAATACCTAGGTATGGGTAGGCATGTTGGCAGGAAACGAGGAGGCAAATACAAGAGGAGAGAAGGACAGATGCTGATGGCAAGGAGCCGCGATCTGGTAGTTTAAAGCACCTTGAGGGGGAAAATTACTACTCACAAAGGGCAAAAACTGTAGGTGGATTGACCTCTCCTGATGACTCCCAGGCATGAGGATGTGGCCTCCTGTCAACCAGCCACCCTTTGCAGTTGCAATTTGGTCCCGATCCACAGGCAAGTCTCCAGTGTGCATCCCGGTGTAGGTCCATGAAGCTTTGGCGTAACCTTACTATTTTTCCTTGGTTAAACAACATTTCTAAAGACTCAGCTGCACAGAAGCACACCTTGTAGTGACTTCACACTATGCTTCTTGCTAACCATGAATGCACTGTGGAAAACGCATGTCTTTCCAACCATGAATGCATGGAAAAGAAGGCAGAATATATTGATGGTGCGCTCCATGCATTTTTTGCCACAGCACAAATGCACGTCATACGCCGTGCATTTTGTCAATCATTAATGGACACAAAACAGGAAGTCACATTGTGATTGCCATATGCTTGCTGCACGTCTCGCCAACATACGAATGCATGTTTCCCTCCCAGGTGCTATGACTGAAGCAAGCACTCCCTCGCTGTGACCAGAGAGAGTCTCCAGGTGGCAGAAACACCTCAGTGCAGCTGCACATGGTGCATTCCCCTGAAGCACATGGCCAACAGACTCACTGTGGAGACATCCTTTGTTGCATAATCACCAGTCCACTGCACATGTATCATTTCTCAATACTCTTGTGAGCGTCTACAAACTGTGAATTACAAAGTATACATGGAATCCCTGTAAAGAGTTGGCCTAAACACACTAATGGCCGAAGGGGGCTGACCCTAAGCTCCACTTCCATGTATTGAGGTGATATGAGCTCTAGGAGCGAAAAAGGTGTCTTAGCCAGACCTAAAAAGTCAGTCCTGTTATAAACAAATATGCCTGGAAATACTGCTGAAACACGTTCGATTTCCCATTACAGAAACAAGAAGGCGCATTTCAGAAATCTCGCAGACAGTATCATTTCAAACTGTGCACATTGGTAAGAGTATCAAGGGCAAACAGATGCCATAAAATAAAGTTTAAAAACAACAGTGTTTCAGAAATGACCAATGCATCGAAATGTGTCTAGCAATAAAGCTGATTTACACCTGAGAATGCTGAGGCCGTGCACTTTGGCAAACATTTTGCAGTTGAGGAGTCTGCACTATGAATATATAGTAAAGAACAGACTCTAGAGTTTGAAACTTTGGAAAGGGAAAGTAACTTCTCAAACATTAAACCTGTAGAGCAAAAAGAAGATAATTTTTATAAGTCCAGACACATCTTAAAACATGTACATTGAATGTCAAAATGCCCTTGAATGCTTGCCCCACGATCATCGCAGGTGTCCACTGCAAGAACACCAAGTGATCATTAACAATAACGATTGTGCTGCATGGCCCAAATATCAACTGAGGAAGTAGAGCTAAAAAAATATTGCCAAAAATGAAGGCGGCTGTGAGACCTTGCACGAATGATGCGAAATCAGCCATTCCTGCTGCAGTAAACCATCATCACTACGTACTCTTATGTGATCCGACCATTGCTCTGGAGCAAATTCTCAGATGCCGGAACACTCGACACATACACATGTTTTTTTAATAATTTTTACAGTAGGGCAGCTCTGATAACTCCTATGGTATCCACTGTTCGCTCAGCGTATCTTCGGGTGAGTATGAGCGTATCGTAGAGAATAATTTTAGCAATTGAGCATCCCTAATCTCGGCATTTGCCCCAATGAAACATTTGGTGAAATCTTAGCTCAGTAGTAAGGCTGTACTCACTTGCCATTACCATAAATAAATGGATGCCCGCTCTCGATCTAGAAAATCTAGGTTCTTGGGCTCCAGTCAGGGAGCGTAGCGTCCTTATGGCACAGGATTCCAGTTCGACACTCAAAACGGAAGAGCTAAATAATAAAATGCCTTGTGGTCATTGCATATGTTTAGAGACCTGAATGCAATCCTCTGGCAGATGGGAAGCCAGTTGATGGCATCCAAACCTTGGAAAGATGCCCCAGCGGCCTCACTGTAAGAGCAGGCAGGCTGCCACATTCTGCACTCCTTGGAACCTCTGAAGTAAGAAGCTGGGTAACCTCCAAAGACACTGGTCTCTCTGAGAACCTGATGGAGCCAGAACGTCATCAAGCGCTTACTGCTGTCTGATCCCTAATTTCTATATCTCTTGATTGCATCATATGCTGTCTGTGGATTCAGGAGTCTTGTTACACCTCTTCTACTAAACAGAGGCACCGCAGAGGTATCCCTGCAGACATTTAGGCCCAGCTCTGTTAGTGGGTAGCTGAATTTGGAGTTTGTGGTTGCTCAGAGCACATTACGTCTCTAATTTCTCGTCCTCACCTCTAATGTCTCCTTCACACATGCCACAACAGGTGTGCTGTAAGTGCGTATGGTGTTCCGGAAATTTGTGATAATGGTGCAAGGGAAAAAAAGCTACAGCAGTATTAAAATAACGAAAGAGACTGAAATGTGGAACAGAGGAAAAGAGTGGCGAGGAAGATATGAGAGAGAGAAGAGAGAGATCACGATTGAGAGAGATCTCCAGCTTAAAAGTGCTATTTTGAAAAATTCATAGCGGCTGCAATATTCTGTAACTGCTGCCCCGCCTTATCAGTACTGTGACCTTTAATTTCCAGCCAGAGAGGAACTGGAACAATGTGCATCACTTCCTGTCCTGATGATATTGAAAGATAGTAAGACTTTGCGCATATGTCTGTGTACTTTCTAACCAGAGGCAACACATTTGAGTCAAATCTTTTCTAATTTTAATTTCTACCAGCATCAGTGTTAACACTGCCATGCCTCCTGAGGTCCTCGAGGAACTCATAGGATGGGGGAAGGGTGCCACCTCATTACACATTTTTACGAAGCCCTCCGGAAAGACATGCAAACGTGGCAATACCCCCCACGTAGAGCATGGGAGGGCGATATGGGGGCGCCGACCTCTGACACGGATTGGAAGATGGCGTTGAACCTCGTTTGTACTGTATCCTGCAATAATCGCTTCAAGCTTCTGCATTTCTATTTTGTACACCGCACCTATGTCATCCCACACAGTATTAATATTATAGAACCCATGAGAAATGCTGCCTGTACACGATGTGGAAGGGTGGGTGCTACCTTTTTACACTTAGCCTGGGAATGTCCTCCAATTCAATCCTATTGGGCACTGGTGGTACCTCGCATAGAGGCGGCCACGGGCATCAGCGTCCCACTAACCCAACTTGCTTGTTTGTTAGGAGTGGTGGTGCACCCCAGAGGGCGCAAGATCCCTCATAGACTGGCTCAACTGGCCATACTACTGACAAAGAGGCGGGTGGCTATTGGGTGCTTGGGGGTGCGGGCTCCGCTGCTGACCTGTTGGTTGAAGGACTTGATGGAATGGGGGGCTGCAGAGTAGCAACATATGCGCCTCACGCGTACTGACGATGGGGCGTCCGAGACTATCTTACTGTGGGTACAACTGCTGGGTATGTTCTAGGAGGATGACGACCAACCCATAGAGGATGACTCGGGTGGGGAGGATTGAAGAGAGGTAGGAGCATCTATCTCTTGGCAGCTTCCACGGCGACCGTGTGAGTATTTATATGTGACTGTATGGCTTAAAGCTTGATGCCTTGGTTTTATTTCAATACTGTCATGGGACATATCTGTAATTTGAATCTGGTAGATCTATACATGTTTTTAACGTCTGTCTGCTGAAAATACCCTTCCGGTTATGCCAAACGCACTGAATGTTCGTTGTTACTGGAAAATCAATAAAAATACAGTTTAAAAAAAAAAAACACTGCCATGCCTCATGTCTCTCTCACAACATGGTGGTAAACATGCTATATTTTGTAGCTTTTAATTATAGTGGCAGCTTTTAGTTTATGGGGACTAAATAAGCACCCGTAATCGCAACCCGCAAGCAATCGACATTGTCACACCACTAAACTCTCCTGAGAGACGTTTTGGGTGAGAGAGTCTACCTTCAAGAATAGTTTGACAAAACTGGAATTAAAAGGGCCATTTTACAACACAATATATAATAACATAAATAATATAATGTATTATTAATTTGTGTGTGCATATTTATATAGTGCAAACAAGGCCCAAGGGCGTTGGAGTGCTTAACAGTAACATAGTTGCCAGTGCACAGATCTCAGTATGATAACCATAATGGGTTATATATATTGAGTGATGCAATAATACAATTGGGGGAAAGATAGAGTGTTACAAATGGGGTATATATAATCAATAGGAGACAGACTCTGACACATCAGAATCAGATGGCAACCACTGAAGTAACCAATGGAATCTGAGAGTTTAGCGACAGTAAAGAATAAACTTGGAAAACAAAGGAAGAGAGAGAAATTTGTGTGTAACATCTTAGGACCAGAGAAACAAAGGAGGGGTTCAGATCATGACACGAGAGAGGAAGAAGATAGACGAGAGGGATGCCACTCCTAGAGATGGAAGTCAGGAGAATGGTACAGCATATAAAGTGGGTAAATGTTGTCAAAGATCACAGAAGAGTGGTTAGCTGAAGCCAGGGTGGATGTGTCTTTGGAGGAAGAGCTGTTTCGGGTCGTTCTTAAAAAAAAAAAAAAAATGAATGTGTGTCCACTTGGTAGAAGGGAGTTCCACAGTCTAGTCCTACTGCCTGAAAAAGATTGGGTCTTAAGGCACTCTTTAAAAGCTGGAGGTTCTAGAAACAGCGTTATCCACAGTGCAAAGTGACCACTGAGATCCAGAATATCTCAACTTGTTTTCAGGTACAGAGGAGTGGAAGAGTGTATAACTTGTGCCTGATACCGGCCATTGTCTCAAAGGATCTTGCTTTGATCGGAAAGTGACAAAATAATCTGCTTTATGCAAAACTCTCTTCAAGGTTGCGAGATATGTTTTGGGTAGTCTGCTTAGAATCAAATTTCCATGTTCAATCCTACATATCTCATGAAAGTGTTCTGTCGGATTCACTTGCAGAGCATAAGGAAGAAACTGTTCTAAAACACACACAAGTTAAAAGTCATAACTACAATTTATAGAAACATTGCGCCAATCAAATATGCAATGATTTCTGCTGAGTTGCTCTGTGATGGGTGAAAAAATGCTTGTGCAGTGCAAAAATTGGTGCATACAAAAATAAACAAAACACATCCATGAACAACATTCACAATTGTTTCAAATGAATGCTTGATTAAGCCACCTACTTAATAGAGTCTCTGTAGTTGCGGCAAGTCCATATGATTTTCAAGGCCTGTGATCACCCAACTCAGTCCTTTTTTGACACAGGCTAAATTTATAGATTCATCTGTGTTTCGACCCACAGAGGAAGTGTTAGTAGTACAACGATGAGGGGTCTTCTTCAGGACAAGTAATAAGAACCACCAAGTAGTCTTTAAGGCTTGATTTATACCTGTGGCAGGTGTAGAGAAAAACCAAGAAATGGAAATTCATGAATGACTCAGTGTTCACATATCCGAGCAAACTAAAAGATGCGCTGATCCATCAAAATAATTCCAAAAAGCTGCAGCCTTACCAGGGACTTTACCACAAAGTTATACAGACCTTGTACCAGGTCTGAAAAACTTTGCGGAAAAGTTGCCTTGCACCAGGTCACCAGGCACCTCAATCTGCACCACCTCCCTCTCCCCCAGAGGTAGCAGGGAAGAAGGCGCTCTATGCCCAGAAGGTTTTTATAGGGAAAATAATGGTATGGGAGTCGACCCTCATCAGGCCATATCTCCCTAAAGACACAGCTCGTTCTACCCCGCCTGAGGATAGAAAATTGGAGGATTTATCCCCAATCTGCTCGTGGACAGGGAGGGGCAGAATACCCATTGGATGCCAGCAATTTTTTTTTACAATGGAGTGGAGGCTTGGAGGTGGACCTTACCTGCACATCCTCCTTTAAAGCCCAGCAGTCTTTCTGCCCGGCCTGGGGCATAGAGCATCCCTATCCTCAGGGCAAGCAAGAGGAAATTTGGATTCCTTTTGTTGTTGTTTTGATATATGGGCCAGCAGAGGGGGGTAAAGTCCAATTTCCTCTCTCTTGCCATGGTCAATGGATGCATTATTCGGACTCCGGCTCAGCGAGCAACCAGGGAACCCTGCAAGTACTTGGCATATCTGAAACCTAATGTTGGCTTATATGGCTTCCATTATTATTTCTTACCCAAAATGCCATGAAAATGTAAAGTTTTGACTAAAATCACAGATTTTCCTCACATTTCAGTGAGGAAAAGATCCTGAATCTGTGAGGATACACAACATTCCTACCACCAGCATTTTCCCACTTCTTCTGGTAAAAACAGTACACCACTTGTATTTTTAAGGAACAATGATTTTTCTAAAATCAAATTGAAAGAGATTTGTTTTCCAGTATGATGAAGACCCAAGACCATAAAGTGTCAACATCTGTGTGTTTGAAGTGATAATTGTTTGGGGATCTGACTTCCATAGTGCCTCACCTTTCTAGACTTTGTACCAGAGATATGGGTATCCAAGTTGTAGAAACATCTATTGTCTTTGTTTTTATTATGAGACATCACCATGGATTACCTGACAGAGTACTTGAAGTAATCGAAGTAATGATCCTCAAACAGATTCCTTATGGCAAGTTGATTTCATCAGAGGAAATCCCCAACGCACAGCCAGCAACTGAACTTGTTATTTGAACATTGGAATGCATATATGTGACAATTGCATTACACAGAGCATTCCCCAGCAAATCATAGGCTAAAACCAATGTAAGTTCAATACAGCTCATCCCCCACCCTTCCCAGCAAAACCCAAGAAAACAACACAAACATTTCTACAACAGAACATAACAGACAAATACATGTACAAAACAAACACACCAATCTACTGGACAAATCAGAGAAACTACTAGCCCCACACAAACCCCAACAGCCTATACCCTCAAACAACACCATCCTAAGTACACACACTATCCCCAAACATAATCCCCCAAATAACCCGGCGGTCTCCCTGAACTCACCACCCTTTGTGCCTGAATCCCCACATTGCCACCATTAACACTCTCTGGCGTTTCCACACACCTATGCCCTTGTTCACTTAGAAAATCAATGTCACCAATAAGGAGCCATGCTGAACAATTCCCTCCACCACTAGGCTTCACCGCCACCTCACCCTGTCTTTAATACAGAACAACTCTCCTCAGATTCCAAGTTTGACCATTCTCCAAATTGATCTAATTACCACCAATGTCCATCACCTTAAAAGGACCCCAAAATCTGGATAACCCCTTGCCAATACCACCCTGTCTGAGCTTGACCCAGTCCCCTACATTGATGAAACATCTCTGCAAGTTCCCCATACTAAATTTCTTGGAACCGCCATCACGCATACATGAAGGCACTAACTTGGTCCAGGCTGTCTACCCCTCATCATTTCGAATGTGGTCTTCCCTATGGTGGTACTCACTGTGATGCGATAAGCCCACAGCATGTCTTTAAGGGCGCCCTGCATAGACAACCCCGTACTACAAGCCAACTGCATAGTGCCCTTTAACAACCTGTTGATCCTCTCCACCAAACCATTTCCTTGGAGATTGTACAAGGATGTACACACATGCCTTACGCCAATGTTGTCCAGAAAACAACCCATTTCCTCAGATGTAAGTTGAGTGCCATTATCCGTCAACAAGACTGAAGGAATACCTTACCTACTGAACACTTCTCTCAAAACTGCTACAGTAGACATTGTGTTGGCACACATCATAAACACCACCTCCACCCATATCACAGCCGCAAATCTCTCCTGTTCAGAAAGAAAAGCAAAAGGACAAATGAAGTCCAAACAAACTTTCTCCCACACCACACTTGCCTCTGACACATGCTGTTTCTCTTCCACACCTCCTAATCCCACTCTCAAATGCTTCTAGAGTCTCTGCAGACATCACACTGCTCCACCCACCTCTTCACTCGGCCGTTCATAAGCAGCCACCAAAACCTCTCCTTCACTCTTTTGAGGGTTAACATCTGACCAAGGTGACCCTCATGTGCTAAATGCCCATTGGGTTGGTGACACGGGTTCATTCTTCACTTTTTAATTTATTATTTTGCATGGGGTACATTTTTTTAAGCTTAAGGGGTATATTATTTACAAAGTTTGCTGCACTTAGTTTGTTCTGAATTCCAGTTGGCATGAGGCGTCAGTCAAATTAATGGTTTAATTGTGCAGTAGCGGCTGCTGCCAATACAAAGTGGTGGGCCAGTGTGTGGGGGGTAAATAATAATGATAAAAAGACTTACCTGCCGCTGCCGGCCGCCTCAGTACTCCCCTGCTCCCTGAAGTCCATGGGCCAGCACAGGCTCACAGACTCCCCATCCAATCCAGACGCTGCTCTAATGCTATTACCCAGCATGAGAGCAGTGGCAGGATTGGTCTGAGCGGCCTAGTTAGGCACTCACTAAGCCTCACCTAATCTCGACCAGGCTGTGCAACACAGAAATATAAGTGCGCATGTTGGTTTGGCCATTGTAAGATGGCCGGCCAAACCAAAATGCACACTTGCAGTGCCCACCAAAACTCCTCCTCCCAGTCCCTGCTGTTTTTAATCGAGAATTGACTGGCCCCATCCTAGACTCGGATTGGTTCACCCAGTGAAAAATAAAATGATAGTAAAATTGTTTTATTATCATTTTATTTTTCATCTGCTGGTGCAGTGGGGCGACGCTCCTCCTCTATTACGGATGAGCCATCAATGTAATTGTGTATCAATGTGAGCTTTGGTTTCTGTAAGTAACAATGTGTCTTTTTCTATACTACAGTTACCCCTGAGGAAGGGCTAAATGCCTGAAATGCATTGGGATTACAATATTACGTTATTTGATGAACTGTGAATTTCGACATGCTGTAGAAATCGCCTGGATGGGCACTTTACATGCATTTGAATATCAGAATCACAATGTCTGGATAAAAAAATTGAAGAAGAATGAAGTTAAATAAATGAATAAAATGGACTAAAATGGATAAAGTTTGGTGATTAAATTGGTTTATGTTGATGATTATTTCATCTTGGTTCTGACGGTAGTCGCATCCTGGGACCAGTTTTGAAATGGAAACCTACATGTTCTGCACAGTAATTCAGGCACAGGCATCAAGGAGTTGGGACAGGCATTCTTCACAATATAGCACGTTAAACCATTTTTGCTTGTGTCAACTTAGCGGGCAGCATGACGCAAGACGATTGGTGGGAACCAAGCCACATGAGTCTACATGTTAACAGTTTATCATACATTTCCCCTTTCCATTCCAGAAAGAGAAGGGTTGGAATATACCACCTAATTATTATGCGTTATAATAACTAAATATAAAAGCTAGTGTGTTTACAAAACCACAATTAATTTCAAAAGGAAGAAAATATGAAGCTTTAACTATCAATTGATGACCTTTGTTTAAAAAATAAAACAAAAAAAACGTAATGTTGAGTACTGAGTCAACAGCATAGCATATCAACAAAATCATTGGCACTCCTAAGCAACTGGAAAGCGAAAAGCAGACATTATGAACTAGTGAGAGAAAAGAATGCCAACATTTGAATAAGTAACTGAGAAGATCTTATTATGGATATTGCTTATTTTAGACACTGGTGTGATAAGTATGGTAGGAATATTTATGAAGTGAGCAAAATGTATCAACAAAGTCCACCATCCCAAAAAAAACATGGGTGGTGATTAGCATAGGTTGTAGAAACAGCAAGCAAGAGTACATCTGGAGACTGTGCAGAGAACCCATGTCGAGAAAAGGTGGGCAGAGCAGTGTCCTTATGTGTTATGTCTTTGAAGGCACAAAAAGCATCAGTGTGGGAATGGTGAGGCTACCGCTACCTATTCTCACTGGAAGTCCCCTATTTCACAAAATAGAAAACACTGTATATTACGATCTCGTGCGTGGTATTTATGCGTGTGGTACCCAGTGTGACCATGGGCATGCAGCATTGTATGCTTGTCATTCAGCTGTAGTTCTGATATGCTCATGGACTCACTGCCTGTGTCTAACATGCCCACACTGTATAGGCCAACTATGCATATGGTGGAGGGATGCTTTGTCGCTTCAGAGTATTCTTTATTGTATACCTTGCATAAGCACTTCTGGAGTGTTGTAGCATTTCTAAAGTCACTAATAGACTTTAATATTGCACAAAAAGAAGTCATTTCTAAAATTAATGTCATTACATGGGCAATTGCTGCTTTGTTTCACTCCTGATAAAGTGCCTCTCAAAGTGTTGCATCAAAAGGCATTGAAAGGTCATATATGTAAAGTGAAAATGTGGCAGCAATGCATGTGGTGCTCAGTCCAGTGTATGAGAAGCAACACCATTAGAGACATAAATACATCTGTTTTTTCCATTTGTGGACTTTGCAGGTTGCAGAAGGAATGGCGTACCTTGAGAAGAGGAATTACATTCACCGGGACCTGCGAGCCGCAAACATTTTAGTTTCTGATGCTCTCTGTTGTAAAATTGCAGATTTTGGCCTGGCGAGAATAATTGACAATGAGTATGAAGCGAAGGAAGGTAAGTCTTAAGTAAACTTATCACTGAATTCATGTTTTAACCAGGGTGCCCTGCTCCTGGACACACTTGTGAGAATAATTACCTTGCACTTGATTAGTGTCACAGGTAAGTTTTCTCACATTGTCATGCCCAGGAAGAAGGGGTGATCTCTTGTAATCTGTGATTCCAGAAGTTATAGGTAGGTCGTCACCTAAGCACCTAGGGGCCGATTCCGATCTCGGCCGGTAGGGCACCGAATCGGATTCGGCTTAACCGGATCCGATTCGGAGCCCTCTTTCCCGACCGATTCGAACGTGCGTCCGGGCGAGCGAGTACGATGCGAGCGCTCGCGAAATCGCCGACCGACTCGTTTGCGGGACCCAACCGCTCCGACCGACTCGCACGGACACGACTCGCACCGCGCAATGGAGACGTTCCCCGGCCGGGTAAGTACGATGCGCGCCTCGAGCAGTCCGACCGACTCGCGCAGTCCGGCTCCAAAGAGCAGTCGGAGCCGCACTTTGGGGGTCTGTGTCGGACCCCCCTGTACGCGTAGCCGCACGAGTCGCACACAGGGGGGACCCATGGGTCTCCCTACCTGTGCATGTACGGCGCGAGTCGCTTCGATGCGTACCCACTGTGGGGGGCGCCCTTGTTCGTCTCGCACCCATTGAGTCAATGGGAGCCCGCATACGCGTTGTACGACCGGCTCCCATTGACTTCAATGGGAGTCCGACCGAATCGAGTCCGATTGCATGCGAACGCATCGTACTCGTTCGGTCGGACTGCTAGAGTCCGATTCGGATGGAAATCTCTCCGGGTCCGGCTCGGTGTTGGAGATTTCCGGCCAGAATCGGAATCGGCCCCCTAGAATCTAGAACAACCTCCCTGTCAACCTCAGAACTGCTCCAACCCTTCTCCGCTCCAGGAAAAGCCTGGAGCTGCATGTCTTTAAGGAGCATTACTCTTCCATGCAGTAGCTACTATCCACATAGTAGTAAATGATCTGTGTGCTTAGCTCTGACGCAGCTGCCACATGGGACAGCCAGCTTGTGGGCCCATACCGTGGCTCTTGATTGAGCACCAATCAAACGCAGCCATCAGAAAAAACTACATCACCACAGTATATTTTGTGATTGAGTCTTTTAGATAGTGAAACGCAAATTACCAGTTGTATATTGGTGTGTTTATTTCTCACTACATTTATTGTAGGTATTCACAACGATAGCTATTCATGTGAAGGAGAAAGAGGCCAAGGCTTTAGGCTTTTTGGGGAAGGGTAACGGTGTGACCATATATTATAAGGAATAAAATGCCGTGTGATATATGTTAAAAGGATATTGCAAATCACCTTGAAGTACCGTGATCTTATTGAGGAACTCTTCTTTTCGCCTCCTTCCTCTATAATGTCACAGAACTCCTGGGTGACTTGCAAAATCCTTACTGTATCCCATATATTTTTTGTTTTCTCGATCTTTCAATACCTTAGATTGCATATGGCATCAGCAGAGCAATTTTTCTTTGTCTCTATGCTTAGAGTGGCTGCTGTGAGCTCAGGTGCAGCAGGGACTTCTATAAATCCAGGATGGACCTTGTAGAAAACGAAGCCGGGCACGTAGTGGGTGGCAAAAAGAAGATTTAATCTTAGAGAAGACAGCTTAGAGAACCACCTACGTAGAAAGCCACCCATCAGCTTCAACTGTCAACATGGAATCCCCAAAAGGAATCTTATTAACATTCCCGTTAGGAATTCCACACAACTAGAACACTAAACACCTTCCCCCTTTAAAAACAAACGAAAAAAAAAAAAAAGACATAAAAACTAGAAACATAGCAAGTCATTATGTACAAAATGATAGTGTACATATTATACATAGAAAATACAAAATCACACTTGTTAAAATTAAAACTGAACAAAATCTTTCCATTTTATGGGCAAATGCTTAACACGTGAGCTTTTCCTCACTTCCATCACATGTTCTTCATCCACCGGTTGATTCTCCCATAGTACCTCTTGATTACCTAAACCGGTGGTTGAAGCAGAGCACTGCAGATTATTGCTCCCATTAACATCAGATTCACCAATACCCGGACCATTCAAACCATCATGCATGTCACAAAAACCAGCATTCCATTCACAATCCTCATTGGGCTTACTATAAGTATATTCCCTACTCGGTGTTACTCCGTCCTTAAAGAATTCAGTGCATCCCTCACTGGTACTGACATGCGCCTTCTCTTTGACTTGAAATTTACACACAGAAATACGTCTAAAATTCCATATTTTCCCACCTTCTACTCTCACAGCCTTACTCAAAATTTCAACCACTCTCACAGGATCCGACCATTTAGACAACTTCTTGTTTAACAAACCGCCCAATTTAATACGGACCATGTCCCCTACTCTCAATTTCTCCTTAAACTGATTCTTACGACCATCGGCCCTCATCTTCTCCTGATACCTCTTAACACGCTCCCTGACTTTAGTAAAATCCATAACATTGTCATACGAATTTTTCTCTTTCAACCACCATGGCATGAGTTTAGATCCTGGTTTCCTTCCTCGCAACATCTCAAATGAGGACAAACCTGTAACGGAAGTAGGTGACGTACGATATGTCAACAAAGCTTTCCACCACAACATACCACTCTTAATAGCTAGCTGAATAGACTCCTTAATGACTCTGTTGAAGCGTTCCACTTGACCATTGGCTTGAGGATGATAATTCGACACCCTCTTATGTAGAACACCACATCTTTTAAGAAACAATTCTAGTTCCTTGCTTACAAATTGTGGACCATTGTCGGAAATAAGTTCCTCAGGTAACCCTTCACGACAAAAAATGTCATCCAAATATTCCACTACCTGCGCAGAAGTAATCTTCTCCACTATTTTCAGCTCTGGCCATTTTGAGAAATAATCCACAAGCACTAATGCATACACATCCTTGCCAGGCTGTGTTCCTAACGGTCCCAAAATGTCAATTCCTAATTTCCTCCATGTGCCCTGGGCATATTCAATAGGAGTAACATCAACAGCTAACGGTTTGATAGACTTGTCACTTCTTGCACAAGGAGCACATTCCCTGACCCACTTGTCCACCATGCCATCAATACCAGGCCACCAGTAGCATTCTCTTATCCTTCTTTTAGTAGTGGACATTCCCATATGACCTTCATGGGCCACAGCCACAGCACAAATCACCTCCCTAAGTTTCCATGGTGGCACGATTTTGTCTCCCATCATAACAATACCATGCAAAAACATTAGCTCCTCACTAATTTTGAAATGTGAGGCCAATTACCCACTCAACTTCCTCTCTTCCGGCCAACCTTTCTGCAAAAACTTCTGAACTTCACTTAAAATGCAATCTTCTTGCATAGCTTCTTTCCATTTTTCCTCAGAAATGGTTTTAACGGAATGTTCCTCCCCCAAGACTCTATTGACATCATCCATGGTATAAGCCACATCACATTCCTCCACATCCTTGATCTCAGTTACATCCAATAAAGGTAAACGTGACATACAATCTGCGTGAACATTAGTATGACCCGGAACATATTCAACCACACATTGATATTCCTGCAATTTAGCAGCCAGTCTTGTAAGTGAGCTGTCAATGTTCTCCCCCCCCACCCGCTGCTAGCATATTAACTAACGGCTTATGATCAGTTCTTGACCGAAATTTGGTTCCCCATAAAAACTGACGAAAGTGTTGAGCAGCCCATGTACAGGCTAGCAATTCCTTCTCAATGGTAGAGTAATTGCACTCAGAATCACGCAGCAATCTTGAAGCAAATGACACCACATATTCTCCAGTACCATTCTTCTGCATGAGTACGGCGCCCAATCCCACACTACTGGCATCCACAGATACAATACATTCCCTGCCAACTACATATGATTTTAAGAATGGTGCACAAACTATCTCCTTTCTCAGGACATCAAATGCTAACTGTTGATCTCTACCCCATACAAATGTAGCATTTTTTTCAATAACTGTCGTAATGGATGCACTTTTGTAGAATAGTCCTGTACAAATTTACCATAGAATTCGGACAAACCTAAGAACGATAACAATTGTTCTTTAGTCACAGGCGCAGGCGCATTAGAAATGCTCTGCACATGGTTGAGTTTAGGCCTGATGCCTTCACTAGAAATTTCAGGACCTAGGTACTCAACCTTGTTCTGACTGAATTTGCATTTTGAAAATTTCAAAGTCAACCCTTTATCTTGCACTCTATACAATACATCTTTCAAATTCTTGTCATGTTCATCAAACGTTCTCCCAAAAATCAAAATATCATCTTGGAAAGCGATTGCTCCCTTACTACCTTCCAAAATCTTCTTCATTAACCGCTGAAAAACTGAGGCAGCGCTTGCAAACCCAAACGGCATACGCAAGAATTGGAACATGCCTTCTGGTGTCACAAAACCTGTTAAACGTTTGGACTCCTCATGCAATTCCACTTGGTGGTATGCACTTGCTAAATCAATAGTGGAGAACACAAACGCACCAGACAATGTTGATATTAATTCGTGTATATTGGGAAGAGGATGTTTGTCAATCCAGATCTCCTTATTTAAGCTACGTAAATCCACACACAGGCAGAGATCTCCTGTACCTTTAAGAGACAACACAATAGGAGACACCCAAGGCGAAGATTCTATGGGCTCAATGATTCTCTTCTCAACTAAATCATTTAACATGACTTTAACTTTGTCCCGATACGCCAAAGGTACATTTCTTACCTTATGCCTAACAGGTATTGCCTCATCTTTAAGTATAATTTTATTTTTAAAATGTACATATTTTCCCAGAGTTCCGTCAAAAAGTTTTGGAAACATTTCCTTAATCCCACTGACAAACTCTTCACTGTTGAGTGTAACTACATAAACAGATGGGGTAGCGTTGGGATCCAATCTTATCCCCATTTCTTGTTGACGAGGCCATTCCAAAATAGACACCTCCTTAGTTGCCACATACACCTTCCCTCTTGTTCTTCTTCCCTCAAAATCCAAATCTGCCCACATAAACCCTTCCAAATCAATTTTGTGACCCGAGTATCCACCAGGTTGAATATCAGGTGGAAATAATTTCTTCTCACCCCACAGCTCGTTAAACAAACTCTTACCAATAATGCTGTACCAAGCACATGAATCAACCATCATAGATACTGATTTGCCATCAATTACCACTGTACATCTGGGAAAACCTTTGCAATTGACGACAACAAACCCACAATAAAGAATTGAATTCAGCAGGTGCTTCATCCTCATCACATGTGATATGATTGACCCTTTGAAATGACCTCTCTTTTTACATTTGACACACACCTTGTCCCATGGCGGACACCCTTTGAAACTTCCTTCATGGTTTAAATTGCCACACCTGTAACAAATAATAGTGTTTTTCTTCCCATAAAATCTGTTGTCCGAACTTTTCACATCAACGTCTACTTGACAGGAAAAAACTGATTCTTCTTCAAACATGTTTGATTCCTTACTACCGAAACTTCTGGTCCAACATCTTGAACTTTGACACTTTGACCTCTGATTTCACTAACAAATTTCTCAGATTGTTCAATACCCTTTGCTATATTAACTAACCGCACCCAACCACCTAACTACAGTCCCCAACCATAATCTTTCTTGAATCTTTTTGCTCTTAGACTTCATCATTATCTGTTCTCTTAGCACTTGCTCATAAGTGATAGTTTCAAAAGCACAAGACCCTGCCAAAGTACGTAGTGTAGATTCATAGTCTTCTATAGACTCGCATGAATAGAATTTGAACCTCTCCATCACAACGTTGATCTTTCTTCCAAACTGGGCATTCATTTGTTTGATTGCTATCTCGAATACATTCATGTCCCCCGCACCCTCTACTGGAGGAAGGTTATTAAACTCTTTCAAACCTGCACTACCCAGACAATGCTTCAGTAAAGCTAACTTCCATTTGGCAGAACAATCTTCTTCCTCAAGTACTTCCACATATGCTAAAAACATAGGATACCATAGTTCCCATTCCATTTTTGGCTCTCCAGCCACTTGTAAAAAATGTGGCGGTACTGTAATGTTGGCCATAGTAGCAATAAAACACAAAACTTATTCCACTGTAAAACAAAAACTATATATATATATATATATATATATATATATATATATATATATATATATATATATATATATATATATATATATATATATATATATATATATATATATATATATATATATATATATATATATATATATATATATATATATATCTACACAAAAAACCTCCTCCAAGTAGAAGAAGCAGAGGCCACACAGGGGAATCCTTAAGAAGCTCTTTATTGGACCAACAGGGCATAATGCATTTTGGCGTGGAATGTGCCTTCATCAGACGCCCTTCTCACTCGGAAATCACCGACACCCTCCTTTTGTGCTGCTGCGATCCTCCCCCTGAATGGGGAAGTCAGCTGGCTCATCCTTGCAGATTGCTCACAGCTGCAGTCCGATGTCTGAAGACTGCAGCCGCCAGAATGCATCTTGGTGGTGAGTACCAAAGGCGGAGTCCGTGCTCAATGAGCGCTGGAATATCGGGCAAAAGGGGATGTTTTAAGTTGTTGAAGGTGAGTCCAGGGTCCACAGGCTTTCTCGGGTCCCCATAACGTTCTAGCCTCACCGTCCATATGTCAACAGGGCTGGGGCAGTGGTAGCAATGTACCCGACCCTTCGTGCAGTCACGAACTGCAAAGCAGCCGCCCTTGTATAGTTAGACGTTAGAGGCGGAATAAATTGGAAACAACCAACAAAATACAGAGTGGAACAGGTGTGCCTGTCACTGAAAATACAGGCCAGCAGGTGTAGAACAGGTGTGCCTGTCACCGACAATACAGGCCAATAGAATGCAATATAACACAGGTGTGCCTGTCACCGAAAATACACACCAGCAGGATGCATTTAACTGGTGCCGCTATACCGACCAATAGAGGCAGAATGGAGCCTTTGAAAACGGGCTATAGAATATACTCGGTACCTAGAAACAGAGAAGCTGCCAAAACGAGCGAATTCTGGGCCTAACTTCCAGTCCAATCCAAGATGGCCGCCTGGAAACGTGGCCCGACGCGCTGACGTGACCATACAGCTTCCTTATGTCGAAGGCGCATGCTGAGTCGCATTGATCAGCGCGCACTACACATGTTGTAACTGAAGTTGCCAAAATTAAGCAAATTCCCTTCAGGAGACTCACAACTGTTCCGGAAACGTGAATGGATATGGGCAGCACAGACGCAGTCTCGAGCAGAATTACTCGACAATGTCTCCAGGAGTGCGACACAAACAGGTGAGCGCTGTCTTCCTCTCTACTCCCAATCGTCGCCAATTTATGTAGAAAACGAAGCCGGGCACGTAGTGGGTGGCAAAAAGAAGATTTAATCTTAGAGAAGACAGCTTAGACAACCACCTTCGTAGAAAGCAGCCCATCAGCCTCAACCGTCAACACGGAATCCCCATAAGGAATCTTATCAACATTCCCGTTAGGAATTCCACGGAACTAGAACATTACAGACATTCTCAGAGCACCCGAATGCAAGAAGTCAGGAGTAGATGACGTGTTTCTTAGCATAGGATCTTTTAGCAAGGCCCTCACAAACAGACATATTGCATGCAAAGCCTTTTTGAGCTTTCTCCTGTACCAAAGGTTGAGAAGACAACTTCTAAATTCATTGATCTAGCCCTGCTTATGGCCAATCATTCCATAGCCCGGGAATGGCGATCTCCATATTCTCCTAGAGTGCTGGCATGGAGTTCAGAATTGTATGAATGGGGGGATTCTGAGAACAAGTTTATATTACACAATGCAGGAGGCAGCGGCGGGAAACCGTGGATCTAGACTGGGATACCCTCCTGCTTGAACCTACCCTATATCTGATCAAACCCCCCCATTGTGCTCATATTCCATATCCTGTCTCCACTTTCACCAGACACTACTCACACTAACACTACTTCATATCCTCTTCGTTGTCCTGGCTCATGTAAACTTTCCACCTTTCAATCTATCTCAATCTCTCTACATCTATCTCTCTAAACTCTACCCATCTGTCTACACCTATCTTCCTATATATCTCTCTATACCTATCTATCTGCACTATACCTATCTATCTACACCTGTCTAGGTCTATCTGTCCATTCCAATACATTTACTGTATATATGTCCCCATTTATATATACCTATCAATTTGCACCTACTTATCTATATCTATCTGTCTGTCTGTCTGTCTGTCTGTCTGTCTGTCTGTCTATCTTTCTATCTATCTTTTTATCTATCTCTCTATCTATCTGACCCTATTTATACCTATCTATCAGTCTCAGTACCCTCTAAAACTGTACCTCTGTCCCAATCCCACTTTCGTCACTTCTCTGCCATCTCTCTATTCCTCTCCTTTTCTCCTTCCTTCTCCCTCACTGTTTCTGTTCTTCTTGGCGCCTCTGTTCTTTCTATACCCACCTCTCACTGCGCCCTTTGCCTTTTCTTGAGATGATGGGGCGATTAAAGAGGTACTGGGCAGTGGTCAGATAATGAAGAGGAAGCAAGAAGCAGGAGATACTCAAAACAGGAGGGTAGAGGGATTCTAGGGAGGATGGAGAAAATATATAGAAATGGATCCTAAAGGCCACTGTAGCAGGAAGGACCACGGTTGCCAAGGACCCCACCATTCTACCAATGCCAACCTTTGATTCAGAAGCAAGTTATAGCACCAGCTGCTCCTGCTCCTCACCGACTGTTCCACATCACCAGTGAGAGTTTAAACTGGGGTTGCATCCATCAGACAAATCTGATGTCCTGGTGCTTTTCTACTTCCACCCTAAAAAATGGGAAATGTGCACCGTTAGTAATATACTTTATTGTTCAAGTCTGATAGGAATGAAAGCGTTCAGATGACAATTGCATGCAGCCTATTTACTGCACTTTACTAAAAATGTATGTGAACAATTGTTTTCATTCTTCACAGGAGCCAAATTTCCCATCAAATGGACAGCACCAGAGGCAATAAATTTTGGAATTTTCACCATCAAATCAGATGTTTGGTCTTTCGGAATCCTGCTTACAGAATTAGTAACATATGGGAGGATCCCCTATCCAGGTAACAGAGAGTGGAAAAACTGTTTTTGGATTTGGAATGGGAGGGTAGGGTCTGTATCACTGATGCTCCTAATGCGAGTTTATAAAAAAAAGCTATGAAATGTTGTTAGTATTATGATTATATGGACAACAATAAAACCAACTCTGTGCTAATGTGCAGCAGGATCCCATGAGCCGTCCCAACACATTACAGCAGGGAATCATATTATGGCCCTTTTTGCCATGGGGTACAAAGCTTACCTTGGAGCATCCCGCCTAACATTAGTGGAAGTGAGAGTTAGCCACCTAGAAGATCCTGTCCTGGGACAGATAACAACATGGCGGGACATGCCTATGGCAGGAGAAGACTGTGTAGTCTGGTTAATTTCACTGTTACAAGAAGAGAGGATGTTCTGGAGCAGAATCGGGGATTTAACTAGAGTACTAACGGAGGGTTGGCTATACCCAACCCTCTAAAGCCCTGATTTTCTAGCTTTACATATATAATGAGTTGCATGACACAAATATGGAAGTAAAAATATCGTGTGACATGAATATTGTGTCAAAAATATTGTGACTGCCAATATATTATGGAACAGAATATCTAGGATAAGAATATAATATTTTTGGTATACAATATCGTTTTTAAGACTATCATTTTATTTAATATCTTTGACTTTAATATATTTGTAATAAATATTATTTTCTATTCATGTAATATATTATTAGGTTTTAATTAATTTAATATATATATCAATAAAATAATTTTAGCTCTTACTATTGTTAGTGTAAGTGTCATTATTTAAAATTATATAATTTGTGTATTTCTTTTTTTTTTAATGTAATTAATAATTTATGTTCTGGTAACATGTATGTTGGGTTTGTAGGGGAATAGTGTGGGAAGTTAATTATATTATAAATGATTTCGTTTTAATGGTATTTTTATAGTTACTTACATTTTTAATTCATTAACATTAGGTACGTCGTTTGTTTAATTATTTTATTTATTTAACTTTAATTTTTTTATTTAAATGTATATTTATATTTTTCAATTTGTAGTAGTAATTTATATTTTAGTAGTGGTTTATTGGGTTTGTAGGGGAACAGGATGGGAAGTTAAATACAATATAATTAATTTAATATATTTGTTAATTTTTATTGTAAATTAAATATTTAATTGATTTTTTGGAAAATTGTTTCATTATTTAATCATTGTATTTATTTAAGTTTAATCTGTATTTTTTTAATTCTGTTTTATTTTATCTGTCAAATTGAAAAGAGACAATACAAAACACAAATTGACAATATTGAGTTTCTGCAGTATGAATATATGAGCACAAATTCTGATGATCTAGTGCATCTATCCCAGTCAGTTACATTATTAACCCTTTAAATGCGGCCATTGGACAATGGTGCATCTGTTGGCTATTGACTGACACTGGGGAGGGTCAGAAAGGCCCCTTTGGTGCTTTGCGGCAGCTCGAGCTACTCGGTAAGAGCTTCCCGAGCCGCCTGAGTGTTTAAAAAAACAAACATTGTAATGACCATCCACGTGCAGGGCACGCTGACGTCATTGCTTCTGAAAGTGAATGCAAAAAGAGCTGTTGGGCTCGTTTTACTTTCACTCAATCAGTGCTCGGGGGCATATCAGCCCCAAGCACAGATTCTCTTGGGAGAGGTATCATTGGAAAGGGGCGAATCTCCCCTTTCCAATGGTACCACTGCCCAGTGGGTTCCTGCATGGGGATCACCTCAGGAGAGTGATTCCCAAGCAGGAATCCACCTGCTAGCCACCAGGGATGGGGGGGGGAGGGCCCTTAGGCAATGGCTTGTGCTTACCCAAGATCCATGCAAAATTGTCAGTCTTTCTGCCCCTCCTGGGGAGCAAATGAGGGTAACAACCTCCAATCTGCCCCAGAAAGCCCACTAAACACCAGGGATTTATCATTTCTTTTTCAATTTAGGGGTGGTGGCTGTCCACCATGGCATGGCTATGTTCCCACTCCAACTAAATCGGGCAACAGTCTTTAAAGGAAAATAAAATGCATACATTTATAAAGCACACCATTTTCCATATGTGTCTAGGCGCTAAGCTTTGGAGAGAGAAACAAGAAACAGTTATGGAGAAGGGACCCCACTAAATATATTATTAAATGAAAAGCCAAGTTTTTTAGGTCTTTTCTAAAGGCCAGTAGGTCGGATTTTCCTTTAATTTCAAAGGACATGGAATTCCACAGCTTGGATGTATATGTCACGAAGCTCCTGCTTCCTCAGTTGGACCTTTTAAATTTGGGAACAACTAAGTTGAAGTTTGACCCAGAGCGAAGATATCGAGATGTAATGTAACGCTGAAAATGCTGAGTCAAATACTCAGGTCCAGAGTTATGCAAGGCTTTAAAAGTGATACATAGGGCTTTGAAATCTATGTGTGTCTTCACTGGACGCCAGTGGAGCTGAACCAGAGCCTGAGAGGCAGACTTGTGCCTTGGGATTCCCAGAAGCAGCAAGCTGCCGCATTTTGTAGGATCTGTAGTTTTTTACAGAACCTTTTCTGTATGTTTGTAAATAGGGCATTATAGTAATCCAATTTGACTGTGATCAGAACAGAAACCACCATTGACTGTAGATCCTGTGGTATAAAAGGAAGTACCTTCTTCAGAGTCTTTAGCAAAAAGAAAGAGGAAGAAGTAATGGTATTAATATGGCCTTCGAAAGATAGTTTAGTATCAAACTGTACTCCTAGGTTTTTCACCTTTGCAACTGGGGTGGGAAGAGCACCCAGATCCTGGGGCCACCAGCTTGGGGACCAGAAGGAGGTGCTTCTACCAAATAGTAGCATCTCGGTTTTTGCCAAATTTAATTTCAAACAATTGTCCCCCATCCATTTTCCGATTTGGATCATACAGCTATGAAATCTAGCCACTGTGGTCTCAGGGCTGCTGGTAACTGACACCGCAATATGGGTGTCATCGGCGTATGACACCAGAGAGAAACCAAACAATTTAATCACACTTGCTAGCGGTTTAACATATAGATTAAAAAGAGTAGGGCTTAATGATGAGCCCTCTGGCACCCCACATGGCAATGAAAAAGAGGGGGATATAAAATCTTCCATGGCCACAAATTGCTTGTGATCAGTGAGAAAAGATTTCAGAAGGGAGAGAGCTCTACGGCTAATTTTGACAGAGAAAATACAGTCAATAAGTAGATTGTGGTTGACTGTATTGAATGCTGCTGAGAGATCTACTAGAATCAGTGCAGCATTTCCTCCAGCGTCGAAGGTCTGCCTGATTTCTTCTGATGTTGTTATGAGTGCCAGTTCAGTGCTATGCTGGCTTCTAAAGCCAAACTGAGCTGGATCAAGAAGATGATTATCGTTTATGAAAGAGGTTAATGCCACATTGATGGCTTTCTCGATAATTTTCCCCGAGAAAGGAAGACGCAACATTGGCTGATAGTTGTTAGGATCGCCAGCATCTAACTTACCTTGGTTTACCTTGGAACTTCGCAAATTAAAACAACAATGTAAGAAACTAGAAAGAGCATGGAGGAAAGACTTTGCCAGTGAGAAAAAAACCGAATATAGATCATCTATAACAACCTATAAAGTGGCATTAAAAACAACACAAGCTGCCTACTACGAAGAAAAAATTCGATCCTCCTCCAATTCCTCCAGAGAAACATTTCGTATTGTTAAAAAGCTCCTGAAAGTCCCGGACCCACCTTCAGCCCCGGACCCTTTTGGCCACCGATGTGACGAATTAGCAGAATTCTTCTCCACCAAAATTCAAAATATTCTAAAAAACTTCCCACTTAATACCCAGGAACACTGTTCTGAGCCTCATAACTCAGAACCACAGAGTAGTGTCCATTGTCTAAACTCCTATGTCCCTCTGACAGAGGAACTTCTTTCCCCTATCCTAGACTCGGTCAAGAGTGGGTCTCCGCTCGACCCGGCCCCATTTAACATACTAAAGTCAGCAACACCTATCATTAACTCTTCCATCACTAATTTAATTAATGCCTCTTTAACATTGGGCTTAGTTCCTCTGGATTGGAAAAAGGCCATGGTAAGGGCACTTTTGAAGAAACCCCATCTGGATCCGACAGAGATGAGCAACTATCGTCCCATCTCCCTACTACCTGGAATTAGCAAGGTGGCAGAGAAATATGTAAACCGTCAACTCTCTGCTCACCTTGAATCCGCTGGACTCCTCCATGCCTCCCAGACGGGTTTCCGCCCTGGCCAGGGTACGGAGACCGCAATGATCGCGGTGGTAGAGGAGGCTAGAAGGATTCTTGACTCGGGGGATCCGCGGCCATTATCCTTCTGGACCTAAGTGCAGCCTTCGATACGGTAAACCACTGCACTCTGGTACGCCGCCTTAAAAGAGTAGGAGTGACAGGATTGGCTTTAGCCTGGCTGAAATCATTTCTGGAAAATAGAACCTTTCAAGTATTTGAAGACAACAGCCGGTCCCAACCAGTACCACTCCGCTGTGGGGTTCCCAGGGCTCATCCTTGAGCCCTACACTTTTCAATGTGTACATGTCCCCATTGGCAGAAATTGTAACTCCATTTGGAATTAAAATGGTCACCTACGCAGATGACACCCAATTAATCGTAACACTGAATCAGGTGGAACAGTCCTCGGTAGACTTATGCTCCTGTCTCAAAGAAGTGACTCATTGGATGAACAGAGCACACCTCAGACTTAATGGTGAAAAAACAGAGCTCTTATTGCTGGGCGATCAATCAATATTCCACCCCAATTCTATGTGGCCGACCTGCATGGGACCAGCACCTCTGCCAAAAAAAGAGATAAAGAGCCTGGGCATCTGGCTGGACCAGGACCTTACTTTTAAAACACAAGCTAGGAAAACCGCCGCTGTCTGCTATGGTCTGCTCCGAACCTCGAGAAAAATACTGCCTCTTTTACCTGGCCCCTCTCGAAAGCTCCTAATTCAGGCACTTATTCTTTCCAGATTGGATTACGGTAATGCCCTCTATTTAGGAGCTCCTAAATCAGTTATCACTAAGCTACAGGTGGTTCAGAATTCGGCAGCAAGACTTCTCACGGGCACAAAAATCCGATGTTCTGCCAAGCCTGCCCTGAGATCACTTCACTGGCTCCCGGTACAGGAAAGAATCCATTTTAAAGCCCTTTGCATTACGCACAAAATCTTTCAGGGCAAGGGTCCTTCTATTTTAAAAACCTGATTAAACCATACAAAGCTAATAGAAATTTACGTTCAGACGATCTCTCCCTAGCCGACACCCCAAGAATCAAGAGGACACGGACGGGTGGCCGCCTCTTCTCCTATAATGCCTCCAAACTTTGGAATTCCCTCCCTCTCACTATTCGTAAGGAAACAAACCATTTGATATTCCGCAAACATTTGAAGACCTGGCTGTTTCCATAAACCCATCAGTCCTCTGGCCACTTCCGCAGCGCTGGGATGCTTCCGGGTAGCCATGCGCTTTATAAAAATCTCTCATTTCATTTCATTTCATTTCTTGAGGAGAGGAAGGATGGATGCTCTTTTCCACTCTTTGGGGAAGTAACCTGTATTGAAAATCTTGTTGAAAATGTGTGATAGATGAACTGCAGTGAGATCTGGGACTAAGTGTAGGATTTTGGGGGGCAAGGACCCATAGGGGACCCCAATTTTATTTTGCCTAGTAAGTTTCTGAATTTGACCCGTGGTTAATGGACTGAAGGTAGTTAGCGTTGAATGGTTGTCCAAAGAAGAAGGTCCCGCCGCAAGGCTAGGAGCTAAGGGCCTGATTACGAGTTTGGCGCAGTTGTGCTGGCTCACCGCCGGCACAGCTTCCCCAAACCCGCGCAAGGACAACCGGCCATATTACGAGTTGAACTCGTGTTACACAAGTTCAACTCGTAATACAGTCGTCGGCCCTTTGCCTTTCCCATGGCGGAACCTGGAAAACAGGCACCACAATGGGAACGTCAAAAAAGTTCCAGCACGGCATGGACATAGACGTCCATGCCGTGCTGGAACTTTTTGGGAATACAGACAGGGGGCACATGTTGTGCCCCCCTCAATGTATCCCCATGGCTGGGGTGCCATGTGTTTGTCCATCGCCAGCCTTTTCATGGCGGGGCTCCCGCCATGAAATGCTAGCAGTAAATTAATTCATTAATATGCTGAGCAGGACTGCGCCTATCCCCGATCAGCATATTGTGTTGTGGCGCAGCTGCGCCACCACCAGGGAATTACTGTTCCCTGGCGCAGCCGGCGGTCCACCGCCGATACGACTTTGACAGTCATATTAGCATGGGCGGTGGACTGCCACCACGAGTCTGGCGGTCTTGCGACCGCCAGACTCGTAATCAGTCCCTAAGATAGTAGGATGTTTTAACAAGGCATCGCCCTGGTAAAGATCCTCAGATGGTTCTGTGGGGTCTGAATTGCCTAATCCGGTCCTAGTTGCCGGAGGACATGCATGTTCTTTATTGACCGTCAAGGTATTATAAACGGTTTTAACTTTGTCTTAAAAAAAGTAGCAAGTGCATTGCAGAACAATTGATTAATCACACTATGTTTCTTAACTGTTCCACACAACTCCTTTGAGGAATTTTTTGAGGATTTGATTTCGGTAGTAAAATACCAAGCCTTTTCCTTGTAGACCATTGCTTTATTGATTTGAATACACAGTTTATAATTATCTTTGTCTTTAGGGTCGTATTCAGACGTCCACTTGCGTTCGTACCAGTGGCACTGTTTTTTTTAATGCCTGAGTTTGTCGGTGAGCCACTGTTCGGAGGGTGTGGCTCAGTGACTGAGTACTTTTGAGAGGAGCCAATTGCAAGAGAGTGGAGTTTAACCATTAATGATAGTTTCTGGAGGCCACATCCAGATCATCTTCTTTGGCGGACGCTGGCAGGGTCCGCCTGGGGATCTCATCTAACGAGTCTGCATTAAGCTTGTGCCAATGGCGATGTGTCCTATTCAGTTGCGGTCGAATGGGGTTTGAATCTTTAATTTCAAGTTTGGTCTCAAACACCACCACTCGATGGTCTGACCATGTGAGCGGGAGGGAGGGCAACATTTGAAGGTAAGGGAAGTCTGAGAAGATTCTGCCAAGAAGGCGGCCTCCACTAAGAGTAGGTTCTTTAACCTGCTGGGCTAGACCCACGCTATCCATTACATCTGTGAGGTTGGCAGAATCACTGTCAAGGGTATTTTCCAAATGAAAATTAAAGTCCCCAAGGATTGTACCGTCTGGGGAGTCAGCCTTGGTATCCAAATTTGACACAAGTTGTTAATTAAGGTCGCTCTCAGGACGGGGGGAGGGGGGATATAGGAGTAGCCTGTTAAGATAGTATTGCTTACTCAATTAAATTTTAAATGACACAGCTTCACAGTCCCAGGTACAAGGAAGTGCTGAAAACCACGTTTTAAATTGTTCCGATGGATAATAGCGAGGCCTCTGCCCCTTTTTCCCTCCTGGTCCAACCTATACATAAAGAAACCGGGTGGAATCGCCGCAGACAGGTCTGGGCCTGAGGCGCCATTCGCCCAGGTCTCTGTTATAAATGCCAAGTTCATGGCCTGGGAGTCAAGAAAATCTGCACATTTCATTGCGTATTTTTTTAGCGATCTGGGGTTGATTAGGGTGCAGCGATGGCTAATAAAGTAATTAACTCTTTTATCAGGAGCTGTAGGGGAATTCAGCGCCTTAGTTTTGGCATTAGTGAGTGAGCGGTTACACTTTGAACAGAATTGCGATTCATCACAATTAATCGGGTTTAAAATGCTGCCTGTGCAATTCTTACCTAGGTAACTGAGCTTGAACAACCCATCTCGAGAATACTGAATCCTGGCTACCCCGTTGGGGAGAAAAACCAGCAGGGGGGCTGGCGCTGAGCTTGATCTGAGCGTGGACGGGCTTGCCTTTGGCACGCCAACAGCGCGCCTGTGGTGTGCCAGCTGCGCGGACACGCAGACAAGCCGTCTTTGAAGCCCGACAGAGCGGGGCATGTCAGGGGGCGTGAGGGTTGGCGCTGGAAGTGCAATCAGATTAAAAAGTGCGGGCAAAATAATATCCAAACCAGGCTCCAGCAACCCCGACTGCACTTCACAAGCTCCCTTGTAAAGTGCAATTACTGCTCAGATAAATAAAATCAAAATAAATATGTGAAAGCTAAAACACATAAAATCAAATAACAGTTGCAGCCATTCCGTAGAAATGGCAGCTACAGTGGGACACTGGAGCCAGGCATCTCCCTCAATAGCACACTAGAGCTACAAGGAAACGAAAGACGAAGGGGCAGTCTCCTGAAGCTGCGTGAACGCGCAAACGAGCCGACTTTGAAGCCCGACATAGCGGGGCATGTCAGGGTGTGTGAGGGTAGGCACTGAAAGCGCGATCAGTCTCACCCCAAGTAAATGGGGCCAGTCTTTCTGTCTACTAGACACAGGGAAAGTTCTTTAACAAAAAATATAGGGGTGGGAGCTACCCACCATGGCATGGCTATGACCCCACCACAACTAAATAGGGCAACAGTCTTTCTGCCCCCACCTTGGTGCAGATGGGGGTGATTACCCCCGACCTGCCCCCCTGGGGGGCAGAATGCCCACTAGATGCCACAGAATTTTTCCTTGTTTTAAATATTGGGATGAGGGCTGCCATTCAGAGGATGGGAGTCCCCTCGCAAGAGCTCCCATTGACCTTAGTTTGATCCGTTACTGTCGCAGGCACTAGGCCCAGCCACACAAGTTGTGCAGAGTTTTTATCGGCACAAATGGGGTAACGCGGTGTGGTAGGAATTTTGTTGATTCCTGCGGCTTCCGGAAGTTTACATCACAGAAATGTAAGGAAAATGCGTGATTTCAGGCAAAGTTTGAGGTTTGCAATGGACTGTGGAAAAGAAGACCTCATGGGACCCATGCAAGGCACACCACCCTGGACTCCCCTAGTTGTTTAGTTTTCAAAAATGTGCAAGTTTGCTGGGTTTTCTTATGTTCCGCCTGAGCTAGGGCTCAAATTCCACAGTCACCCACATTGGAAGAAAAGGATCAGGTTTGAATGAAAAAATGTGATGTATCCATGTTGCATTTGCGCTGTTCCCCGTCAACGGCACTAGGCCTACCCACCAAGTGAGGTACCATTTTTATCGGAAGACTTGGGAGAATGCTGGGTGGAAGGAAGTGTGTGGCTCCCTGCAGATTTCAGAACTTTCCATCACAGAAAGGTGAGGAAACTGTTTTTTAGTCAAAGTTTGTGGTTTGCAAGGGATTCTGGGAAAAAAAACCTGATGAGAGGCACGCAAGCAACCCCTTCCTGGATACTCCCATATGTCTAGTTTTCAAAAATGTGCAGGTTCCTAGGTTTCCCTAGGTGCCAACTGACCCAGGGCCCAAAATACACAGCTACCTGCTTTGCAAAAAAAAGGGTTAGGTTTGAGTGGAAAAATGTGATTGGCTATATTAAGTTTTGTGTCATTTCCTGTCGCGGCCAGTAGACCTACCAACACAAGTGAGGTACCATATTTATCAGGAGACTTGGAAGAATGCTGAGTGGAAGGAGGTTTGTGGCTCCCCGCAGATTCTAGAACTTTCCATCACAGAAATCTGAGGAAAATGTGTTTTTTAGACAAAGTTTGAGGTTTGCAAGAGATTATGGTTAAAAAACTGGTGACAGCCACCAAATCACCCCACCCTGGATTTCCCCAGGTGTCTAGTTTTCAAAAATGTTAAGGTTTGCTAGGTTTTCCTAGGTGCCGGCTGAGCTATGGTCCAAAATCCACAGCTGTCCACCTTGCAAAAAAAGAGTCCGTTTTGAGTGGAAAAATGTGATGTGTCCATGTTACGTTTTGGGCCACTTCCTGTTGCGAGGCACTAGGCCTGCCCACACAAGTGAGGTACCATTTTTATCAGACGTCATGTGAGAGCATAGAATAGTAGAACATTTGTAATTACCAATCGGATTTCGCTGCATTTGTGCCTTCCAAAGGTAAGCCAGGGTGTAAGAAAGAAGACATTTTGAAATGTACCCTCTAAATCATATGCTAGTTCGGGTACCCACACATTCAGAGATGTATACATAACCACTGCTCCTAAACCCTATATCTTGTGCCCAATTCAGAAATACATAGGTTTCCTAAATACCCATTTTTCACTCTACATATTTCACCATATGAATTGGTCTATACTCGGTACACAAAGAAAAACCATTGATCATTGCAGCTCAGTTGTTGACTGTGGGTACCTTGAGTTCTTGGAGAACCTACAAACCATATATATCCCCACATCGAGAAGAGTCTAGCAAATGTAATGGTATATTGCTTTTGTAAATCGGTCATTGTGACAAAAAGTTACAGATGAAAACGTCACAAATGGCCGTTTTTTCCTTCTCATATTCAATATTTCTTTATTTCAACTGTTAGTTTTTTGGGGAAAACCTTGCGGGATCTACATATATGATCCAATGCAGAATTTTGAATTTTGTCTACTTTTTTAAAATATATAGCTTTCCTGGATCACTCTTGTGTTTCACATTGGTTTCCACCACAAACTATAAGTAGGTTGAGATCACAAATAATAGGAAAAATGGGCTACTTGTTTGAAAAATGCCAAAACTGGGGTAAAAATTTTGGTTTTCTTATTCAGCTCTGTATGTTCCTGAAAGCTGAGAAGATGTTGACTTCGTTGATGTCATTTTTTGGGGGGAAAACTGACACTTTTTTCCTATTTTTCCCCAAAAACTCAGAATGTAGCTATATTTTGCCAATTTTCTTGGTCCCCTCCAGGGGAATCCACAAACCCTGGGTAGCTTTAGTATCCCCAGGATGTTGGACAAAAAGGGCACAAATTTGGTGTGGATACCATATATGGAAAAAAAGTTATGCATTCCTAAGTGTGAAGTACCCCAAATAGCGAAAAAAGGGCCAGCACTGGGTGGAAAAATGCCCAGCAGTTTAGGGGGGGTAAGGTCCGTAGTTGCCCTCAATTTGTTATTAACATTGTACTAACTTGAGCCAGCTACATGTCTCCGGATATAAATTAATATATAAATGTAGCATTTGTGACATTAAACAGCAGTTACTCGAATGACGCCTCTTAAATTGAAAATAACGAGAAAAGACAGAAGAAAAGAAATAAGAAGTAGCAAAAATGGCTACGCATTACTCAGAGTCAAAAGTGCATTGTGACTGGTTGGGCGGCTTGTGTGATGAAATCATACATGTAAACGTCTGAGAGGGTGGCAGGGTACGCAATGACACAAAGCTGCCAAATCCCTCCAGGCAATCCAAAGATCAACCCAATTGGCTTGACATGAGGACAACTGCAAAAGTTGTCAGGGTAATATCCCATCTGTCCCGTCCATGTACAGTAACGTGCTGCATCGCCCCTAGAAGAGGGTGGCAGTGGTGAATAACTTGCATCACAACTCAGTTCTGAGAAGGGCATTCAGTGCAGTCTAGTGTCCTCCTTGGACTCTCATGTCTTCCATCAGTATGCCTCACATTATGAAGCACAGCACACTCTGCTTCAGTCCACTTAACAGCTCACAAGACCATGCCCTCAACCGAGGTTCCGGTGGTGACTTTTTATGTCATTGCGATCTGGCGCTTGGCCAACAACCATTCCAAGTGCACTTAACTGTCCTACAATTTGGAAGTCTTGGTCCTTTTTTACAGTTCAAATACATTTGTTTCTAGCAATTGAGGATAATCCTTTTCTTTTACCTCTTGCACCTTCATATGAACAACGTCCCTGAATCGGGACAGAACAGGACATGTCCAGAACATGTGCGGCATCTAAGCATTAGAGTGTCTGTAACAGGGACTATTCCCAGCCATGCAGGGGTACATTCTGCGCAGTTGCAAGGGTGTGTAATGTGCCATATGCAAGATTTTAAGTTGGATTACTGCAACAGGGCTTTATGAGACAGATACTCAATCAGCTGCTCGTTCTCATGACGTCAACTGTCTGCCCAGATCACATTCCCAGATTTCCAACAGGGCACCTAAACCTATTTTAGTCTACTGTACCAAACCGTGGCAAATGACTGTTACCACACTTCTAGACCTACCATGTGTAAGTATGCTCTGCAGTGCCACATGCATGGGGTGCTCCGCATTTCCCATCTTCCAAATCACTTTTATCCGACTGGTCAGTGCCGTGTATGTAAGAAACAGGGCCCTAGGTAGAAATATAGTCTGGCATAATATGGCAAAAGGTATTAGTACTTTAACATTAAATGGGTCACTTAGAGTCGATATTCCTGCTTGTGCCCAGAGTCTCCTGTTCGCTCCTGTGCCAATTCCCTCCAGTCCCTGGCATGATCACAGTACCAGTTCCTGGGCATAACCAGAGGTCATAGCTGTTCATATCAAAGATCTTCACTGACAGTAAGAGGCCACATCCAGCAATCTGGAACTACCCCAAGATGAACATCTAGCCACCAGCACTCCATGTAGCAGATCCACCCCACCCCTCTGGCTACCCACATACTCATCTTCAGGTGTACCCCCTCCGTCACAAACCCATGCAGACACCCAGTGCATCTGTGTGGCCAGATACTACAACTCTTAGACTGGTACCGCTAATCCCCCTTTGACCACAGCAAGCTGTTGCTTACGTAATACAATTCTGCTAGAAGAACCCAAACATCAAATCCAACAGTAGTCTGTTTAATTTGTAAATTATAATGTGTATTTTAATTTTTGTTAGTAATTTATATTTTAGTAGCAGATTGTTGGGTGTAAGGGAATAGGGTGGGAATTCATTGAAATTATGTTTATTAAATTAACTGTTAATACTTATTAATTTTGATAATTTAATATGTATATTTTTATCTGTTTAGTTATTATTATATAAATTATTTAATCATTTATTGCTACATGTCGTTAATAATAATATTTGTAAAAAAAAATTTAATTAATTTCTTTTGCTTAAGTAATATTTTCATTTAAATTGCTGTCCTTTATTTTTGGGGTGTTTGAGTTTTGTTTAGGTCATAGGGAGGGAAGTGAATTTCATTTTACTTAATTAAATTTTTTTATTATTTTGTATTTTTTTAAGTTTATATTGTATGAATTTACTTTATAAACTATGATTTTTAAACAATTATTGTCGTTAGGTATTTAAATGCTTTCAAGAAAATAATTATAGGTTGGAATGGTGTCTGTAATCAACACGTTTCCTACTGTTGCATACATTGGATTGGGATTAGTAAATATAACCCCTACACAGTCCTATACTTTCCCTACTGTTGCTTAGACTGAAGTAGCAACATTAAATCGAAGCCCTCCGAAGTCCAGCACTTTTTCTACTTTTATTTAGACTGGAGTAGGAATAGTAAATCAAACCCCTCCGAAGTTCAACACTTTCACTACTGTTGCTAAACCTAGAGTGGGAATAGTAAATATAACCCTCTGAAGTTCAACACTTTCACTACTGTTGCTAAACCTAGAGTGGGAATAGTAAATATAACCCCTCTGAAGTTCAACACTTTCACTACTGTTGCTTAGACTGGAGTGTGAAAAAGCAAATCATACCCCTCCAAAGTCGAGCACTCTCTCTACTGTTGCTAAACCTAGAGTGGGAATAGTAAATATAACCCCTCTGAAGTTCGACACTTTCCCTACTGTTGCATACATTAGAGTGGGAATATTAAATATAACCGCTCCAAAGTCCAACACTTATGTTCTGCCTGAGCTAGGGCTCAAATTCCACAGTCACCCACATTGGAAGAAAAGGATCAGGTTTGAATGAAAAAATGTGATGTATCCATGTTGCATTTGCGCTGTTTCCTGTCAACGGCACTAGGCCTACACACCAAGTGGGGTACCAATTTTATCGGAAGACTTGGGAGAATGCTGGGTGGAAGGAAGTGTGTGGCTCCCTGCAGATTTCAGAACTTTTCATCACAGAAAGGTGAGGAAACTGTTTTTTAGTCAAAGTTTGAGGTTTGCAAGGGATTCTGGGGAAAAAACCTGGTACTAGTATTTTTGTAAATTTTTAAAATTATGACATTATGCATATTTAAAAAATACATATGTGTATATTAATTGTATATTTAGTGTAATGTCTCAAATAAAAAAAATTGGTTTCTTTTAATCTTTGAATTAGGATACATATTTTTACTGGTCGTATATATATTTGCTTATTTTCACTTTATTTTACAGTTAATATTAAATGTTTAATTTAGTTATTAATGTTTTTAATATATCTATATATATAGATATATATATATATATATATATATATATATATATCTCCCTCTCCATATATATATATACATATATATATATATACACATATATATAGATAGATATATTCACTGATGTCTTTTGAGATGTCATCAGTAATGTCATCACTGATGTTACTGACCATGTCATAATTGATGTAATATGTGAGGTCATAAGCAGTGCATTGCGGGGGCATAAGTTATAGTTAGCTCAGGTAACTATAACTGCTGAATTTTAATGGTTTTGTGCAAGTGAAATCTAAGCCTAACTATAACGTCCCTGTAACCTTTGTTTTTTTCAGTGAGTTTCTAAGGTTTTTTAAATTCTATTTCCTAACTGTAATCTGTAACCTTTGAGAGTGAGTTGAGTGAGTGCATAAGTGTGTCAGTGGGTCTGTAGGTGGGTGTGTGAGTCTCTGAGTGGGTGTGTGAGTGTCTGAGTGGGTTTGCGAGTGTCTCCATGAGTGTGTGTCAGTCTGTGAGTGAGTGCACGAGTGTCTCAGTGGGTCTGTGAGTGGGTGCATGAGTCTCTCGGTGGGCCTGTGAGTGGGTGCATGAGTGTCTGAATGGGTCTGTGAGTGGCTATGAGAGTGCCTGAGTGGTTCTGTGAGTGGGTGCATGAGTGCCTGAGTGAGTTTGTGAGTGGGTGTGTGTCTGTGAGTGGGTCCATGAGTGTGTGTGAGAGTGTATGAGTGGGTCTGTGAGTAGGTGTGAGTGGGTGTGTGAATGTCTGAGTGGGTGTGTGAGTGAGTGTATCAGTGTCTGAGTGGGTCTGTCAGTGGGTGTGTGAGTGCCTGAGTTGGTGTCTAAGTGTCTGGGTGGGTGTTTCAGTAGCTCTGTGAGTACAGCCACAAAGGAACCACATCTGTGACTTAGGGCCTATATACGAGTTCGGAGGTCCACAGGACCACCGAACCTGTGGAGGCGGTCCGACCACTGCCACACTGCGGAACTGCCTGCAGTAATACAACTGGGGTGGTTGGACCGCCATAAAAACACCGGCACTGCTGGGGTCAAGGATCCCGCTGGGTCAGCGTTCTTTCAAGGGCAAGAATATGCAACCGGCACCACCTAGCATATTCCGAGTTGCCTCACCACCACCCTTTCCATGGCGATGAGCCCTCCATGAAAAGGGTGGCGGTGAGGCAACACCCCCTTGTCCTCTGTGGGTGATTGCGGGGCACATGTAATGCCCCCCCTCGATTTGTACCCCCCTTCCTGCATGGTTTGGCACGTGTGCCACACCGTGCAGGAAGGTGCAGTCGACGCCTGACAGACTGACAGAACGCCGCTCTCAGACTGCTGCAGGACCACCCGCCAGACCAGGAAGAAACCCTGATCTGGCAGGCGGTCACACCAAGGGTTTGGTGGTCCCACAGCAGACAGAGAATTGCACTGGCCACTGTGGGACTGCCAAACTCGGGATCAGGCCCTAAATCTAACAAGTCTCGCCAGTTTTGCACAAACTATCTACCCAAGTGGAGTACTTTCTACTGGTTTATTACAAATCTATTGCAAAGGGCTACCTCCTTGGGTAAATGTCCAGTACGTATTCTACACTAGAGATATGTAATGGAGCACGAGGAAATGTCACCAGTGACCTTGTGTGCGTTTTGGCAATGTGATTGTTCCTGGTGCGTCTTTGTCCAGAAATATGTTATAACTCGTCCTATAGAGTAGACAACAAGACAAAGAAGAGGTAAATTTCAACCAAACAAGTGCATTTCTTCTTAACTATATAAAGCAAGTGCTTCTTTGTTTGGTGGAGATGTCCTCATATTCCTCGGCATCAACAACGCCTCACCAAAATTGGCGGGAAATACTCTGGGGGGCCGCTTGTTAAGCTGTCCATCATCCTGGCATACTACTAAGGTGGACAAGGCCAAATGGCGAAGCTTCCAATTGATTTGTACATTTGAATACTTGTAGCAATTTAAAGGGAGAACCATGGACTCAGCTCCCACCAGGTAAGGACAAGAAAGAACCCACTTGTCACGGTCACTACAGATTGCGCTCCAATAGTTCAATGATGCATTCACCTCCACGAAGCATGTCAGATTGTCTTTTAATATGGAATTTCCAAGAAAACACACTTGCTATGCCTTCGCCAACCCTGGAGTTAGAATCATTTGTACTTTACAGAAGTGGAGCTTCACCTGGGTCACCTGCTTTGTTTATAGTGCTTCCTGTTGAGGTTTGATTTCTGTGAAATGAGCATCTCGGCCCCGGGGACCCTATTTCCTGGGGCCTGGCCATGACTTAAAGAGGGAGGGGGGCTGCAGCCCTCCCCTCCCCGAGTCAATTTCTATGCTGGGGACCCCTTAAGAAATGAGCAGAAAGAGGCAAAAAAAAGGTCAGAACCGAGCAGAAGAGGCAGAATAAAGGTCAGCAAAGAGCAGAAAGAGGGAAGATAAAGGTGAGAAACCAGCAGAAAGAGGCAGAATAAAGATGAGCAACGAGCAGAAAGAGCAAAATAAAGGTCAGAAACCAGCAGAAAGAGGCAGAATAAAGGTCAGAAATGAGCAGAAAGAGGCAAAATAGACATCAGAAACGAGTAGAAAGAGGCAAAATAGAGGTCAGCAACGAGCAGAAAGAGGGAAAATAAAGGCCAGTAGCGAGCAGAAAGAGGCAAAATGAAGGTCAGAAACGAGTAGAAAGAGGCAAAATAGAGGTCAGAAACGGGCAGAAAGAGGCCCCCAACGACCCTCAGCAGCCAAGGGGACTACATCCCCCAACCAATAGTACGCCAGGAGGTGGATTTGCAGAATGGTTGAGAAAGTGGGAGGGGCCTCCAGCGAGGTCTCAGCAAGCCCACTGTGGGGGACTTACTGGTGGCAAAAATAGGGGATCTTGGCCCCCAAAACCCTCAGCAGCCAAGGGGACTTCATCACCCAACCAGCAATGCGCCTGGAGGCACGTTTGCAGAGTGGTTGAGAAAGGAGTCGGGACTTCGAGGTCTCATCAATCCCGCTCTGGGGGACTTACTGGTGGCAACAGTAGGGATTCTTGGCCCCCAGCCACTCTCACCAGCTAAGGGGACTTGATACTCCAACCAGTAGTGTGCAAGGAGGTGTGTTTGCAGAGTGGTTGAGAAAGGGGGCGGGACTTCGAGGTCTCATCAATCCCGCTGTGGGGGACTTACTGGTGGCAACAGTAGGGATTCTTGGCCCCCAGCCACTCTCACCAGCTAAGGGGACTTGATACTCCAACCAGTAGTGTGCAAGGAGGTGTGTTTGCAGAGTGGTTGAGAAAGGGGGTGGGGCCTCCAACGAGGTTTAAGCAGTCCCTTTTTGAGGGACTTACTGGTGGCAACAATAGTGGTTCTTGGCCCCCAATTGCGCACAGCAGCCAAGGGGATGTCATCCCGCCACCAGTAGTGTGCCAGGAGGTGTGTTTGCACAGGGGTTGACAAAGGGGGTGGGCCTTCCATGTCCCCTCAGCAATCCCGCTCTGGGGGACTTACCGGTGTCAACAGGAGGGGTTCTTAGCTCCTAACTACTCTCAGCAGTTTTTCAGTAACTCTGTGGAATTTTGCAGAGTGAAACTCAACAAGCTCTGCCCAGGCCTAGCAGAAAGAGGCAAAATAAAGGTCAGCAACGAGCAGAAAGAGGCAAAATAAAGGCCATAAGTGAGCAGAAAAAAGGCAGAAAATGAGCATAACCTACTCAGGCACTCATGCACCCCCTCATAGAACGACTCAGACACTTACACACCCACTCAGACACTCATGCATCCACTCACAGACCCACTCAGATGCTAATGCACACACTCACACACCCAGGGAGACACTCACAAACTCACTCACACACCTACTGAGACACTCATGCACTCACTTACACACTCACTTTAAAATGTTACAGGGTATAGGAAATAACATTTAAAAATGTAGAAATACACTGAAAAAAACAAAGGTTACAGGCATGTTATAGTTAGGAAATAGAATTTAAAAACCTTAGAAATTCACTGAAATAAACAAAGGTTACAAGGACGTTATAGTTAGGAAATAGAATTAAAAAATGTTTTGGAAAATCACTGAAAAAACCAAAGGTTACAGGGACGTTTTAATTAGGCTCAGATTTCACTCATACAAAACCAAAGAAATTCAGCAGTTTTAGTTACCTGAGCTAACTATAACTTACGCCCCCGCAATGCACTGCTTATGCCCTCACATATTATATCACTCATGACATGGTCAGTGACATCACTGATGAAATCACTTATGACATCTCAAATGACATCAGTGATGACATCTCAAATGACGTCACTGATGACATCATCCACAGAACCACTCACACACCTACTTAATTCCCTATACATCTCATACACCCACTCCCACTGAACCACTGACATGCCCATTCACAGACCTATACAAACACTTACACACCTACTGATCCATAGAGCCACTCACACATCATCTCACCCATAGAGGCACTTATGCAACCACTAACTCACATATACAGCCATTCATGCACCTACTTACTGACCAATATAGGCACTCACACATCCAGTCATACAGACATACAGAAACTTACACACCCGCCGATGCAGCCACTCACTCAGTTAATCAGTCACTCACACAGCTACTTACATACCTACTCACTCACCCATAGTCTCTCACAGACCTACTCAATCACTCATACAGTTACTCATACACCCACTCACTTACTCACACATACAGTAACATGTACTCACTCATCTATACAATCACTAGAACAAGCACATACTCTCCTATACACCCACGCACACACCCATTTACTCACCCCTACAGCCACTGACACACTCACTCACCCATATACTCACTTACACACCCATTAATGCACTCATACAGCCACTCACGTACCCTTTAAGTCACCCATAAAGAGACTTATGTATCTGCTCAGTCGTCCATACACCCACTCATGCACCGTCTCATTCACCATTTACATCCACTGACACATCCGTACACTCACCATACACTCATTCACCATTACACTCACTTACACACCCACGCACTCACCCATACAGATAGTTTCACAGTCACTGACTTACTCATATACTCACTGACACACCCACTCGCTCACCTGTGCAAAAACTCACAATCCCACTCACTCATGTATACAGTCTCTCACATAACCACTCACTCTTCTATACCCCACTTACACAGCTCGGGTAACTATAACTGCTGAATTTCTTTGGTTTTGTACGAGTAAAATCTGAGCCTAACTATAAAGTCCCTGTCACCTTAGGTTTTTTCAGTGATATATATATATATATATATATATATATATATCACTGAAAAAAACAAAGGTTACAGGGACAATATAGTTAGGAATTAACATTTAATAAACTTTGAAATTCACTGAAAAAAACAAAGGTTACAGGGATGTTATAGTTAGGAATTAGCATTTAAAAAACCTTATAAATTCACTGGAAAAAACCAAAGGTTACAGGGACGTTATAGTTAGGCTCAGGTTTCACTTGTACAAAACCAGTGAAATTCAGCAGTTATGGTTAGCTGAGCTAGCTATAACTCACGCCCACGCAATGCACTGCTTATGACCTCACATATTACATCACTCATGACATGGCACACTACTGGTTGGGGGAAGAAGTCCACTTTAGTCCTGAGGCCTTCAGGAGTAAAGTGGAATTCATTCCCCAAGCAGCAGCATGCCAGGAGGCGCATTTACAGAGTGGTGGAGAAAGGGTGTGTGGCCTCCAACTCCCCTCAGCAATCCTGCTGTCTGGGACTTACTGGAGGTAACAGAAGGGGTTCCTGGACCCCAAGGATTCTCAGCATCCAAGAAGACTTCATCCCCCAACCACCACTGCGCAAGGAGGAGCGTTTGCAGACAGGTGGTGAAGGGGGCGTGGCCTCCGGCGACTTGCCGATTTTTTTTTATTTGTGTATTTTTTAAGAGAGAGGGGGGCTGTGTGGCCCCCCTTCCTTTGCCCATTTTAGGCCCCTGGGACCCCATCACCCAGGGCCCCGGCTTTTCTGGTTATTTTTTTAAAATATACTTTATAGGGAGGGGGCCCTAAAGGCCCACCTCCCGCAACAATTTCAGCCCGGGGGACCCCATCCCATGGAGCCTCGCCACTTCTTTATTTTTTTTTAATTGTAAAAAAGGAAGGGGGGTCCCCCTTCCAGGGCCGATTTCAGCCCCAGAGACCTCATCTCCCGGGGCCCTGTCATTTTAAATATTTTCTTTTATTAATACTAGGGGAGAAGGCCCGCGCGGCCCCTCTCCCCAGGCCAAATTGGGCCCCATGGATCCCACCCCCTGCTGCCTGCCCATATAAAGTGGGTGTCTCCAGGGCACCCACTCACCACTGGGACCGCGGGGAGAGCCTAAAGGCCCTTTGCGTTCCCAACCGGCTCCCCGCCTCCGGCGGTCGCCGGCATTGCTTTTACACATAGGGAGCTGCTAACATGCAGCTCCCTGTGTGTAAAAGCAAATTGTGCTCTACTTTGAGCAAGCAAGAACAAAATGCTCTCCCTTGCTCAAAGTGGAGCACTGTTTGCTATGGCTTGGCGGGACCGGTGCTCCCACCAGGCCATAGCAAACTGCAATGTCCCAGGAGTGGGTGGCATCCCCAGGGCCATCTAGGGATCTATGAGGGTGGCCACCAATGTTAATTTAGCCTCGGGAGGTGGAGGTCCCTGGGGCTGCAGGGGGCCATGCGGCCCCCATTTATATTTACGAAGCCTCGGGGAGGTGGCGTCCCCGGGGCTGCAGGGGTCCGCACAGCCCCCTGCATTAGGTAAACACAGAACCCCAGGGAGGTTGCGGTCCCCGGGACAGCAGGGAAGGCCTCCCCCACTGTTTTAAAAAAAAATAATTACAAATGCACCCTGGACCTGTCCCATGCATGGGCCTATATTTAGCGAAGCGCAGGGTCCTGTTCTTTTTTTTGGGGGGGGCGGGATTCGCGGTTCCAGCATGACTCACGCCAGCATTTTCACAAAATAATGCTTTTTTGGCCCTGGGGGAGTCCATGTAGGCCCCCCCCTCCCAAGAGGCCTTGGGGGTCAGGGTGTTTCTACCATGCCCCCTTTTCCTTTTTAAAATCTTTTTTCTGTAACTTGGTTCAAACAAGTCACAAGATGGCTGCCACCACTTCTTCGTTTGAAGTGTTGGTAGTCAAGCAAATCGTAGCACGAGATCGGGAGGGGTCGCAGATCCACTGCGTCACTATATATACAACTGGACATTTTTCTAAATAACTCCAAAGTCACTTAACTGATTTACAGCATTTAACAAAAAGGTCGCTTTCTGGACCAACAGCTACCTTTCTGCCAAATTTGGTGTAATTCTATTCAGCAGTTCAGGCTGTAGCCTTGTCTAAAGTTCCTATGGAAATTAACATGGGGAAAACGTGTCTTGGGACCCCCACCTTTTTCTCTGCCCTCGCTTGACGGATCACCCCAAAATTTTCAAGACAGCAGCTGATGTGAGCGCCGAACTAGTTTTGAACATTTTGCGAGGATTCGTCAAACAACGCCAAAGTTATAGGCAAATCAAAAAACGCTCTTCCTATGGAAACGACATCCTAACTATAACTGCCTACTAGCGACCGCCAGTAGGTAATATATATATATATATCTTTATTTAAATTAAATAAATGATTAAAACTATTTATTTAACATGATATCAATTTTAACTTATTAGCTATTTTAAATAAATTACTTTAAAGTCAATATTTATTAAAAACAACAGCCTTACTTTTTTGATCAATATTCTCTTTCATAATATTTATGACACAATATATTGGAAATTTCTATTGTAAATATAGAACCACCTATATATTGTGGTTTTGGAAAGTCACCAGAGCACCCGAGCCCCCTGAACTAACCCTATACTGAAAAGCTGCATTAAAGTCTGCAATTATGTTCAAATTCAGTAAAATAGAATATTGGTGGCACCACAGCAACAAAACACAGGACCACTACTCATAGTGAAGTATCTACAGTCCCAGATGAAGAACCTGTTTAATCTTCCTCCTTTAGTTATTCAAACAGGACATAGGGGCACATGCATCAAGCATCTTCCCGTTCACAAACGGGGTGATTCGCAGAATCGGCCCGTTTGCGAATGGAAAAAGGCTTTTTCCTATGCATTTAGGTTTTGGCATTCGCAATTTAGGTAATCGCAATTTTTTGCGATTACCTAATTTGCGAATGCAATTAGGGAATCGCAATTTGTGATTCTCTAATGCCAATGCATTAAGCCTTTCCTAAATGCGAACTGTGCATTTAGGAAACGCTAATTACCATCAACTTCAAGTTGATGGTAATATGTGCATGCTTTGAAAAATGCACAAAAAAGCATTTTTCAAAGTGCCATGTTGCGCACACATGCCCTTAGGGCATGTGTGTGCTTTACATGTGCACACTTACCTTTTTTTGTGGGGTGCTACAAGGGGGCCTTAGGCCACCGGGCATCCTTGGATTTGCATTCGCTATTTGCGATTACCAATTTGGTAATCGCAATTAGCGAATGCAATACCATACATTCCTACGGGCCTCTAGGCCCATAGGAATGAATGGAGTCACATTACCTAATAGCGATTTGCAATTTCCGAATCGCTATTAGATAATGTTAAGGAATCGCTATTTTTTTTGCGATCCCTACATGCAATAGCATTTTGCGATTCCCAAATAGCGAATCGGTAAAATTCGCTATTTGGGAATCGCAAAATGCGGGCTTGATGCATGTGCACCATAGTTCCTATAGAACACTACATACTGTATTCCATCATGAAATGCAAATGGATGGGGGTCTTTCAACATACTCCGCAATCCACTGCCCACATTTACTTTGCTTCCTTCAATTCACTACTGAGTTGCTGCATACCAATTCTGGCCGCACTTTAAACAAAATGAATATATTACTTACAAGCCTCTTCGTATTTTAAATTGAATTCAAATAAAGAATATTAAATAAACAAGTAAAAAATAGAATACCAAGCGCAATAATTAAACAGCTTCATTCAGGGTGGATTGAAGTGTGACATGTTCATGAAGAGGATTATAAATATTTCATCACAAAATGGGTTCACCTGGAATAATGTATGCCCACTTTAATTGACCAGTCAAAGTTTGCTTCTGATGCCATCTATATGATCAAACATAACACCTTTCATTTGGTGCTAGAGTCTCCCAACGTTGGATTTTTAGGGTTTTATCTTGGACTCCAAATCAAATATTTCTGCTTTGTTTTATATTCTGTATTTTATGGTTGCAGCTGATTACATTGAAGTCTTCACCATTGCAGGTATGACTAACCCAGAAGTGATAAGACATCTAGACGCTGGTTATCGGATGCCTTGCCCTGGAAAATGCCCACCAGAACTCTATGAGATCATGATGAGATGCTGGAAGATAAAGCCAGAAGACAGACCCACATTTAGATGCTTGCAGGATATTCTTGATGACTATTACACAGCCACGGAAAAGCAATATGAGGAGGAACCTAGATGACAATTTTGTCAGTTGCAAACTTTAAGAAGTGAGAAAAGAAGTGGACAAAACAGCAGCACTATATTTTCTGTTAAGATCATGCTTGTTGCTTCTTTGCACTTATGATCTCTACCTAACTGGCCTGAGTTCCCCATGTTTGCAACAAGAACTCGGCAAGTTGGTGGCATTTCATGCTTCAAGCCAATATATTTTCATGTCCTAGGTGACTGCCATTGAATGTATATGGTCTTACTAATGTGACCTTACAGAGGCAAGCACAATAAGATGTGGTGGCTGAGAACATTTACATGCTTGCACTGAAATAGGGAACATTGTGCCTAAACGGAATGCAGAGATAAACTAGTTTCGAAAATAACATCTCATTGCACTGGAAACTAAACAAGCAATAATTATTATGCAAAAGAAAAACGGTAGAGCTTTTTTTAAATGAATTCCTAATTGCTGTTGTGATTTATGTCATGTTGTGTTAAATCACGTTATAAGGTGCCAAATGGCAACTGAGGGACCTTTCTTAGTGCCTTCAATCAGTGATTTGTGCTCCATGACATGGGGTGGAGATAGTTCCAGAAGTTTGAAAACTTGTGCTGACAGAGCTCACTCCTCATATCGTGTACTGAATGTGAGAAAACTGAACTTGGAATATGCTTCCCGATGATGCAGACAGAACATAAGCGGTATCCAAAGAAAGAGACTAATGCTAGAAAACAGACAAGTCTTCAAATGCTGCCTTAACAAAAAATTATAGTTTTTAAACCAAAGGTATGCTCATTCCAGATTAAAGGAATTAGATGAAAGCATGTATGAAGTTGGCCCTTACTATATCAATCTAAAATCACAAATATACCATATAATATTTTCAGTGAAATTCTATTGTTTTTTCATTTACAGTTTTTTACCCCAAGGTGTGAGCCAATATCATTCTCTCAGATGAGCAAAAAGCTGGATGATAGAATAATAGGTTCCTATGTCTCAGAGACATGTGTATGAAACAGGTCTTTTTGAGGTGTTGGCTGTAAAGGTTTACATAGACAAACATTGTCAAACTGAGTTCTTCTGAGCTATCTCTGTCATTGTTATATGGAAAACATGGTTGTTGACAAGCATGACTAGTAGGTTAGGCTATGTTTTGTTCTCTTAGCGTATGTTTGAAGGAAAACTTTAGAGCGATCCATTGATGGAATACATCAACATGAAAGAATGAGGAACAAGACATTGATATAAATTACCTATTTATACACAAATCTTTAACCTGTCAGCATCACCCAACACCTTTTCTTAGAGAGCTGTGCTTGGTCTGTGCCCAAACATTTAATGTACCTATACAATTCTGTTGCTTCCCAAATAGGTCTTAGTCGTACTGTAGAAAATGTAATTTTTTCTTTTTTTCAGATTGCTTACCAGCAAACAGAAGAACTGAATTTGTAGACCACATAACATATATAATTGAGTCCACAAAGAAAGGAAAGCTAAGAAAGAAGTTATGAATGGGCAACATGAGAAATTAGCAGTGTGGCAGCATGGAATATACTGCAAATCATAGAATGGTTGCATAAAAATATCAGAATATATAAATGGTAGTTATGTATATGCTATAGGATACATTTGTCTGTGTGAGGCAAGGAACCGGAGTGCCTTATGATTGGAAAGGGGCTATTTTTTTATATTAGCATGGATCCTATAGACTTTTTTTTAACAATTCCCCAGTACAGAGGATTCATAGCCTAGAAAACGAGATCAAAGAGTTTATCTCAGACTACAAGTCATCATGAGTTGCGCAAAAAAAACCTATGCAAAGCATATGGATTGGAGGCTATGAATTCCCAACCAAGATGATATATTATTTAGCTGCAAAATGTTATTGAGTATGATTTTTAGTTAACCCATATCTTCATGAACATTAATGTAATGACAAACAAAATACTTAAAGTAGCTAAGGATGAAGAAGATTAATACATTTATAAAGTGCAAAAAGAGATAAATAAACACAGATGATTCATTTGTACGGAAAGACACACATAAGGGAAAATACAAAACTTCCATTATTTTTACAGAACTTTAGAAATCCTTCATGCAAACTGTAAATCTTTTTATAAATGAGACACAAGACATGGTCCCATATTGTAATACAGTAGTGATAAAATATCAAGTGATAGATGATCCAGACAAAAGGTGTAAGAGCTAACTTGTGACATGGGAGGGTATTCCAGCAGTTAAAGCAAGTTTATAAATAGAGTTAATAAATATCATTATTGTGTTATTATATTGTGAAAGGATTTTGTTTGATATACTGTATGAAATCCACCTGTAAGGATATCAAAAGTAAAAAAGTTCTAGAGTAATCTTGAAGGATCTTTAATGAAAAAGTATTTAGTGAAATTTTCAGGATTTCAGAAAAAGAATATTGCCATTTACAAAAACAAATATCTTAGTATGTATGCTGGACAGAGAAAAACGGCACATGAATTGATAAAATGATGATTTCCAGGAAACAAGCTGAAAATAGTATGTATTATTGAAAATTGAATACTTGAATATTTGAAAATATCTGACTAAAAGTTGATACATGATCCACACAGGAGAGATTGGCACTAACAGGACATTTGTTATGATTTAGATAACTGGTGGCACTGTCACAATTGAATGAAATTGGGTAAATATTAAAGAGCTGTTTAAGAACATTAATAAAATGTGCAATATATAATGCAACGGGTAGGAGCTGAATTTTATACTGTATGATAATAAAAACAAAACATAAATTTGACAATCGGTTGAAATCCATTCTTGGATTTCTAAGTGCGAGCTAGGCAACATGGAACTCAACCATCTAAAATATGTCAAATGGGAAATCACTGTCTGCTGTCATCCAAAGTGAAATAGATGTTGAAAATCAACATCCTGATTCTAAGAAATCGGGTTATTGGTTGAAGGGGGTGGAAGCCCCACTCAGTCAATAACCATAATCCTTGTCAGAGTGAACCACAAAAGTCACTAAATTAACTTGTGCTTAACCCTCTGGTAGCTTGGCACAAAAGCAGTTAGACTTAACTTAAAGGCAAAATGTAAAGTATGTGTGCAGCACACAACCAGTAATAAAGTGCTAAACACAACACAAGAAAAATCCCAAACCAATTTAGAAAGATAGAGAGAATTTTATTAAATATAACTAATTAAATCAATCAGTAGAAGTGGAGATATGCAATTTAAAAAGTTTAGGTAAGTATAGTGCCAAAAAGCACAATTTGCTACTCGTGGTCATCTGGTCATGCTAGACTTGGGGAAAGTCACAAGTTCAGGGCGACAGCGATGGAGCATGGATGGTATGCAGGGACCAGGTTAGTCCCGCTGAAAAAGTTACCTTCTCAAAGTCTGGCGTGAATAGTCCAGTTCATGGCAGAGGAGGCCGAGAGGAACAGGCTGGAGCTTCATGCTGGCGTTCACTGTGGACTGTCGTTGCTGTAGTGCAGTAGTGCAGATATCATGCTGCCAGTCATCGCTGGCAGTCGTTGTAGCTCAAAGAGTCGGGTTCACCAGAGCTTTGCGTTGGCAATTGTCGCAGTCGGCAGAGTGCCGACGCGAACAGGCCGGTTCTCGGTCACGAAGAGCTTAAAACTTCAAGATTACTCTAATGCCAGTCATGAGTCCAGGACCTAGGAAGGCACCTCTTAGGGATCAGGGACTGACTCCAGCAGAGGCAAGCAGGTTTCAGGCAAGTCCAGTTGCAGGTCCAGGCAGATCTAGTTGCAGCAGGTCATCTGGGTAGTTGCGGGGAAGCCTTTGGAGCTTATTGTGTCCCTGTAGCTCAAAAGAAAAGATCAGCATACTGGCCCTTGGAGTCACTCAGGTAGCCTTGGATGAAAGGAGCAGGCCCAATCTTCCTTTTCAGAGCACAGGGCAGGCCTCAAGCAGCCAGGCAGTACTCTGGGGAACAAGGCAAGCCTCGAGCAGTAGGACTGTCCTCTGGTAGCCAATGAGACATTACATACACGACGATGTAACAGTGACTTAGGTGCAGAGTAAGTGACTTGTGATGATATGTGAAGTCAACAGTGCTATACAAGTATGACCGACATGAGTGACACATAAATAGCGAGAATAGCAAGCTTATTTCTTCCTGTCCATTCCATAACGCATGAATACACGACCCACGTCTTATTTTCTATTCGGGTCAAGGAGACTGCATGGACTAGTGTGACAATAACGTCGACGTTTGGATCCTTGAGAATAGCGCAGCCTAATACGCGTCAGAGGTGGGTCTTCTTCAGGACTGGGGGAGGGGAGGGAGGTTGACAGCCGCAAGGAATTGATGCCTGGGATCCTATTAGGTAATTCGATAGTGATCCACATATAACTGCAAGTTGATTTGATGACCTTGGAGACCTACACCAGGAGGTTGTGGTCTGGGATTAAGAGTGATTATTTCATCACACGTTAACTCCACCAGCCGGTTGGAGACGTGCCAATTCGTAACATCGACCTCGACGTTGAGGAGGGAAATCGGCCTGTAAGAGCTACAACGGTCAGGGGGTCTCCGGGGTTTGTGTATCACCACAATAGTAGCCACCCGTTGATCCGCTGGTAACTGTCCCTTTGCGTGCGCCTCCTGCAGCATATTGCGTAGTGGCGCCACTATTTTGGAGGCCAGGCCTTTAAACAACTCGACCGGAAGCCCATTGGGGCCAACCGCCTTTTCCACCTTCAAGGATCCCAACGCCGTCGGCAACTCGTCTTCCGTTATTTCTGCTTCCAAAGCCTTCCTGTCGTCCTCCAGGACCACCGGCAATGAAAATTCACTCAGGAACTCGACACAGTCCCTTTCAGATCTCGTGCTGACAGGCGCATAAACACCTTCATAGTATGACGCAAACACCTCCGCTACCTCTACGCTGTCAACACGGCCAATGCCATCTCCATCTTGGATAGACGCCACCCATGACCTCTCTCTGTCGCGCTTCTCAAGCCATGCCAGTAACCTGGATGCCTTGTCTCCAACATCATAAAGGCGATGTTGCACTGCCAGCGCATGTGTCCATGCTGCCCCCTCCGCAGCCGCTCTAAATTCGTGCTGACGCAGGGCCAAAGTATGTCGTGAGTCTGCGTCTCCCAGCGTCGCAGCTCTCTGTTCTGCCCGAAGCGCTTCTTTTTTTTTTTGTGTGTCGCACTTCTTCCTTTTTTTGAGCCCCCATGAGCGCCTGCGCCTGTCCCATAAGCACTGTCTTATACGCCTCCCACAGTCTACGGTGCGAGTCTGCTGTGCCTACATTTTCCCGGAAGTACAATTCCGTACCCTCCCGCAATTTATCCCGCAGCTTATGATCCTTCAATCTCCACTGGTCTATCTTCGGGAACGCCCCTTTATTGACGTACGACCCCTGAACCTTGACACATACTGGGGAATGATCAGAGATGCCCCGGGCCATGTGTTGTGCAGCTGCGAATTCACCCAGCCTGTCGCCCTGTGTGAGTAAGTAATCAATTCTAGAAAACTAACCGTGGCGCGCCAAGAAGTATGTGTACTGTTGCTGTTGGGGGTGCTGCGCCCTCCATATGTCCACTAAACCCAGAGCAGAAAAGAATCCCAGGAGATGCCCCTCGCCCCCTTGTCCTAACGAAGCACCCGAGCGATCCAGCCCCGGATCCAAAACAGCATTGGCGTCGCCCCCAGCCAGAAGCGTACCCGTCGGGAGTCCTATGAGGATCTTGCTAATCGTTGGGAAGGTAACCTTCTGTAAACAAGGGGGGAGCATAGAACGAGCAGAAGTTTAAACTCTGTCCCTCCCACCTCCCTGCCACAGCCACGCAACAGCCAGCGTCGTCAGACCAGACTCTCTGCACAATAAGCGGGCAAGGCGACCGCAGCAAGATCCCCACCCCTTGTGCGTCAGATGTGTACCCAGAATGGGCCACCAGCCGGTAGCCAAAGCGGTCCAGTGCTTTGTACCTGTTCCCTTTAATGTGCGTCTCCTGCATCAGTACAACGTCCGGGGCATGTCTTTTAATATGTTGGAGGACGAGAGTGCATTTGATTTTGTTCCCCAACCCATTTACATTCCAGGTCCAGGCCGTGAGCTGCGTCGGACTCTCCCTTATCCTAGCCATGGTACCATAAGAGTGGTCCACACCTCGCTCCCCTCCACCCCAACCCTCCCATCTGTGCATGCACATAATCTGTCTTTTAGTTTTGAGCTGGAAACAAAGCAACAAATAAGAACACAGCGCAAACAATATCCCATCCCCCCCCCTCCCTGCAACTCTGCTCGGTGAGTAGAGAACCTCCCACCTCCCCAACATGCAGAGTGCCTGTCGCCCTAACTGAGTGATTGTAACAAGTACTGTGGGGTACGCGTCAGCCTCCAGCCACCTGTTGCTTAAAATAACATGCGGATGAACAATGCCCCAATAGATATCATGGGTGCCCCTCTGCACCAGTGTCTCTAGTCCAATGTCCCATGGCTGTCCCCGTAGTATAGTCTCTGCGACTGTTCTCCAGAGCCTCAATTCACTGGCCAGTTCAATGCAGTGCCCACCCCAACCCCCGCAAAGTCACTCCCTCGATTACAAACATAGTATCCCATTGGTGGTCACTTATCTGGTCGCTGTCGCTGGGCCAGAACGTCAGCTTCCAGGTCCTCAACTCTCTGCTCACCATCCCGCACTTTGGGGACATGTTGTTGGGCTCTGCCCCCTTTTCGCACGACCATTCTCCAGCCTTCCAACCAGTCGTTCGCCTCTTCTGGCGCGGTGAAGAAGAAGGTCTTACCCTCTGCAATGATTTTCAGCTTGACAGGAAATAGCATCATATATTTGATATTCTGCTCGCGTAGGGCTCGTTTTCACTGCATTGAAGGTTCTCCTTTGTCGTTGCACCTGGAGCGTGAAATCCGGGAAGAATCGAATCATTGCGTTTTCGTACTGTAGATCTCCGTGTTGGCGCGCCGTCTGTAAAATTACGTCTCTGTCTCTGTAGTTGAGCAGGCGCGCAGTGATCGTGCGGGGGGAGCTTGCGGTTTTGGCCTCGGCCCCAGGGCCCGATGGGACCACTCAATCGAGAAGAACTGAGAGAGGCGTTTCGGCTTCAGCACTTTCAAAATCAGGTCCTCTAGAAAGAGGTCCACCTATGGCCCCTCCATGCCCTCCGGCACACCCACCACGCGTATGTTGTTGCGGCGGGCTCTACCCTCCTGGTCATCCAGTCGGGCCAGAATATCAGTCTGGTTTCTGGTCAATTTCAGGACCTGTTCCTCTAGTCGTTTCGACTTCGATTGTAGTCTGTCAATGTTGGACTCTGCCGAAATCACCTTATCTGCCATCTTACGGAAATCTGCTCTGAGTAGGTTGACCTCTTCAGTGACCGAGTCCAGTTTCGGCTCCAAGGTCCCCCGGAGCTCCGTTATCGCCCGTAGTATATCCTTCAGCGAAGGGTCCTGGGCTGGATCTTCCCTGGCCTGTCCTGGAGCTCCCCCTGTGGCGCCTTCCTCACGGCCCATGGCGACAGTGTACTTGTCTATGTGGTTGGCTTGACCCGGGCCCATACCTTTCGTGTGAGCCATCCGGTGGTCTGTCAATGGTATCTCTTGGCTGGAGCCGCCCACGATCTCCGCTCGCCCCGGCCTCAGTTGTGCTGTGAGAGTCCAATGATCACCTACCCCACTGTCGTACCGGCGGGAGAGGGCCTCTTCGTAGAACACTGCAGGGCGCCCAATGGCGACCCCCTCAATGCCGGGGTCCCGTTAGACTGCTCGCTTCTGGCACATCCTTAGGTGGGCCCGGTATCACACATCTGGGGCCCCAGGCCACCCCCGTCAGAGGGCGCCCAGGCTACGATAAATGCGCAGGTTCGTGGCCCCCAACCTGGGGTCCAATGCAGTGTCCTCTGCCGCGTTGAAATTCGCCAGGATCCGCTAGGACCCCGCTGGCCAAACTCACTGTCTCCACGGGTTCAAGGTACTCCCGCTTCAGTGTGTCCTCCCGAGCTCCCAGGGCAGGCTGAGTCTCACTTCGCGGGTGCTTCACTCCTTCACTAGCGCCCACGGCCTCTAATGCACCATCACTTGTCCAGGCAGGGGGCCATGCACAGGGAGGGGAGGGGGACCCCTCGTGCGCCTAAGCCGCAGCACTCACTGTAATGCCTAGGACGCAGGCCGATCCCTGCTGGCTCCTCCGGGCCGCTCACCAAATTCCGGCGTGCCCGCCAGGTCTGATGCTCACTATGCCGCGCCTCTACAGTCACGATCACCGCATCCCGCTCCTCATGCGGCTGCCAGCGGGGAGGGGGGGCTCCACGCAAATGCCGCTCCACACGCGGCCACACACCCGACTGCCAGCCTTCGGCAGCCCACGGCGGCAGACCACAGCAGTGCCGACTCCGCAGCGGTCAGGCCCGACGGGGCGGCGCCATTTTGCCTGCGCCGGCTCCCGCGGCTGCCGTCAATAACTGCGGTCTCCAGTGCCTCTGGACAGCCCGGAACTCGCCGGAGAGATCGCCGCGAGCTCCCGGCCCTCGTCTCTTCGCCGAGGGTTCACCAAAATACGGATAGTGACGGATTTGATGGGGCAAGCACTGCGTGGCTAACGCAGCTCTATAGACTTGCGGCCATCTTAGCCGGCTGCTGGCCACGCCCTCAAAAATATATATTTTTTATGTTAAACATTGATGAAACTTATTTGCATATATTTATTTTAAATATAGAAATAAGTTAAAAAAGATGCAGCATTATTAACTTAATTTTGAATTAAATACTTAATTAATTTCAATATATTAAATAAAATTACAATTAAATTTTGAATATTTATAGAACAAAACCTAAGTGCAAAATGCTTATATTTATGTTACCCAGTACAAATTACTAAAAGGCATGTAAATACTTAATTTAAATTATTTTTTTTAATTAAATTAAACTTACACTTGTATTTTATTTTTTTAATTAAACAAAGTTATTAAAATATTTTCTGTTAAAATAAGTGCTGGCTTAAAAAGGGCATCTCACACCAAAATGCATTGCCATTAGCTCCAAATACATAACTTAATCTCCTCGCACTTGTACTTAATGTTATAGTGAGGTGAAAATTTCAATGATAATTTAACATTAATAGAAATAATAAATAACAATAAAACCACTGATATTCACCATTTATAGTTATCTCAAGTAACTATAACTCATGCAAATGTTGCAGTGATATCATTAATGATGTCATAGACGATGGCATGAGTGATGTAATATGCAAGTAATTAGCAGTGCATGTTGAGAGCGCAAGTTATAGTTACCTTAGTTATGTCATATTGGTGAATTTCAGTGGTTTTCTAAGTTTGAAATGTTATGTTGTCATTGAAATTTATAATGTTACTGTTGAACCGAACATCCTTGGCCTGGTTTTCCCCCAACGTTTTTCATTCCATCCTCCTGCTGACTTCATTTTTGTTGGCTTTAGGACTCTTCGCACTTTACCACTGCTAACCAGTGCTAAAGGGCTTGTGCTCTCTCCTTTAAATATGGTAAAATTGATTACACCCTATTGGCACATTTAGCGCCTCATTTACAATGATTTGGCGTAGGGCAACACAGCAAGTCTTTTTGATGCACTGCTCAGTGCCAAATCGAAAGGGAAGGAATGCACAATATTTACGAGATGTGGTGCATTCCTGTCCTTTCAGCTGGCGCACAATATGGTGCCTAGCACCAACATAGGCACCATAGTGCAAGTGCAAGGGTGTCTGCATTGTTGGCAGGATTGTTTTTGTGCAGGAAGGGACACCTTTCTGCACAAAAATAATCCATGAAGGCAGTTTCCTGTTTCTATGTGTGTTGCAGAATGCAGCACACATAGAAAGACAAAAAAATGAGGAGAAATAAACATATTTCTCCTAGTTACACGTCCCTGGGGTGGCGTATGGTTTTGGGAATTCCCAGGTTTACAGAGCCTTGTAAATCTGGGAATGCGTCGAAACCCAAAGGTGTTTCGTGGGAACACCCACGGCAATGCCCAGACGCAGTGTAAGGCAACACAGCGACTTGCGCTACATTGCCTTACACCATATCTATGAGACCATGGAAAGCCACACCAAGTGGCTTTGCGTGGTCTCGTAGATAGGGCTCTGCACTCTGCGCCACCGGATCATCATGAAAAGTGACACACCGGCAGTGCAAGGGGCTTGTAGATAAGCTGTAGCACCGAAGGAGTATGCAGTTCCTGTAGGGTGGGGAAAGAAGAAGGAGGCTAGGTTGGTGAACACCCTTACTCAGTAGTGGAGTGTGGGTGTCTCCCAATTTGGGAAGTGGGGCCCCCACACACCCATTTGGGTGTCATGCTTCATCATAGGGCTTGCTCCTCGTCAGGCCGGCGCTGCAATGCCTGACGGGCACCCTATGAGGGGCTCTTTGTCGGAGATCTTTTTCCCAAGCCGTATAGGTGAGGTGCGTGTGAGGGGCCTAGTGGTGTAGATATCAGGTGATGTGAGGAGAAATAAAATGAGGCGAGGTGGTGCTCCAAAATGAATTTTAATCTGCGAGCCCACTCGTCTCAATTAAAACCAGAATAGGGATACTGCCGATTATAATGGTCTAAGGTGTCTATATGTGTGTAGTCATGGTCAACATGTTTCTTGCCCTATGTGTGTAAATCACTCGGCAATTCTTCAGGACCTATCTTGATGCACTATCTACACGGGTGGTTAGTTATGGAAAATGAATCAATCACTCTGGTGACCTTTCAATGAGGTACCTTAATAATACAAATCATGGGACCAACCTAATGAGATTCAAAACAGAGAGAGAAAAACAACGGTACATGAATAAGGTATGTACATACAGTAATAATGCCTCCAGAATGAAATTAAAAACATGCCACAAACACATGCACAAGTGGTTAGTGCAACTCAAGAGGTGCATGGCCATACAAACATAATAAGCAGACTTGTGGCACACGTGACATATACAAAACATACTGGTGTCATTGGTGGTAACCAACCACCGTAGGAAATGACGCGATGGAACTCACCCCATTCGGGTTCAAGTCACGCCTCATCACTAGTTAGGCAGAGCAACGATCGTTACAAAAGTTAACGTCATGCTGGTTTTGAGGAGAAAAAGGGTGAAGATAAAAACACGATGGGTATAAGCAAAGATGGAAGGCTGCCCAAGGATGAGCATCCTGTCAAAGTGGCATAGGTTTCTGGTGCCAAAGGGGGAGGAGAGATAAGCCTCTTAGTTTACTTGAAAGTCCTTAGTGAAGTGGTCCTACATGTACTCAGGGTCTGTAAATAAATCGCTACTAGTAGGGCTGCAGCGTTAATTGTGCCACCCACTTAGGCAGCCTTTTAAACATGTCTCAGGTCTGCCATTGCAGTCTGTGTGTGCAGATTTAAGCTGCCAATTCAACCTGCAAAATAAACCTTTTTGCCAGGCGTTGGCCTTCCTTTTTAACACATATATGTCATCCCTAGAGTAGGACCTAAAGAGCCCAGAGGGCAGGGTACAGTACATTTAAAAAGTTGGACATGTCCTTATAAGTTTTACGTCTTGGTAGCGAAAAACTCTTAAATTCGTTTTTCACTATTGCAAGACTACTTCTTCCACAAGATAACATTGGGTTACCTAATTACACTTAATAAGTGCTAACTTTCAATATGGACCAGGTAGAAATGTTGAGTTTAGTGTCTAAAGAGTTGTGATTTAAGACCCTCTTTAATGGTAAAGTTGGATTTTAAGTCACAATTCTGAAAATGCCATTTTTAAAAAGTTGCCATTTTCTTGACCTTACCATTTGGTAATTGCAGCCTGCATCCTGGGTCACATGAGAAGATGTAGCTGGCAGTTGGTATTTGTGTATTGCTTCCAGACTGTAAGACAAAGGGGGATTAGGTGTTGGCAGGATGGGCCATCTCTGACTTGACGGAGATAGGAGTTGCCACCTACCACATTTACACATCACAAAGGCTCTGCCTGAGCACACTCACAAAGGTTTTGGCAGTAGTCTTTTGTGCCCCCAGACAAGCTGGGGCTACGGCAGGAAATTCCAAGCACCTCTGTGGATGGAAACCTCCAGAACCTTCTCCTACTTCAAAGCTGGCACCAGGTACACATATTGGACCCTGAGACCCAACTCTTCATTACACCTCTGGACCTGTGGAAGATTCAGAAGGACTGCTGTGCTGCTCAGCAAAAAGGACTGCTACTTTGTTGCCCGGCTGCCTGAGTGAGATGTCCTGGACCTGCACCTTGAACCCAGGACCACCAGAGTGACTCCAAGGGCTAGTTGACTGGCAACCTGAGCAGAGCCTAAGGGACAGAAAAGGCACTAACCACCTTGAAACCAGCACCTGGACTCTGTCTGCTGTGAGTCCTACTCTCCAAGTGGTGCCACCCCATTTCTGGACCTTTGGAAGTGGGCCTGAAGGTGCTCTGCTAGCCCACATGTAGTTCTATGAGCTGAACCAACACAGCAAGACACATCTTCTAGGAGATGCATCAGAACCACTACTGCGCAACGCAACCCAATGCAGGAACTTACATCGCAGTCCGCAGCTTCATCGGAACTGCTGTGCACGATGCTTCCTCACGCATGATTTTGCAACACTACGCAACCCGGATTTAAGGTACTTTGTTCAGCAGGCCTAGCTTGGTCCCTGTATCCAGCCCACGCTCCATCGCGGTCGGCCTGAGTGCTCGATTGTTGCGGAGGGGGGCAGACATCTTTGCCGGCCTCACTCACTTCCGGTTGCCGGGAGGAGGGGCCAGGACTATTGTAGCGGTCTAGTGGTTCTTGCCACGACCACTACTTAACAGTATGGAGACGCGGACGCGCAGGGGACGCACGCAGCGGGCGCACCGCCGGCGAGCCGAAGGCACGCCAAAGGCATGCCCGTCTGCGCCTGTCCGCGGCCGGACGGGGCCAGGGGCCAGCAATTATGTGCATTTAATTAAATACTCTTCATCGGAACTACGCTCTCTGGCCCCCAAGGCCAACCAGGGGATCGAGCCTACTACCAAACACAAGTTAGAACGTTATGGTCTTTTAAATCTCGGTCCTGTCACACCATTGTCTATCCCAGCACATGCAACCCCCCCCCCCCCAATTCAGCACGACTACCCTACTACAAGGATAAAGACCTCAGAACCCAAAGAGTTAAACATAATCTATCTCAATACACGCTCCATGGTCAAGCACCAGCTAGAAATTTTTAACCTCTTAGATACTGAAGCCCCAGATTTGCTATTAATCACAGAAAGTTGGCTAACCTTGGAATCTACGCCCGACATATTAGCTGCACTACCAAGCAACTATCATCTGATGCAGGCTAACAGACCTCCTGGGAAAAGAGGTGGGGTAGCAGCAGTCATTAAAAAAGATCTCTTGGTCACTTCCATCACCCCATTAGAAGTGGCTTCAGTGGATAGCCTCACACTAAAATTATTTTTCCCAAAATCCACATTGGTGTGCATACTGATCTATAGACCCTCCACTGCAATAGGGGAATTTATCACTGAATTGGCTAATTACTTGACCCCATTAACCATAGACTATGCTAAAATTCTGCTAATTGGAGACCTGAATTGCTGGTCCACGGAGGAAGGGGGGAGTCGGGGCTCTAAGGAGCTCACAGACCTATTAAATAACTTGAACTTAGAAGGACATATAACTGAACCCACACACATTAAAGGGCATGCATTAGGCCAACTATGGTCCTCTAACTTCTTGGTCCACAACTTAACTGTTAAGCCATGCACGTGGTCAGACCACCACCTAATACACTTTACATTAAGTGGTCTTTCCCTAGTTAAATCTTTGGTCGGCCCGAAAATACTGACCAGGAACTGGAACCGCGTCCGATTGCCAGAGTTCCTTAATACCCTGAAATCCACACTTCCGCCTAGAACAAATAACGTTGACGAGTTGGAGAGAGCTATCTCCAACTGGCAATTAAGTGCAAGTGAGATTCACGCCCCGCTACAAAGGAAAGAGAGAGGTTTGAGGCGGCACGAAGCCTCTAAGGGGCATATCTACAAGGGCTTTATCTCCGCTTTTTTGGCTGGGCAGTACAACCTTGTAAATATCGCTGATGTGCACATCGCGATATTTACAAGGCTGCCAACGCATTTTAGCAGACGTTAGTTTTGGGCGAAAACCGCTGTTTTCGCCGAAAACTAACGTCTGCTAAAATGCAGACTTAGGCATACCTATCATGGGGGTGGATTGTGCTGATACGACCACAGGGTCGTATCAGCAAGGTTATCGCCGTTTTGCAGGGAACATCGCTGGAAAACCAGCGATGTTCCCTGCAAAACGGCGATTTCCCCCGCTATCGCTGGTAATTATATCGCCCTGGGGAAAAGCGTTGTAGATAACGCGTTACCAGGGCGATATAATCAAGCGATAGACGGCGATAAGTAGAAAAGCGCTAAGCGCGCTTTGCGTTGACTTATCGCCGTCCTCGTAGATGTGCCCCTTAATGGTTTACCACAGAGTTAAAATTAGTCAAACTTAAAACCCGCCAGGCGGAACGGAAATGGCGGAGAAACTATTCCCCTGCGGAAAGGAAAATGTACGAAAAAGCACTAACTGATTACAAAGTTGCCATCGTGGAGGCAAAAGAAGCCTTCTACACGAACAGGGTTCTTAGCTCTGAAAATAAATCCAAAGACATCTTCAAGATAGTCAGAGAGCTTTCCAATCCCGACCGCGTCACACTGGCCATCACTCCCTCCCAAGCCCTATGTGACGATCTGAATGCTTTTTTCGTTGATAAAATTAAGGTTATTCAGAACTCCATCTCTCCTAGCTCTCATGACTGGAAATCATATCAGCAATTTACTAACTCCGCAACTATGTCTAGCTTTCAAAACATTACCTCAGATCGGCTCGCAGAATTAAGAAGCAAGATACAATCTGGCTCCCCCAAAGACCCTTGTCCCTCTAAGATACAAAAAGACCTTCTTGCACAATTCCCGGACACCTTTCTCTCACTTCTCAACCTCTCCCTGGAGCAAGGGGTGGTCCCACGTGCTTTCAAAGAGGCAGTGTTGGTCCCACTTCAAAAGAAAGCCGGAGTAGATCCCAACCTACTGAGTAATTACAAACCCATATCGCTCCTTCCATATCCGGCAAAAGTGCTGGAAGCACACATAGCTAAACTTCTTTGCGCATTCATCGAAGAGACTAATTTTTTGGACTCCCACCAGGCAGGCTTCAGACCATCACACTCAACTGAATCAGTCATCTTAGACGTAGTGGATGATCTGAAGGAGGGAGCAGACAGGGGGTGCACACAGGCATTGGTACTGCTCGACCTGTCCGCTGCGTTCGATACCGTGGATCACACCATATTAGCGGACAGAATGGCAGCGGCAGGCCTGAGAGGCACGGCTCTGGATTGGATGATCTCATTCTTAGGGGAACGCACCCAGTCTGTTAGGCTGGCACCCTTTAATTCAGCCAGGGTCAATACCACCTGTGGTGTACCTCAGGGCTCATCCCTCTCCCCCCACCTGTTCAATATTTATATCTGCCCCCTGATCCACTCCCTCCAAAGCAGGGGAGTGAAGGTATATAACTATGCAGATGATATGCAGCTGATTTTCCCGATTGACGAGACGGAGGAATCCAAGGCCGTCTTCCAAAATACCATGCTCTTCATTAAAGACTGGATGAGTCACAACTGTCTTAAATTAAACTCTGACAAAACAGAGATAGTCATTTCTAATAACAGACTCGATCAGTGGATGCCAGGACATTGGCCAGCTGCATTGGGTATCCCACCTATCCCTAAAAATTCGGTCACAAGTCTGGGGATCAAAATCAATGCAAACTTATCCATGCATGAACAGATCAGCCTGGTCACTTCCTCGTGCATCTACCATCTAAGGACCTTCAAGAAAATCAGGAGATTTTTTACTAGGGAGGCAAGCCTGGTAATCATGCTGGCCTTGATTATGTCCAGGCTGGACTACGCCAATGCTATCTATTTAGGCCTCCCTGCCAATCAAACCCATAGGTTGCAGCTGATTCAAAATCAGGCGGCCAGGCTAGTCTTCCAGCAACCGAGACACTGTCACACCAAGCCACTAATGAAGCAGCTTCACTGGCTTCCTGTGACTCAGCGGTCCATGTTTAAGACAGGCTGCATGATCTTCAACGCACTCCACGAGACGGGCCCCAAATTCATCTCCGCAAAGATTTCACGATACCTGCCCAAACGGAATCTCAGATCAGCCTCAATGAATATGCTGACTATTCCCAGATTTAAGCATAAGAGAACGGGTGGCTCTCGCTTCTCTGTACTCGGCTCAATACTCTGGAACTCTCTACCGATTGACATCAGACTAACATCGGAGTACACCAGCTTCAGGAAAAAACTGAAAACTTGGCTGTTCACCCAAGCCTACTGTTAGAGTTCCTCAGGACGGTTCTCCTATCTCCAATAGTGCCAAGAGACCTTTCGGTGAACGAGTGCTTAATAAATCCCCCAAACATAAACATAAACTTGTGACGATTGGCACTTTGTGCTTTTAGGCACTATTTTCACTTATTTTTTTAAATTGCATATCTCCAGTTCTACAGATTGGATTTTTGTCGTTTTGGCCTCAATTTAATAAATTTTCTAAATTGGTGAGGGATTTTTCTTGTGTTCTGCTATCACTTTATTACTTCTTGAAATGCTGCATGAGTACTTTACACAGTGCCTGACTGCTTTGTGCCAAGATACTAAAGGGTTGAGCACAGGTTAATTTTGGGTTTGCTTGTATTTCACCTGACAAGAATTGTGGTAGCTGATTGAGTAGGGTTTCACTGTCCTCAACCAGTAACCCAATTTTCTACATTGGTGTTCAGATTTGAGGTTTGGACTTGTGTTTGTGCAGGACCATTTAGTAATTTTGTGCTACATTAAAATCCCAGATAAATAATATGATAACAATTCGAGTTATTTTTTTAATTCTCCTTGATTAGCTATTTTGCTTTTTTCCAAATTTACTCTCATTATACCTGACTGCATGTGACCCTACCTGCAGAAATAATGGAATTCAAGCTCATCAACCTGGAGAGCTACACTGTGGTTGAGCCCAAGCAGTTCAGTGAGAAAAGGGGACTTCCAACCAAGAAAGGCACCAAGAAGTTGGAACTTCAGAAAGCTCTAAGGGCCTAGGCTCACCAGTTGCTGACAGTGGCAGAGGATGGGAATGAGGAAGATGACATGGAGGAGCAAAAACAGGGCCTGTATGAAAGCCCAGAGATGCAGCACTCAGGGGAGGGGGATGACTTGTCTCCTGAGTTGGAACTCCCTGCCAGAGTGGAGAGCAATGTGTCTTCAAAAGGCCTTTTCCCAGAGGGGCTGGCAGACAGGAAGGTTGAAATGGAGTTTAGACTGCAGATGTCCAAATTCCCAGGATGGAGGAAGCAGATGCCCAGAGAACCATGGAGTAAACAAAACTGGCCATGGAAGAAAGAAGAATGGCCCATGAGCTAAATCTCAAAGAACTGGACATCAGAGCCAAAAAAGCGGAGTCCAGAATTGATGGTGACAGCACACCCACAGTGCCATCTGGAGACAAGAGGAACCACATTCCGAGGAACTGGTGCTTAACTTTGTTGTGGAGGATGGCATCGGCAAGTGGTTTGAAGCCTATGCGGTTGCTCTGGAGGTGCATACGGTCCCTGAGGAGGATGGAGGGGCAGTCTCTGGAGGAACATATCTAGTGAAGGGAGGGATACCCTGCTAACCCTAGAGAAGAAGGACAGGATGAGGTCTCCCCTCATCCCCCCTTAAAGGTCACCTATGTGGATTGTGGGAATTCCTTTTGATAGGCACAGGAAGGTTGGGTGAAGGGAAGTGAAGTAAAAGATTACCAGGGGCTGTACAATTTGATGGCAAGAGAGCACATGTTCAGTCTTTGTTTTGCAGAGCTGCACCAACACCTGATTGATAGCAAGCTCACTGACCCCTGAGAGCTTGCCAAGGAGGCCGACTGCTGGCTCAGCACCAGGGTCCAGAAGAAGGTATCTGGGTGGGATCAACACAAGGGTGGGCAGGATCCTCATCAAAAGAAGGAGGGGGGAGATCAAAATAAAACAAGGAGTTCTCTAAAGGTCCCCAAAACTGTTTCACAGGGTTGGATTCCCAATCTCCACCTGAGCAGAAGAATTGGTTTGTTGATCACAAGTCCTCAGGGTTGTTCAACCCCAGGTGTTAGTAGTGTTATGTTATGTTAAACATTCTTGTAAGGCGCATGGCAGCCCCAGCAACGGGGCGTCCCAGCGCTAAGACTGACAAGTGCATACCGGTAGGCTTTAACTAGAGGTTAGAGAAGAGCCAGGTTTTGATCAGTTTTCTGAAGGCCCAGTGGTCTTGCGTGCCCCGAGCGGCAAGAGGGGCAGAGTTCCATAGGGTGGGTGCCATGGCCCTGAAAGAACGCCCCCCTGCTCTTAGCCTGCGCACTCGGGGGGTACAGGCTAGATGCAGATCCGCGGAACGCAAGGCTCGAGTCGGTACATACGATGAGCACAGCCCTTGCAGAATTTGTGGGCCTTGGCCATGCAAGATCTTGTGCGTAGTACAGAGAGTCTTAAAATATACTCTCTGTTCTATCGGCAGCCAGTGGAGACGGCGAAGAAGGTTAGAGGCATGGTAGTGCTTCGGTAGGGCAAAAAGCGTATGTGCAGCCGCGTTCTGTGCCCGTTGGAGTCTTTTGTTTACAGCCTTGTTCACGCCATGTAAAAGCCCATTGCAGTAGTCAAGACAGGACTGTACAATAGATTGAACAATCGTTTGACGGATGGATGCGTCGAAAAATCCCAGAATGGGTTTTAGGCCACGTAGGTGACCGAAGCAGGTGCCTGCCACTTTTGTGGCTTGGTTCTCAAATGAGAGGGCACTGTCCATCAGAACTCCTAAGTTCTTAACCACGGATTTCAGTTGGGGGGGTGCCCAGGGCCGTAGGCCACCACTGGTTGTCCCATCGATGGGCATCGCAGCCCACCAGGAGCACCTCTGACTTGGTGGAGTTCAATTGCAAGTAGTTAGTTGCCATCCAGTCAGAGATGGCCATGAGATCCTCTTGAAATTTTGCTTGGTCCTGTTTGGGGTTATTGGAGACAGTGAATACCAGTTGGGTATCATCGGCGTAAGATACCATGTCGATGTTCCGTGCTTTGGCCAAAAGGGCCAGGGGGCGGACATATACGTTAAATAACGTGGGGCTAAGCGCAGAGCCCTGGGGAACACCGCAACCGAGAGGGTGAATGCTGGACAGAAATGGGGGGGGCAGAGACCTGAAAAGAGCGATCGGTCAGAAAGGACACAAACCAGGCCAGGACCTTGCCCTTGACCCCGATCTCCTCCAGCCGTTGTAGCAGAATCCTATGGGAGACCGTGTCAAAGGCCGCGCTGAGGTCCAGCAGAATCAGTGCCGAGGTTTTGCCCTCATCCAGAGTGGCCCGTAGTTGCTCTGTGACTGCAAGTAATGCAGATTCCGTGCTGTGTCTGGGCCGGAAGCCATTTTGTGACCTAACCAGGATCTCATTGTCTTCCAAGTTTTTAGTCAAAGCGATGTTGACATAGGACTCCATGATTTTAGCCAAGTATGGGAGCAGAGATATTGCGCAGTAGTTCTCTGGCAGAGACGTATCAAGTGAAGGTTTTTTTAACAAAGGAATAACTTTGGCGTGTTTCCACGACTTGGGGATCACCGCCGTATGGAGAGATCTGTTTATCAGCTTCCGGCCCTCAGTCAAGAGGCAATCGTGAAATTTCCTGAAAAGATCCGGTTTTAAAGGATCATCGGGAGATCTTGATTTTACCTTGGCCGACAGAACGTCCATGTCTTTAGGGGACATGGGCGGAAGGTCTTGTAGGGAGTGAGATAGGGCTATCCTAGTAGAATTCTCCCAAGGTTCTAAGGCAGCCTTTCTCGGACCGAAAGCACTATAGATGCGCTCCACCTTGTTGATAAAATATTTAGCCAATGACTCACATTGTGCGTTGGAGGATATGGTGTTATTGACAGCGGACAGGGGTTTTACCATGTCTTTCGTGAGGGAGAAAATAGTTTTAGTAGGATTGCTGCTCGCTGTGATCATGTTAGCATAGTACATGGCCTTGGTCTTCCGGACCAATTTTTGGTATGCTTTTACTGCAATCCTGTAGGTAATTTTAGCCGTGAGGCCGTATGCCTTTCTCCAGGCCCGTTCTAAGATTTTACATTTTTTCTTTTCCGCAATCAGGGCCTCATCATACCAAGCGTGGGTTAGAGTACGCTTGGGGAGTCATTTTCATCGGAATACAGTGATCCAGTGCTTCATTGACCCCACCCCTAAACGCGCTGTCAGCTGCCTCTAGGTCGGTAGGCCATTCTGGGTGATGCGAGTTTAGGGTGGAAGTGAAAGTGGAAGAGTTCAATTTGTACCAAGGGCGCTTTATAGAAGACTGACGAGGAGAGCGCAGAGGGGTGCCTGTTATACAGAGGTACAGAGAGATGAGGGAATGATCTGTCCAGAGCAAAGGGAGGGGCAGATTAGCCTCCATGGTCTGGAGATTCGAGAATACGGGATCGAGTAGATGACCTGCTACATGTGTCGGTCCCTCCACTATCTGGGTTAATTGGCAGGCGTCCATATCTCCCACGAAGTTGATAATCTCCTGGAAATCATGGCATTCCAGGTGTAGGTTGAGGTCCCCTATTATATTAAAATTGGCTGCTTCTAGTACGAGTGTAGAGTGTAGAAGATAAGGCTTCTTGAAAGGCTTTTGAAGGACCTGGTGGGCGGTAGATAAGCAATTTTAAACAAGGCACTTTCACAGTCGGGGATAGTCTGTGGTGTGAGGGTGCATGAAAATGATGATTTAAATATAACAGCTAAGCCTCCTCCCCTCCCGCTTGTCCTATTCTGGGTGCACATCGCGTAGCCTGCTGGTAGGACCAAGGCCGGGATGGCCACGGAGTCAGTGGTAAGCCATGTTTCTGTAAGAAATAAAATATCCGGTGTGGATTCCTGCAGAAGATCTAATACCTCTGCATGATTTTTAGCAAGAGATCTGCAGTTGAGGCTGTAAATGGTGAGATAATCCAGCCCTGGGACCGGAGGAGACATCTGTGATCCCGTCTCCGCCCTGAACCCACAGCCGTTGCACTGCCCGTGGGGAGAGTCAGGGTGCCATTTATATTGCGTACAGTGGGTTTTGGATTGTAGAGCAAGCAGATATTCCCGAGTGTAGGCTTGCCTGCGGGGTGTCCCAGAACCAGGGGTCCTGGCGTCGGCCAGGCGCGGACGGGCGCAGTCGGGCTTGCCTTAGGCGCGCCTTCTGCACGCCAGCGGTGTGCCCGCTCTGCGCGTCGGCGCCATCGTCCTATTAAATATGCGAGGAGGAGGAGACAGAGAGGAAGACTAGAACGTCTCCTTTCTAAGATGGCCGCCGGAGAATGGCCGAGACCGGAAGTGGAGAAATTCCAGTCCGGTTCTCCCTTCACTCAAACAGCCAAGTTGCTGCAGTGGAACGGGGAGGAGCGGGCTCAGGAACACAGGTCAGATTACAATTTTATACGATGTGGTAAAGTTAAAACAATCGGTAAAACAGGTTTAAAACAGCGTTTAAGCTGTGGCAATGCGTGCGCAGAGCAGAAGTGCAAATAAGGCAATGGCTTTAAAAACGGGTTAAAACCGCGTTAAGCTGTGTCTGTGCGTGCAGGAGCAGAAGTACAAAATGAGGCAATGGGAGGTCCCCCTCGTCTTCAAACACACACCAGGTTACCCGTAAGACTCGTCAATTGCGCGTCGGCGCCATCGTCCTTTTAAATATGCGAGGAGGAGGAGACAGAGAGGAAGACTAGAACGTCTCCTTTCTAAGATGGCCGCCGGAGAATGGCCGAGACCGGAAGTGGAGAAATTCCAGTCCGGTTCTCCCTCCACTCAAACAGCCAAGTTGCTGCAGTGGGACGGGGAGGAGCGGGTTCAGGAACACAGGTCAGATTACAATTTTATACAATGTGGTAAAGTTAAAACAATCGGTAAAACAGGTTTCAAACAGCGTTTAAGCTGTGGCAATGCTTGCGTAGAGCAGTAGTGCAAATAAGGCAATGGCTATAAAAACAGGTTAAAACCGCGTTAAGCTGTGTCTGTGCATGCAGGAGCAGAAGTACAAAATGAGGCAATGGGAGGTCCCCCTCGTCTTCAAACACACACCAGGTTACCCGTAAGACTCGTCAATTGCACGTTGGCGCCATCGTCCTTTTAAATATGCGAGGAGGAGGAGACATAGAGGAAGACTAGAACGTGTCCTTTCTAAGATGGCCGCCGGAGAATGGCTGAGACCGGAAGTGGAGAAATTCCAGTCCGGTTCTCCCTCCACTCAAACAGCCAAAATGCTGCGGTGGAACGGGGAGGAGCGGGCTCAGGAACACAGGTCAGATTACAATTTTATACGATGTGGTAAAGTTAAAACAATCGGTAAAACAGGTTTAAAACAGCGTTTAAGCTGTGGCAATGCGTGCGCAGAGCAGAAGTGCAAATAAGGCAATGGCTTTAAAAACAGGTTAAAACCGCGTTAAGCTGTGTCTGTGCGAGCAGGAGTAGAAGTACAAAATGAGGCAATGGGAGGTCCCCCTCGTCTTCAAACACACACCAGGTTACCCGTAAGACTCGTCAATTGCGCGTCGGTGCCATCGTCCTTTTAAATATGCGAGGAGGAGGAGACAGAGAGGAAGACTAGAACGTCTCCTTTCTAAGATGGCTGCCGGAGAATAGCCGAGACCGGAAGTGGAAAAATTCCAGTCCAGTTCTCCCTCCACTCAAACAGTCAAATTGCTGCAGTGGAACGGGGAGGAGCGGGCTCAGGAACACAGGTCAGATTACAATTTTATACAATGTGGTAAAGTTAAAACAATTGGTAAAACAGGTTTAAAACAGCGTTTAAGCTGTGGCAATGCGTGCGCAGAGCAGAAGTGCAAATAAGGCAATGGCTTTAAAAACAGGTTAAAACCGCGTTAAGCTGTGTCTGTGCGTGCAGGAGCAGAAGTACAAAATGAGGCAATGGGAGGTCCCCCTCATCTTCAAACACACACCAGGTTACCAGTGCCATCCGGTTGGGCACTTCAAGGGTGATGCCAAGTGCCCAAGACGGTGCAGCTCCTCCATTGGTGGGCAGACACAGGGGCTGGCTAATGGGGAGGAGATTGCTTCAGTTAGTATGGGGGTTAGTGAAGAGGTTACCCTAATGTCCCTGGGTGACAGAGATATGGCACCAAAGGCCAACGTTCCTAACAACACTAAAACATACAGGCAGTGGGTCACCATCAATCAGGTGTCAGCATGACAACCTTCAGGGGTCATCTAATGTCTTGAGAGCAGGAAGTCCCTAATGTATTCCACCAGGTTGTGTTAGCTGACAACTATGAGAGTCACTATCCAGTGCCTCTAGTTCCCTTTGAATGGGTGGGTCCTCAGGTTCCTTGAGGGTAGCTTTGAGTCCGTCCATGAGTGTGGATGCCTGTGGATTGTCTGCTAAGTAATGACATGGAGCACACCATCTCAAAAGAGGTGGAGCTCCGCTTCTACTTGGAGATGTTGGGATTCCCTGAGTGATTGTGCCTGACCACACGCTCCATGGCCACCCAAGAGGGTATTTAGGAGGTCCTGGAGCCTAAAAGAATGGCCCAGGTACCTGTCAAAAAGAGAAAGGCAAAGGGCGTGGGAAACCCACTCCTGAAACTCCCACGGTCCAGGAGGAAGCTGAACCTGAGGGCGAAGCCCCAGAACCTACAGGGGAGGACATTGCTGCTCTGGGAAACCTACCTGAACTGACCAATTGGCATATGAAAGAAGGTCTAACCAGGGAGGAGTTCTGCAAAGTGCAGGAGTGCCCTACTCTGGAGAGCCTGTGGTGGCAGGCCGAGGCACAGGCAACTGGCGACACCTCTGGTAATCATCTAATTTACTGGGAGAATGGTGTCCTATACAGTGAGCCTAAGGTTCCTGAGCCTGGTGCAACCCTTGTGTTGGTGGTCACCCAGTGCTACAAGACCTTCCTACTGGGGCTGGCTCATGATGTTCCCGTGGGAGGTCATCTAGGGCAGTACAAGACAGACTTTTGGCAAGGTTGCCACCCACTTTTATTGGCCCTGGATGAAGATAATCCCAGATGCATTTGGAAGGTTATGTCCCACCTGCCAGACCAGTGAGATGTCAGGAGGGAAGCACAAGACTCCCCTGGTTCCCCTTCCATTCATTTTGCAATCCCTTTGATAGTGGGCATTGACATTGTTGGGCCCAAAGACAGCCCTATACAACAGGTACGTTCAGGTCTTGGTGGACCATGCCACCTGCTACCTTGAGGCTACACCGCTTAGGATAGTGACTGCACCTGCAGTGGCCAGGGCACTGATGGGAACATTTACCTGTGTGGGATTCGCCAAGGAGGTAGTATTTGACTGTGGTACCAACTTCATGTCAGCGTACATGAAGTCCATGTGGGCTGAGTGTGGGGTAACATACAATTCTCCACAACCTATCATCCCCAAACCAATGGGCTTGTTGAGAGATTCAACAAGACCCTTAAAGGCATGATCATGGGCCTGTAAGAGCCCTTGAGGTGGAAGTGGGATGTCCTATTTCCATACTTGTTGTTTTTGTTTGTGTACAGGGAGGTACTGCAGAAGGGGGTTGGATTCAGCCCCTTCAAACTTAGGGTATGGGCACCCTGTCCGAGTGCCTCTCAGCCTGGTAAAGGAGGGTTGGGAGCAAGCTCCCAAGAAAGCTTCTCAGGATGTGCTCAGCTACCCTCCTCACCCAGATGAAATGCTTCTGGAAGAAGGCAAAGGAGAATCTGGAAGCCAGCCAGTAGGTTATGAAGCTTAGATATCCCCAGTAGGCCACTCTGGTCAAATTTCAGCCTGGCCAAAACGTTTAGGTGATGGAGCCTGTGGAGCCCTGGGTCCTGCAAGACCACTGGTCTGGGCCCTATGAGGTGAAGGAGTGCACAGGGGAGGTCACTTACCTGGTAGTACTCAATACCCCCAGGAACCCTTTACGTGTCTTGCAAGCCAATCGCCTCAAACCCCACTTTGAGAGGATTGAGCTTACCATGCTTCTGGTCACGGATAATTGAGTGAAAGAGAAGAATGAACCTCTCCCTGACCTCCCTTCTTCCATGGAGCAGGAAGGTTCAGTGGGGGGTGCCAACCTCTCCCCTACCATGAACTTAGTGCAACAGAGGGACTGTTGCCAAGTGTTGGGGCAGTTTGCCTCTCTCTTCTCCCTAACCCTAGGGCTCACTACATAGTTTACCCATAATATTGACACTGGGGACAGTATGCCTGTGAAGAATAAGATCTACAGGCTACCTGACAAGGGGAGAGCCAGCATAAAGAAGGAAGTCTTCAAAATGCTTGAGCTATTGCTAATTGAGTCCTCAATCAGACCTTGGTCCAGCCCAGTGGTGCTGGTCTCCAAGGCCTCCCCTTCAGTTACCACCCCCCCACCCCCCAGATCCAGTTCTGTTTGGATTACTGGGGGCTCAGTGCAGTTACTAAGACAGACTTTCGCCCCATCCTTCGACCGGATGAGCTCATTCATCAGTTGGGGGCTGCCAAGTTACTCAGCACATTGGATCTGATGTCTGGGTACTGGCAGATCACCCTAACTGAGGGGGCCAAAGTTCTCTTCCCCAGAAGGCCCTTTTCAGGTGATGTCTTCGGGTTGAAGAACGCCCCTGCCACCTTCCAGAGGTTGGCTAATCAGGTCCTGGCTGTGTTGGAGAATTTCAGTGACGCCTACCTAGACAGCATTGCGGTCTTCAGTTCCAGCTGGGAGGACCACCTGTGCCACATCAGTGAAGTGTTTCAGGCACTGCAGAGAGCAGGCCTGACTGTCACAGCCACTAAGTGCCATATAGGGCAGAGTTCTGTGGTCTACTTAGGTCACCAAGTTGAAGGGGGCAAGGTACAGCCACTCCAGGCCAAAATTCAAACCATTCTGACTTAGGAACCCCCAAGACAGAGGTGAGGGCCTTCCTGGGCCTCACTGGGAACAACAGGACATTTGCCAAGGGGTATGGCACCATTGTTTCTCACTTAAGAAAGCTGACTTCGGAGAAGCAGCCCAGACAAGTGATCTGGACGGAGGCGTTCCAGCCTGCTTTTGACTCCCTGAAGAAGGCCATATGCACAGCACTCGTGCTCAAGGCCCCTGATTTCTACAAAGAATTCATTGTGCAGACAGATGCCTCAGATCAAGGACAGGGGCCATGTTTTGCAGCTAAACAAGAGGGCCTAGGTCAACCAGTAGCCTACATAAGCCGGGGGTTACTTCCAAGGGAACAGAGGTGGAGTGCAATCGAAAGGGAAGAATTTGCAGTGGTCTGGGCAGTGAAGAAGTTGAGACCATAGCTGTGCGGGGCTCACTTCCAGGTTCAGATAGACCATCAACTCCTCAGATGGCTAATGCAGATGAGGGATGAGAATCCATAATTGGTTTTTTTTTAAACCAGATTTTATTGTGGTTTTGCATCATCATTATATACTACATGCCGTTGTTCTCCCCATTTCTTCTCACATCACAAAAATTCTCTACTCCCTCCCCTCCCTCCCCCCTTGAGTCGATTCATAGCTTCGATTTTGTCACTGTATATGGTGTGAGTGTGTACTTTTAGAGGTCATTGTGTGTAGGTATATGCCAGCTATATAGATATAGTAGACGGAGGACGTGGTGTGTAACCTGGTCGATCCCATCTCTGTTCCGCTCCAAAGATGGAGATCTTGAGGGTGAGGCCGCACCAGCGTGACCAGTGCTATAGAATCCCTAATTGTTGAGGTAGTCCATCTCCCTACAGGGAATGGACTTTACGGTGGAGCATTGCCCTGGAACTGACATGGCCAATGTTGATGGTCTCTCAAGTCTCTTCCACGTTAGCGAAGAGCACTTCCAAGGGGGTAGGTAGTTCTCTCTGCTTTCAGCGGGTGGGAACACATGTTGGACCTGATATCCTTAGTGTGGGTTTCACCCAACTTTTTGCCTTCCATCCTCCTGTTTTTGCTGACTTTTTTTTTGCTGGCTTTAGGACTCTGCACACTTTACCACGGCTAGCCAGTACTAAAGTGCTTGTGTTTGCTCCTTTAAACATGGTAAAATTGGCTGACACCCAATTGGTACATTTAATTTACTAGTAAGTCCCTAGTAAAGTGGTACAACATGTACCCAGGGCCTGGAAAACAATTGCTACTAGTGGGCCTGCAGCATTCATTGTGCCACCCACTTAAGTAGACTTTTAAACATGTCTCAGGCCTGCCACTGCAGCCTGCCTGTGCAGTTTTAAACTGCCATTTCGACCTTAGCAAAATAAACCTTTTTGCCAGGCTTAAACCTTCCTTTTTAATACATACAGGTCACTCCTAGGGTAGAGCCTAAACAGCCCTGAGGGCAGGGTGCAGTGTATTTAAAACGTTTGACATGTACTTTTAAGTTTTACATGTCCTGGTACTGAAAAACTCCTAAATTCGTTTTTGACTACTGCGAGGCCTACCTCTCCCATAGGATAACATTGGGTTACCTTATTGCATTTAATAAGTGCTAACCTTTAATTGGGAGCAAGTAGAAATGTTAAGTTTGATGTCTAAAGAACTGTAACTTAAAACCCTCTTTAATGGTAAATTTGGATTTTAAGTGACTTCAAGGGTGAGTTGGCTGGCCTCCTGATCAGAACCTCAGGGACAGTAAAGGCACCAACCACCTTGAATCCAGCACCCAGACTCTGTTGGCTGTGAGTCCTACCCAGAAGTGGTGCTACCCCAGTCCTGGATACGTGGAAGTGGGCCTGAAGGTGCTCTGCCAGTCCAGCTGTGGTTCTGTGAGCAGAACCAATGCAGTGACATGCATCTCCTCACCGCCGTATTGAATCCAATGCTGTGCAATGCATCCTCTACACAGGACCTTGTATTGTAGCCCGCAGCTTCATTGGAACCACAGATGCGCCATGTATGCCTTTGCATCGCAAGCCCCTCGATGGTATCCTCAACAATGACGCAAGACTTTGCATCGCAGCTCCGCAGCTTCTTCGGAACCGCCGCTGTGCAGTGCATCCTCGACGCAGATCTCGCAATGCTCCGCAGCCAGGATTTAAGGTACTTTGTTCAGCAGGCCTAACTTGGGGGCCTATTACGATGGCGGTCGGATGTCCACCGCCGGGCCGGCGGTGCACATCCGCCCGCGATCGCAACCAAGAAAACCGCCGGTCAAATTAGGATGGCGGCGGTGGGAAATTCCGACCGCCGCTTTTCTGCCGGTTGCCATCCGCACTCCTGCCTGGCGGACGGAGCAGGACCGGGATAATGGTGGCGGTGCAGAGCAGGCTCCTCCGGCAGGATTATGATGCCGGCGGTAGCCAGCCTTTCCTCAGCGGTCAAACCGCCATGGAAAGGCATGCGGAGATTGTCTTCCGGGGGCCCGTTGCGGGCCCCCAATGTGTTGGGGGGGTGTGGGTGCACTGGGGGGGTAACCATGGTCCCCCCTACATTTCCCTGTACCAGGTGGCAGGCACTGTGCAGTGCCTGCCACGCAGTGCAGGGAAATGCAGGACATGCTCCTTTCGGCATCGCGGCAGTGCTGCGGACAGCAGCAACTGCCGCAATGTTAAGGCACGCGATCAGACCGCCGCGGTCGGATTTCGACCGCGGGTCATCGTAATTCGACCGGCGGTGATGTTGCGGTCCATGCGGGCGGTCTTTTCCCGCTACCATGGCGGTCGGGGAGGTTTTCCGACCGCCATCGTATTAGGCCCCTTTGTCACTGTATCCAGCCCATGCTCCATCGCGGTCCGCCTGAACTTTTGAGTTTATCCCAGTCCGGCGCGATCAAATGACTTCATTGTAACTTTGTGCTTTTAAGCACTATTTTCACTTAAATCTTTAAAATTGGATATCTCCAGTTCTGCTGATTGGATTTTTTATCGTTTTGTTCACAAATACTTTATTACATTTTACCCTATTTTTCTAAATTGGTGTGGGATTTTTTATGTGTTGTGTTTTCACTTTATTACTGTTTGAAGTGCTGCATAAATACTTTACACATTGCCTCTAAGTTAAGCCTGACTGCTTTGTGTCAAGCAACCAGAGAGTTGAGTATGTGTTAATTTGGGGTTTGCTTGTGTTTCACCCTGACAAGATTTGGGTTTGCTGCTTGATTAGGGTTTCACCCTCTCAACCAGTAACCCAATTTCCTACAGTTACTTTAACCTTTGGTTTTTTCACAGAATTTTTAGGGTTTGTATACAGTGAAGTAATATTTTATTAACGTATGTGAAGCCAACCATCCTTTGGCCGGGCACGAAGGGGCCAACCCCACTGCGTGGCATAGGGTTGGCCACTGGGCTTGGCCTGTGACCAGGTCCTGGGTCCAACCCCCACGTGCAGCCAACCCCATGCCGCGCAGGGCCGCATGCTGTGCTCAGCGTGGGTTGGTTGCAGGGCCTGGCCTGTTGCCAGGCCCTGCATCCAACCCATTGGCACAGACCCCCCTCCCCAAGCCACTTCAGGCCACATCGCTAGGGCCTTTTTTTAAATTAAGAAGAGGGGCACACAACCCGCTCCCATAGCCATTAGTGGCCCTGTGGACCCAATCCCCGAGAGCAAAATATATTTGTTAAGGGGAGGAGGGTACGCGGCACCCCTCCCCGAGCAACAAGGGGCACCATTCCTGGGACCAAAGATATTTGTTAAGGGGAGTGGGCACACAGGCCCCTTCCCCGAGCCACAAGGGGCTCCTGGGACCCAATCCCCCAGGGCCTTTAAGGGGAGAGGGACATGAGGTCAATACTGGCACTGGAGCCTCATTGGGAGAGTGGATGGGTGCCCTGATGCACACCCAGGCACCCACCAAGCACCCTCATGCACCCATCCTGAGTACTGCAGGAGTCAATGTTGTTCACGCCTAGCTGGAGCAGCTGTTTTTGTTTGCTCCTGGCAGGCAGGAGCATTGTGAGTTTCCCTGCCCGCAAGAGCATGGGTAGTGAAACAAAAGTCTGCTCCCACCCGGTGGGAACATTTTTAAAGCTTCCACCAAATGGGAGCAGACATGCCTTCCCTGCCCGCGTTCCTGTGAGCAGGGAAGGCATTGTTGTTCCCACCCAATGGGCGTTTTAAAAATGCTCCTGCCAGGTGGGAGCAGACATATATTTGCTTACCCGTGTTATTGCGGGAAGGGAAACTATTGTGTCCCTTCGTAGGCTCCCCGTAGCACAATAATTGAGCCAGCCCCGGGGGATGGGGTTACAGGCTCAGGAAGGGGGGTGGCGCGCCCCCTCAATTTAACCTTAGGGCCGTCCCAGGGAATGGGGACCCCGGGGCATATTGAGGCTCATGGAGGATAGCCGCCGCCCCCTCCCATTTTTAAAGATTACTTCCCCATGGGATGAAGTTTCCGGGGCCTGTGGAAGGTCGGGGAGGGGGACCGCACACCTCCTCTCCTTTTCAAAGGTATTTGGCCCCGGGGATGTGGTTCCCGGGTCCTATTGAGGTACGGGGAGGGGGCCTTGTGCGTCCCTCCCCTTTCTTTTGATGTCAGCCCAGGGGGATGAGGTCCAAGAGGCCTCTCAGAGGCTCAGGGAGAGGGTGATCATGCAACCTCTCCCCTAAATTAGGTTCTTGCAATTCTCCCGGTCGTGACCCACCATGGTGGCATTTATTTTAATAGTGCTGAGCCCGCCCTTTTTAAAAAACGTTTGATACGGATCCTCTGTGAATTTGCAACAAATTTAAAAAAAAACATATTTGGCCCCAGGCATGGTCCCTCTGGGACCCCCTTACCAGGCCTAGGGGGTGAAGGTATCCCTACCCTGCCCTCTTATGTCTTTTTTTTACCTTTTTTTCTAGGACTCAGGAATAAGTCCTAAGAAGTCTGCCACCACATCCTTGTTGATGTGGTAACAGCCAATTAGATCTTAGTATGGGATCTGTAGGGTCAGCTGCGCCTCTGCAGCATGATATATACAAAGTTTATGAGCCTTAATTACTCAAAAACTACTGAATGGATTTACAACAAAACTGTTCAGCCGTTTTTGAGAACTTTTCGTTTAAAGAGGTGCTTGAGTTGGTCATGAAAGGGTTAAAACAAAGGGTATATCTGGACCGCTGGTGTACAGAAATGCTCTGATTGACCACTTAAAAGGGGACTAGTCATTCCTGATTGGCTGGCCACAAACTGAACAATATGTTATGGCAGCCATTACATGACTCAGGGACATGATTCCTGCATCTTGAGAATGAATAAAAAAATATAAGGGGCAGGGTGAGCATACCCTGACCCCAAGGGGCATGTGAAGGAGGAGGATTTGCAAAGGAACCACCCTTGTTTGGATGACCACAACATTGAAAACATGTTGCTGCAGCCATTAGAGAACTTGAGGTCATGGTTCTCATTGAAATGCAGTGTTGTGAATGGCGGGTTTTGAGTGTCTCAAAAAGGAGCACATATAAAGGGTGATAACAGATTTTAGTCACAATATAAATCCTATTTGTTGTGTTCTGAGGTGATTTTAACCAGTGAGAAATGCTGATCCTCTGCTGTGATTTGATGAACCACGTTTGAGAGAAAACTGTTTTCTCTCATGATTTTCTCATAAAACTTATGGAAGGTGGCCCGGAAGCTTAAACTGAGAGCCTATCTGCTGTAAATTCTCACAGTCCTCTTCAGTCATATGAGAATAAGGTCTGACATTCTCAGTAAAACATGTACTTCCATCAGGAGCAGCCTGTCAGTGGATTTCCCAGTGTTCTACTGCAGCCTCCCTCAGTGTTCTAATGAACAACTAGAGCGCTAAGATTCTGTTTTTATGTCAGAAGTGTGGAACTTATGAAGTCATCTTGATGGTTTCATAGTTCTAAAACTTAAAGCATTTGATTTAGAGATGAACAATACAAGGGAGTCATTTTGTCATATAAATTATGGTTACTGCTCTAGCAAGCTAAAAGGACAGCACATTTTCCAAGAGTTCTCAAATATATTTCTCGTCCATGCCAGGAAAACGTTCTGACATACATACTGAAACATGTACTTTCAACACCACCAGCAGTCTGGCAGTTAACTCAAACAGGTGGGAGCAGCGACAGCACAATGGACGGCAGTGGGCAGGAGGGAGTGTGCAGGGGCACACACACAAACAAGTGAGGGCAGGAGGTAGGCAGGCATGGGCAGTGGGAGCACAATGGAGCCCTCAGGGCAGGATGGAGGGGTAGGGGCATCCACATGAAGAATGGAGGGCAGGGGGGTAAGTGATATGGGGCACCAAGTTGAGCTATTGCCCAGAGTCACATGGTGCTGAGCTGAGCTGCTTGGGCAGGGATAACAAGCTGACCAGGAAGGGCAGCTGGGACAGGGACACACAGACAGTAAACAGAGGGCAGGCGAGAGGAGGGCAGCATGCTGATGATGGAGGCAGGCTGGCATGAGCAGGGGCAGCACAAAGGTCTACGGAGGGCAGAAAGGAGGGGGCAGAGGCATGCACATGGAGAGTAGAGGGCAGGGTAGAGGGGGAGGGGCAGAAAGCTGATCACATAGGGCAGACCTGCAAGGGCATGGACAGCACAATGGGCCATGGAGGGCTGGAGGGAGGTGCAGGGTCACTCACATGGAAAGCAGAGGGGCTGGGCCAGGCACAGTGACAGCAAGCATTCCAGCATTGGCAGGGTCAGCAAGGTCACCACCGAGGGCATGCGGGATGGGCAGCTGTATGCAAATGGAGAACAGAGGGCAGGCGGGAGTGGGGGCAAGGACAGAAAGCTTGGGGAGAGGAGTTGGCCTAAAGGCTAGGGTGGTCGACCTCGAATCTGGGGAACTGGGTTCGAGTCTCAGCAATGACGCTGAACATCCTGTGATTCTGGGCAAATCACTTAATCTCCCCGTGCCTAACAAAAATGAATGTGTCCTCATGTAATGCAACTGGTGCTATGTAAAGCGCTCTGACACCCGATTCGGGTCAAGTTCACGCTATATAAAACTCTGTGAAAAAAAAAAAAAAAGCTGACCACATAGTGCGGGATGGCAGGGGTATAGGTAGCAAGCTGACCAAGGAAGTCAAGAAGAAGGTGGCGGGGCAGCAAGCTGTCCATTCACAGCATGCCGGGATGGGCAACAAGGACAGGAGGGAGGGGCCAGGGGCACACACAGGGAGAACTGATGGCAGGGGGCGGGGTCAGGTGCAACAAGCTGACCACAGAGGGCAGGCCGGCATGGGCAGCACAACAGACCATGGAGGGTAGGTGGGAGGGGACAGGAGCACACACACAGAGAATGTAGGGCAGGCTGGGGGCAAGGGCAGCAAGCTGACCACAAAGGGTAGGTGGGAGGTGACAGGGGCATGCAGATGGAGAACGGAGGGTTGCAGGAGCAACAAGTTGACTATTCAGGGAAGACTGGTGGGGGCAGCAATCTGAGCACGGATGGCAGAAGGGTTTGAAGGCCCAGTGGCCCGAAGTAAGGGTGGTGACAGAGGCATGGAGACAGAGAATGGAGGACAGGCAGGAGGGGGGCAAGATCTGCAAGCTGACCATGGAGGGCATTCTGCTGAGGGGTGGGTCTGAGCCAACCCTCGCAGAGCATGGCTGAAGTGATGCACAGTTGGGATGTTGGCTGAATATAATCAAAACACTCAGAAAATTACTGGAAAAAAGCAAAGGTGAAAGTGATGTTACAGTTAGGTGTTAAAATGGGTCAAAACTAAAATTTATAAACCCAAAAATACTGAGATTCACCAGTTATAGTTTACTGAGCTAACTATAACTTGCGCCCCTGCCGTGCACTGCTTATGACCTCACACATTGCATCACTCATGGCATGTTAAACAACATCATTGATAACATTACGGATGACATCATAAATGAAATCATTAATGACGCGGATATTCATATGAAGTATCCTCCTGCTTTCAACAGATAATGTGTTCTTGAACCTTACGCCATTCATTGGCATAATTTTGATAGCTGTGGCCATAGCCAAAGGAGTTCCCTCTAAATCCTGTGTGCAAGGTTTAATTAGGGTTTGTGGTTGCCACCATTTGAAGTCAATGTACAGCAATGCAGGCCTTTAGAGGCGTGGAAATGTAGTCCATTTCTAGCATCTCGATTGTTGAGAAACTTTCTCCTTCAGTGACCAGTAGTGCATTTGCCTATACCTTCTTGGGGTCGTCCGTTGATGTTTACAGTCTTATTCAGTCGAGTATTTGCATTTAGTAGACCTTCAATTCCCATCATATAACTTCTTATTTTTTGGTTGCAGATTGTTCAGGCAACAGAACTGGGGAAATGGGTACTCTGTTATGTTCTGAGCCATTTCTTTATTTCTTGCCAAAGTGATTTTTCTCCCCAGTCCTTCTTTACTTCTTAAAATCATTTCCTCCTTTCATTTATCCCATGAGTTGGTGTTAGCAGTTTATTTTCAATCTACAGCTTCTTTAGAGAAAGTGGGCTTGCATTCCCTTGTCCTCCACAGGACACCTACTTCTGTCAGGACTGCTCCACTCAGAAAAGATGCTTTTTTGTTTATTACGTTTAGAATTTCTAGGCAGGGTCTGTGTCCTTCATCTTCTACTCAGTAGGTTGGTCAGCCAAACTATTTTGCTGCTTTAAGAAAATTCTGGAAAATTGCTTCCAGAACCTGTTCTTGGGCAGCATTCAAGGGTACTTCAATGAAAGACATTTATTTGCATACTTTTATGATGCATTATCGTCTCCAAGTTGGAGGGGGTTTTTCATCTGACTTTGGTACATATGTGCTGAACTAAGCCAGACACAACTAGGTTTAATGATGATCACTGTAAATTGAATAATGGGGTCCTGCAGTACTAATGTCTTGGAATGTTTTATTTCAGGCAGATTGCCCAGACTCATGCTGCTTTGCTATTGCCTCATATGCTGGGAGCTGGAACAAGGAAGATGGTCAAGGAGGTAATGACCTAGTTACATACCAGCAATCTTCATTAATCCGCCATACCAGTAATCTTCATTACTCCACGCACTGGTCTTTCTTGTCACAGTCCTAGTTTTCCAAATACCCTCCTAAAAATAGTATGGTCTGGTCGACCTGCTTATTCTTTTAACTTCCGGGTTCAGAATGTGTGTGAGGTGACTTCCTCCTTTTCTCAGAGGAGAGTTGGGAAGAAGCCATTTTGGAATGTTGTTTAAAAAACTTGCTGGATAGGTAAACAATGTCTGTGAAGGAAAAGATTTCCTCATACGGTAAGGACTGTGAGGAAGAAGACCTGAACTCAGACTAATGAGGATTACTGGTAAGTAAACGGGTCATAATCTCAATCTTGCTGCCGAATAACCATCCATCTCTGTTAATTCTCCCCACTGCTGATTTAAGGTCTCTACAATGAAAGTAGTCCTGGTACTAATTAGTTCCTTTAAGTGTCTTTTTTTGATAACCAAATTTTTAGTAATTTTTAGAGGTAGCAACACACAGTTAATGGGTTCCACATGGCTATGCAGTAGGCACACAGTCAGTTTACATTCATTAGGATCCCCTATCCAATCCATGATATATATTCTCACCATTTGCCCAGGTCCTGTCATGTTTTCGAGGGTATCCACGTGCTTCGTAAATTGGTCGTTTGTGGCGGGCACACCAGTCTACACCCCTCCTCCACTCCGCTAGCGAGGGGGGTTCAGGAGACTTCCACATGCGGGCAATGTCCCGCTTGGCCACCAATGTGGTCGCCCCAACAAAAGTCCTTCTTTAAGTTTCTTTTATAGTCTGCATTTTTCAGCATGTTTTTTGTGCTGCAGGCAGCCCTGGCTTTCTAGTCACAACCTTTCCAGCAGGCTAGGAGTGTATACCTATGTGGGCACAGCCCCCAATAATGACAAGACAGAAAAGAGAGGTCGTGAATTCAGTCATTGATATTTGTGAGGAAAGGGGCAATAAGTATAGGCCTTGAAGCAGACTATGAAATATTGGTGTAACTCTACTCAAATAAATAGGGCTTTTTCAAACAATGGTACCTCATGAAGCAGAATTCACCAGCATCTTTATACACAATGCGATGGGGTTGAAATTAGAGATTTGTGAGGTTGTGAAGTCAACTGACTGGCAGGTTTAAGTACCTTTTTTTAGTGCAATGCTTGGTAGGTTTCCTGTAAATCTTATTAGAAAGCACTTTTATCAATTCCTGCCCTGTGTGGGAATTTCCGCAGCAACAAATCAGCATAGGCTGAGGGCCTAAACCTCACCTTGGACAAAGCTGGGGAACTTGGTCCACATTAGTGAAGGGTGAAGTTTCCCGACTCGCATTTTATGTCAGTTTTAAAAACACAAAGGGTACTTGCAATAAGATGGCGGGATATGTTTCATGTTTGTGATGCGGTACCTGTCTGCCAAACTCTTAATCAGTACAGTATAGAATTGGTCCCAGTAGAGCAATTCTTAGCAAAACACACAGTTGAAAACACAGTAAGCATAAATACACTAATACGTTGTAAACGTTACTCTTAATCAGGGCCTTTGTCACAACATAGGCATGCCCCATCAAAGTTACAAGACTGTTGTGCTAAAGAGACCGTAAAATGTAAGATCTTCCTCTGACAGGCAGCAACAAGACAGGTAAACATGATATGGGTAGCTCACTACGAGAGGCCGCGATGGGTTCCTTTGAGGCCTGGGGCAGAGATGCGAACATTAGTTCCATCTCCAGCAAAAGAGCATGAGTGGTCTAAGCAGAATACCCTCTCTGAGACTCTGCCCTTGAGTAGTGAATTCACAGTTATGATCAAGACTATTGCTCTAGGCTAACCTCTCATCATCACCAGCACTAATTAGACACCCTTCTCTGATTCTTATGAAGCTAGCTCCTTGCTTAGACCCCTCAAGGGGGCACCCATCAGGCAGCTAACTTTGCACGTACAGACACATATATTTCTGCATGGTGAATGTAGAAAGAATGAGGCCTGCCGACTGTAATGAAAATATAAAAAATGGGCTTGCAGTATGATATAGATGTGAGCTACAGAGGCCATTGTCAGATGTCAGGGAATGAGGCTGTTTGATTGGCTGCCAAGTTGTAATCCAAATTAGAAATCCATCATATCAACTCTATAAAAGAACCACCAGTTCTCAACGTATCAGGTGTACGTTGCAGTAACAATGACAACACTTCAAAGCAAGACTCATAATTGCAAATATGCAAGTACAGGCGTTACACGCATATCGCAATTTACTGGGTCGCCCGTAACGAAGGCCGCATGTAATGATTTTTGGAGCTGGCATAATCTACTAAGTTATACTTCACATCAGGCTACCTCTGAAAAGGCTGTAGACTGGAGCAGTGCCAGTCAAATGCAAGACTGATTCTGTCCCGGCCCTACTTGACTATCAAAGGAATTAAATGATGTTACAATACGTAGACTTCCCATTGGACATGGCCTCTGAAAGATTGGTAGGATTCAGCCAATGTGAGCCACATGATGTATGTATGCCACTGGAAACTTCATGCAAGGGGCTGGTTTGTGAGCACCACGGGTAAATATCCCACAAAGTATTATAGTCTGCTGTCTCTGATGTTCAAAAATGTAATTTGTATTTGCACCATGAACACCCAGTCGCCATCCACAGGAAATGTATTCACAAGTCTGTGTGACTAAATCATTTTACGAGTGCAAATTTCACTTGTAAAAAAAGATGTATGAAGTGAATTACCAAATGATCAAACAATGAGGTGCAATGGAAAACACAGGATTAGAACTCAGGTAGTCAACCTAAATATTGCATCACACTCGTATCCTTTTCAAGCATGTGGTTTTACAAAATGATAAATAAAATACATCATCTTATTTAAACATCATGATTGTTTATTATTAAAAAGAGACTCATATCTATTTGTTGTTTCAAGAGTTTGTTATTCAGACCAAGGACTATAGCCCTCTTGCCTTTTTTCTTTCCTTGGTCACAGGTGTGAGACAAAGTAGACCTGTGAGTGTTATAAATCTTTGCCTGCTTCTCGGGAACAGATAAGATATTAAGCAGCACAGCTAAAACACAGAAATAGGTCTACTCGAGACCACGGGAAAAAGGTGCTAAATAACCACCCTATATGGGGTAAGCAAGTCCCTTCAAATAAATTAGGGTATGTGACCCTCAGTCTCCCAGACACACCCCTTATTGAAGAATAGGTCTGGTGTTTTTGCATATGATTGTTATACGAATTTTGAGGTGAAAGTAATAAATGTCCGTAAACTAAGTTATTCTAACAAAGTCTGCCAGGGTCATCGGGAGGGGGTGGGCAAGCATTGCTGGCCCGGCCCTGCTTTCTAGGCACTGTTTATTTTTTTGCAGTTTTATAGAGCGGGAATTCGACCCGAAGGTATCAGAGCACTTTACAGGAGCACCAGTTGGATTACAGAGGGACACATTATTGTATTTAGGCACGGGGCGATAAAGTGACCTGTCCAGAATCACAGGATGTTTGAGCCTCCCGCCAGACTCGAACCCGGATCCCCAGCTTCAAATTCGGCCGCTCTAGCCGTTAAGCCACATCCTCTCGCAACAATGACTCTGAGAGGAGCAAACAGAGAAATACCTCATGCTGTGGCTGACAGGCCACCCCACTGTCTCTCTATGCATGACAATGGGCCGGCCTGACAGTGCACTCAGGGCTTTTGCAAAGATTTAGGAAGTGCGGGCGCAATGAAAGTCAGCCCACATACCATAACAAGCAGCTAAACAAGCATTGGCAAAGCCTAAAGGTTGGACTTTAGTATACCTATGCATGTAAACATGAACAAAGTGTTGTTTACACATCTTGCATACTAAAATGCAATTTATCACTTTAAAGCGTTGCAAATGCTTGGAAAAAGTAGCACAAATGTTTGCATTCTGTATAGAATTCATATAGGAGATACAAAACTGAATGTGACAAACAGTGTGATGATTGAGTGTATTTTTTCAGATCTGAAAACCCCCCTCATGCGTTTCAATGGAAGCACTTTCTGGAAGGCAGAATAATGCACCATAAAGCCAGTACCATACGGTGAGAAATACTCAACAGTTTGGAGGTAAAGCCCACTCTATATTTTAGCAAAATGTTGAAAATACGCCCCGAAGCTGTGCTGACAAGCTAGACCTAGAAGACCTTAAAAAAGGAACAAAGCTGCCCTCGGCCATTGGATCCGGGCAACAGTTGGTCACCTGCCTTTGCAACCCTGGGCAATAGAAGGACGGCTGCTGCAACACAGTAGGACAGTGAATGCAATCAAGTGTGCCTATTTCTTCTCCTATAAAACTTACAGGTTTTTGTATTTGTCATCTAGTGCGTGATTTACGTGGTGAGCTTTTCAGTGTATTTGCCTGTTCTTTTACTCTTAGAACCAAGCCAGACCCCTAACTTACCACACTCTATTAATTTGTGGGCTTTCCCACCTTTACTAACATTTTTGATTCACTCCCTGAGGAACTAAAACTTCTATGATCATTCACTAAAGTCAAGGAAACCCTGTTTTCAATATTTAGAAAGATGGGGAATGTTTGAATGAAATTATTATTTCATCAGTGAGGTTCAATATGTGGAGATTGAATAAGGCCAGCCTCCAGCTACAAGTAATTGTATATGTCGGAGGTGATTTCCGATGTTCAGGCTAGCCACTGCAGTGCTCACCCTTTATGGAACGCACACAATGCAATCTTTGAACTGAAACAGGGAAGTCATTTTTTTGTCTGTTTAGTATCCATATATCTTCTTCTTACGAATAAAAAATGTTTAATTCTGTAAAAAGCCCAGGTCACACACATTTCATTTTTTTTTTAAATTCAGGCACATTGTGCAATTGGAGCTGTTGTTCTCATAAATGTCCACATGGTGGCAATCTAATCAAGGCTATTGGCAAAGTTACCTCTAATTCGTACTCGTCTTGTCTTTCGAAATCCACGAATTGATAATAATTGCCCAAACCAGCCGTAGAACCGAAACTAAAATCACTGAATGCAGCCATGGCTGAGCGAGAAGCCTCGTTCGTCAATGCTATTTTTTGGCTGTACCTTTACGCCCCTGGATCGTGGCCCACTGGCCAGTTCCCTGTGTTGAGTATCTAATAATTATTTACAATGAGGAATGTTGCAATGATATTAAACGGTCCAGGCCAAGTCGCATTTTGCCACTGGAGCACTCCTCTACCCCATAGCCATAATGGTAGAGGAGTGCTCCAGAGTTTAATCTGTAGGAAGCCTAATGCCTAAACCTTATGTGCTTGACTGTCAAAGACAAGGTCAGCGTCAAAGATAACTTCCAAATTCTTAAGCAAGATGTCCGGGTGGGGCAGTAGACCTGCTCGAAGTCTCTTTCCTCACCACCCACCAGGATCTCAGTCTTGCCTTCATTACTCTTAAGTCGATTGTTGGACATTCACCTCTGTGTAACGGGGAGACACTCACTCAGCCAACTGAGAAGAGGACTTGTTGACTCTGATAACTTGAGTGTCATGTGCACAGGACCAAGTCTGGAAGCCAAAGAAGCATGCCAGGTCCTCCAGTGGTTGGAGAACTTTGTGGTAGGCCGCACTGTTGCTGGGTTATCTCAGATCTGGACAGACAGAGGGCGACCACGTGCAGTCTGTCAGCAAGGAAAGATTGGCACCATCTGGGTGCTGGCTCTGCAAGGCCTATTGGCTTCAACCAGTCGATCAAAGTAGGATAGGTACCATCTCAAAGCGGCAGGGAGGACAAGCAGAAGGCCCTATGCCGCTCCAACCATACTTGTTAGAAAATAGTACGCCAAGGACGATCCTCACTACCAGTTGTGTGTTTAGTTTCAATGTTTCCTGCCCATCCAAAAGCCTGGGTCTCCAGGTAGATGGGCAACCAGCTCGCCAGATGTCTCCATCACAGCAGAAATTACAGGCTGAGGAGTGATCGGTGGTAGTTCTCAAGCACCACCATGACAAGGTTGTGTTTTTGGAGCAAGGGTAGGTAGACAATTCCCTTTTGTAGTGAAGGGCACCTCAGCCAAGGCCAGAGGCCTGGGGGTGGATTGAGAAGGTTATAGATAGGCTCCGCCCACCGAACACCAGAGCTAAGACCTTCGGGCAGAAGCACGCACCAAGGGTTGCACACCAGACATCTTTGCCTTAGAGCATCATTTAAAAATGGGTAAAGAAGTAGTAAATTAGGGAGTGCATTCTTTCACTTATCTTTTCAGCATGAATTTTCTGCCCTCCTGATAGTTTGCACCCCATTATATTGGTATAAAATTCCGGGAAAATCATGTATAATCAAGTTGAAACACTGATATTCCTGTCAATGTTTTATTGCACATTAATTTCATGTTTCATTGTTGGAGACACACGTCAAGTGCACCAGCGATTTCTGTATACTGTGTATTATGTGAATAATATGGTTGTTTTCTCAAATATTTTTTCTAATTGCAAAATTGAAGTTCAATCAATCAATCAATCAATCAATCATTTGTATAGCGCGCTACTCACCCGGAGGGTCTCAAGGCGCTTGGGGGAGGGGGGTCCGCTACTGTTCGAACAGCCAGGTCTTGAGTTGCTTCCTGAAGGAGAGGTGGTCTTGGGTAAGGCGGAGGTGGATGGGTAGGGAGTTCCACGTCTTGGCAGCCAGGTAGGAGAAGGATCTTCCTCCCGTTGTGGCTCTTCGGATGCGGGGGACGGCGGCGAGGGCGTGGTTGGTCGATCGTAGCTGGCGGGTGGGAGTGTAGAAGGTCAGACGGTCGTTGAGGTATCTGGGGCCTTGGTTGTGGAGGGCTTTGTGTGCGTGGGTGAGGAGTCGGAACGTGATTCTCTTGCTGACGGGGAGCCAGTGCAGGTCTCTCAGGTGTCTGGCGATGTGGCTGTGTCGGGGGATGTCCAGGATGAGTCGAGCTGCAGCGTTCTGGATGCGTTGGAGTCTTTTATGAAGTTTGGCTGTGGTTCCGGCGTAGAGGGAGTTGCCGTAGTCCAGTCGGCTGGTGACGAGGGCCTGGGTGACCGTCTTCCTGGTTTCGGTGGGGATCCACCGGAAGATCTTGCGCAGCATGCGTAGGATGTTGAAGCAAGACGAGGAGACGGCGTTGACTTGTCGGGTCATTGAGAGGGAGGAGTCCAGGATGAAGCCCAGGTTGCGTGCGTGGTCCGTTGGTTTGGGTGCGTTGCCCAGGGCAGGGGGCCACCAGGAGTCGTCCCAGGCGGAGGGTGATGATCCTAGGATGAGGACTTCCGTCTTATCTGAGTTCAGTTTCAGGCGGCTGTTCCTCATCCACTCGGCTACGTCCTTCATCCCTTCATGTAGGTTGGTTCTGGCGGTTGTGGGGTCGTTGGTGAGGGAGAGGATCAGCTGGGTGTCGTCGGCGTAGGAGATGATGTTGAGGTTGTGTTGGCGTGCGATGGCTGCGAGGGGGCTCATGTAGACGTTGAAGAGGGTGGGGCTGAGTGATGATCCTTGTGGTACGCCGCAGATGACTTCGGTGGCCTCGGAACTGAACGGGGGAGGTGGACTCTCTGGGTTCTTCCGGCGAGGAGGGAGATGATCCACTCCAGTGCCTTCTCTTGGATTCCGACGTTGTTCAGGCGTTGCACTAGGGTGCGGTGGCAGACTGTGTCGAACGCTGCGGAGAGGTCCAGGAGGATGAGGGCCGCTGTTTCCCCGTTGTCGAGCAGGGCTCGGATGTCGTCGGTGGCTGCGATGAGGGCGGTCTCGGTGCTGTGGTTGGCCCGGAAGCCGGACTGCGAGTGGTCGAGGGATCCATTCGTCTCGAGGAAGGCGGCCAGTTGTCTGTTGACGGTCTTCTCGATGACTTTGGCAGGAAAAGGAAGGAGCGAGATGGGGCGGTAGTTTTTGAGGTCGGTGGGGTCCGCTGACGGTTTCTTCAGTAGGGCGCTGAGTTCGGCGTGCTTCCAGCTCTCTGGGAAGGTGGCGGTGTCGAAGGAGGTGTTGATGATGTCCCGGAGGTGGGGTGCGATGACGGCGTCGGCCTTGTTGAAGACGTGGTGAGGGCAGGGGTCGGTAGGTGATCCGGAGTGGATGGAGTTCATCGTGCGGATAGTGTCTTCGGTGTTGATCGGGGTCCAGGCTCGGAGGGTGGAGGTGGGGGACGTTGGAACGGTCGTAGGGTACGTCGGCTGTGTGCTGAAACTGTTGTGTATGTCTGCGATCTTGCTGTGGAAGAACGAGGCGAGCGAGTTGCAGAGGTCTTGCGAGGGAGTGATGTCGTTGTTTCCGGCGCTGGGGTTCGAGAGCTCTTTGACGATGATGAAGAGTTCCTTGCTGTTGTGGGCGTTGTTGTCCAGTCGTTCCTTGAATGCGGTTTTCTTGGTGGAGTGGATCAGCTGGTGGTGTTTTCGGGTGGCGTGCTTGAGGGTGGTCGTGTTGTCTGCAGTCGGGTCTCTGCGCCATGCTTTCTCGAGGGCCCGGCAGTTCTTCTTGGATTTCTTGAGTTTGTCGGTGAACCAGGATGCTTTCTTGTTGCCGTGTCTGACTGGGGGGGTCTTCAATGGGGCGAGGTCGTCTGCGCAGTTGGTGATCCATCTTGTGAGGTTGCTGGCGGCTTGGTTGGGGTTCATTGAGCTGGCGGGAGGGTTCTGGCTCAGGGATGTGGTGAGTTGGTCGGTGGTGATCTTGTTCCAGCTTCTGCGCGGAAACTGTTGCGTGTGGTGGTGCGTGGTGGTCCTGCTGAAGCTGAAGTGGACGCAGCTGTGGTCTGTCCAGTGGAGTCCGGTGGTGTGGCTGAAGGAGATGTCCTTACTGGAGGAGAAGACGGGGTCAAGCGTGTGGCCGGCGTGGTGTGTGGGGGTGGTCACCAGTTGCTTGAGTCCGAGGTTGGCGAGGTTGTCCAGCAGGGTGGTGGTGTTGCGATCGTTGTTGTTCTCTAGGTGGAAGTTGAGGTCCCCAAGGAGGATGTAGTCAGCCGAGGGGAGGGCGTGCGGGCTGATGAGGTCGGCGATGTCTTCGCTGAATTGTGTGCGTGGTCCTGGGGGTCTGTAGATGAGGGTGCCTCTGAGGGTGGTCTTGGGGTCGGTGTGTATCTGGAAGTGCAGGTGTTCGCCGGCTGTGAAGGTGTCGTCGGAGTTGGTCGTGATGCGGATGGTGTTCTTGTGGACGATGGCGATGCCTCCTCCGGTCTGGTTGGCGCGGTCCCTTCGGGTGATCTTGTATCCGTCCGGGATGGCGATGGCGATGTCGGGCGCTGAGGAGGCGTTCATCCATGTTTCCGTGAGGAAAGCAACGTCTGGTGATGTGGAGTCGAGCAGGTTCCAGAGTTCCACGGCGTGTCTGTGGATGGAGCGGGTGTTGAGCAGGATGCACTTCAGGTGGTTGCTGCTGGTGCTTGGCTTGGCGGGTGCGGTGCAGGTCCGGAGGCAGGAGAACTTGCAGGATTGGCAGGCGAAGGGTCCGTGGGTGCGACCTGGGGTGGCACGGTGGCAGCCGGGGATACGGCCGGTGTTGAGTGCGTTGAGGGTGGCGGTGTCGTAAGTCCGGTGGGTGGGTTGGCTGCTGCGGGGGCCAGGGGTTTGGCGCTGGGCGCGGTCCAGGCGCGGACGGGCGCAGACGGGCTTGCCTTAGGCGCGCCTTCGGCGCGCCAGCGGCGCGGCCGCGCAGCGGCCACCATTTATGGGGAGGTGGGAGGGAGGAGCAGCTGGGAGGCGGGAGGCAGGGGCAGCGAATGGGCAGTCAGGGGGCGGGGCCGCAGGGACGCAGCGGCGGGAATGGTGAGAGGCAGCGGGGGCACAAAAGGAAAATGGGGAGAGAAAACAGACAAAAATACAGGCACAACGCAAATGGGGCAGCGAGGGGCACAGAAAGGAAAATGGGGGAGAAAACAAACAAAAATACAGGCACAACGCAAATGGGGCAGCGAGGGGCACAGAAAGGAAAATGGGGGAGAAAACAGACAAAAATACAGGCACAACGCAAATGGGGCAGCGAGGGGCACAGAAAGGAAAATGGGGGAGAAAACAGACAAAAATACAGGCACAACGCAAATGGGGCAGCGAGGGGCACAGAAAGGAAAATGGGGGAGAAAACAGACAAAAATACAGGCACAACGCAAATGGGGCAGCGAGGGGCACAGAAAGGAAAATGGGGGAGAAAACAGACAAAAATACAGGCACAACGCAAATGGGGCAGCGAGGGGCACAGAAAGGAAAATGGGGGAGAAAACAGACAAAAATACAGGCACAACGCAAATGGGGCAGCGAGGGGCACAGAAAGGAAAATGGGGGGAGAAAACAGACAAAAATACAGGCACAACGCAAATGGGGCAGCGAGGGGCACAGAAAGGAAAATGGGGAGAGAAAACAGACAAAAATACAGGAACAACGCAAATGGGGCAGCGAGGGGCACAGAAAGTAAAATGGGGGAGAAAACAGACAAAAATACAGGCACAACGCAAATGGGGCAGCGAGGGGCACAGAAAGGAAAATGGGGGGAGAAAACAGACAAAAATACAGGCACAACGCAAATGGGGCAGCGAGGGGCACAGAAAGGAAAATGGGGGAGAAAACAGACAAAAATACAGGCACAACGCAAATGGGGCAGCGAGGGGCACAGAAAGGAAAATGGGGGAGAAAACAGACAAAAATACAGGCACAACGCAAATGGGGCAGCGAGGGGCACAGAAAGGAAAATGGGGGAGAAAACAGACAAAAATACAGGCACAACGCAAATGGGGCAGCGAGGGGCACAGAAAGGAAAATGGGGGAGAAAACAGACAAAAATACAGGCACAACGCAAATGGGGCAGCGAGGGGCACAGAAAGGAAAATGGGGAGAGAAAACAGACAAAAATACAGGCACAACGCAAATGGGGCAGCGAGGGGCACAGAAAGGAAAATGGGGGAGAAAACAGACAAAAATACAGGCACAACGCAAATGGGGCAGCGAGGGGCACAGAAAGGAAAATAGGGGGAGAAAACAGACAAAAATACAGGCACAACGCAAATGGGGCAGCGAGGGGCACAGAAAGGAAAATGGGGGAGAAAACAGACAAAAATACAGGCACAACGCAAATGGGGCAGCGAGGGGCACAGAAAGGAAAATGGGGGAGAAAACAGACAAAAATACAGGCACAACGCAAATGGGGCAGCGAGGGGCACAGAAAGGAAAATGGGGGGAGAAAACAGACAAAAATACAGGCACAAAGCAAATGGGGCAGCGAGGGGCACAGAAAGGAAAATGGGGGAGAAAACAGACAAAAATACAGGCACAACGCAAATGGGGCAGCGAGGGGCACAGAAAGGAAAATGGGGGAGAAAACAGACAAAAATACAGGCACAACGCAAATGGGGCAGCGAGGGGCACAGAAAGGAAAATGGGGAGAGAAAACAGACAAAAATACAGGCACAACGTAAATGGGGCAGCGAGGGGCACAGAAAGGAAAATGGGGGAGAAAACAGACAAAAATACAGGCACAACGCAAATGGGGCAGCGAGGGGCACAGAAAGGAAAATGGGGGAGAAAACAGACAAAAATACAGGCACAACGCAAATGGGGCAGCGAGGGGCACAGAAAGGAAAATGGGGGAGAAAACAGACAAAAATACAGGCACAACGCAAATGGGGCAGCGAGGGGCACAGAAAGGAAAATGGGGGAGAAAACAGACAAAAATACAGGCACAACGCAAATGGGGCAGCGAGGGGCACAGAAAGGAAAATGGGGGAGAAAACAGACAAAAATACAGGCACAACGCAAATGGGGCAGCGAGGGGCACAGAAAGGAAAATGGGGGAGAAAACAGACAAAAATACAGGCACAACGCAAATGGGGCAGCGAGGGGCACAGAAAGGAAAATGGGGGAGAAAACAGACAAAAATACAGGCACAACGCAAATGGGGCAGCGAGGGGCACAGAAAGGAAAATGGGGGAGAAAACAGACAAAAATACAGGCACAACGCAAATGGGGCAGCGAGGGGCACAGAAAGGAAAATGGGGGAGAAAACAGACAAAAATACAGGCACAACGCAAATGGGGCAGCGAGGGGCACAGAAAGGAAAATGGGGGAGAAAACAGACAAAAATACAGGCACAACGCAAATGGGGCAGCGAGGGGCACAGAAAGGAAAATGGGGAGAGAAAACAGACAAAAATACAGGCACAACGCAAATGGGGCAGGGAGGGGCACAGAAAGGAAAATGGGGGAGAAAACAGACAAAAATACAGGCACAACGCAAATGGGGCAGCGAGGGGCACAGAAAGGAAAATGGGGGAGAAAACAGACAAAAATACAGGCACAACGCAAATGGGGCAGCGAGGGGCACAGAAAGGAAAATGGGGGAGAAAACAGACAAAAATACAGGCACAACGCAAATGGGGCAGCGAGGGGCACAGAAAGGAAAATGGGGAGACAAGCAAAGAAATACGGGCACCGAGGCCACAGGCGGAAGGGCGATCTTACCAGCAGCAGCAGCGGGCGGACAACACAGGCGGAGCTGTGTGGTGGGGGAGCGACCTACCTGGCAAGGTCAAGTTCGTATTCAAATCACTTAATGAATGTATCTGGTCATACATTTATTGAGTCATCAGGTTAATCACATGCTTATTTAATTTTCACACAGTGTGTTAGTCAATTTGGTTAGGTTGCTGGACAAGAGTATTTCGTTTATTTCAGTCATTTTCACGTTTTAGTTTCTAGGTCACGAGACATTAGTTAATTAATTAGGCACCGAAGGGTTCTGGGTAGATCCGGTTTTGTTTTAAGGATGGCGTCAAGGTGAAGCGGCAGCGTTTGGATTTTTCATTCCATATTGTGTCGACTGGAAACTTTATTTGACATCAGGCGCACTCTTAGCAGTAGCGTTTTTCGTTATATTTGGTTTCTATGCAATTTGCACATTGGCTCTCATATGAGTCAGGAGTCTCTGCATGATTCACACACGTAAGTCTGTTTATGTCTGATCGTTATTACACGGTCGTTTTGTGTGTCCAGTGCGTTTATTAACATGAAGGTGGCACACGGGGCGTGGTTTCATTACGAGGTGCCATTAGGTTTTTAAATCTCCAAACTTGAGACGTCTCTTGTGGACTCTTTTGTAGGGGATAATAGACAAGTGTTAGCATATGTATAACTTAATTGTGAACACATAGTATTAAGTATCACAGAACCATTGTGGGTGCGTTTTTGGGTGAAACATGACATTTTACTTTGACTCTGACTGTATTTTGTTTCCAATATTCCGGTTTCAGTTAACCCCTGACGACTCTGACTGTATTTTGTTTCCAATATTCCGGTTTCAGTTAACCCCTGACGACGAGATTTTGTTCTCGAAATGGAGTGGGTGTGTTACATCACGGACGAAATTGTGGATTTTAATTGTGAACAAAAAGGCATCGTGGACTGTCACTTGCTGGAATCCTATGGCAAATAAAACAGGGAAGATTTGAATATCACGTCTCATCTTTCTGAACTGGTTTAAACTTGGACTATAAATCGATGAATATGTTAAAAAAAAGTAACACATGTTTAGTATAAGAGTTGCTGGACTTAGAATGGCCTAAGGGCCTGTTCAAGGGCTGTGACCTAAGGATTGGCGTTCCAGACATTGGGTCATCCACTTTGTTTCAGTTCTCCAGCACCGCCATGTCAAAGTTGTGTTTTTGGAGCAAGGGTAGACAATTCCCTTTTGTAGAGAAGGGGCACCTCATCCAAGGCCAGAGGTATGGGGGTGGATTGAGGAGGTTACAGATAGGCCCACCGAGTACTAGAGCTAAGGCCTAAAATACTGCCTCAGGCAGGGTTCATTTAGGGACCCCGATATGAGGTCTACTGAAAGCAGCAACTACCACTAGTGTGAGAGCGGTCAACGTGCTAAGGAAACAGGCGCCTCACAGAATCTACTGCGGCCGAACCAGAATGTCCTCACAGACAGAGGCCATTCTCTCATTGAAGAAGGGATCCAATGGTTGCACACGTCTTGTGTTAGTGGGAAGAGACAGGCTCAACATGTCGGAGTTAGGCTGGTGAAGAGTTCCCTTGAGCTATCTGTGAGCCCGGAGATATGATCCATATATAGGGTGTGTGACTGGACTAACGCCAAGTCTAAAAGTATTTAGCTCAGAATCCAAGAGTCGAAAGGTTTCTCGGAAGAGGAGATGGCCACCGGGTGTTTTCTCCTAGTGGTAGATGGGTCGATGAACTCATACTGTGAAGGATGATCAGTTGCGCCAAAATATCCTTAGAATCAAAACCTCCTCCGATGAACACCCTAGAGCCTGTTCCAATTCGAAATTCTTCCATTTCCTAAAATGACCTTAATCACCGAGAGTCAAAGTTTGTTTTGCTCCCAGGGGATAAATCAGAAAGGAAACCAGGCAGAGATCAGTCCACGGAATGAGCTGGGTGGCCATCTGGTCGAACTCAGTGAGCAAAACTGAAGGTCGAGGGATGTCCTCTAATATGTTGAGGACCATGAAGCTGCTGAAACAACCACTAGAGCATCACCCTCCACTCACAAGGGAATAGGAATGGGGCCATCAGATAAGTGTCAATTGCCAGAGGCACCATTTCTTTTATTATTATTATATTATTATTTCACTGTTATTTTAATCAGGACATTGAAATCACCCAGGGTGGTGACTTTGGTGGCATGTTGCTTCAACAAGCTACTCAGTTTGATCAAAAAGTAACATTACGCAGATAAGGAGTGTTGGGTGTAAGCCATCCTATGGCCAGCTATGTCTCAGTATTCTGTCAAAGTAACTGGCATAAAAGCAAACTTATCTTTCAAGATAAGAGCAAAACATGCAAGACATAGATGTCCATGTGTACTCCTGCTCTACTACACCTACTCCTGTGCACTGTCTGCAGTGAGTAGAAACCACAGGTCTGGCAGAAATATATTTGCACACTTTACATTTTTCATTTTTTGGTACATATGGAAATGATATTTTTATGTGGAGGAAAGTCTAGCCTTACTCCCCCATAACAAAAGGGGGTGAGTTTTTTTAACAGGTTTCGTACACTTGCTCAAATAATTTTAGCACTAAAGACAGGATTGCACGTTGGATCTGCAAAACAATTGAGAATGATTGTGAATAATCACAAAGATATGACTTTTCACCAGTAGACAATTGACGCCCCCTCGCTCACTCTTTCCTGTTGAAGGCCCAATTTCCCACTAATAACCAGGGCCACTGGAATTTTGTGGCGGAGAAAGCTAAATTGTGCAGCAGGGTTGATTAAATAATGTAGCAAGAAAAGCAAACTATGCGGCGTAATACAGATCATTTTGTGATAGTGTTATTTTATTATTTTTAAAACACTTGTTAACACTGCCTGGCATAGGTTGCACCTCATGAGTACCAGTTTAACACCCAAATTTAGCAATAAGCAACAGAAAGAGGGCCGGCCAGTCAATCTTTGCGAAGGCCCTTCCACTGCGAAGCACCACATATTGGTTCATCTTTAATAACTTTTGAACCGTTTGAGCTAGATATACATTTTTTTGTTAAAATATGCAGATTATGCAGCAGTTGATGGATTATATGCCAAATGCGGCAGATCCATAATTATGTGAAAAAAGCACGACTACACAATCGGATAGTTCCAGTGACCCTTTACTTGTGAAGAGGAAAATATGCCAATGTTGTGAATTTTTCATAATTTTAAGTGGGATTTAAGGTCGTGAATCCATCACACCTTAGTTCTGTGGTATGGTTTATGAGTTTCTGGGTGCTGGAATGAGGGATCATTCCTGGTAAACTAAAGCTGGTATTTGCGATATCAATGGTAATAAAAAATAGAGGCTGATATAAATAGTTTAACCAAGTATTACTAATATCAAATCTGACGTGTGTCCAAAATTAACCAACACACTGGAATAACAGGCCTCACTAGCAGGGTGTCAATCAGGAATCATTCTGCTGATGCCCCAAGTGACTCTGCTGGAGGATTGTGGAGCCCGGCAATGGTTTTGCAGTTATTTTACTGGACCTATCAGCTGCATTTGAAGCCGATGCTACTTACCACAGGCAGGGCTGAGATTAATAAACTCTTGTCAATGTCAGCGTCAAGTGAGGGAAGTGTCGGATAGAAAAACAAATAGTTCACAGCAACTTGCTTTTTTTGAATGGCAGAAATGTTTCCTTGTGGAAATTAGCAATTTCCTTTTCTTGCCCCTTCCTTGGTCCGAAGGGCTCGCTGAAGGACTAGAGGCTGCAGTAAAAGTTCCGAATCTGGATGTTGAGTTCAGTTCTGAGCTACCCAAAACACACACCGAAAAACCCTGCATCAGATGGAAATGAACCTCGCCTTCCTACTGGAATGAAGCCTTCTCCTGAATTAACACCAAATGGACCAGTAGTTTGCTAGGAGTGCAGAATGGGTTCACACAGATCCAAGGCCATGGGTCATTACCTGACAAGAGCACATAAGTCTGCCTGGAAGAAGGGCATCTTGCTGGCAGATACCCGTGAGTTTTTGGTTCTAGTCTGAGGGACAACCCCAGACTGACCTAATGGGTAACCATCAAGGGGTTCGTCCTACTTTTTTTTTCTTCTAGCAGCCCATACGCACGGACTGAGGGGCCTTGCCCCACACCTTTTTTCAGGCAAGAAGAGTGTCTGTCAGGCTGAACAAAGGTCAGCCTGACAGACACTCTTCTGGTTCAGGTCAGGCAGCCAGGAGCTAGACATGTGCTAAATGCAAAGGCTCCGGGCTGCCTGAGCTGAACTTTGCCAGGCTGAGGATTTCACTGCCCTGTGAGCATGACCTCCTCAGCCTGGCAAAAGTGCCTCGAGGCCCTCCCCCTCGTGACAAAGGCGAGCGTCACCGATTGCCTGGGCACTTCAATTCTAAGCCCTGCAGTGCCCAGGGCCAAGTGTCAATCAGTGGCACCTCATCACAGAGTGGGGTGGAGCTAGCAGTCTCACTGACCCCATCCCACTTTGTGACGAGATTGGGACTTCTGCCTTCCCTCATTGGCTGACCTTAGGTGAATAACCTTTTGGAGTTCGGCATCCGTGCAAACAACTTGCAGAAGGTACTCTTTGGATCCCCTTGTCCCAGTTGCAACCTTGCTGTAGCAACAATCTAGGGATCCGCTGGGGAGCACAGGAATCTCTAATTGATCCAAAGCCCAGGGACAAGTAGGCTTTAGCATCAACACCTCCTGACCTAGCTTTACCCAGTCATTGTAGCTTTCTGGTTGTACCACTCCTTCATCTGCGCTTGGCTAGCCTGAAGGATTTTCTTAGCCTGACTCATGTATTGAGCCATCAATTTCATGAGGCCAATAACATAGTCCACCACTTCCTTCTGTAGAGACTCTAAGGTCCCTTCCCACCTTTCTCTGACTAAGGTGAGTGAACCCTGCACCAAGAGCCGTATTATACATACAGCGCATTTTCCTTGATTGCTCCGGGCGCACCTTTTAAAAAGTGCGTCTAGCGCAATCAAGGAAAATTCGCTGTATTAGGGTGAATGTGCTGCCCCCAGGGCAGCCGCGAACTTGCGCTGCCCTGGGGGAAGCGCATTCATGTGAAAAATGGTGCGGCTGCTTTGAAGCCGCTCCATGTTTTCACAGTGCAGGCGGCACCCGCCTGCACTTTTAAAGGGGATTAGAGATCCCCTTGCAGGTGGGTGCAGTGAGTGACTGCACCCACCTGCAAGGGGTGTCTGGGGGGTCCTTGGGACCCCCTTCCCCTCCTCCAGAGGGCTGAAATCAGGGAGCGCGCTGACAGTGCGCCACCTTTTCGGTGGCGAATTGTCAGTGTGCCTCCTGAGAGCTTCTTTGCCTCTGTGCCCGGTCTGTAATACGGCGGGGGCGCAGAGGTAAAGGGATTAGGGATGCAAATGAGGGAACGCCCTCTTGAGGAAGCGCTGGTGCTGTATGTGGGCCAGCACTTTCAGTATTACAGAAGGGGACGCACAAGCGTCTGCTGCCCCTTCTGTAATACCAAAGTGCCCCGGGACGTGCAAAGCAGGCGCAAACGTCCATTGCGCCCCTGGCGCACTTCAATAATACGGCCTCTGGTATCCATACAGAAGTTCAAAGGGACTGAACCCTACTCCCTTCTATGAAATCTCTCGGTAGGCAAACAAGAAACATAGCAGAAGATTCCACTCACTCCTGAGGTTCTCTGGCAGAGTTTCCATCATGCTCTTCGGTGTTTGGTTAAAATGCTCCACCAAACCATTGGTTTGTGGGTGGTAAGCCGTGGGAAGTGGTATGTCACACAAGCTTGCTCCCACAGCTCTCTCATTTCAGAGGAGTTGAAATTGGTTCCCTGGTCAGATACTACCGTCCACAGAAATCTAACCATAGAAAAGATCCCCAGGAGAGTTCTCGCCAGGAGGTACTAACTGTGACGTCATGCTCCCCAGAGGTACAGCCTCGGGGTACCTGGTACCATTATCCACCACAAACAAGATAAACTTGTTGCCTGACTGTGAGGGTATTCAAATAGACCAACTATGTCAATTCCCACCTGCTCAAATGGAGCACCTGCAACTGACAGAGGCACTAGCGGTACCTTTGTTCTCCTTCATATCTTACCACTCATCTGGCAAGGGGGACAGGTTCTACAGAACCTCTCAATGTCTCTGTACATCCCTGGCCAGTAGAGTAGAGGGTCTAACCTAGCCTGGGTTTTTCTAATGCCCAAGTGTCCTTCCAAGGGCACGTCATTGGCCAGTGACAACAGGAAATTCCTTTGCACTAATGGAACCACAAGCCTCCTGCTAGTTCCTGGCTTGGGATTCACTGGTTCACTATGAAGTAGGCCATCCTCATAAGCAATATAGTGTTTCCCCACCACTCCTTTGCTGACCTCTTCCTGGGCTTACTTCTGAAGTCTCACAAGCGTAGGGAATCATACCGGTAGGCCTTCCAGCAGCTAACAAACCCTGCAGCTCAGGGAGTGATCTAGACTCCTGTACCTGGCCCTCTTCAGGAGCCTCATCCTCTTCTCCTTTTGGAGCAGAAGTGATGATCTCCACAGCCACTGTTTCCCCAAAGTCTAGCCTCCCCTGCAAACTACCTTGTCTTTGTCCCTACAAACCAGGAATGATCCCATTCTCATCCTGAGACTGATGTGCAGCCTGTTCTCTGGTCAACACAGCTGACGTGGTCCAAACCACAAAGGCTGCTGGTCCTGCCACCAAGCCAGGGGCAATCAAATCACTGCCCAAGAGAAATCCAGCACCTTTCTTTTCCCTTACCCCAACATTAACCATGGCCACCTAGCCATAGAGCTCTTTCTGAACCCGAGCAAGCGGGTGCTACATTCCCTCTCCACTGGCTACCAGACAGGTATCCTTGGTACCAGGGAGCATCTACTCAGGCTTAAGGTACTTTCTCTCAACCATAGTGAGGAAGGCTCCAGTATGTCTCAGAACATGCACTTTCCTTCCATTTATGCTAACTTCCTGCACAAACCCCATTGTGTTAGGATGAATGTGCTTCAGAGCATCTGGGCCCCTTTCCCTCCATAGCTACTAAGTTGAGCAAAACTGTGCCTTCTTGGGTCCTTTCACCCATGTATAACATACTTGCTATCACAAGCAGCTGCTGGTTTAGTATCCTTCACCTGGCAATGCCTCTTGAAGTGTCCCACCTGGTTGCACTCATAGCAAGTCAACACCTTGGACTTGGAAGAATTTCTTTGTCTTCTCTTCTTATGATGCTTCTTCCCTGACACACCATTACCATTTGGCCCGGGCCCTCTCCAGGTCCCATGGGATTTAGCTTGGTCCTTACATCCGGTCTGAAACCAGTCTGTGGAGAGTTCCTCTCCCCCTTTGGGTTAGAACTATGCCATTCTAGCCCCTTGTAAACCCTGTTAGCTAACCATCCATTTTGTAAGGATCCCTCTCTGTCAAATCAGAGAGGTATTACTTAAGTGGGGTAGAGCACCTCTCCTTGAGTCGGTCTGTCACCATCAACTGGTTAAGGGAATGAAAATCCTTGGCCTCCGTTCCTCTCACCCACTCATTCGAATCACACAATACTCTGTGAATCCAGGTTTCAAACAGAACACCAACCGCACTCTTGCTGTCCCAGGACATCAGAAGGTATTGAGTTGGTTTCAACCCAAACCATCTTTTAAGAGCCTCCTTCATTTGCTGGTCAACCATCTGGTCTACCACAGGCATCCTTCCAATGACGTCTGTCCCTTCTAATGGCATGCATCGCATCAAGGCAGCTGCCTTAGACACCTCATTCGAGGTCTGCTCCTTACAAGGGATTTATAGCTCACAATCCAGTCCCAGATATACTGACCTTCCACATACACAAGCTCTCTTAAAATCTTGGCTGCAACCTGACCTAACCTGGATTTGTAGTCACTTCCCCCAAAAGGAGTTGTCATAGCTGCCATCCTAAGTTTTTCTTTCTTTCAAGGGCTTTCCTTCCCCTTTTGTTTTTCCTCCATTTTTCTTCCCTTTCCCACAACTTCTCTTCCCCGGCCCATTATTCCTGTCTTACCAACCTCCTCTTTGTTCCTGGTGAGCTAGTCTTGGCTACTAACTCTCAAACTCCCTGGCCTTGTCTTTGCTCAAATTTAGCCTTCTTGAGAGCCAACTGCAAGCTCAGGGTTCTGTTAGACTCAACCTGCCCAAGGGATTTACTTCTGCAATTGGTGACAGTGGATCCCTAGAAATTGGAGGAGGGGTACAAACCTGGGGAATTCTAGTACTCCTGAAGCCAGCCTCTGGAATGGATTACCTCTGTCGCCTGGGCTGCTGCAGCTCTTGGGGTTCGGAGCTGGCTGAGCCGGAGCACGCGCACCACAGAGGCAGTTCAGAAGAATGGAAAGTGAAACCTGCAGGTAGGGTCTACGACTGCGAGCCCCCACCGCAGCTCTGCGCCCTGCCACCCGGCTCCTAAGTTTCCTCTTATGCCGCTGTAACAACAAAGGAAATAACTTTACTTAAGGCGGTGGGCAGTAAACTCCACTACGCTGCAGCAGAGGCAGAGTTTTTTGAGGGAACGCGGTGTGGAATAACTCAGCGTACTTCGCCGGCGGAACGAAGTTTACTACCCACTCGTAGTTGAAAGCCTTGTATTATATATTGGCAATGTTGGATAGCAGACTGCTGAACTGGCAGTGAGTACTCGGTTTGTTGGGGTGCATCAGACTGACCTTAGTCCAATGCGGCATTTGATCCTGTGACCTTTCTTCGGAAAATAACCTTCACCCATGTGCCTAGTTGTTGCATATTTACATATCGTCCACTTTATTTTTTATCCGCTTCATCTTAAATTTTGGGTGCATTGCTTTATGCATGCTCCAAGAATATGGTTTCCTGGCTTTATAGCGAGAGCATAGCTGAGCTAATCTGAAGAGTTGATACAGTAGTTTGTTTATGGGGGGGATTCCTCAAGCGTATGCCATCGCTTGGCACCACCTTACAGTTAAGTGGTTTTCCGGCCTTTATCCTTAGCTGTATTTTCAAAAACAATCCAGTTTTACACTTGCTACTTGAGAATCACTTAGTGGTCAAGGATTTTACAATTAATGTTCAATTCCAACATGATATGGTGATGCAATAATGAAATTATATGCAATGGTATGCGCTTAAGAGTACTTGAATTGAGCAATGTCAGTTAACAATTATTATGATTTAGCTTGGATTATAACTACTGCTTAATGTTATTCCTTCAGGCTGGGTATGATTCCTGGAAGAAGGCAGCACACAGTCCCAGCGCAGCAGCAGCAGTGGCACAAGCAGCACAAGCAGTGCAGATTGGAACCCAGAGTCTTCCATGTATTGTACCACTTACAGCCAGTGTCATAGCTAGACCTTAGGCTGCCCGTGGCGGCCCCTGCATTTGCTGCCATGTGGCGATTTTATGTGAGAGCGGGGGGTGGCGAATCAGCGACAGCTGTAGGTAAGGGGGAGGCTGCCACCCCAAAGCTCGTCCCGCCCGCCCCCTTGCTACGCCACTGCTTACAGCCACACAAACACCCAGCACATGCATGCAACAACACGCATGCTGCACCGCGCAATATGGTAACTTGATGTAGATCAAGCAGTATGCAGGAGAATGCAGAGAGAGTTAAGAGCTTACCAGATGTTTTCGTGTAGTTCCTATACATCTATATAGGATCTGCGCATTTAGACAACATAAACTATGGGATTGGTGTTCAGACTGATTCCAGACACCCCCAGAGGATACGTTAACCTGTAGACCAGCTAGCTCACAGTGCCACTATAAGCCCCCGAACCTTACCAAGGAGCGAATAGTTTCTGGCAACTATTGAGCATGACAACCCTGACCCCTCAGGGATCGTGGAAACAGTACAGCACTTTTCACTTAGTCACTCGTGCTCACTTAGTCTCAGAGAGATACACAGAATAAACGATGCAGACGTTTTTCAATAAGTATTTATTGAACCAGCGTCATTCTAGTATAAAACATGTTTGCTGCGACAATCATTAGACAAAAACAGATATATAACATTGTGAGCACCAACAGAGTAAATAAAAGGTAGAATTCTACCATGGTGCTAAAACAGTGAATATATGCAGGCATATAGATACATGGCAGTAATCAGGCGTACTCCTACGATGCAAGCCCTATCTAAGTGTCCCTAAGTGTACCTAGCATGTATGTGGGTGTAAAGCCTAGAATCCCCCAAGGTAAGAGCCAACCCCATTACCTGATGGGAGAGAATGAAGGACCCCGTCTTGGTCTTGAGTTGGACACCCCACAAGGGATGCCAGACCACTGCGTGCCGGAGTTTCTGCAAGCAGGAATCTCAGCGTCTTGTGTCAGCATGGAAGCTTCTCCTCTGGTTTGCACAGCGAAGATGTGGTTCTTTTATACCCAAAAGGTACCCTCAGGGGTTCTACCTAGATGCGTAATGGTACTGTGGGCCTCTCATCCAAGGATGACGATAGCGGTGACTTTTGTACAGAGTTATTATACACAAGATGGTAATCCTGCTGTGTGATACTAAGAATCCTCATGCATAATAAATGAGGCTAGTTTTCAAAGAAAACCACACAACATTTATTTGGCACAAAAGTAGGTAGAAGGTCAGCGCCATGCCCGTTATGTGGAGCAAGGTAGGACAAATATATGTAAAAGGTCGTATAGCTACCTAGTCCTATATTGGGGTACATTGGGGGCTCATAACAAAGCTACAGGCATTATGGTGCTGCACTTGACTAGATGGCATGCAGCTGACTGCCGCGCTCAGCAGGTACTTGGACGCTCCCACCACACAGACCACACTGGCAATTTTGTGCTCGCTGTTTCCCAAAGGGGTGTTCCTCAAGTTAAGTAGAAAGTAGGCAAGAAGGGCAGCAGAAGAGCAGCAAAGTGCAATGCTGAATGCAGGATATGAAAATGTGTTGTATTTATTGTATGCCTAACCACAAGGAAGGAGGTGTGGACAAGAATTATAATCTGTTCCTACCAAGATATTGGTGTATTCAGAGAAACCTATTGCAATTCCCAATCCAAGATGAAGGGTTTTTTCTCTGATATCAGTTCCCATTTAAATCATGTAAAAGGAATTATCTGCAAGTAACAGATGTGCTGCAACATATTTGTTCCCTTATTTTTTAATGGATTCTTAGCCCATTTCTTACCAATCTTTCCCTGATTTTTGATTCTCTAAAGCACAATCCCAACCTGGTTCTATATGTTGATGGCTCTTGTTTATGCAATGACTGTGTTTGTCAGGTAGCCGGTTATGCTTTATGCTCCCAGCATGAGGTCATAGAGAGCAACCACTTGATCAGGTGTTTGAACTTCATTTGAGCTTGTATTCTGTCCAAAATTTAATCAGACAAATCTTGTTAAGCCTTCCAGGCAGAGGCAAATCAAAAATGGCCCCTATGTAGCTGCCCTTTTTGGGTTCCCTTTAAATCCCCTATGACATTGATGTCATAAAGTGTGCAGCCCTCCAGTCTGTCCATGATGAAGTTACTCGTGGAAATGCTCTGGCTGATTCAGCAATTAGAGCTGCAGCTCTTTCACTCCCACAGGCTACTCTAATGCGTTCTCTCCATCCCCTTTGTGAATCCCCAATGGCAACCTTGCAAGAGGTTGCTAAAGCTACAAGCTAACGCATCATAAGAGGAGAAACATGAGTGGATGTGGAAGGGATGCAGGTTACATATAAACAGCTTACGGGGTTCCTAAGATGTCATTTGAGATGTCATCAGTGATGTCATCAGTGATGTCACTGACCTACGCCGACGACACCCAGCTGATCCTCTCCCTCACCAAAGACCCTCACACCGCCAAAGCCCACCTCCACGAAGGAATGAAGGCCGTCGCCGAATGGATGAGTTCCAGCCGCCTGAAGCTGAACTCGGACAAGACGGAGGTCCTCATCCTTGGTTCCAACCCTTCAGCATGGGACGACTCCTGGTGGCCAACATCACTGGGAACAGCCCCGACACCCACCGACCACGCACGCAACCTAGGGGTCATCCTCGACCCCACCCTCTCCATGACTAAGCAGGTCAACGCCGTTTCCTCATCCTGCTTCAACACCCTCCGAATGCTCCGCAGGATCTTCCAAGTGGATCCCCACCGAAACAAGAAAAACAGTCACCCAGGCCCTCGTCACCAGCAGGCTGGACTACGGAAACGCCCTCTACGCAGGAACGACGGCTAAGCTCCTGAGACGGCTGCAACGCATCCAGAACGCCTCTGCACGTCTTATCCTCGACATCCCCCGACGCAGCCACATCACACCCCACCTGAGAGACCTGCACTGGCTCCCTGTCAACAAGAGGATAACCTTCAAGCTCCTCACCCACGCACACAAAGCACTCCACAACTCCGGACCACCCTACCTCAACAGACGACTCAGCTTCTACACCCCCACCCGCCAGCTCCGCTCCACCAGCCTCGCCTTCGCCACAGTCCCCCGCATCCGGAAAACGACCGCCGGCGGCAGATCCTTCTCCCACCTCGCCGCCAAGACCTGGAACACCCTCCCCACCAACCTTCGGCAGACCCAAGACCTACTGGCCTTCAGAAGACTCCTCAAGACCTGGCTCTTCGATCAGTAGCAGCACCACCCCCCTCTTCCCCCAGCGCCTTGAGACCCTCGCGGGTATGTAGTGCGCTTTATAAGTGACATGATTGATTGATTGATGTCATGAGTGATGTAATATGTGACGTCATCAGCAGTGCATTGCGGGGGTGCGAGTTATAGTTAGTTGAACTAACTATAACGGCCGAATTTCTCTGGTTTTGTATGAGTGAAATGTCCAACTAACTATAATGTCCCTGAAACCTGTGGTTTTTTCTGTGAATTTCTAAGGTTTTTTAAATGCTAATTTCTAACTATGCCTACAGAGGTAGGACATGTGCAGAAAGAGGAATAAAGGCGCAGACAGAAGCAAGAGAAATGCAAAAAGAGGCAACAGAAGTCCAGAAAGTCGAAGAAAGGTGCAGAAAGAAGCAAGAAATGTGCACAAAGAACCAACAGAGGAGCAGAAAGAGGCCTTCTTGCAAAGGCATCCTGTGCCCCCAACTTTTTGCTGACGGGGACTGGTGGGAACTGACTCTGACTAACCAGGCCTAGAGCCAGTGCTATGCTAAAAGACACTTAGAATACAGTGAAAACACCTACATACACTAGGGAACACTATGCGTTGGGGTACCCCTGTGATTGGCATGACCTCCTCTGTAAGGCCCTAGTACATAATAGGGCAGGGGGATTAAAACTACCTCTAAGTCAGAGGTGCAGAAAGACGCTTCTTTAAGTAGTAGTCACGTTTGCAGAGTGGTGGAGAAAGGGTGCTGGGCCTCCGACCAGCGCTCAAGAATTCCACTGCGTAGGACTTACAGGAGGTACCAGGAGGGTTTCTTGGCCCCCAAAGTCCCTCCGGAGTAAATTGGACTTCCTCCCCCATCCCGTAGTCTGCCAGGAGGCGCGGTTGCAGAGTGGTGGAGAAAGGGGGGCATGTCCTCCTTAGACGTCTTAGCAATCCCACTGTGTGGGACTTACAGCAGGTAACAAGAAGGGTAGTTGGCCCCCAACGACAACCTTGGGGGCCAACTACCCCTCCTATTACCTCCAGTAAGTCCCACACAGCAGGATTGCTAAGTTCTCATAGCAGGCCACTCCCCCTTTGCCCACCACTCTGCAAACGCGCTCCCTGGTGCGCTCTTGGATGGGGATTGAAGTCCCCTTCGCTGCTGGGGGTCCTTTAGGGGCCAACTAGCCTACGTCCTACCTCCAGTAAGCCCCACACAGTGGGATTGCTGAGAGGTGGACAAGTTGCAGAGTGGTGGAGAAAGGGGGGCATGTCCTCCTTAGACGTCTTAGCAATCCCACTGTGTGGGACTTACTGCAGGTAACAAGAAGGGTAGTTGGCCCCCAACGACAACCGTGGGGGCCAACTACCCCTCCTATTACCTCCAGTAAGTCCCACACAGCAGGATTGCTAAGTTCTCATAGCAGGCCACTCCCCCTTTGCCCACCACTCTGCAAACGCGCTCCCTGGTGCGCTCTTGGGTGGGGATTGAAGTCCCCTTCACTGCTGGGGGTCCTTTAGGGGCCAACTAGACTACGTCTTACCTCCAGTAAGCCCCACACAGTGGGATTGCTGAGAGGTGGACAAAGGCCATGCCCCCTTTCCCCACACTCTGCAAACGCGCCTCCTGGCGCGTTCTAAGTTGAGGTATTAAGTCCCCTTCATTCCTGAGGGTCCCTGGGGGCCAACTAGCCCACCAGGTACCTCCAGTATGCACCACAGAGCTGCGTTGCAGAGAGGTGGTCTGAGGACACGCCCCCTTTCTACACCATTCTGCAAACGCAGCTCCTGGCGCACTGCTGCTCGGGGGATGAAGTCCACTTGTGGACACAAGAGGACCTCATCACCCCACCACCAGTGCGCCAAGAGGCGCGTTTGCAGAGTGGTGTAAAAAGGGGCGTGGCCTCGGACCACCTCTCTGCAATGCAGCTCTGTGGCGCATACTGGAGGTACCTGGTGGGCTAGTAGGCCCCCAGGGACCCTCAGTATTCAAGGGGAATTAATTCCCCAAGTTACAACGCACCAGGGGGCGCGTTTGCAGAGTGCTGCAGGGAGGGGGCGGGGCCTCCGGCGAGATGCTGGCTTTTTTTTTAATTTAATTTTTTTAGAAGGGGGACTGTGTGGCCCGCCTTCTTTTACAGTATTTGGGGCCCTGGGAACCCCATCCCCCAGTGCCTGACCCGTTTTTTTCGGGGGAAAAAAAATCGGGAAGGGGGCCGCGCGGCCCCCCTCCCGAGGCCAATTTCGGCCCCGGGGACCCCATCCCCCGGGGCATGGCCACATATTTACTTTTTTATTTTTTAATTTTTTAAAGGAGGGGGGCTGCGTGGCCCCCCTCCTGAGGCCACTATTGGCCCCGGGGACCCCATCCCCCGGAGCTATGCCTCTTTTTTAAAAAAAATAAACAATTAATGTTTTATTGAGGGAGGGGGGCCGCGTGGCCCCCCTCCCGGGCCTCTTCTGGCCCCGGGGACCCCATCCCCCGGGGCCTGGCCTCATGTTGGGGACCATGGGGGGAGCCCCAATGCCCCCACGGTCTCGCCGGCTCCCCGCCTCCTGCGGGAGCCTGCATTGCTTTTGAGCAAGGGGAGCTGCTGACATGCAGCTCCCCTTGCTCAAAAGCAATTCTGCTTTGCTTCGTTGAAGCGAGAGCAGGTTTCTCTGCTCTCGCTTCAAGGAAGCAAAGCAGAGTTTGCTATGGCAGGGCGGGAGCCGTGCTCCCGCCCTGCCATAGCAAACAGCAGTGTCCCAGGGGTGGGCACCCCGGGACACTGCAGGAGCCGGCCCTGGGGGGTGGCGGTCCCCAGGGCCATCGAGGGCTCCTGGAGGGGGGCCGCGTGGCCCCCCTCCCTCCATTTCAAAGCCCCGGGGAGGTTGTGGTCCCCAGGGCCGGGGGTCCGTTACGTATTTAAATATTGAATGCCCCGGGGAGGTGGTGGTCCCCGGGGCAGTGTGGTGAGGGGCAGGAGCCCCCCCACACAGTTTTGTTTATTAATTTCAGCCCCGGTGAGGTGGCGGTCCCCGGGGCTTGGGGGGGCTAGTGAGGCCCCCCTTCGTTTTAAATATTGGATGCCCCGGGGAGGTGGCGGTCCCCGGGGCAGCATGGGGGGGTTGGGACCCCCCCACACATTTTTCAACAAAGCCCCGGGGAGGTGGCGCCCCCGGGGCTGTGGGGGGGCCGCGTGCCCCCTCACATTCAATTTCATAAGCCCCAGGGAGGTGGCGGTCCCCAGGGCTGCAGGGGCCCCCACGGGCCCCCACAAATAAATCAATGATTGCCCCCGGGACCTGGCCCACCCGGGGGCTTTTTGAAAACGAAGTGCGGGAGCCTGCGCTTAGTTTTTTTTTTATTCTCACGGCAGGATTCGCGACCCCAACGCGAATTCTGGCGTTAAAAAAAAAAATGCTTTTTTGGGCCCTGGGGGTACTTGTGGGACCCCCTGAGCAGGTCTAGGGGGTCAGGGTGTTTCTACCCTGCCCCCTTTTCTTCTTTTTCATGTTTTTTTTTCTGATTTCTTGTGACTCGGTTACCGAGTCACAAGATGGCTGCCAACACTTCCTGGTTTGGAATGTTGGCAGCCAATCAGAATTGAGCTCATGCTCGGGAGGGGTCACGAATCCTCCTCGGTGCTCAGATATCGATATTTTTTCTTTTTTGATTTTCTTAGGAGCTACTGAATGGATTTACACCATTTAATAAAAAGGGCTCTTTCTGAACCAAGCCCTACCTTTTTGCAAAATTTGGTGTAATTCCGTTCAGCAGTTCGGGCTGTAGCTTTGTCTAAAGTTTCCTATGGAAAATTACATGGGGAAAACGCATTTTGGGACCCCCCTTTTTTCTCGGCCCCCGCTTGTCGAATCACCCCAAAACTTTCGAGACAGGAGCTGACCGGAGCGCCCCACTAGTTTTGAAAATCTCGCGAAGATTCGTCAAACGACGCCAAAGTTATTGGGAAAACAAAAAATGCTTTTTCTATTAAAACTAGGTCCTAACTATAACTACCTACTGGCGACTGCCAGTAGGTTATATATATATATATATATATATATATATATATATATATATATATATTCACTGAAAAAACCATAGGTTTTACAGAAGTTATAGTTAGAAATTTGCATTTAAAAAACCTTTGAAATTCACTGAAAAAACCATAGGTTTCAGGGGCGTTATAGTTAGCTGGACATTTCACTCGTACAAAACCATAGAAATTCCACCGTTATAGTTAGTTCAGCTAACTATAACTCGCGCCCCCGCAATGCACTGCTCATGACGTCACATATTACATCATTCATGGCATGGTCAGTGACATCACTGATGACATCACTGATGACATCTCAAATTACATCACTGATGACATCACTGATGACATCATCCAGTGACTGTATGTTTCTGTAAAGTTTAAATATGTTTTATATATATGCCAAGCTGTATTGAAGAATCAGTGGGTGTATAAGTGTCTGGATGAAGGATTTACGAGGTGTGTGACTGATTGTATAACTGACTGATTAAACGTGTCTTACTGAATGCATGCATTAGTGGCTAAACTGTGTGAATGTCTGTATCAGTGTGTCTGTTGTTGTGTAAGCTAGTACATGGGTTAGTCAGTATCTACATGACAGTTTATATGGGTTATTCACTGTTTGCCTGAGTATTTGTAACGGTGCCTGAGTGTGTGTGTGGGTGGGTTGGAGGTGTGTGACTCTGTGCATAGATGTGTGACTAGTTGATTCACTGGGTGTATGGGTTCAAGACTGCATGTGGAAACAGCTCTATGACTGGGTGAGTGTGTGTATGGGTGTGTTCGTGAGTGAATGGAGATCTCAGTGGTACATGTAAGTAGCTACATATGTAAAAGGCAGTTTATGTGAGTGATGGTGTATATAAATAACTATATGTGACAGTGAGTGATTACGAAAGTGGCTGTATGGATGAGTGTGTACTTGTATCACTGATTATATAAGAGAGTAAGTATGCACTACTATCTGTATGAATTAGTGAGGTGGTGTGTGTATAACTGTATAGGTGAGTAAATGGGAGTGTCATTGATTCTTTACATGACTATGTAGGTCTGTGAGTAACTTCATGTATGAATGGCGGTATGTGACTGTTTGAATAGGTGTATGACTGCATATGATAGTGCTGTATTGAGGAGTGACTGCATGTATAAGTGATTGTATGGGTGAATGAGTGGATGTGTGTGTAGACCTAAGAATCAGTGAGTGGGTATGTAGTAACTGGTATTGGTGTCTCTATGGTTTCAAAAATGGTAGTCTGTATTTTAGAATGGGTGTATCAAAGGTTATATTAGGATGCGAGGAGGTGCATCGGATTATCACGTGGAAGATGTCATCAGTGATGTCATCAGTGATGTCATTTGAGATGTCATCAGTGATGTCACCAGTGATGTCACTGACCATGCCATGAATGATGTAATATGTGACGTCATGAGCAGTGCATTGTGGGGCGCGAGTTATAGTTAGCTGAACTAACTATAACGGTGGAATTTCTATGGTTTTGTACGAGTGAAATGTCCAGCTAACTATAACGCCCCTGAAACCTATGGTTTTTTCAGTGACTTTCAAAGGTTTTTTAAATGCAAATTTCTAACTATAACTTCTGTAAAACCTATGGTTTTTTCAGTGAATTTCAAAGGTTTTTAAATGCTAATTTCTAACTACAATGTCCCTATAACCTATAATGTTTTTTAAGTAAATTTTAAAAAGACGTGTATACTTTTTATAGTGAAAACTATTTATCTGTAAAAATCAGTAAAAACGGAAAACAGGAAGCCCTACTTATAATTTAACAATGTTTACAACTTAATTAGCAGTAATTAACATATAAGTGTAGTAAAAGTGTGACGCAGCACCTATAATACCTGACTTCGAACAACAGTGTTCACAGTTCGATTCCTGGCTCGAGCAGCATGTTAGCCCACCACTATCTCACTGTGGGCAACACCTTGCTTAATCTTCCCAACGCCCCCGAGCGCCGGCACACCTTTCTGGGGGTAGCTGTACGCTTTACAAATGTAACAGCATAGTGATGACAAATATTAGCACGTATTTTTTTTTCTTCTATTGTGAACGATATTTTTTTTTATGTCTTCTATTTAGATGTTTTTAATCATGAGAATGCAAATGACACAGTTTGCCGGGTAACAGTTTTTAAACTCTCCAACGTATGTACATATTAAGGACCTTATACGTGTTACGATGGAAATCGAAACCTTTACAGCTTCACATTTTGTAACTTTTCCCAACACGTGCACAAGTTAAACAGTTAAAACGTGAGCACGTGTAAACTATAAAATGTGACATCTAAATAGGCGGAGCTGCATCTTCCTTCCATAGACTACTCAATAACCAAAAAGTATATAAACCACACCCGTTGTTCGATTAGTTTCGTTTTCGCGAGTTATTTATCCGTGTCCATTCTGAGATGCAGGTTCCCTTTCCTAGCGTCGGATTCTTGTTTTGCGGCAACAAAACATATTCCGGAGTTGTAAGTTGTTTGATTATGGCATAGTAGATATTTATAATACGTAGCTATTTGTCAATATTTAAACATTTATATATAGAAAAAAGTGTTATTGCATGTTTTTGCCTTTTTTTTCTGTAACGTCAGCAGCATGTTTTCAGAAACAGACAGATTACAGCAAACATTGCTCCTTTTCTGGCTCCTTTCAGCTTATATATTGTGACTTTCTATATTATAATATTGACACTGTACTTCACTTCAGAGGTGTTGGTGATCCGTCAGCGCAAACCCTAAAGATTTATAATTAACGTCACCAGCTTCCAGTTGTTAGTCTGTTTTCCCCTGGGGATCATATACTGTCAATATGTATATTATAATATGAACAGTCATGGTGATCTCAGAGGAGTTCATGACCCGTCGGCGCAAAGAGTAAAGATATATAAGCAACGTCACCAGCTTCCGGTTTTTAGTCTGTTCCCCCCTTTTGATCATATACTGTGAATATGTATATTATAATTTTCACAGTCATAATGATCTCAGAGGAGTTTATGACCCGTCGCCACGAAGATCAAACATTTCGAAGTCCAGGAGAAAAGAAGCTTTGAAAATTTCTCAGCTCGAAAGTATTTCGTTATTCATCTTCTGTTGTATTCATAACTTTATTTTCCTTTTCTTTTTACTGTAACAATGGTGTCACTCGTTATATTGTAATAGACTGTCCTATTGTTACAGAAGAGGAATTGGAGATTTGTCGGCGCCATCTGAAATACAGCTTACTAAACTTTATAACATACTTGATCATATATTATTTCAGTGAGCATATTTTACGAAATTGCAGTCTAAAAAAATATAGCTTTCATACATACTTTCTTACTTTAAACATTTGATAAACCCTACATTTCTGAATGTTATTTTCTAATTTCTATTTTTCTCAGTTGCAGTTCCTATTCACCTTCTCCCTATAGAATATATAAGACCAGTACTGTATATTAAAATAGTACTATCCTATATATTCTTAAATGAGTACGTGATTTGTTAGCGGAACAGTGTGCGACCTCTAAGCACTACGACAGAACGTTCCCGAATTCTACAGAATACAAACTTGAAAAATGATAATGCATACATTTCTATGTAATATGAAGTCATTTGTGATAAACTGTTTTTTACTTGTTCTTCTGACCTCAGATGATGTAGTGCGGGAGTGTTTGTTGTAGCACTTCTTTTCTACTTTATCTAAAAGTAACTGATGCCCTCTTATATTATCAAGAATATGGGGCAACACTTTTACAAACTATAGCAGAAAAAAGGAGGGTGTGGCCACGCTTAAGTGATATTTTATGAAATTCCATTTTTATTTGTCACCCCTTTAATATATACAGCGTCAGTATCCGAAGAAAGTTAATTTGTAATTGCTAAATAAAAACTGTTTGAAACCTAAACTGAAATTTTTGCTGCGCAACCACACCTCCCCGTCAGAAAAGTAAACACCACATTATAAGGAAATAGTGCTCCTGGGAAGTATCCCACCCGCAAACTTAATAAAAAGAAGACCGCAACACACTCTGTTATTTTTCCGCCATGATTTGCGCACCCCACGGCAATTATATAAATGGTCCTTAAAATATGTAAAAAACAATTTTTACCTTCACAATCCCTCTCCACCACCTTGTGACCACTGTACAGAGTTAATAGTGTTCCTACCCTCCCCTCTACTACTTTGTTTTCCCGTACTCCTTTGGAAGTGCGTCACAAAATGGCTGACAACAGTGAACCGTTCCCACCCAATAAGGAACAAACTTGTACTCGGAACACTTTAGCCAATAAAATGTCCATGTTGTTCCGCAGAGGAGGAGGGAATGGCTGCCAACACTTCTACTTTTAATGCTTCACAGCCAATGAACATTAAGCTTGGGAAGGTCCCGCTTGGAACACGTTACCCAATGAGATGTCCCTAATACTCCGCGGAGGGGGAAGGAATCGCTGACAACACTTCTACTTTCAATGGTTTACAGCCAATCAACATTAAGCTTGGGAAAGTCCTCCTTGGAACACGTCAGCCAATCAGATGTCCCTCCTACTCCGCGGAGGGGAAGTGAATGGCTGGGAACACTTCTACTTTCAATAGTTCGCAACCAATCAACATGAAGCTCTGGAAGCTCCTCCTTAGAACACGTCAGCCAATCAGATGTCCCTCCTACTCCGCGGAGGAGAAGGGAATACCTAGCAACACTTCTACTTTCAATAGTTCGCAACCAATCAACATTAAGCTCTGGAAGGTCCTCCTTACAACATGTGAGGCAATTAGATGTCCTTGCTACTCTGCGGAGGGGAAGTGAATGGCAGGAAACACTTCTACTTTCGATGGTTCGCAGCCAATGAACATTAAGCTTGTTGTTAGAACACCACAGCCAATTAAACGTTAATTTTGTTCCGCGCACAGATACAAAACACGCCCTCCCACATATTAATAAATTTCCTGTAACAAAGTGACTCTATCCGTGATAAAAGTGAACACTGCATAATAAGTAAACATTATTCCGCATTATATTAAAGGAAGGCCGCAAAACGGCGCATTGTTGTTTTCCCGATATAATTTCCACAGCCTACTGCACCGCCCTCCCAACATAAGTGAAGCCCCGGGGCTGCGGGGGCCCCAGTGGGCCCCCGCTATTATTTTTTAAGAAATGCCCCCTGGATAGAGAACTCTCCCTACCACATATTAATAAATTTCCTGTAACAAAGTGACTCTAGCCGTGATAACAGTGAACACTGCATAATAAGTAAACATTATTCCGCATTATATTAAAGGAAGGCCGCAATACGGCGCATTGTTGTTTTCCCAATATAATTTCCGCAGCCTACTGAACCCCCCTCCCAACATAAGTGAAGCCCCGGGGCTGCGGGAGCCCCAGCGAGCCCCCGCTTTTATTTTTTTAAGAAATACCCCCGGGACCTAGCCCACCCAGGGGCCTCATTAAAATAAAACACGAGAACCCGCGACCCCAGCGCGAATTGTGCCGATTTAAAAAAAAAAAAAAAAAAGATTTTTTGGGCCCTGGGGGTCCTTCTGGGATCCCCTAAGCAGGCCTAGGGGGTCAGGGTGTTTCTACCCTGCCCCCTTCTCTTGTTTTATATCTTTGTTTCTCAGTTTTCTGGTGACTCGCTTCTACCGAGTCACAAGATGGCTGCCAACACTTCCTGGTTTGGAGTGTTGGCAGCCAATCACATTGAAGCTCGTGCTCGGGACTTAGGCTCCGCCCAGATATCGAAACTTTTATTTTTCAATTTTTTCAACAAATACTGAACGGATTTACACCATTTAAAAAAAAGTTGCTTTCTGATCCAAGCAATACCTTTCTGCCAAATTTGGGGTACTTCCGTTCAGTAGTTTCGGCTGTAGCCTTGCACAAAGTTTCCTATGGGAAATTGATTTTTTGACTCTTATTTTTTGAATTTCTCAAAAACTACTGAACGGATTTACACCATTTAAAAAAAGGTCGCTTTCTGAACCAAGCTCTACCTTTCTGCCAAATTTGGGGTAATTCCGTTCAGCAGTTCGGGCTGTAGCTCGTCGCAAAATTTCCTACGGAAATTAACATGGGGATAACGTGTTTTGGGACCCCCCTTTTTTCTCAGCCCCCGCTTAACGAATCACCCCCAAACTTTCAGGATAGGAGCTGACCTGGATAGACTTTATTTTGGAAGAATTTCGCAAAGATTCGTCAAACGACGCCAAAGTTATTAGCAAATCAAAAAATGCTTTTCCTATGGAAACTAGGTTGTAACTATAACTACCTACTGGCGACCGTCAGTAGGTAATATATATATATATATATATATATATATATAATCACCAAAACACTCCTTCTGGAAACAGTGGCCCGATGAGGGGTGGCGCGATGCCGGCGGAGAAAACCGGTAATCACTATGCAGAGGATATGGGATTCCGTTCGCGCTCTCAGGTCGTAACAGAAAATCAAGACTCCAAGGAAAGTAACAAAAGGGGGTTTATTTCGTCATAAACCCGCCGTGACGCGTTTCACCCTCAAAGGGGCTTGTTCACACAACGGTGTCACTACGGAACAATGCTTACATACATTTCCTTTACATATCCCAGGATGCACTGTTTGGCATCTAATATACACTAACATGGAGTTCGATGGTACAGAACTGCAGTTTAAGAAAAGTAAATGACAGATACACATTTTGCTCAGTTAAGAACATGATATATTTATCAAACATGGGGTTTGTTTTCTTTGAATGTATGAAACCGAATATATAAACGTGCATGACTTAATGTATTTTGCAATTCAAAGATGGCGCTAATTTACACTTGTTTTTGTTAGACCCTGTATGACTAGTCCATCATCAGTGTCCATGGCAAACAAGGAAATGTATGTAAGCATTGTTCCGTAGTGACACGGTTGTGTGAACAAGCCCCTTTGAGGGTGAAACGCGCCACGGCGGGTTTATGACGAAATAAACCCCCTTTTGTTACTTTCCTTGGAGTCTTGATTTTCTGTTACGACCTGAGAGCGCGAACGGAATCCCATATCCTCTGCATATTATCTACTGGCGGTCGCCAGTAGATAGTTATAGTTACAACCTATTATCCATAGGAAATCCGCGACATTCTATTTGAAATAACTCTCTTGCCGGTTGACGTATCTTCGCAAAATTTTCAAACTTTGTGGGGCGCTCCGGTCCGCTCCTACCCTGAAAGTCTCGGGGGATTCGTCAAGCGGGGCCGAGAAAAAAGGGGGTCCCAAAACGCGTTTTCCCCATGCAATTTTCCATAGGAAACTTTAGACACGGCTACAGCCCGAACTGCTGAACGGAATTACACCAAATTTGGCAAAGAGGTAGTTCTTGGTTCAGAAAGAACCCTTTTTGTTAAATGGTGTAAATCCGTTCAGTAGTTGCTGAGAAAATGAAAAGTAAAAAAGATAGTGATATCTAGGGCCGCGGATCCTCCCGAGCACGAGCTTTATGTTAATTGGCTGTCAACAATCCAAATCAGGAAGTGTTGGCAGCCATTTTGTCCCTCGGTAGAACCGAGGGACAGAAACAAGTGCGCAAAGCGCACAAAGGGGGCAGGGTAGAAACACCCTGACCCCTAGGTCTGCTCAGGGGGTCCCACAAGGACCCCCTGGGCAAAAAAATAATAAAAAAAAAAAAAATCGGCAGGATGCGCTCAGGGAGCGCGAACCCTGCCGAAAAAAAAATCGAAGCGCGGTCTCCCGCGCTTCGATGTTAGTGGACCCCGGGTGGGCCAAGTCCCGGGGGCATGCTGGGGGGGTTAATTTTATGTGTGGGGGGCCTCTAAGGGCCCCCAAGCCCGGGGACCACCACCCCCGGGGCTTTAATGTAGAATGGTGCGGGAGGGCTCTGAGCCCTCCCGCAGCCCCGAGGACCACCACCTCCCCGGGGCTTCTTTTTTTAATTAAAAACCTGTGTGGGGGCTCCAGCCCCCACACACCCCGGGGACCACCACCTCCCGGGGCACTAAGAAAAATTACAATGGGGGTCCGTTTTGGACCCCCAGAGCCCGGGGACCACCACCTCCCGGGGCTGTGCACTGAATGGGAGGGGGCCGCGCGGCCCCCTCCTGGAAGCCCTTGATGGCCCTGGGGACCACCACCCCCAGGGCCGGCTCCTGCAGTGTCCCGGGGTGCCTACCCCCGGGACACTGCTGTTTGCAATGACAGGACGGGAGCCTCGCGGCTCCCGTCCTGTCATTGCAAACTGCTTTGGATATTGGAAGAGAGAGCAGGAAACCTGCTCTCTCTTCCAATATCCAAAGCCGATTGCTTTCCACATGGGGAGCAGCATGTTAGCTGCTCCCCATGTGTAAAGCAATGCCGGCTCCCGTAGGACACGGGGAGCCGGCGGGACTGTGGGGGGATTGGGGACCCCCACAGTCCCCAACGAGAGGGCCAGCCCGGGGGATGGGGTCCCCGGGGCAAGTAGTGGCCCGGGAGGGGGCCACGCGGCCCCCCTCCCCAAAAAAAATAAAAAAATAAATTAAAAAAAAAAAACGATCGGGCCCGCAGGCCCCGCCCCTTCCTTCACCACTCTGCAAACGCGCCCCTGGCGCGTTTGCAGAGGGGAACGAATTCCCCTTGAATACTGGGGGTCCCTGGGGCCAACTAGCCCACCAGGAACCTCCAGTATGCGCCAGGGGCTGCCTTGCAGAGAGGTGTACAGAGGCCACGCCCTTTTTACACCTCTCTGCAACGCAGCTCTATGGCGCTTTTGGAGGTATATGGTGGGCTAGTTGCACCCCAGGGACCCTCAGGATTCAAGGGGAGTTAATCCCCCGACTTAAAATGCGCCACGGGGCGCGTTTGCACAGTGGTGAAGGGAGGGGGCGGGGCTTCAGGTGACATGTGTGCAAACAGGCCCCGTGGCGCGTTTTAAGATGGGGAATTAAATCCTCTTCAATCCTGAGGGTCCCTGGGGGCCAACTAGCCCAACAGGTACGTTCAGAAAGCGCCACAGAGCTGCGTTGCAGAGAGGTGTAAAAGGGGTGTGGCCTCTGTACATGTCTCTGCAACGCAGCCCCTGGCGCATACTGGAGGTTCCTGGTGGGCTAGTTGGCCCGTAGGGACCCTCATGATTCAAGGGGACTTAATCCCCCAACTTAAAACGCACCACGGGGCGCGTTTGCACAGATGTCACCTCAGGCCCCGCCCCTCCCTTCACCATTGTGCAAATATTCCTCTAAAATCAGCCGAAATCCGAATTCCGATTTACTCACCTGTTATCAGGAGAGACCTCAGTGCTGCATCTTTCAGCCCAGTACTGATCCTCAAAAGTAATTTTAACCGTACTTACCGGTAACTTGAATTTCCTTCATAGGCTAACATTGACTGGTTTCACTTGGAAATTCTTCTAAGTGTGGAGTTTTGGAACTTTAAAATATTCCTCTAAAATAAGCCGAAATACGAATTCCGATTTACTCACCTGCTATCAGGAGAGACCTCAGTGCTGCATCTTTCAGCCCAGTACTGGTCCTGAAAAGTAATTTTAACCGTACTTACCGGTAACTTGAATTTCCTTCATAGGCTAACATTGACTGGTTTCACTTGGAAATTCTTCTAAGTGTGGAGTTTTGGAACTTTAAAATATTCCTCTAAAATCAGCCGAAATACGAATTCCGATTTACTCACCTGTTATAAGGAGAGACCTCAGTGCTGTATCTTTCAGCCCAGTACTGGTCCTGAAAAGTAATTTTAACCGTACTTACCAGTAACTTATATTTTCTTCCATAGGAATCCATTGTCTGGTTTTCAGCAGAAAAGTTTCAAAGTGTCGATTTTCACAAACTACAAATATTCCTTAAAAATCGCCTGTATGACTTAAACGCATTCTTTCAACTGTTTACAGGAGATGCACCAGTGCTGGATCCAGGATCCAACACTGAGTAAGAAAAAGTAACGATAACAGTTTTTACCTGCTAAGTGAATTTCCTTCCATAGGATAACATTGGTGATTCTATGAGAAAAAGTTTCTAAGTGTCAACTTTTAAAATACAATAATATTCCTTAAAAATCACGACTGTAACCAAAACGCTTTTACTCAACTGTTTACAGGAGATGTACCAGGACTGAATCTAGGATCCAGTCCTGTGGTTAGAAAAGTAATCCATAAAGTAACTAATTGCATTTAACTAGAAATTCACATTGAGCTGAATGTTGCATTGTGTTTGAAAATGTGTTGCCCATTGCAACAACTGTAACTACTGTACTTAAAAGTCTATTGCCTATGTGCAAAGTATTTAAACTAAAGTAATTCATTCTGAGAAAGTATTTTTGTAATGTAATGTATAATGTAATTACAATGTAATTTAAAAAATAAAATATGTAAAAGAAATTGTTTCTAAAAATGTAGTAAATCAGTATGAAAAAAATTAATATAAAAATTAATACATTTAAAAATTGTCATTTAAAAAACCTTTGAAATTCACTGAAAAAACCGTAGGTTTCAGGCACGTTATAGTTACAAATTAGCATTTTAAAAACCTTTGAAATTCACTGAAAAAACCATAGGTTTCAGACACGTTATAGTTAGAAATTAGCATTTAAAAAACCTTTGAAATTCACTGAAAAAACCAGAGGTTTTAGGGACAGTTATAGTTAGTTGGACATTGCACTCGTACAAAACCCGTGAAATTCCCCCGTTATAGTTAGTTCAGCTAACTATAACTCGCGCCCCGCAATGCACTGCTGATGACGTCACATATTACATCACTCATGACATGGTCAGTGACATCACTGATGACATCACTGATGACATCTCAAATGACATCACTGATGACATCATCCACGTGATAATCTGATGCAGCTCCTCACACCCTAATATAACCTTTGATACACCCAATCTAAATTACAGAGTGCCATTCGCAAAACCATAGACACTCCAACACCAATAACTACATACCCACTCACTGATTCTTAGGTCTACACACACACATCCACTCACTCACCCGTACAGTCACTCATACTTATGGTCACTCAGTACAGGACTATCATATGCACTCTTACTCCTATATAGACACTCAAACACCGCCACTCATCCATAGAGGTACTCACACACCTAGTCAGTCATGCAAATAATTAAACACACTGCCATTTACTCACCTATACAGTTATACACACACCAGCTCACTTAATCATACAAATACTAGCACATTGTTACGCTCTTATACAATCACTGATACAAGCACACACTCATCCATACAGCCACTATCACAATCACTCACTCTCAGCTTATAGCTATTTATATACTCCAATACACATATATACTGCCTTTCACATATTTAGTTACTCACACATGTACCACTGGGACATACATTCACTCACTAACACACTCTTACACACACTTACCCACCCATACAGTCTATCACAGATGCACTCTTGAAACCATCCACCCAGTGAATCACCCACTCACACATCTATGCACAGTCGCACACACCCCATCCACACAAACACTCAGGCACCCATACAGATACTCATAGAACCAATAAATAACCCATATAGACACTCATGTAGCTATTCGCAAATCCATGCATCCACTTACACACCAACAGACGGATACAGACATTCACACAGTTTAGTCACTAACCCATGCATTCAGTAAGATACGTTTAATCACTCACTTGTAGAGTCAGTCACGCACGTACTAAATCATCCATTCAGACACTTATACACCCACTCATTCTTCAATACGCCTTTCCCTATATATATTAAACATATTTAAACTTTACAGAAACACACAGTCACTGGATGATGTCATCAGTGATGTCATCAGTGATGTCATCAGTGATGTCATCAGTGATGTCACTGACCATGTCATGAGTGATGTAATATGTGACGTCATCAGCAGTGCATTGCGGGGCGCGAGTTATAGTTAGCTGAACTAACTATAACGGGGGAATTTCACGGGTTTTGTACGAGTGCAATGTCCAACTAACTATAACTGTCCCTAAAACCTCTGGTTTTTTCAGTGAATTTCAAAGGTTTTTTAAATGCTAATTTCTAACTATAACGTGTCTGAAACCTATGGTTTTTTCAGTGAATATATATATATATATATATATATATATATATATATATATATATATAATCACCAAAACACTCCTTCTGGAAACAGTGGCCCGTTGAGGGGTGGCGCGATGCCGGCGGAGAAAACCGGTAATCACTATGCAGAGGATATGGGATTCCGTTCGCGCTCTCAGGTCGTAACAGAAAATCAAGACTCCAAGGAAAGTAACAAAAGGGGGTTTATTTCGTCATAAACCCGCCGTGACGCGTTTCACCCTCAAAGGGGCTTGTTCACACAACGGTGTCACTACGGAACAATGCTTACATACATTTCCTTTACATATCCCAGGATGCACTGTTTGGCATCTAATATACACTAACATGGAGTTCGATGGTACAGAACTGCAGTTTAAGAAAAGTAAATGACAGATACACATTTTGCTCAGTTAAGAACATGATATATTTATCAAACATGGGGTTTGTTTTCTTTGAATGTATGAAACCGAATATATAAACATGCATGACTTAATGTATTTTGCAATTCAAAGATGGCGCTAACTTACACTTGTTTTTGTTAGACCCTGTATGACTAGTCCATCATCAGTGTCCATGGCAAACAAGGAAATGTATGTAAGCATTGTTCCGTAGTGACACGGTTGTGTGAACAAGCCCCTTTGAGGGTGAAACGCGTCACGGCGGGTTTATGACGAAATAAACCCCCTTTTGTTACTTTCCTTGGAGTCTTGATTTTCTGTTACGACCTGAGAGCGCGAACGGAATCCCATATCCTCTGCATATATATATATATATATATATATATATATATATATATATATATATATATATATATATATATATATATATATAATAAAATAATAATAGTATATAGTATAATAATACTGCTGTTGTCAATCTGTGAGTAATGATCATGTAAGCCAGTCTAGCTTGAAAGTATATGTAAATGATGTTTTAAATGCTGCAGTATTGGTACAGTGCATTCAAACCCAAAAATCGTCTTGCAGGGATCTCGAGTGATGGAGAGCAGGAGATGCTCTGGTCACATGATGTCAGATCAATAACTCTTCCACCATGGAGCAGCAAGAAAAAAACCATGCTTGCCTCTCAGTCAAAGAACCACCCTCCTTTGTTATCCTACTCATTTTCAAGCCGCCCCGCACAATGTTTTTCTCTGCCACAAAAGCAGCCATGCACCTGTTAGTCTTTATTGATATACAAAGGTACATTTCTCATTGTGCCTAGGATGCAGATTTAATAGTCTGGGTTCAAAAGGGACTGGAGGGGGCTCTAGAGGAAGTGAACACTACTACCAAAAATCAAGTGTGAGGAAATGTACTGGGAGATGTGGGAGGAATATTTGGCAGTACAAATTCACATGTTAACACCATAGCGGTGGATGAGGAAGTGAATAGACGCTAGGGGAATGAGGACAGACTGGCAGAGGGGAGAACTCCGCACCAGTGGTGGCTCGCCGAGGGAGTGCTGCGGGGCGGTGGGGCGGGGCAGGGAAGGGGCAGGGTGGGGGGTAGTAAACTCCGGCATACGGCACAACGGAGTTAAGTAAATAAATAAAACAATTTACATTGCGCGCGCTGCATCGCCGTGTTGGCGTTGCAGCGCGCGCAATGTGAATTGTTTTATTTATTTACTTAACTCCGTTGCGCTGTATGCCGGAGTTTACTACCCCTCACCCTGCCCCTCCCCCGCCCCACCGCCCCGCAACACTCCCTTGGCGAGCCGCCACTGCTCCGCACATAAAAAGATAGGCCTTTCTGGCCTCTCTCTGGCTGAGTCTCAACCGCAATTGAGGAGCCTCTGCAGTCATAAAATTACTGTTATTGAAATTAAACTCCTGGTTTGTGAATACCAAAAACATAGTAAAAAAGAAGTAGAAAGGATGAGGACTAAGCTACGTGATAATATGAATGCCAGAACCCTTTTATGTTAGTTGATGAATTACTCATTAAAGATAGCTAATTGATACTTTCAGAGCAGTATGAACCAGGGCAGATGGTCATCAACACAACTCAGAAGGAAAGCTGGGGGGACTCCTCCCTTCTTCCCCACGGGATGAGAATTTGTGTTTGACTTAAAATTATGACTCCTCATAATGTTCTGTATGGTCCCTGTGCTTTGGGCAGTAACAGGATATATGTGCTGTATGACAAAGAAAGAGTTCAAGAGTTAGCGGTCAGAGGTTTGTAGAGGAAATAGTGGTCAGGAAGCGGATGGAAAAAGAGGGGTATAATACAGAGCTAGAAAGACTAATGGCCATCAAAACTGATTTAAATTGTTTTGAGGAAGCACAAAAGAGGGGACTGTGGAAGATAAATAAAAAACAAAACAGTGACCATGATGAGAGAAAAAAAATAAGAAAAAATGTGTATGTGCAGATATATATTTGTCTCATATGACTTCCTGACCAATGATTCTCTACTCAGCACCAAGAATATCTGTGGTTACTTTTAATCCTGTGTTGATCCTGGAAGTATGCAAACAAGCTATTTCTGCTTGGAGATATTTTTTGTCTCCTCACATTGCTACCATAGTTCATTGTATAAGGCTCAACAATTAGGCATTTTAATTACTGTTGTGTTTTGGGAAGCCGGAACTGTTTCTAATTGCAGGGAGCCTTACTTAAATTATGTTGCTCACCTGTTAAGCTGCAAATCACTATGGGCCAGATGTACGTAGCACTGGTCTTAAAATACTGATTGCAATTTGAGACCAGTATTTTTGTGAGCAGTGTGGTAATTTGTGGACTGGCCTATGTACTAATAGGTTGGTCCGCAAATTACAGATTCCTAGTGGGTCGCAATAGTAATGAGATAGGTCGTAAATTGCGACCCACTAGAAATCAAAGCCATACAAGGATGGTGGCCTGCTGGGGTCAGCAGACCATCATATCTGTGATTGCTTTTAAATAGAACATTTTTTAATGCAACCCGCTTTCCATTAAAAAAAAAATGAAAAGTGTAAGTTCCATTTTTTAAGAGCAGTCAGTGGCTGCTCTTAAAAAATGTTTTGGTCAGCATTCACAAAGGGAAAGGGGTCCTTTACGGACCCCCTTGCATTTTGTAAATGGCTTATCACCTCTTTTGAGGAAGTAGTAAAAGATTAATGTTTTGTGACTGGAATTCGGTCGCAAAACATTAATACATGCCACTGTGATTCGGTATTTGGAAGGGACGCCCTAAACATGTCCCTTACAAATACCAAATCGGTATTGGGTAGCAAATCCCAATTGCAATTCAATAACTTGTTACCAAATCGCAATTTGAGGTTTGTACATAAGAAAATGCATTTTTGTGATTGCGAATCGGGCCTTTTGCAACTGCAAAAATGCTTCATACATCTGGCCCTATGTTTGTACTGACCTTATCTTAAAGGGAACGAGATGACCTCTGACTGTGGAGATTTGTATAAATAGTGGCTGTGTTTTCAGTCTCAGTAGGAGTCGGGTGGCTGATGATCTCCATCGGTCAACACACTACCTTGGGGCTTCTAAATAAATGTGTTTTTTCCCACAATACATTCCATCAGTTCCATGCAATTTCAAATTAACACCCTGAAATGGGAAATAACTGTGGCGACCCGGCTTTATCAGGCAGAATGCTGCAGTTTCTCCTTTTCTCTGGAGGATTGACATTCACCTTCACCATGTACTCTGAGCAGGCAGTAAATATGAACTTGAGGGCAGGCGCTGGGTGGGGGTGGACAGTGGGTTGGGAGAGAAGGGGAAAAAAGTGCTGTGTCCCCTTGCCGAAAAGAAATGCTTGGGCAGTGGCTGAGAGACAGGCTTGGCGGCTGTGCAAATATTTTGAGTGGAGAGGTGTACTGTTCTATCACCAATGCAACCGACACTGGGGAACATTTATATATTGAGGTGGGGGAGCAAATATACTATTCTAACTTCAGTCCCACAAACATTCGGGAAAGGAGATATATATATATATTTTATTGAGGAGGGTGGGGTTCGAGAATTGCTATTCTAATGCTAGCTCCACCAACATCAGAGAAAGTGCATATATGTATTTTGAAACTCCAGCCCCATAAATATTGGGAAAAGTACATATATTTGGGGGTGTTAGATTTCTTATTCTAACTTCAATTCCACAAATATTGATGAGAAGGCATATGCTTGCAGGGAGTCAGATTTAATATTCTACCTTGAATCCTACTAATATTTGGGACAGTACCTATCTTTGCTAATTCTATTTCCCACAAATATTGACAGTGCATACATTGAGGGTGTCTGATTTACTATTTTATCTCCAGTGTTAGTGAGAGTACATATATTAGTGAGGGGTGGGGAGTCACATTTACTATTCGTACTCCAATCCAACCAACATTAGTGAAAGTTCGTATATTGTATAGGGGTCTTTTTTACTATTCTAACTCCACTCTCACCAACACTATATAAATGTGAAACAGGAGAGGGGTAAAAATTCACTATCCTAACTCCAACCCTAAAAACAAATGTCAATATATTTATGTAATACAATGTAACATTTTGCATTGTAATATAAAACTAAACATTTTCAATCTTTTTTTTAATTATGGGTTTCACGTAAAATAGTATTTAAATTTAAAAATTAACCCAAGAAATGTACATTTGGATTAGGTTTTCACCCCAAATCATAAATATACCAGTTTACACAAACTATCTATTTCTATAACATTATTAAACATTTGTTTATATTTCAGGAAGAAATAGATTAACACATTAAATAAGCTTGCACAATAACATTTCAAATGTGAAAATGTGGATAATTTCAAAATAACACCCACACTAACAGTAACATCTACGCAACCTTAAACAGTAATTCAAAAAATGTATTAAGCACCCCAAAGTAGTTGAATTCCAATATTAAAAAAGAAAATAACTGGTTTATATTTAACTTTATTAAAAATAATTTAATTTTAATGATTTCTTTACTAACAAATAAGATACTACTCACAAAATCCTCCAAATTATCCACACAAACCATTAATAAATTTAAAAACACTTTTCCAAAAGCAACAAAATGTTTGAACTAATGCTTATATAACTCAAATAAAGTGAATTTAATAATGTCTAAACAACTCCCAAAAAATAACCTAAATGAGTTAAATAATTAAGACTTTAAAAACAAAATTACATTAAAATTTGAAACACATCCTTTCCAAGCCCCAAGTATAACCCAAAACTGGTTAAAATATATAAATTCATTAGAAAAACAAAAAATAACATCTAACAAATAACATCTCCATATTAAAAATAATATAGGAACATACAAACGATGAAATGAATGCAAACTATGTGAAATCCCATGATATTATAATATAGTTAAGGCTCACTTCTTTCTGTTTTCACAAATAAATGGAGCCAGAAAAACATCTATTTTCTTGCCTGCATTTATTTTAAAATATAAAGAAAAAAGAAATTAGGTTGTTTTTTTGAGTGATTCATAATGATGTTATTTGTTGCTGCCAGGCCCAAGGCTGTGCAGCTAGACAGGTAAGGGATTTTAAAAAGGTTGGTATTAAAATGTGCATCTTTTAATGTAAAAGCATTGATTTATTATCTATGGGGGAAACAGCCATTACAATGCAGCTGTTCCACGCATAGGCTTTACCACGCATGCGTTACAATACATGCACCTGTACCACACATAGCTTTAACCACGCAATTTTTTACAACGCATATGCTTTTACCAAGCATGCCTTTACAATGAATTAGCGTTGTAATGGTATGCATGGTAAAGGCATATGCGTGGTACTGGTGGTAAGGGCATATGTGTGGTAAAGGTGCCGGCGTGGTAAAGACTATCAGCGTTGTTAGAGGAAACGGAGAGATCCTTCTGCTTCCTCTTGACGACCTGTGCCGCGCCTCAGAAGAGTTACCTGTTGTCCAGTTAATGTAAGGGGGATTGAGCCTTGGGAGAGAGGGGTACGGATTAGGGCTTTAGACAGGAGGTGGGTTTTATTTATGGACTGGGGGCCAGTGGGAGGTCGCACCAGGGTACGGCTATAGGCTTCAGGGCAGGGTCTGGTTTTAGGGCAGGGGCCAGGTAAATTTAACAAGGGCTGGGCAAGGGGGCAGGGGCCTACTTTTAGGTCTCAGGGCAGGGGTCAGTATGGATTAGGGCTTTAGACAAAGGGTGGGGTTTATTTAGGGACTGGGGGCCAGGGGGAGGTTGCGCCAGGGTACGGCTTCAGGGCAGGGCCTGGTTTTAGGACAGGGGCTGGGTTAATTTAACAAGGGCTGGGCGGGGGGAGGTCGTGCTGGGTTCTACTTTTAGTTCTCAGGGCAGGGGTTGGGTAATAAAAAAAAAACTGGGGGCCCAGGGGTTCGCACTGGAGTCTAGTTTTAGGGCTTAGGGCAGGGGCTGGGTATTTTATAAAAGGGCTAGGGGATGGGTGGAGAGGGGGGCTGGGACCAGTTTGAGGGCTGAGGACAGGGAAAACCTTTACCATGCATAGGCCTTTAACATACATGCCTATACAACGAAATTTGTTGTAAAGGCATGCATGGTAAAGACAATTGTTTAAAAAAAAAAAAGTGGTTAAGGTTATGAGTAGTAAAGGTATTCAGGCTGTAATGCATGCGTGGTAAAGGAATGCATTGCAATGGAATGCGTTGTTCCGTCATGCAACCATCTACGGGTACTCATGTCATTGAAAATCTGTCAGGCACTCAAGCAATACTCTATATTTATTGGGAAAATATATGTGGAAATTTACTAGTTTCAGATTATTTTTTCACAAAACCCAAACTAAAGAAGGATAAACACAGACAGAATTAGCAAAAATTTATACGGATAAATACAGATGGAAATGTCAAAGAATAAATACCATAAAACTGGTAGCGCTAAGGATAATGTATTTTTAACACTGATATTACTTACAAATGAAAAAATTAAACACTTACCTTCAATATTATGTCTCACTATATTTATGCAGTCACAATATTTTCTCTTCGATATTCTGGTTCAAAGGTACCACACCACACCATACCATACCATTCCATACCAAACCCTATCATGTGGTCCATATCCACTAACCTGCATACATTGTGCCCGCTATCAGAGATTTCACCACACACCCTCCTGCTTTTCATGGGAGAAAGACAATAGGCATTTCACAGGCTGCTTGATTCTTCACCATCTTGAGCCCAAGTAAATAGTTGTGTCTATCCATGAGATTTGTTGAATTGCTAAAGTACTGGAGGATGTGGCTAATTCGACTAATGCACTTGAGCTAATAACCACTCTCTTAGTGGCTCAAGAAACTATTATTTTACAAAACAGAATGGCTCTTGATTTTTTTATTGGCTGCTAAGGGTGGTGTATGAGTTAAAATTAAAGTTCAATGTTGTACCCTATTCATGATGTTTCTAAAGGTCCATAAACAGAATCTAGTCACGAGAGGAGGCGTGGCCAACACCCAACATGGCTGATGCAACTTGATAGCGTTCTGGCCTCAGTCTCAAGTATCCAACCCAATACTGCCTTAAATAAGAATATCTGCAGGCATTAACGGGCACAGGAATATCCCCTTGATGCCGCACTGACATTAGTAAGCCTAAAACACAGCAGCCTGTCAGTGAACGCCGGAACCATCTTGAGTGGGGTGCGGCCTGTGTTGTGGATGTTAATGGAGGGCTGCAGCAGTATGCATTGTCCTTGAGTGAAAGCATTGTGCTGCTACGGTTTGAGTTGACCGAAGGAGAAGACAACCCAACCAGGAGCAGGTGATGACAGAGAAAAGGTGAGGGGGCAGACTAAGACTTCAGAATCTGGAAGCAGCTGGGGGCTCCAAGCTGTGGGCCCAAGAAGACCAAGCAGAGACATAGCTGGCTGATGCCCCTGTGTGAACTGGGCAGGCAGCTCTGGTGGTAGCGGAGGCGGGCAGACTCTCCCCCAGGGAGTAATGTTGCAGAACCGGGGGGACGACTGCCGAGATCATCATGTCCTTTGTGACCCACCGCCCCTGTGCATCAATATGGATTCAGGTCCCTGGCCTGGCGTAATCCCCCCTTAAAGAGAACTCGACTGAACTGGAGGGCCTGGAGCTCTTCTGCTCCAGGAGAAACACAACCCCACATATTTCAGCCCCATTTGGAATCTTGACATGCTGAGGCAATGTGGCTGGCCTGACCCCTGATAAAACTGCATTAAGACCATCAAACAAGTGATCTGGGATAACGAGTCCATCCCCCGCCTCTTTCTTCACCTTTCCTTTTCATCACTCTTCATCTCCCTTGAGCTTCTGCAAAGTACTTGCACCACCACATTAAAACTGCTGTGTGGGGGGAGCCTCCTGCCAGTACCAGACCCACACTGGGCACCACACATTAGTGCTGGCCCATCTGCCACTGGTGGACCTGCTGTACCACTGACTCTGGTTTGTAATCAGGCCTCCGGTCCTGCTTCTGCCAGATGCACTGAGAAATCCATGTGGCACCTAAATGCTTGTGCTTCCCAACCGCTTTGGGCTAGTGGGTCAGGGGCCCCTGCTGTCCTGGCTTGTGCTAATGTATAAAGATCCAATGCACAACGGACACTTGCAAACTAGTGACAGACCTGGCTATGGGGGGGGCAATACTGGAATTGACACCCATGGAGCAACCCGGCTCCAGCGATGATGAAAGACAGAGACTCTCATGGGTCCTTGGAAGGGGAAACTGCACAAATTCACAAAACTGCTTCCCCCTTAAGTGGACTTGAGTGGGCATGCAGAGGCCAAAGAAGCAGCTTTGGAGACTGTTATACCCGCTACTCAGCCAGTGTGAGTGTGGAGTGGAATGTTGGTGCATGGTGATGCATGGAATGTTGGATGTCTGAGAGAGTCAGTTGGAGGCTGGGCTGACAGCAGGAAGGCTACTCCTGGTGGGGCTCTCTTCATTATAGCTCTTGAACTTAACTACTCAAACAACCATCTTACCTAATCTACACCTGGACTAAAGGACTTCATTTATATTACAACATTTTGGCGACAATTTGGCTTTGGAGAACCTATGTGTGTGATCTGGAGGAAAGAAGGAATTTTTCCTGACTACAACGTGCAAAAAATTAAAACCTGAAAATAAAAAAATAGAAGAAAGGAAAACTTTAACTGGAACTTACAAAGACTAAAAAGCCAAGAACAAAGAAATACAGAAAGCCCTGCAGCCCCACCAGTGTCTTGCCACATCAGACACCCCATGGCAGGGCGCATATCTGTTTGCCTCTATTTTTATCTCAAAGCCAGGGCGTGTTTGATCATTGAACATCATTATTGATTCAAATGGAATCTGTTTGGAGTGAACACAGAGAAACCAGCAGCGTACTGTTTCGTTTGTGGAGCCTTACGGAACTCACAAGAAATGTGTCCTTACTGAAGTAATCTGACAGTGTGTTTCGATACATGACTTTCGACCTACGTTTTGGTGAGTTTCACCGTATTTCTGTGGCAGAGGGTCGTGTGTTGCCATTAACGGAAGGGCGTGCCGTTCGAAAAGCTGTGCGCAGCCGTGAGGGGAGGTCACTATGCAGCACACTTGTGTTGAGCGTGTTGGAGCCTTACTGTGGATGGGGTGTTGGAATATGCCTGGTCGGTTGCGTGGGCACACTGCAGGCCGCAAGGTGGCAGGAACATTTGAAGCCATGCTGAAGTCCAACGATGTGCTTCTCGTATGTGATGACATGTGCATTCTGACGTCTGCAGTAGTGAGGCAGCAGTATCCTGAGGAAGCTGGAGCACCGACTTGTCAGTTTCCTCTGCACTGCTTTGCGCTGAACAGGAAGCGCCATCTTTGAGTGATGTCCAGCACCTCATGGTTTGGTGCCGCAGAGTCCCTGGCGCTGGAGCCTATATCGGTGTGTCGTCTCTCCTATGCTCGTCATCGCGCTCAACGGGGGAGAGTTTCAGCTCTATTGGGCATTCATATTGAAAGTGAATGGAGCAGTATGGACAGTTTCATGGACGTTCCTGCTGATTAATTTCTCTACGTTTGCAGGCTAGTAAGACTGGATCAGTTTGGGGTTGTTTCAATTCAATTGAGATTTCGGTCACTGGTGGTTTATCGAGACATTGTCTATTGCTCATGATGGAACTTATAGTGTTTCTCCCTTCTTTATGCTCTCGTAAACTGTCTCAGCTGGGCAGGGCCCGTGACGCTCTGGAGATCTGTGCTCAGCATGAGTTGGGGAAATTCTTGTGTTTAGTTGGGAGTGCTGCCTTGGAGTCGGAAGCTGCCCTTGTTGTCTTGGGTGCTGCTGGACTGACTTCCAGGTTAATCCATCAAATGACAAATGTAGTGCTGCATGTGATGAAAGTGCGTATGTGGGAGGTTTGGGTTGTCCTGTATACCTTTGAGAGTGGGTATCGTCAATGTGTTGATGTTGGGTCATGTGAGTTCTACGTAAGGCTCTCATGGTGACAGGTGTGTGTGGTGTTGGGTGCTCTGTGCTTACTGTGATCTTGGTTGGTGGTACTAATGTATGTTGCTTTCATGCGGAGTTATGTTTGTGGGTATTTTATTCATTCAGTGTGTTGAGATTGAAAGGCCTGTTACAGTGTAAGTCTCTTATTTTTGCTGATGTGTGGGGTGCTTCTGAGTTGGTCACCCTACTTCTAGGTTGGAAAGTTGGGATGACTGTTGTGTTATGAGTTTGACTGCTTGTGGTTAAGTCACTCAGGTCTACCACTGTTTTGTGGTTGTGGGGTGATTGTAGGTAAATCGCTCACTGTTGGTGTTGTGTTTGAGATGGCTTTTTGTGGTTAAGTCACTCAGGTCTACCACTATTGTGTGGTTGTAGGATGATGTAGGTAAATCACCCACTGTTGGTGTTGTGTTTGAGATGGCTTTTTGTGGTTAAGTCACTCAGGTCTACCACTATTGTGTGGTTGTGGGATGATGTAGGTAAATCACCCACTGTTGGTGTTGTGTTTGAGATGGCTTTTTGGGGTTAAGTCACTCAGGGCTACCACTATTGTGTGGTTGTAGAATGAAGTAGGTAAATCACCCGCTGTTGGTGTTGTGTTTGAGATGACTGGTTAAGAAGAAGTCACTCACCTCTACCACCATTGTGTGGTTGGGGGTTGATTATCGGTTTATCACCCACATATATAGGCGTTATAGTTGAGATGACTGTATGGGAATAAGTCACTCTTGTCTACCATTGCTGTGTGGTTGTGGGATGGTCGTAAGTAAATCTCCCACTTATAAGGCTAATGGTGATGTTTTAGTTTGGTATGATTGTGAGGGTGTAACCAACCTGTGATGTTTTTTTCTTTCGCTATGGGCTGGTCACTACTGCACCTTTGGTGGTTGGTTCCCTGCGTGTTGCCTTTCATGTCAGCCTGGCCTGCTGGCATGTTTGTGGCAGTAGGGGTTTGGTAGAGGAGCTGTGGTGTGGTAGACTGTATGATTTGTATTTGTTGATGGAAAGGGAGAAGATGAGTGAGGTGTGTTTGATTTAGTTTTTGAATTCTTTATTCTGATTTCCATGCATGGTCCTTTACTATTTTACACTCAACAAGTTACTTGCATGTTTCTTTTTACCTTTAATATCTTCATTGATTTATTTATTGTGATTAGCATGCATGGTCCTTTACAATTAATAAGTTACATGCATGTTCCTATTACATTTGATATTGTGACGTGTACCATCTCTATATTTAAATTGGCAATATGTTTGCTTTCTGAGTCCTACAGCATGTGTGCGACTTTTCCACCTGATAATTCCATACACGTTTCTTGCCTCTTGCTTTACTATTTGTAGATATGCATGGAGTAGTCGCAAATGTTATTCTAACTTTGTAAAGAAGGAAGATATGTTATACCTGCTGCTCAGCCAGTGTGAGTGTGGAGTGGAATGTTGGTGCATGGTGATGCAAGGAATGTTGGATGTCTGAGAGAGTCAGTTGGAGTATGGGCTGAGCAGCAGGAAGGCAGCTCCTGGTGGGGCTCTTCATTACATCTCTTGATCTTAACTACTCAATAAACCATCTTACCTAATCTATACCTGGACTAATGGACTTCATTTATATTACAACAGAGACATCACAGACAGACCCTAAGCAACCAAAAGACATTATTTTGCAAGCAATCCAAAACTCTAAACATGCGTTAGAGGCCCAAATTGGATCCATGCGCAGTGAGGGGACCAGAACTTCGCAATGTGATGGATACAACAGAGTATATCATGCAGGATCCACCAGCGGTTACTGTGGTGTGACAATCCTTAGGAAATCATTTCCACTTACAGTAAAATCAATACACGCAGATAAGCTCAACAGATACGTTTTAATAACTGGTTTATTCGCTGGGGATCTATCGACTATATGTCCCCCCGACACTGATAGAGATTACATTTTAGACACTCACACAGCTATTGGCAGACATCCAGCTTGGAGCAACTATCCTTGGGAGAGTTTTTAATTCTGTGATAAATCCAGAAATGGACATGAGTAGCCTAGCAACCTCAGCTGGACCACCTACTTCTGCATGTTGGGTGGTCGGTCTGGGTCTGGTGGACCCTTCACCTAAATTACACACCACATACAGACAATATACACACTGTTCTTCCTGCAGTCGACATGTTCATGGTGGGCCAGAAACGGATACTACTGCAAGACCTATTAGACTCACCGATAGAGATAGTGATGTACAGACCGTATAGTGACCATATAGTGACAGAGTGGTGGTTGTCAGACGAGGCTTTCTCTGACTTTCGCTGTGATAGAATTGTGGAGTATTTTGAATTAAGTACAAGCTCAATTCACTCCACAAAATCTATATGGGAGGCATTCAAAATGGTTATCAGAGTTTGGGCAATGAGCTACACTTGGGTGAAGATGAAAAATAGAGAGGAGATATCAGACATAGAAGGCAATAGCCTCAAAGTAGAAATGGAGGCAGTACATAGTAATGGTCCAGAGATACAGCAGGAGTTGGAATAACATAGAGTGTGGTTGAGGGAGAAACTACTGGGGGCATCCAGGGAAGCCAGGAGGAGCACCCTTAGCAAGATCTACAAAATGGGTTACAAGTCAGGCGAATTCCTCTATTGGCTTGCTAATAAGGAACAGTTTTCCACAATAATCACCTCCATTAGAAACAGGTCAATTTGTACTTACAGCTTAGACAATTGTTGATGAGCTTGCAAACTTATCCAAGCATCTGTATGCACGGTACACATTACCGATGTCAGAAAGAGATCATCCTACAGAAAGAAATCATCCTATATAGAAAGATATCTCAATCCTCACCCTTTTGGATTTTGACAGAAGCAAGCTGGATTGTCCGATCTCAGAGAATGAAATCCAGCAAGCCATCTCGACTATGCCAGTGGGCAAAACACCTGGCCCTAATGGTATAGCCCTCAAGATTTTCAAAAATATATTCCTCACTCTTGGTCACCCATCTTAAAGAATTATTTGAAGAAGCCCTAGGGGTCTCACATGATTCCTGCAGAGCCCCAATTTTGGTCATTTTGAAACCCAACAGGCTGGCAGAGGAGGGTGGGGCTTACCACCCCATTTCCCTAATTAATTTAGAGACTAAAATTCTATCCAAGGTCTTAGCAACAAAGCCATCCAGAGTGATCCATAAACTGGTATGAGATGACCAAAATTGCTTTATGCTCAAACGTAGTACCAGACATTGCCGGAGGTGCCTTAATGTGGTTCTGGCTCATGCAGGAGAACTGCCGGGAGATGGCCACCTCACTGTGTTAGATTTAGAAAAGGCCTTTAACACGTTTCACTGGTGGTTTATGATCAAAGTGCTCGAAAGAATTAATGTTGGTATCTGTTTCCTATGGCTCATGGAAATACTCTACATTGCCCAATGGCCCAAGCGAGAGTTAATGGAACCCTATCAGCCCAGTTCCCAATAGAAAGGGGCACCACCACGGCTGCCCCCCTTACACCCTTTCTGCTTGCTCTTGTAATGGAAACTCTGGCAGAGCGGTTGAGGGTAGATGCACAGATGGAGGGGTTTTCATGGTCCTAAGGACAGGAGGACTGAGTTTCCCTGTACATGCATGATCTGCTCCTTTTTGTTACAAATTAAACACCTCAATCCCTCGCGTTATTGAAATATTGCAGATTTAGGGTGATGCTTCAGGCCTGAGAGTGATTTGGGGGGAAACCATGTATGTGCATATATTCAGGGAAAGCCCACACTGCTTGAAAGGGACTTATATAAAGGAGGCTAGAGACCACTTAAGATATTTGGGAATGGAAATACGAGACTACAACATTGGGGGAGGGAGCTGAATGTGGCCCCCCTTCTCAAGAACATAAAGGAGGGGGGCACTACACAAAATTATATAATTGGCCCAAATTTTGAACTTGCTGCAAAGCTATCCCTTTTTTCTAACACCCACATTCTTTGACAATCTTCAATCCATAATTACAGCCTTTTTCGGGGTAATTATACCCGACAGGTCCCATTTGAAAAATGCCGACAGGGAATGTACAATGCTGGCTTAGGTTAAGCGGACTTTCGGCTGTATTACTGGGCTGCGCACCAGAACCCAATAAGTGACTGGCTGTAGGCAGGGTTCTGCAATGATGTTAGAACTAGACACCCTGGATCACTCTGATCTGCTGGCACAGTTATATGGTGCAATGGTGCCTCACACCCTGCACTCGGTCACTAGAGTCTCAATATTATGTTGGCATGAGGCACACAAAGTAGAATGTCTTCCTAACAGTGTGGAGGGGCATGTGGTTGGCCCAAGCAGCACAATTACAGGGTTTTCACAAATGGGACCTAGTCAGCCTAACACACTTGGGCGATGTCTGGTCGCCAGACTATATAAAAGCGTATGATCATCTGGCTAACGAATACTTGTCGTACAGATCCAAGTATTCCTGCTGCCTACAGTTGATGCATGATCTGGACCATTCTCGAGACAAGCTGGTGATGATCACTGAGAGTAACTTTTTGTAAGCCAATTTGGTGATGGAGCAACTGGGCAATAAAGGCATATGAAGCAGTGACCCGGATGGATAAAGTGGGTTCTCTCACATGGGAAAATCCATCGACGGCGGAGAACGACCTCAATAATATGTACAGCACTGTATGCTTTCTTGCTTGCTGGCTAATATTTACCTTATTGTGCTTAATTTACAATTGGACACGTTTGTTTGTTCTCTGTTGCATAAAAATGATAAATAAAGGTTTTGGAAAAAAAAGGAATATATCGCTCCCTGGTAGTCATTTCCACAGACCCCATGTTGGCCCTGAAAGCAAAATGGGAGGTTTAAACAGGCCACTAGGAGGATGATGAGAGGGTAGAAACCACAAAGGTGGCGAGAACTCTTGCAATATCTTACTGCCTCTGACTGATTCAATTTAAATATTTCCACAGGTTTTAATACTACTACCCCATGTACTTGTGGAAAATGGGCACTTTGGCTGATCAAATAACTGTTTACTGAGATTGAACGAATCAGCCAGTGCAAAAAGGACATTTTCACCAATGCCTGGTGCAACAACACAATCTCGTCACTGTCGGTTGTTGTAAATATCGTTTTAATAATAGTTGGTCAGTGGGACTGTCAGTTTAAATTTGCACTGAACAAGCACAAGTGTATCTAATCCAGCCGCCGTGTGGGTGTCTCTCACATGCACACTTTCTTGGAAGAGGGCCAGTCCTTTGTTTTCTCTGTTCTGCACATCCTCTCTATGGTTTCTGCAGTACAGTGAACTGTACGTGATCATGCCATCTCCGAGCACTTTATGCCACCCTGGTAGGTGGTCCCGGGACCCACAGCACTGTTGTTTCCCCAGTGATAAGCTTGGGGTCACACAGGTCAACATGAGGTCAGCGCTTGGACATGTATCACCCAGGTTAGACACAATGCACTCCAGAGGTAGCTGGCTTGTGGGCCAGTTACCCTCTGATCTCCACTCCCCTGGCAGCAGTGGGTAAACATTGGCCGAAGTCTGATAGCAGCTTTTCCCAATCGGTTCAATATCCCTAAGCCCTGAGGTCACCCCCATGAACCATGGCAGAGGGGGAGAGACATCTTGTCAAATAATGCTGCTCTCTGATGTGTCCGCCATTGATGTGTGAACACATGCACTGAGAGACACTACAACACGCTCTTGTGCTGGTGCACCAGCGATTGCAGCCAAAGGCTGGGGGATATTGTAAATGACTCCAACAAGCCCCTATCTCACTTAATCCAGTGTTTACACACAAGGCTGCCGGTATATTGAAGAGGGGAGCCTTGTTTGCCATGGACAGGCTGATATGAGAGGCCCTAGCAAAGGAGGCGGTCTGGAAACTGAAAACTAGGAATTGTTGCCAGTTCTAGGATGAATAGCAGGCCCATATTTGCCAAGTTAAGGATGGGAAGGGAAGACACGTGTACTTTTGCAGTAAAGACCTATGCGCTGTTACAATGTTAGCATATTTTCTGTTTTCACCTTTATGCTTTAATCTGTGGGTGCAAATGAGTGTGGCTTTTGGGGCCAGATTTACAAAGACACCATTCAACGCAGCACAGCACCTAAAGGTGCTGCGCTGTGTTACGTGACAAGTAGAGAGCAGGATAGCGCCATATCTACAGAGATATGGTACTCTCTTCCATTCACACTAGTGCTGGCGTCCAATCAGGGTGCGGAGCGCGACGCACACACCTTTGCACCTTGGTGCAAGGGTGCTTGCGTGAGTCTAGCATAGGTTTTAAACTGGAAGGGTAACCCTTCCAGTACAAAATTCTATGTCTATACAAACTTTAAAACTTTTCCTACTTTTTCTGCGTGTTGTACAGTTCACCACACATGCAAAGTTGGAAAAGAAAGGAGAAATAAAAGTATTTCTCCTTTTACACCTGCTTCCAAGTGGAGTTATTTTTTGGCACAAAACCATGTCTGCTATTGTTAGTTGATAAGAATAAACGTCAAAAACTATGGGTGGTTGCACGGGAACGCCCATGTACCCCCCCATGGCACGTCCCCTTGATGCAGAGTTACTCAAATCAGCACTTCATGCTGGTTTGTGTTACTTTTTTCTACAAACCAACGTAAATAACAATTTGCGTTGGTTTGTAAATCCTAAAATTTTTAATCGGGTCTGCATTTAAATAGTAACGCAACCCCAACCCAAACCTTTGTAAGTCTGACCCTTGGACTCTGCATATGCTGTATGTTATTATTATTGCGTTTGTATCTTTCCCTTGTGTTGGCGTTATGTGTTTCGCTGTTTGGCCCACGCTTTATTTTCCTCTTGATTGATGTTATATTTGTTTACAATTGTTACGAATGCTTTAAAGAAATAAGACCAGGCTATTTGAACCCCAAAACAACTATATGATTAACATTAATCAAAAGACACAGAGGATTGCCCTGACCAGCCTGCGACAATCACATATACAAAGAGGGACTGTACAGAACATCGTGTGGTCAGGGGAAAGAACCAAGCTAATCACAAGCATGAATGTTTAAAATTGAACAGGACAACATACACATAATCAATTGACATGGTGCTGAAATATTATCACAACAAATATTTTTTATTTCATTTTATATAAAATTTGTCATTTTTTGTCAGAATCTCAAAAAATATATATATAGTTCAATACATTTTATAAAATCACAATGCAGTAACACATATTGGCATATGAAATATGATTAGACTAAATAAGAGCTTAGAGCATAATAATGCTCTTATCTAATGATACAATCTTTTTTTCTTTTTTTCTTCTTAGGTTTCTAACAGAGTCCAGATCTTATGTGGACTGAAAAGAGGGTCAGCGGTAGATGGAACTATGCGCGTTTTGGCAAGTTGCCTTCGTCAGGACACCGTCTCGACTTTCTCTATTGCTCTTTCCAGATGCGATTGGATGCTCACTCCAATTTCACTGTTTTACACAGATGAAAATACATGAAATCCCCGAGACTTAATATATTACTGGCAGCATCTTTATAGTCAGTAGACTATTTCAAATATTACGATTTTAGTTCAGAGGTACTTTCGATTTAGGCAAGGATGTTCGGTCCAGTTTCAGATGTAATAATCTTCCTCGCGTCTCCACTCCAACGTTATCAACGGATCATGCTGTTTCACTCTAGGCTCACTCTTTAAAGAAATAAGACCAGGCTATTTGAACCCCAAAACAACTATATGATTAACATTAATCAAAAGACACAGAGGATTGCCCTGACCAGCCTGCGACAATCACATATACAAAGAGGGACTGTACAGAACATCGTGTGGCTCAGGGACCACCGGAATGAGGACCCCCCCACCCTGAACTGCAATCAATCGTGAACAACCAACTCGGGAAGACAACGCCGGTGAGTGACAGAGAAGCTGGGGACAAGGATCGACTCACCAGATCCTGGGGGCGGCTGCACCCAACGCGCTGAACTCGGCGGCAGCGAGGCACGGCTCGAAATATCGTCGGTGCCTGACCCCAAAATGGCGGCTCCTTAGCTAACCCCAATGAAGCGACCTCAATAACGACGAGGTCCATCCTGATCTTGGTAGCGCTGGCACTGGCCACTTAATACACCACCTCAGGCCCAGGACTCAGAAAGGAAAGAAATAACGAAGTTCTGCGGCCAGATCACTGCAGCGCAGGCTCCGGCCAATGACTACACCATTTTATGCATATGATACAGATGCCTGCCTCTAAAATGGCTGCCCCGCGAACTCACGCAACCCGGATGCAATCGTAATCAATAACAACAAGGTGAGGCGTGCACATTGTAGAGCAGGCCACACAATGCACCATTCTATGCTGATGTGAGTGAGTTTAAGGAAATAATTAACGCTTCCTATGTGAAATCGAAGAAGTGCAGCGAGAACATTTCATTGCTTGAAATACCTATGCTACAGATGCCTGACCCCAAAATGGCGGCTCCTCTGGGTCAGTCAACCCGGCTGCAACAACCTCAACAACGACGAGATGCAGCGTGATCATTGCAATGAAAGCACCGGCCACACAATGAACCTTTCTATGCTATTGATACAGAGATAAAGGAAAGAATGAACACTTCCAAGTATATAACGAGGAGGTGTGGCTAGAACATGGCAGCACAGGCAACGGCCACAGAACATACCTTTTTATGCCTATGCCACAGATACTAAGGAAATTATAATCACCTCCAATCCTAAAGCAACATAAGTTTCTATGGTACAGAGAGCAAGGAAAGTCTTAACGCTTCCAAGTGTATAACGAAGTGGTGTGACGGGAACATTGCAGTAAACGCACCGGAGAACAGAATACACCATTTTATGCCTATGCTACAGATATTAAGGAAACTATAAACGCGTCCAATCTTATAGTAACAGAAGCTTCTAACAAAAATGGAGAACTGCTTACATGCAGTGGATGAAAACATAATGCCTGACACGAAGATGGCGGACAACAGGGTCACGATTGGGAAGGCTCAACTAACCCTGATGCGAACACCAGGGAGACGAGCTCAATAATGACAAGCGGCGGATAGAACTTTGCATAGCAAGCGTCTGCCACATAGTACAACAACCCACGAAGCGCCCACGGAGCTAACCCGGCGGTATCGAGCTCAATGAAGAGGAGGAACGGTGATAACTTTACAAAGCAAGCATATACCTAATAAGACACCATCTCCTGCCTCAGATTTTACAGACTTTAAGAAGAAAAAAAAAATCACCCATATAGCAGAGACAAAATGATACCGGCCAATCGGACCTCCCTCCGCGCCTCGGCAGCGAACGGCCTGAAACCCCATGGCCCGAACTCCTTCTCCATCATTTTCCCCCCCAATCTCTCACCAAAAGCGAGAAGAAATTTCAAACATAGGTTGATAAGACAACACCAAGAAACACTGTTCGCCGACATATACCACTGCTCCTCCAAAGGCCAGCAGAAAATGGATCTCATTTTCCACACCCAGAGCCCTGCGAAATGGATCACCATTCTAAGAACCCACCTACACATATCAAAAACAACTTCCACCCCTCTCAGCTGCAAATTGACGTTCCTAATCTCAAACCACCATACGCGCATTGGCAACACCTTCGCGCCCATCTACAGCAATGGCACAGTCCTGATCCAAGCCAACAATGACAACCTGGACTCATTTGACTCCATCTTCCTCACACTACGCAACTCCTTCACTCGCTTACACTACCCGCTCTAGAACAACGCCCCATCCTCTAACCGATCGTCCCTCCTGGATAACGCTCAAAATAATACCAAGACACAAACTCACTCCAACAACCTTCCCCCCCACCCCCGGCGACACCCTCCCCTCCTCCGTCACCTCCCCCAACTCACACAATACTCACTTCTCATCCAGAACAAACCCATGGTACGCCCCAGATGAGACTATACAGCACCCTGCCAGCCTCCACCGCTCCCCCCGCTATGCGAGACCATTCCCATCAAGCAACGAGGGAAACCGACCCGCTGACATTAACCCCTAACTCTCTCAGCTCACAGAAACCAAAAAAACTGCCACTTAATTCACAAAGTAATCTATCACACCACATGCCCACGGCTATCCTCAGGGACCACATAGGCATCACCAACACTGGGGGCCACACTCCCACTGACAAGCTCTCTCCATCCAGAGAATTCCCCGCCCAGGACATGCTAACCCCATACCCCCCTACACCTTCCTCCATGAACATGACTCAAAGACTTGCCCGGTTGGAAAACCAGCTTAAGATCGTAATAAAGGGTATCAACAAAATCTTATCGAACCGCACCACTCCTCTGGAGCCAACCCAAATCCCACCCTACACACCCACAGCTATAAACAATAAACGCACAAGCCCCCTCAAGGCCCAGGGGCACAGCCGGAACACAACCCCCTCAAGGAACCTGACTCAGAGACCCAAAAGAACAAATGCAGCAATGTCCATGAGCGAGGCAAGTGTTCTCGCCAAATCCTATGAAGCATCTTCAGCTGTCCTCCCAAGCTCAGAGATCCAGGTTATCACTGGATTCGGAAGAGACCGCATCGTACCGAGAACGTCGAGGCCTCCAGCCTCCCTCACCAATATCCCCATGGCCCCCTAAAGGAGAACCGCCACAATAAGAGGGCGACCAACTGCATGCTCAGAAACTGCAGATCAGCTATCAAACACGCAACAGAACTGGCAGAAACCATCCTCACCCATGACATAGACATCACGTTAATCACAGAAACCTGGTTAAATGAATCCTCACCCCCCATCATCGACATGCTTGTACCCCCGGGATTCTCGATCAAAAATAAAGACAGAAGGAACGATCGAGGCGGGGGTATCGCAATCATCCACAAGAGCAACATCTCCGTAACGGAAACGGACTCCTTCAAATATGACACATTTGAATACCTAACCTCCACTATTAAGACGACGGATAACGAAACGCTCTACTGCCATCTCCTCTACCACCCTCCAGGAAGCACCCCCTCTTTTGGAGAACACCTTTCCGACCTTATAACACACTGTGCACTCTCGGACTCGAACAACATAATACTTGGCAACCTCAACCTACACTGGAATGATGAAAATAACTCACTGATCCAATCCATGAATGAACTTCTTCACAATAATAATCTTACCCAACACTGCACAGAGCAAACCCATAACAGAGGAGCTATCCTGGATGCCATCATAGCACAAGAAGACACAGTCACCATTGACCACACTCTCCCTGTCGACTGGTCAGACCACCACATCATTCTATTTCACATCAACCAAAAGACCCAGGCCCACATGCATCAAGCTGATTTGCGATCGCAAACGTTGCGAATCGGTAAAAAATGCTGTTTGCGATCGCAAAAGAGCTTCTTCCAATGCATGAAGTAAATTCACAGAAAAGTGTAGAAATCGGTATTTTAGCGATTTCTAAGTCTCCGAATCGGTAATAGCGATTCTGTATTACTGATTTGCAAATAAGAAATCCCTAACTCACATGCAACAAGACTTCGAAAATACAGAATCAGTAAAGAATCGCAAATTGCATCTCCTAAATAGGAAGAAACCATATCAGGTGGTAAGAATTACACATTCAACAAATCAGGTGTAAATCATTAGCAAACTACTTAAACAGCCCCAGAATGCATCAGAGTGTTCCACAATGGCAGCGCTCTACTTCATAGCGTGGAGGATGAGGCTAAGAGCATCAGCACAGAGAAGAAGGATACAGGAGAGAATCTTCAGAGTGCGCGTCACTTTGCTAGGGCAGACGGAGGAAGAGATTTATGATAAGTATAGACTGAATGCTGCCACAATCTTAGAGCTCATTGCTGAGCTAGACCCAATACTGCAGCGTCAGACTCGCAGGACACATGCCATCCCCACCCATGTGCAGGTCCTATGCTCACTACATCTCCTAGCGTCAGGGGCCTTCCAGAGAGTAATTGCAACAGCTGGCGGTGTCTCCCAAAGTGCCTTATCGCGCTTTTTCAACACCTTCCTAAATGCCATGTTGCAGAGGATACACCACCACATCAGGTTCCCCACAACACCACAGGAATTGATGCAAACCAAATTAGATTTTTATCAGGTTGCACAATTTCCACAAGTCATTGGCTGCATTGATGGGACGCATGTACCCATATGTCCCCCCTCAGTGAATGAACATATTTACCGGAACCGCAAATCGTACCATTCACTCAACATCCAAGTAATATGCAATGCGAAAACCATAATCACAGACATAGTGGCAAGTTACCCTGGCAGTGCCCATGACTCTTATATCTTCAGGCATAGTGGCATACACAGACGTCTGCTGGCTGGTGAATTTGGAGAAGGATATTTGCTGGGTAAACACATGTCATACTGTCTTGCACACCTGTCTGCCATGGTGACACATAGCAGTACCTAATGTTTGTCTATTTTCAACATCCTGTAGGTGACAGTGCATACGCTGTGAGGTCGTTCATCCTCACTCCCTATCTGAATCCCACAACACGAAAGGAGCAGCGATACAATCATGCCCACATTGCGACCACGAAATGTGATTGAGAGGACATTTGGTGTACTCAAATCCAGGTTTCGCATCCTCCACAAAACCGGTGGGGCCTTACAGTATAGGCCGGAGACATGCTGTAAGATCGTCGCTACATGTGCTATGTTGCACAACCTTGCCACCAATTGGGGCATCCACCTGGAAGACTCTGATAGCAAGCCAGAACTGGACATCCAGCCAAGACAACCACACCAAGCAGCACGCGGTCCAGATGCAGCAGAGGGGAGAAGGAGACTTGCCGAAATCACGCAATGTTACTTCTAAGGTGAGAAATCAAGACCAACACATTTTGTACGTAACTGTTTATTCTGTTAGGTGGGTAGTTGTGTTGATGCACACATGCCATTCTCAGAAAAGTGCAGTGTGGGTGCAGACAATTTGTAAGCCATTGTCTTGGTACTGCAACATCTTTGGGAGATGGAGTCATAATTCTGGTTACCCCAACAGAGTGGCACAGGTGCGATTCACTACTTTCTCCTGCCACGCACTCCTGTGGCCCTGTTTGTGGGCTCTGATACCCCCCTCATGGACCCCTCTGTGCCGGATTGACTCCTGGTACTGCGCCTCCTGTCATGTGACACAGGTGCCAGTAGGCTGCTCAGGCTGGAGCCCTCCTCACTGTCCCCCTCTGCACGCATGGGGCTTCTGATAGCTGCTGCAGTCTGTAGTCCTTCCACAGCAGCGGTGACTTGGATGAGGCCCCTGGCAACATCCCCACAGCAGTGGGCCATCTCCACCTGCATGCCAACAGCACGCCTTGAAAGCTGAGCTGTGGTGTGACTCAGCCTATTGATGGCCCGGGTGTAACTGTGCATGCGTGCCATAGCAGTCTGATGCCTCCTGCCATTTGTGACATGCTCTGCCTGAATTGCCCTGCACATATCCTCAATGCCAGTTGCAACACGGTCTAGTCTCGCATTGTTTGCCCTGTGCCCTTCCACTACTGCAGTTGTGAGCTCCCTCAGGCAGTCATGAATACCACCCATGTGTTTGGCAAGTGTTCCCAGTTGGACCTGCATGTGACGGATGTTCTTCCCTTGCAGGCGCTGAACTTTCAGCATCTTGGACTCAAGGACACTTGCGGTGGATTCGCTATTGTCATCAGCAAGTGTGGGAAATCTCCTTGGCCTTTGCCTGTGGTACTGCACGGGACTGCGCCGCATTGTTTGCTCTGGTGCTGGTGATGGGGGGGTATGTGCAGGCTGCAGTGTGTGGGATCCAGTGTTGCTGTCCTCATCACTCTCCAAGTCAGGGAGTGGTAGTACTCTCCTCCTGCGGTGTGTGGGAGCAGGTATGGGTGGGGATGGCGGCATTTCTTGTCCCTCATCATGCTGTTCCATGTCTCCCTCGGACTTGTGGTCGTCCGCCCCATCACTGTCCTGCGCTGCATCTGTGAGTGGAACAGTGCAAGTTCTGTTATTTTTTTGTTTGCACTTGTTTGTAATATTACGCCTGCACAGTTATATTAAATCTACTTCTGTCATGTTGAACATCTACTGTTGTCACTCCTTGCTGTACTGTGCTGCACTACACCTACGGTGTGCCCTCCATGCCTTCCCCTTACATTTGTCTGCATACAACTCCCAGAATGCATTAGGGTGTTGCTTGTAAAAGGTGGACTGGACTCAGGTGTGCTACACTACGCAGGGCATGCATTTGGGGCACGTTGTGATTACATTTGACAAATGTACATGTTCAGCTGTGCACTTACCTTGGGAGGTGCCCGCATGTCCTGAGGTGTCAATCTGTGTCACACCAACTACTGACTCTGGCTGCAACGTGGATTCCACCAGGTCCTCCAGTGTGGTGTTCGGGCGCACGCTAGATGTTCCCCCTCCTGTTTTGTTAGCTGCGGCTAGCCTTTCTGCCACCCTCTCTTTGGCACGGCTGCGAAGGTCATACCATCTCTTCTGCAGGTTCTGTGTGTCACGGTGTGTCACCCCCACAGCATTTACCTTGGCTTGTATGCCAAGCCAAATCTTCCTCTTCACTGACTCTGCAACATGCAGGGATTGTCTCCCAAAAAGCTGGTCATGTCTCTGGACAACTTCCTCAATGAGGATTTCAAGTTCCTTATCACTGAACTTGATTTTTCTCTTCCTGCCTTCTCCTTTTTTGTGCCTTTTCAGTGGCCATGGTGTATTTTCTCACAGCTCCTGTTCAGCAACAATTCCTCCAGTGTGTGCTCCACTAGTCTTCCTCCTCCTCCTCCTCTCCCTGTGTGCAGGTGTGGTGATTCAGTGAATGACTTCCTGGTTTGTGATGTCATCACAATGCTGCAATATGGGTAAATCGCAATTTCCGATTCGGTAATTGCGAATTCGCAATTACAGATTCGGAATACACGGAATCGGTAATGGCATTTGCGATTTTTACCGATTCGCAAATATTTACCGATTTCATTGATGCATTCCATTTTGCGATTCCATGATAGCGATTTCTTATTTTTCTCTGTTATGGAATCGCAAACACATTTGTTGATGCATGTGGGCCCCAGTGCCTTCCACGCATAAAAGAACCTCCTCATTGGGCGAGAAACCTAAGACAGATCCCCCTCGCCGACCTAGACGAAAGGATAACTGCACTCCTTCCACACACAGCATGCGACCTCTCCACAACAGAACTTACCTCACACTACAATGCAACAATGACCTCCATACTGGACAAAATAGCCCCCCTGAAACTAAAAAAAGTCAGGAACACCCCATCAAGATCGTGGTTCAACACAGACCTAAACTCGGAAAGAAGACAACTAAGATCTGCAGAAAGACTCTGGCGTAACAACCCGTCCACACTCCACCTTGATCAACTCAAAACGGAACGAAGGAAATATAAAAAGCACATCAAAAAGAGAAAACCTCTTTCTTCCAGGGTCCTCTAAACAATGCCAAAAATCGTCCCAAAGAACTCTTCAATCTCATCAGACAACAAACATCCAAGCCCCCTCCAACCGCACTGCAGGCTTCCAAAGAACTATGTGAGAACTTTGCCAATTTCTTTAACGATAAAATCACCAAGATCGAGCGCTCCCTGGAGGACCACCTCCGCCCACCCAACGAAAACCCGCCCTCCCGTAAAGAAGACTCCAACCCACCCAGGCACCCCCCCAACAACTGGAAATCATTCAAACCCATCACCGAGACAGAAATCATTGAAATGATTACCGGAACCAATCCCTCGTCACACATTGAGGATCCCATCCCTGCTCAACTGGCCAAAAATCTCAAACTCGCCCTAGCCCCGCTATGGACAAAGATTATAAATAGCTCCCTGAAAACTGGAAGCATGCCAGACTGCCTCAGAATCGGCCAAGTCACACCATTACTGAAAAAACCGGACTCTGACCCAAACGATCTCAACAACTTCAGGCCCGTCTCCAATCTGCCATTCTTAGCCAAAATACTAGAAAAATGTGTTCTACTCCAACTTAGCCATCACATGGACAGCAACACCCTTCTAGACCCTCACCAATCGGGTTTCAGAAAAGGCTGCAGCACAGAGACAGCGATCCTGAATGTCACAGATGATATCTACAAATCACTCGATAAGGACCGATGCTGTCTACTCATACTCCTGGACCTATTGGCAGCCTTCGACACGGTTGACCACAAATTGCTCATCAATGTACTCCGAGAAAGGGTTGGAGCTGAAGAGGTGGTCCTACAGTGGTTTACCTCCTTTCTGCAGAACCGCACTCAAAGAATAAAAATCAAAAACTTCACGTCTGACCTACGCCCTATAAGCAGGGGCGTCCCCCAAGGATCAGTTCTCTCACCCTCACTATTCAACATCTACATGGAACCCCTCACTGCCATACTCAATAAAGCTAACATACCCTTCCACCTCTATGCAGACGACACCCAGATCTACCTAGAAACTTCCTCCATTGATGACATACAAAGACTTAATGACACTTTAAAAGAAGTCCAGCACTGGCTATCCCACAACCACCTGAAACTCAACCAAGATAAAACTGAAATCCTCCTCATAGCCAACAAAGAGCAGACCCCCCAAATAACTGAATGGCTAAAAACCATTGATGCTCTCAACTGCAATCTCATCCCAACCGATTCCGTAAAATCACTGGGAATCACGCTGGACCCCAACCTAGACATGGTCAAACACATCAAGAACACCCCAAAGAGCGCTTTCTTCAACCTAAAACTACTCAACAAAATAAAACCCTTCATCCCTCCCAATGACCTCAGACAGGCCACGCAATCCCTTGTTTTGTCCAGATTGGATTACGGGAACGCTACCCTCACAGGCACGGCAAAATCCCGCCTGGCTCCCCTCAGATCAACTCTTAATGCAGCAGCCAGAATGGTGACTGGAGTAAAGAAATACGAACACATCTCCCCCGCTCTCAGAGAGTTAAAATGGCTCCCAATCAAAATGCGTGCCAACTTCAGAACTACTTGTCTCACACATAAAGCTCTGCACACTGGCAAACCGGCTACCTGGCCTCCAAACTCAACAAAGCTGGGCAGACAAGGAATCTCAGGAGCACGAACACGCTACTTCTCATCCCTCCAAAAACTCGCAAACAAAAAACCTTATCCCGCTCCTTCTCTGGAAATGCGCCCAAAATATGGAACGCCATCCCAGTCCACATCAGGACGAACCCATCCTTCAAAAACTTCAAAAGCCAGCTCAAAGTCCTCTTCCTCAACCAAACTCTTCCGAAAAGATAGCTACGCATAACGCTGAATCTTGCCCAGCTAAGTATAAAGTTACTGTGATAAGAATGTTTTTACTGCATCTACCTCTTGATTCGCTCCTCTGTCCCCCTCCCTGAACAGAACTCACCATGAATCAATGCGTTAATAGTGTTATAACTTGTGTCCGATTGTCACATGACAAATGTTGTAAAGCGCTCCGATACCTTCGGGTCTGGCCAGCGCTATAGAAAACTCGTAAATAATAATAAAATAAATAATTAATCAGTATTTTATTTCGGATACCTGGTACCCTGAACATTTTATTAAACACTTCATGCTTGGATCTTAGAATTTAAAAATTCGGTTGTCATCTATTATTAAGAATTCACTGTTCAATTTACTTTTTGTCTTTATTTCTGTCTTGGATATTCGAAATATTGAATGTGTTTTCCACGTTTTCCATGTTTATCCTCTCTACTAGCTTGATACGCAAGATCAAAAAATTTCAGTGCATGGAATGGAATGTGGTGCATAGTGCTGCACTGGTTCTCTAGGACAATATATACTAACCTTCACAGGCTGGTTCCTTAATCAACCAACCAATCACTCAATCAATAGTTTATTTCGTCCAAAGGACATAAAAACAGTAAAACAATTGAATATAGTTCAAATACATTTTGAGACTTGGTACAAAAAACAATGATGTATTGTGAAACAAATATTAAAAACAATCAAGTCAAAAATGTCTTCAAAATCGTGAAACTACAGCACATAATGGTCAAGACTATTACTACGATTATTAATCGCCATAAGAAATTTAGAACCGGAGCAGCATATTAAAGGAGAATGTTGTGTCAATAAATTCATTAATGCTGCTCTATGATTGATTATTCCCAATCAGTTGTAACATGAATAGCAGATATTATGCTTCGGCATTGTAAACAGGGGCCGGAAAAAAAAGAAGTGTATTGGCAACTGGGACCATATTTCTCTGCCTCAGTCATTCTTGAGAAACGTATAATATTTGCTATCAGACCGGTTTTTAATCGGGCCAGCAAATTCCTTTCATTTTAGCCCAACATCCTGTCCAAATAGGGTCACTGACCAATGCAGGACTTTGGGCCCGATTCACAGAAGTAATCTGAGACAAAATCCTAAACTTACTACTTTTGGTATTCACAGAAGGCATTTAGTAGTAGTAAAGTTAGGATTTTGTCTTAAGTCTGTCTTAAGTCTGTCTTAAGTCTGTCCTAAGTTTGTCTTAAGTTTGTCTTAAGTCTGTCTTAAGTCTGTCTTAAGTCAAACTTAAGACAAAATCCTAACTTTACTACTACTAAATGCCTTCTGTGAATACCAAAAGTAGTAAGTTTAGGATTTTGTCTCAGATTAGTTCTGTGAATCGGCCCCTTTGTCATGATATATGTCCTTACGGTAAGTTCCAGACCTTCCAACTCACACGGTGCCAAGGTATGTCACACAATATTGGCACCTTTCACACGGTCACCCAGTGAGGAGACGATATCCCACATTGTGCACCCAATTATCGAGATAACCCTACAAAGAACAAGCTTCCAGCTAATTCTTTGGAGGTTCAGAGCAGCCGATGTCCAAAACAGGGTATGAAGCCTCCAAATGACATACATCTGTGGTATCCTCAGAATCTTAGTTTTTTGTGTTGGAGGGGGGATGCTGTGAATTTAAAGTGTCTCAGTCTGTGCTTTGCACTAAACCCTGGCTCATCCAACACCCTGCCCATTCCTCACACAGTAAAAAGTTTTGACAAGTTGTCTGGTCAGCTCTTCATTTTCTTTATCCATTGTTATATGGCCCCAGTAAATTTTGACTGCTTGATGTTTGTTTGCGTAAGTTCTGCAGGGTTATCCTGAATGTAAGTGTAGCCAATACTGCGAGAAGCCTTATTGTGATAGCACAACTATGGAATAAAACGCAACCACTGCTCTTCCATCACGTCCCCAATGATTCATTCACTTTGTTTATCTTTAGATTAAGGGGCCGATTCCGATCTCAGCCGGAAATCTCTCCGACCGAGCCGGACCCGGAGAGAATTCCGACCGAATCGGACCCTAGCAGTCCGACCGGACGAGTACGATGCATTCGCATGCTATCGGACTCGATTCGGTCGGACTCCCAGTGAAGTCAATGGGAGCCGGTCGTACAACGCGTACGCAAGCTCCCATTGACTCAATGGGTGCGAGCGAGCTAAGGGCGCCCCTAGAGCGGGTACGCATCCATGCGCATCGCGGCGTACATGCACAGGTAGGGGGGACCCATGGGTCCCCCCTGTGTGCGACTCGCGCGCCTACGCGTACAGGGGGGTCCGACGCAGACCCCCAAAGTCCGGCTCCGACAGCTTTTTCGAGCCGGACGGCGCGAGTCGGTCGGACTGCTTGCGGCGCGCATCGTACTTACCCGGCCGGGAAACGTCTCCATAGCGCGGTGCGAGTCGTGTCCATGCGAGTCGGTCGGAGCGTGTTGAAGCCGCGTACGAGTCGGTCGGCGATTTCGCGGGAGTTTGCATCGTACTCGCTCGGCCGGACCCGCGTACGATTCGGTCGGGAAACAGGGCTCCGAATCGGATCCGGTAAATCCGAATCCGATTCGGAGCACTACCGGCCGAGATCGGAATCGGCCCCTAAGTGTTAACATGTATCAAAATGAACAAGGCCAAATCATTAAATATTTACTCTGCACCCTTCCCCTCTAAGAACTTTACAAAGGACAGTGGCTGCCATAGAAGGTGAACACTGTAATAATTAACAGTGAAATATGTATTTTAGGCTGGATATTTAATAGCATTGCAGGAAGTGAAGAAACAAATCTGCAAAGAGCATAAAATGGGTGAAGACTAAACAGAAATATTTGCTATGTACCTGTGTAATTGAGTCCAGCATCTTATTCATTACCATTGTTGAGTGTGGAGCGGGGCCATGATTCATAAGAGGTGAAGCTTTGAGTGCCTCATGATTCCCTCCCCTCCTTCAACAATTGAAATAAACAGCATATTTCACTAATTGGATATGCATATATCATTTATGCAATGTTGTGTTTAGGTGTGGCTTTGAGGAGCAAATCTGTCTGCATATAGTAACCATTTTTTTAAAAATACACATAAAGTGGGTCCAGTGGAGTATTACTCTCTCACCTCATGCTATTTACTGTGTGAGGCATCATTCTGCCCTCTGTGGAGTGCTTGCATTGCAATGCATGAGGGATTATTTTACATCTCAAAAGTTCACTGAATCATCACACATTAAATTCTTTTATCTTATACATGCATTGTATATATAAAATAATCATTATTATGTTATTGATCAATGTAGCAGGCTTTGTAATGTTTTATTCAGGAATAATGTCCGAGCGGCAAATACATATATATGTTTACACACACGCACACATACATTAGAACATATGATCCAGCACCTTATGTACAGTGTTTATTATTATTATTGAAGTATCTGAAGTATACAAAATACTGACAACAAGACAAACGATAGGAACATCTACAAATCCAGGGAGAAGTGTAAGGTTCCTACGACTTAGCCCAAAGATATGAGAGTAATACCTTTATAAACACCACAAAGTTATGAGTAGCTGCCTCTTGAGAGACAATCAATTCCAAAGCTTAAAAACAAGCAATGGCAAAGCCTATTTAGGTCTAGCTTTAATGTGGTAATGCTGGGAGACACAGGCATACACAAATTCAGTTTGCATGAGTTAGCACATTAAGCCAGATCTACTGGCGTTATCAATGCTTGTTTCACGTCCAAAGGTTATAAACATAGGTGTTCATCCATAATTAAAATACATGAATTAAATCTGTGCACAAAGATAAACTCACAGTAAATAGGCAGTGTGAGCATGGCCCCCGTGGTTTTCCTCTGTAAAGTGATTCTACATACAATCTGTGAGGTATTAATCAGTGTTTAGACAAACTGATAGAGGGCAGATTTGCTCTGTCGTTTGTAGGGGTGTATTATAATCATGAGTAGTTCGCGCCAGCATATAATCCTTTATTTTGTTAACATTTGTGTCGTTAGATCGTGTACTGTAATAACGTGAAAAGTGAAGTGCTAGAGGTATTTCAGTATAAACGTGAAGAAAACAACTTTGAAATGATATGTGACTAGATGAAAACCCTAATTTGTAGAACTGTGCATGTGGCTAACTAAAATTTCCATGATTAGTGTGCTTATATAATGCATTGATTTAAATGTGCACAGTAATGATGTTCACTTATGTGTGTGCCTTATGAAATAAATGTGCTGTTTCTTATGTTGGCCGAATTCTGTAGGCCTAATGTGTATTTTTCCCTGAAGCTCTCATATTAGATTTGCTAGTAAAATTCAAGTGTATGTAGAACTTGTTCTTTCTAATGTTTCTGTTGCAGGTGGAGAAATTCATCCTTGTTAGTTAGAATAATGTCTTTGTTTTAGGAGTTAGGTTTAGGGAGGAGAAGATACATTTGAACGGCGATGCTGATAATGTGGGACGGTGGTCTTTCTCACCGGAGAGAGCCTGGGAATCACGGTCATCGAGCCAAGGCCTGGGAGCATTGTTGCCGCATGGAAAGTTACCTACAAGGAGGTGGCTTGCTTGGATGGAGTGATGCCGCGGGGTATTCTGGGATGATATCTGAGGTTCTTGTATTGGAGTTAGGGACAGAGTCCGGGGGAGTTCTGCCTTGCCATGAGAAAGAGAGCATCTTAGAAGGAGCTCTGTAGCTTTATGATACTTGACCCATTCAACATGAATGGACTTCATAGGAAGCCTTCACATGCTAACACATTTTCAGAACTTGCCTTGGGGAAACGCTAAGGGGCCGATTCCGATCTCGGCCGGTAGGGCTCCGAATCGGATTCGGCTTTACCGGATCCGATTCGGAGCCCTGTTTCCCGACCGATTCGTACGCGGGTCCGGCCGAGCGAGTACGATGCAAGCGCCCGCGAAATCGCCGACCGACTCGTACGCGGCTTCAACACGCTCCGACCGACTCACACGGACCCGACTCGCACCGCGCAATGGAGACGTTCCCCGGCCGGGTAAGTACGATGCGCGCCGCGAGCAGTCCGACCGAGCCGCGCACTCCGGCTCGAAAGAACAGTCGGAGCCGTACTTTGGGGGTCCGTGTCGGACCCCTCTGTACGCGTAGCCGCGCGAGTCGCACACAGGTGGGACCCATGGGTCCCCCCTACCTGTGCGTGTACGGCGCGAGTCGCTTCGCCGAGTACCCGCTGTAGGGGGCGCCCTTGTCTGACTCGCACCCATTGAGTCAATGGGAGCCCACGTACGCGTTGTACGACCGGCTCCCATTGACTTCAATGGGAGTCCGACCGAATCGAGTCCGATGGCATACGTGCGCATCGTACTCGTTCGGTCGGGCTGCACGGGTCCGATTCGGTCGGAAATCTCTCCGGGTCCGGCTCGGTCGGAGAGATTTCCGGCCCGAATCGGAATCGGCCCCTAAGTAGGGATGTCACGTTAGTGATAGTGTAGGGAGAGACTAATGCTTTTTACCTACGAACCGCCAATGAAGGGGAAACTCGATATTGGAGCAGTCATCTTTTGTGTCCTGATTCTGGAATTGGTTATTCTGTGTATTCTGCATCGTCTTAATTTCACCCGTAGGTTTGGCTTTGTATTAGTTCCAATGTATTTCTACACCCTCGTCTTGAGGTGCTTGTATGTCCAACTGTTCTTGGCTTTGTAATAAACTAACTAACTTTAGATTGGGAGTCTGTCATTCTTCTGAGTCACTGCAACAGTGATGAGTAAATTGACTAATGATTTTTCCTCCCCTCCACACTTTCATGCAGACAAAAAGAGACATCGGCCGAGGGTTCCAGAATAAATCTATAACGTGGAACCCGGCTCCTTCACAAATCAGTTCTACTCTTCTGTGTAATAACACCCTTTCACTTTAATGATAAACGTTTGAATCTGTGACCTTTGGCCCTGTGTAGTGGGGCTTGGCCACCCGTAGAGGGTGAGGCCCCTGGTGGAGGATGGGGGACAACCCCTGTGGCAAAATGTTGGACCAGCATGTGATAAAAGAAAAACACAGAAATTCACTGAAAAGCAAGGCTATTGTGACATTATGGTTAGCTTGAGTTAAAAACACATTAATGTATGTTTAAAAAACCTCAGAAATGTCCTTAAAAAAAAAAAAAAAAAACATTTGCAAATGTTAGTTACTTCTGCAATCCATAACTTGCAGAACAGCGATGCAAACCATAACTCACACAACAAATGCAATACCTATATGGCCACAGTGTTTATACCAATAAGTAGCAACATCCAACAGCAGGGCCGACCAAACAGTCATTGCGCACTTAGGAGTGGGCAAACCACTCCTCCCCTGCCATGCTCCGAGAGCAGAGCATCCCCAACCACCCGCCCGCCCACAAAGGAAACATAAAATGATAACACAAAGTTATCATTTTATGTTTCTTTTACTTTGGGTGCACTGCTTAAAAGCAGTGGGGCAACGCTCCTCCGCTATGGCGGAGGAGACGCTCCTGTCCTTTCCTAGCACTGACGGACTTTTGACTGCCTAGCTCCGACTCCGGCACCCTTGAGACATGTTGCATGGGTGCTTGCGTATAGGCAGGATTGCTTTTGTGCAGGAAGAGACAGCTTCCTGCACAAAAATAATCCTGAGAGGCATTTTCCTCTTTCCACGTGTGCTGGAAAAAAGTAGGAGAAATACAGATATTTCTCCTTGTTACGCCTCACCTGGGGAGACGTAGTATTTTGATGCATTCCCAGGTCTGCCAATAACGATAAATCTGGGAATGCGCCAAAATCCATGGGTGAATGCATGGTAACTCCCATGCTCCCCTCATGGAATGCCTCCCTGCCACAGAGTAACGCAAGGGCCACGTTGGGCGGGCTTGCGGGACTTGTAAATCTCATCTTCGGTTTTGCATTGCCATTGCGCCCCCTTGCCAAGGTGACGCGAAACCTTGATAAATATGGGCTGGGGTGTACAGAGACAAACATTGCCCCACCTGAAAAAATATATTGTCATTTGTGAAAAACAAAAAAAGTCAAAAGTGCTTTTGTAGTTAATTCAGCCCTAACCGTAAAACTGCAAATTTCGCAGTGGGAAATAGTTTACATTCATTGTAGGTCTTTGTAGAAATATACACGAGTTTAGTAGATTTTGGTGTTTAGACTGGCAGCGAAAATTCAAACTGCAATACTATAACGTTAAAGAACACGTGGATTTCGACAGCAGTCTGCGTTAGTCTAGACACAAACCACATATCGATTTTGCAGTTAAGCGTTGCACAGTCTCATTTAGGATTAAAAAAACAAAAAACTTCCAACCCGTTTCTTGAGCAATTCTCAAGGTGAAGGTTGCAGGAGAAGCCATCTGTGGAATCTTCTCTTCAGCAGCCAACCTCCCCCTAACCGCCCAGAAGCTTCCATGGACCTTGCAGGTTTGCGCCCTCCCCTTCTCCACACCCACGTGGCCTCCACCCTGCCAGAGAGCTGACTGCGCTCATTCCTGAGCGCTCAAGGTGACTGAGGCCGCAGCTGCGCCGGGTTCTTCCCACCTCAGCCCTCGCGCCGCCTCAGAATGTTCTGTCCACAGCCCCCAGGAATGTCGTACGGGAGACAACCTGCGTCACGGGCCTCGCGGCGCTGCAGCTGAGGGGCCTTGACTTCTCCCCTCACACGGAAGAAGGACGGGCTGAGGCCATAGATTGAAAAAGTGTACAGAGAAACTTGAAAAAAGGACAAATGCACCTTCTTTCTAGCTCATCTGGGCTGCAGTGTGTTCCTGCCTTAAACCATATTTTGGAAATAATGTGTTCTGTTCAGGTTGTGACTGGCAGGAGTCGGAGCACTTAATGTGCTCTCTTTCTACTCCCCAAGGGCGTCATTCACTCAGCCAATTAGGAGCACAAGCAATACTCATGTACAACTACTTCACGTATTTGTAATTAGCAACATTCATAAATACACACTGCGGGGCCTCCATCCCCCACGTGCAGAGCTATCAGCTCAGAGAACTACCTTTGTGAATCAGGCCTTAAGAGTCTACTAAACAGGGAGGCGTTTATAAACCCTAGCAACCACAGGAGAGTATCAAGAACTTGGAAATGAAATGTCAGTCCGACATACTGGTTCAGCATTGAAACATCTCTGTTTATCACACAGACTGTTATCCCAGCTAGGCCTCCTCAAGAAATCTGCTGCATGGGGATTCTAATGGCTATTGTGAACATAGTGGGTTTTTGGATTGTCTGCTGCTTTTCAATCAATCAGTGATTTGTATGGCGCGGCTACACACCCGTAAGAGTCTCAAGGCGCTGGTGGAGGGGGCTACCGGTCGGACTGGGTGGAGGATCATTCGAAGAGCCAGGTCTTGAGGTACTTCCTGAATTGGGTCAGCGACGCGGATAGCCTGAGGTGGAGGGTGTTCCAGAAGTGCATCACAGTTGCCTACTTTTGTCATTACCCATTGGTAGGAGAGAGCGCCTTGGCCCATCCTGCAGAAGGGGGGCTATCAGCGGCGGCCCCTCCACTATGGCGGAGGAGCATCGCCCCCCCCCTTTAAGCAGCGTAAAAAATAAATTTAAAAAAACGATAATACACCCAGGTTTATTACTTGGGGGCAGGGCCAGAGCTATGACAGGCACCTGCAGGGAGTGGTATGCACTGTTATCAGTGTGCATGACAGTTTGGCTGGCCATCTCAGGGCGGCTTAACCATTACGTGCACTGAAGCTCTCTCCAACCCCAACTGCGTTGCCTGGTTGGAGATAGCAAGCACGGGCTCATAGTCTCCCTGGAAGCGCAAATCATCGGCGCTCAGGCCAATCCTGAAGCTGCTCTCGTGTTTGAGAGCAGCTTCAGGATTGGCCGCAGGGGGTCTGGGAGCCTGTGCCTGCGTTGGAGCTATGGGAGGAGCAGAAGAACCGCGATGCAGCGGGCTGCAGGTGGGTTCTTTTTCTTCCCTTTTTTTCATTGTCGTCTCCGCCCCGCCACTCTCCTCTGACACTGGCTACTACTGGTGGCTATGAAGCCGTTGCAGTATTTGCAGGATGCACCGTTATTAAAAGGAGTTTTCTAGTCAAAGAAACTTTTGGAAATACTACATGATATGAGCTGGGATCACAGAGTGCCAGCTGCAAAGATGAGATGCTCATTAAGCAGTGTAACTGGGGTCGCACAACATGCAAGGCCTTGATTTGCAACGGAACCTGCATAGAGGTGGGTGAGCCAACAAATTAACAGGGCAAGCCGTGACTGAGCTGAGCCAAGGGTCTGACGTGGCTCTTAGAGCCCTTGCCCCTGCCAAGCCCTGAAAATGTTTGTCTTGTAATTCATGCATCAAATATCTTCTAAAATATAATAAAGTCTCTTCAAAATTCTAAAAACGTGTATTTCTTAGACATGTGGAAGCTTCGACAATAATACGTTACATTATAGCACTGCACAGAGAAGTACTTATTAAAAGTGATATTTTTTAAACATGAACTATTAGTGATCTAAAAGGCAAGACGGTTGTCATGTATACGCTGTACGTGGCACAGATTATTAAAGAGCAACATTATAGCCTATTAAATCAAACACTACAGGTTTCTGTACAACTGATATTCGGAATTCACATTTTTGAAAGTGCTTTTATTTGCAATAATGAGGAAAAAGGTTTTTGGGTGAAAAAATATATTTGCTGACAATCACAAAATTTAAGCAGGGAAGCCGCAGTTTATCTACATTCTCTGGTTTTACCATGACCAAATCAGCCAAAACATGGCTATCTATTTGCCTTTCCTTTTTTATGCTAACAATTAGTTTTTACCTCTTTGTGCATTTTTCTGCCGTTTTTAAATGACGCAAACTCAACCCGAAGGTATTGGAGCACTTTACATGAGCAACAGCTACATTACAAAAGGTCACATTCTTTTTTATAGGCACGGGGAGGTTAAGATTTGCCCAGAACCACAGGGATGTTGAGCCAACGCCAATATTGGGACCTGCTTCCCCAGTTCCAAAGTCGGCGACTCTGGCCGTATTGTCACATCCTGGGTAGAGGGAAGGTGGCAGGCAGAAGCCACATGAAAGCTCGGCTTGTTATGGGCTCGAGGTTCCAATAGAGCCTCTAGCTGAGCCAAAGCCAGTCTTCAAGCTCACGCCTGGCTTGAGCTTTCAATGGCTCGCCCACCTCTAGATCTGCATGGCCTCGTGGCTCCAGGTGGTAGGTGCTGCTAAGCAGAAGGCAGACGGCTAAAAAATGGACTTTCATTAGTTCCTTTTACCCACGTAGATGGAGGGACATAAGCTTGATGACCCGAGCAGGCCCCTCACCCTCTACGCACATGTACAATGTGAACACATGTTGGAAGATAACAGCGAAAAACCCATCCTCACTTATGCAGTACATGGGAGAGGAAATAGAAAAATGTATACTTACCCTCTTGGCACAAGCAAAGTGAAAATGGTCAGTTATGTACATACAGTTTTTCTCCAGAACATTTTCCACACAGATATTATTACCCAATCAAAATTGGTACCCATTTTACCATCCTCGGAAGGATGAATGGCTGAGTCAACCTTGACAGAACTTAAACCTGAGACCTGCAGCTCATAATCAGATCTGACAGAAAGCACTCATCTTGCTTAGGTATCTTACCAGCTTACATGCAGGAGGTTTTGTAATAAGGTAGGGGTCAGATAATGAGCCTTGTCTACTTTGTGCACGCCCCAGCATCTGGCCTACCCCTTCTCAGACAAGGCAAATTTGTCAGTTAGAGAAGTGCACTTGCATACAATCACTCACTAGCATCTATGCCCTTACAGAAGATATCACTGCAGAGAATATTTCACAACCATAACCAGCAACAAACTGCCTAAGAAACATTGCTTTGTCTGGCAATAAACCAGCAATGAAAATGGATTTTACTTATTCTCACCCAACACACTCTAAGCTTAATGCTGTCCTTAGCCCTACCTTACTGTAACTCCTATCCTAACTGTTAACCATAAGCTTTGATATATTTAATTTGCTGATGAGACAACATTTAAATTGTTGATTTAGGGTTTATTTGATTAGGAGCTATGTGATATTTGGCTGCCTTAGCCCCTCTCAAAGACACAGTATTATTCAATATTAACCTTTGTTTGTTCATTTGTTTTACTTTTCTGTTATGACATGTTTTTGAATTTGTAGCTTTTTTGTTCATAAAGTCAAGGTATGTGGGCACATAGGCTTTCTTATAGATGCAGCAACATTAGCAGTCCATTGGTAAAAGTATCTACTATTGCAGTGCATTGTCAAAAGTATCTACTACACAATATGCTGCTCCCATACAAACAACGTATAAACAGCATGCTCAATACCATACTCTGATGTCCCGCCCCTGTGGAATCAAAGAATAAGCTCTTTAAACTATATATACCACCAAATGCCTCTGTGACAGCTGGTAGACATAAAAGTGTCTTAGGCAGGAGAAAACAGACAATTCATACATTATAACTATATTCTACACACAAGTAAAAACCTTGTATCACACATGCATATCTAAGATATTGCTGCAATCTTCCTTCCATCACTACAGGCATTGCTGCCTCCTACCTCCATAGTGGTCTGTAACCCAGAGGTGCCCCAAACCTACTCAAGTACAATAGAACAGTTAGAAGTGAGGAATCATGGGTTTGTTACCTTCACCATGCAGGATTTACAACGCAGTACTATTACCATGCAATAACTTCGCTGCATGGTACGTTGCAAATCAAGTCGTTACAACACATTATTTTCCAACACAAATTGTTACCAAACATATAAGTAAGTATATACAATAAAAAATAAGTTTATAGAGTTTACCCTCCCTAAAAGTAAAAAAAATAGTTTTATTTGTTAAAAGGTTTGGGTGATGGGTAAAAGGGTAAAAGGGTAAAAAACGAGATTGAGGGTTTAACCCTCAAAAAGTAAAAACAAAATGAGTTTATGTGATTAAGAGTTTTTGGTGCTGGGTAAAGCAGGTTAAACAGGATTGGGCGGATTATCCCCACAAAACGTACAACCAAATTAGTTGTATTTGCTATAGGATTTTGGGCGATGGCAAAACAGTGTAAAGGGGGTTGGTCTGTTCATCTCCCGCCCCCCTCCCCCCCAAAGGTAAAACATGAGTTGATTTAATATAAGGTTTTGGGTGATAAGTATTTGGTAAAAAGTAGGTTGGGGTGTTGACCCCAAAAAATAGATAAAAACTGAATTTTGTTTGATATGAATTTTTTTTATAAGCATTTAGATTTTTTTATAACTCTATGAAATATATGATTTTCAGTACTTAGTAGCAAGATGCTAGCGGTATAGTGGCCCACGGTGGGGAGTATTTTAAATATGGTTATTTATTTTCTATTTTTGTGGTAGAATATTTTAATTCTTATTTTATTTAAATACCTGATAAGTAGTTCATGAATTTTAGTTTTTTTGTAGTATTAAGTTCTAGTAATTTATTTATTAATTAAGAATTTAAAAACTGTTTGTAAAAAAACTCAAGATTTTGTTTGTTTAGGAGTGGGATTTTAGGGGAATAGGCGAATAGGTTGGGGAGTAGTTTACATTATGGTATTTATTTTTTAATTTTGTGGTTGACTTTTTATTTTTGTGGTTGACTATTTAAAAAAAAAAAAAATACTCAGTAAGTAGTTTTCTTTTTTAAAGTATTTTTATTTATTTTTTGTTAATAATTTGTTCTTTTTAAAATAATTTAAAATAACATCTGTATTTCCTTGTTTAAACTCTGATTTTGTTTATTTGTGAATGGGATGCTATGGGTGCAGGGAGGGCAGTTTTTTGAATTTAGTATTTATTTTAAATTTTTTAAATATTTGGTTATTACTCTAACTGGTATTTTGTGGAAGTATTGTTTCAAAATACTAATATTTGTTAAATGCTTAGAAAATGCAATATTCTTAATGAATAACATTTGAATTTGACTAAATTTGTCTTTAAAGAGCGATATGCAAGGGATTAATGGGACAATGATGGGGAGTATTTTAAGTCTGGGTATATTATTATGGTTTCTCTTTTTTTCATTTTGGTTCTCTTTTTACAGTTACATTTCCAGATAAGTACTATATGAGTATTTTTTTATTTATGGTTTTTGTTCAGGGACAGCAATACCCATTGGAAAAAGTTAATATTAACTATGTTTTATGTTTAAAAAATATATTTTATTTATTAAAATACCTAAACCTGAACATTTTAATTACATTTAATTCCTTTTTTAACACTTAGGAAAGAATTTTATAAGCAATTCTTTCGTCACTGTCATATACTTTTCCATTAGTTCGTATGGGTTAAATTTTCCCTTTTTATTTTTACAGAGACCATTTTCTTTCTGTATTTGTTGCTTTACATTTGTTTCTTTAGTTGGTGGAGCGCTGCTGTCGGACAGATGCTACTGCGCGGTTCAAATAGAGGATGTATCAGATATTAAACTGCAGCTGTGCAGATCAGGTAGGAAGCTTTTATTTTATACCTAAATAGATTTGTACAGGTACATTTACAGTGAGGAATTATTAGGGAGGTTAGTTAAGTTAAATAACCAATGCTTTTGATAATTTTTTATGCATTTTCAAACTTTTGTCCCTATTCAGGTTGCTGAAGTTAGCGCTTGTCAGATTTCTTTTCCCGCTGGATTTCTTTTTAAACAGAATTTAAAAAGTAAGAAGAGTTTTACTTTCTCTTCTCCTTCACTTGTTTTTTTGGGAAATGCATTTTGGAAAAACATTTTTGTTTGTTTTTCACAGATAATAACAGGGTATGACTTAGATTGCAGGGAGGTGTTCAGTTCCAAATTCAACTTAAAAACCCTCCCTATTTTCTTTTCCACCATTTTATGGTGAATGTTTTTCTATTTTTTTACTTTTTCAGATTTTAAGGGTATTCCTTTGGATTGTGCAATTATGTTTTCCTAAAGTCTTTATGTTTTTTAAAAACATTTCAAAGCCTTTTCTGTTATGGATTGCCATTTTGGATTACCTTAGAGTAATGGTGGTAGGTTTTAAAATACTACCGTTACCTGAAAACTGTAGTGCACTCACGGTAGGAAAAATGTAAAAAAATGTTTAAAGTATCCAATTTTTATTATTCTCAAATTAAGACAGAAAAGTAAAGCTTCTTCTTTAGTAATATTGTAATAGTTTGTTGTTAGTTAGTAGTGTAGTGTAAAAAACTGGGTTATTAGTTAAAGGGGTGGCCACCCTAAATAATAAACACAATCCTTATTATGGTGAACCACTAAAGTCATTCAATTAACCTGCGCTCACCCCCTTGGTAGCTGCGGCACAAAGTGGACATGCTTAAGTTAGAGGCAATGTGTAAAGTATTTATGCTGTATCAAAACAATAATAAAGTCAAAACAAAACACAAGAAAAATCCCAAATCAATTTGGAAAAATATAGTAAATTACAATAACTAATAAGACAACAAAACAATCAAAATGCAATCAGGGAAATCGGAGATATTTAGAAATGTAAATAAAAATAGAGCCAAAAAGACTGAAGAGGCAACGCGGTCAACTGGTCACAGTAGACCGGGACCTATGTGGATTTGAGGCTGAACACGACGGAGCGCGGGTCAGATACAGAAATCCCTGTGGGACCACCAAAGCAGGAGCGCCTGACCTGAATTCTGGTCAGAACCCGATGCACGGTCTCAGTATGGGTTTGGTTGTGTGGCAGCGGGGTGCTGGCATGGCGGCCCGCTGCCACACCGCCAAACTCGTAATCAGGCCCTGAGTCACATTTTTGGAGGTCGGATTCCTCAAGTGCGGCAAGGTTGCAGGCTGTAGCTGAAGAGGACTCCAGGAGGCCAAATACCTTCTCCGCGAAGTTCCACTGAATCATATTTGCTGCTGTGTAAAAGCTCAGAACAGGAGAAAGCTGAATCTTTAGCCCAGCAGCAATGCCCCCCAGTCGGATCGGCTTATCAGGTTTATCTCATTCCTCCGTAAGGTTTTGAAGTTTCTAAGTCTCAAGTTTTCGAAGGTGATAGAGGAAGTCCAGTCAGACAATGCCAAGGGTTCTGGGGCCTCAGGTGTTACGTACTCTGTTCAGCAGAGGCCAACAGCAGGGACCTGGGTATGGCTAGATGAAACTGGTTAACTGGGCTGTTGCTGGAAAGGCCTCTTGTACCTTGTGTCTCTGTAGCTTGATTAGAAGGTCAGCCTTATGACTGTTGGAGTCCACTTTGTTGTCTTGGTTACAAGAGAGAGCAGGTGCAGTCTTTTGGGGCTTTTCTCAGGTGTCCAACAGTGGGTTCAGTCCTCTTCTGATTTTCCAGAGTTTCAGTAGTATTCTGAGGAAGGTACTAGGGATTTCCTCTGTGCCCTACTGTAAACAATCCTCCAGTGCCCCTCTCTGCCTAAATCTAAGGTGGTGAAATCCTTATCCAACTTTTCAGAACCTGTGCGCCCACCCCAGTGGTGTGACAAGGGAAATAAGTAAACCCTCCTCTGTGGTCACTTCAAATCAGTTCTAGGGTTGTCTCTCTCCCCACTGGGATTGGAGCCTGCCTGACTTCGGGAACAAAAGAAGAAGCCTGTATAGGTGCCATCTGACATCTTCTGTCTGTGACGGGGAGGCCCCTTTGAAGTTAATTAAGTTCTTCAGCACTTCCCAAATGGCCATTCTGCCAGAGGAACACTCAGTCCTTTATCTCTGTTCTGGAAACAGTTTTCACACCACATTCAGGGCTGCAGCTGGAGTCTAATGTAAATCAGCATCCAGTGGCTTTAGTCAGGGAAAAGGTATGTTTCTAAAAGTACCTTTTCCTTAATGTTTATTAAAAATACGACCTCACTAGTGAATTGAGCTTTCAATAAATATTACAAAGTGTCTGAAAAAGACATTTCTAGCAGTTTCCTAGCCGAAGACAGCATTATTAAATGTAATAGTGCATCCTAATGTTTCTCAATGGAACCACCAGACTTGCTACAGTGAAATAGCTTTTAGGTGCTAGTCATTGTAAGGATATGTTTAACATTAACTTTCTACATGTCCTGCTTTAAATACCATGCACCTTGCCTTATAGGCTATAAGGCCTTAAAGGTGACTTATTCATATTTAAAAGGAAGGTTTAGACATGTCAAAAGGGTTTATTTTGACATTTCGAATTGCAGCTTTTAAACTGCCCCAGTCAGGCTACAACGGTAGCCTGGAGCCATGTTTGCACTGCCACTGCATTGGATAATACAATAGGTGCTGCAGTTCACTAGTGACATTTAACTTACGGACCCTGTGTACACTTTATACCATATACTAGGGACTTCTAGGTAAGTTAAATATGCCAATCAGCGTTACGGCAATTCAACCATGTTAAAAGGTAAAGCACAGGCACTATATTGCTGGTTAGAAGAGATAAATTGCACAGAGTTCTACAGCCAGCAAAAACAGATCTGACAAAAATCTGGGGGCACACCATGCAAAATATGACCGTTTCCTACATGTAGGATATAGGCTATGTTTAACAAGTGGTCTGTATCCTCAAACATGCAAATTGTTGAACCTTCACAAAGGAGTCATTCATGTTGTTTTTTTTTGTTTATGAGTTGCAGACTAATTGCAAAATATTGACCTTTTCGCATTAAATGAATACTTTGCACCTTTAAAAAATTTCTAGGAAATTGTAGATTAGGATGTACTTTTCCCATGGAACTAGCAAACAAATTATGCCAACCTTTTACAGCATTTGCTCCTCCCTCTAAGCATGTAAGGTAGCAGTTTCAGCACCCAATTCGGAATTTTGGAACCCTTTTGTGACTTGACCTGTTTAAAGGACCAATCCACGTTTCTTAGAAATAATCTCGTAAATGTGCCAATCGTTCTTCATTTTGTGAAAAATTATCTGATTGAATTTTAACAGTGTAGAAATCATTAACGTGTGTAAGAGGGACAAAGGCTAATGCGCATAGATTTTTTTGAGCTCAAATTGTAGCTTACAGTTCTTCATGTATTTGCATGTGTTAGAAATAGGATTTCCGGTTGGCTAGGGCATGCGCCTAAGCCAGGCAGAAACCACCACTCTAGTCAGGGCAAGGGAGTTACACGCTGAAGATAACCCCTGCTCACCCCCTTGGTAGCTTGGCACGAGCAGTCAGGCTTATCCCAGAGCAAATGTGTAAAGCGTTTGCGCAACACACACACACAGCAGCAACACACTAGGCACACCACAAAAGAAACTCCACACAAGGTTATATCAAAAATAGCCTTTGTATTATCATAAACACATTAGATCATAACCACACATATACACTGTGCCAACTGGCACCAGGCAATAATTTACAGGGGATTATATACATGTGACAGGGCCAATTGGGCCACTGTGAGAACCATCACAAGCACAAGTAGTAAATGTAAAACACCACCAGTAACTACTGGCAGAATACTGTACTCAGCATTATATTACATTAGGCATAAAACACATTATGTAGTAGGCATCACATTGGGCTTAAACAGTGCACCACAGTAACACTGAAAAAGTGCACACAGCACCTTAGAGCCTTGCGCCCTGTCACCATCACAGATAAAGTGCACACAGCACCTTAGCATAAACCACGACCCCAGGCCAACGGGTCTTCCTATGGGGCCCAAATGCCCTATGTCCCAACTGTCAGGGCGAGCTGCAAATGCAGCGAAATTACTGTCGCGCAAATGAGCTGAGGGCGTGGGGTGTATCTCACCCCCTCCTGGCATGAACAACAATATGCCCCCATCGTTGCAGCTTCCCACGCTCTCACGGTGCAGCTGAGAAAGCAAGCACTGGCACCATCTGTGCCTGAAGAGTCCCCTTTACTGGGACCCTCCCGGTGCCGCTCTCGGCACCATACTGCGCCCAAACAGCAATCAGCACTGGCACTACCAGTGCCTCCGGGAGCGCCAACACGGCTCCAGGCACGACAATGTGCCTCGGTAGGTCCCTCTCTGGGAACCAAATTGCCCCACGTTGCAGCTGCCCGCAACCACGGTGCAGCTGTGACAAGCAATACCAGACTCGGGCCCCACTCACCGGGGCTGTCTCTCGCCGGGTCCAGGCACCGAAAATGTGCCTCGGGAGTCCCATTCACCGGGACCTCTCGGCTTGCACCCACGAAGGCGGGGTCGGCTCCCGGCTTTTCTCTCACGGAGCGAAGTCTCCATCTCGTCTCTTCTTGGCCAACAATTCGGGGCTCTCCCCAGCTCACGGAAGCCCCGCTCAGGTGTGCACAGACTTCCGGACTCCACGGGGCTCTCTCCAGCCCACGCGAGCCCCACTTTCCTCCCGGGACATCCGGCCCAGCTTCCGTAAGCCCCGCCCACAACCAGGCGGGCCCTGGCCTGACTTTCGCTGCGCTGGGGGATCACGGAGCGAAATCTTCGTCGGGCACCCAGATCATTGAGTGCTCACTGTGCGGTTTAAGGCAGGAGCCCGTCTCCCCATGTAAAAGATGAAGCGCTCCCGACGCGCTCTCGGTCACCACCATGCAGGGTGGGCTCCCGTCGGATACTTCCTTTCTAGACTACCACAATGTGGGGTAGGCTCCCACTTCACTAAAATGCGGGCTAGGGGAACCCCCATGCCGGGAATCCTTCGGGACGCCTCTGTAGCCCAGCGCTGCAGAGGACAGACGCTTCTCACCTCCTGGTAATTAAAAGATAGCGCTCACGAGGCGCTAGCAGCCAGAGCCTCAAGAAGCAAAGCTGGGCCCAGGCAGGCCAGCTCACGGGGCCCTCCAGCAGGGAGGCAAGCCCTCGTGGCGGTTCCTCCTGGGGCCCAGCAGCAGCAAGTCCCAAAGTCACAAGGAGGCACAAAAAGCACAACCTTTCCTGGGGTCACAGCCCCAATATTTATTCACCACATTTTCTTTGTCTGCCCTGGCACAGGGCTTGGGGAAATCCAGCCTCAACTGGTTCTGGGGGGTGTGGAGCACTTTGTTTACAGGGCTCCCACCCTCCTTTGTCAGGTTGGGGCTCTGTCATCGGACACAGCACAGGGGGCGGAGCCAGCATTCACCTAGGCAGGCACAGACCTATTTAGGGTCAGGGGACTACTCCTCCCACTACTCCAAATGCAGTTCTCCCATTCAGCCTAGCGCTGACTCACCCTGCCCTCCCTGGAGCCACACACACCTCACCAGCCCCTGTCACTCCAAAGCCAAACATGCAATCCACATCAGGCAGGCAGACACATAGCACACAGAAATGCCAACTTCTAAAAGTGGCATTTCTAAAATAGTGATAATAAATAAATCTGCGCACACCATTGCGCAGCATTTATTATTACTATTCCAACCATACCAAACTTGACCACGCTGCTCCTCTCATATCAGGAATTTCCACTGAAACACTTATCAGGGAATCCCCAATGCATTCCTATGGGAGGGCAGCCTCACAGCAGTGAGAAACCAAAATGGCAGTTTGTCACTACCAGGACATGTCACACACTTAAGGTACATGTCCTACCTTTCACCTACAATGCACCCTGCCCATAGGGCTAGCTAGGGCCTACCTTAGGGGTGACTGACATGCAGTAAAAGGGGGGGTCACAGACATGGCACACACTTTAGGTGTCACGTCACAGTGGCAGTAACACTGTGCGCACAGGCCCTGCAATGGCAGAGGCCTGAGACAGGTTTGAAAGGCTACTTCGGTGGGTGGCGCAATCAGCGCTGCAAGCCCACCAGTAGCATTTAATTTACTGGCCCTGGATATCTGAGATACCACTTTACAAGGGACTGACAGGTAAATTAAATATGCCAAACAGGTGTAGACCAATCTTACCATGTTTACCACAGAGAGCACACGCACTTTACACTGAACAGCAGTGCTAAAGTGCCCAGAGTCCTAGAACCACCAACACTATGTCAGAAAAAAGGCTAGGAGGAAGGCAAAAAGTTCAGGGATGACCCTGCAAAAAGGGCCAAGTCCAACACAACCCCCTTCCAGCCAAAACGCAGGGTAGACCAATCACCACCTTGATGGGCTTCCCTGCCTTGGGCGATAGAACACGGACGCGGGCCCACAACTGCAGGGACACACTCCAGTGCTACGCCATTCTGAACCCATGTGGTTCCCTCTGTCAAAGCTCCCAGGACCAACTAAGCTACCCCACTGGTACTCCCTAGTTGTCCGCGGCCAGGACCAGGCCCTATGCCATCCAGATGTCTCTGGTCCTTGCCATCTCACAGAGTGGGGGGTAGTAACCCCTGGCACATAGTGACCATTCTCCACTCTTCCTCTCATCAGTGCAGTTCTAAACTGCCACTGATCCTCCAACCTAGGGTCCGCACTCTCAGGCTGACCAGAAGTCACGGGCGAGGCTCTCCTCCCCCTACCTCTCCTTCTAGGGTTCCGCACTCTCCTCCTTGGAGAGGCACCCTCAGAACACAACGCTCCCACCAGTTCAGGACCTATCTCCAGCAACTGGTCTCCAAACCTAGGGTCTAAACCCTCAGGTTGCACCGGGGTCAGAGGCGAGGAATCCCTCCCTCTGCACCCCCTTCCAGAGTGCTACACCCTCCCACCTGGAGTGGTACTCCTGGAAGACAAACCGGTCAGGCCACTGCTTAAAGTCATCCTTCCCTCCAGGTCAGGCAGAACCTGAACCTGGCCTCCCAACCTTGGGGCTGAACCCCGCAGCTGAGCACTTGCCTGGCACGCCAGGACTTCTGGAGACGCACACAGTATCCCCCCGAGGGTAACACATGACTCACGTGTTGTGTGACAGTCTGCCTGGCGCAGATCTCCCGACCCCTGTCCATCTGACAGTGCGTGAAGATCCCCCAGGACAGAAGTGGTGTCACCATGGTCACTCCTAGGAGGCTCAGCCCTTCTGGCTGGCCCCTGACCCACTGGTTCTTCCACTGGGGAACACATCTCCCTCTCACCCCTCAATCTGGACTTCTGCACCCTCCACTTAGGAGCGGCACCGCCAGACACCAGAACCACTGGAGCTCCGTTTACAGATGCTCCAGGTTCTCCTGACACTAGGAGATCCCGCTCAAATGGCCTACTAGTACAGCCTAGGCCCCTGACCTGGCGTTCCCTTAGGGAACCCTCCAGGCCCTGAGACTGGGTTTCGGGCACCTTGGGACACAGCCCACACTCACTCCTTCTCCACTGAGACAGGACGTGAGCCCCTACACCCCTCCCACTACACCTACACCGGGACCTAGCTGGGCTACTCTGAACCTCTCCCCCCACACAGGACCGGAAGATACCTGAGCCACTCCTTTTAGGATCACTCCCCAATGCCTCTTCAGACCCTCCGTCACACAGCCAGAGGTCTGCCTCCCGTGCAAGCTCCCTGGGATCAGAGAACTCACACTCCAACAGGTGTTGGTGCAACCCCGGAAAACAATTACTGAACATGTGCTCTCTGACAACCAGATTGAACAGCCCTTCAAAATCATTTGCCGTGCTACCCATCACCTAACCTTTCAGTGCATCACAACATTCATCCACAAACTCCCCCCAAGACTGGTGAGACAGTTTCCTACTGCCCCTGAACCTCAACCTATACCCTTCAGGTGTGACACCCTCTTCCTGGGAACTAGGTACCACGCTCTGGGATCTGGGAGTGGGACTTCCTGCACTGGACTCCATATTGCTGCCATCTCTGGACCCCACCCTCACTGGTGAATCCAGACAACTAAAACCACACTCAGGGGATAATCTACCCTCCAGAGCTAGCTTTTCCCTGGCAAAGGCCCTCTCTGCCTCCGCCATCCTCTCCTGAGCTAAGACCCTCTCAGTCTGTAGCTTTATCTCTTCAAGGACCAACGCCTTGAGACTCAATTCCTGGGCCAATAAGACCTTTTTCTCCTCCAAACCCAGCCGTGCTATCTCCTTGGCATACTCCGACTGGAGCGTGTCCAAAGCCAGCTGATGCTCCCTTTCTTCTCTCCTATCTACCCACTCCTCTGGGGACAGGGAAAGGGATGGGGCACTGCCCCCGGCACCGGACCCAGCAAGGGACTCCCTATCTATGGGGTCCTCACTATCTACTGGCATCCCTGCCGTGTCATTTTCTACCTCCTGTGCAGACTCTTCAGGACTTCCCTCAAAACCACCACTTAGGTATGCGGAGGGGTAATCTGAAAGGTCCCCCCAGGGCTCTAAGGGTTCTCCCCTGCGGAGGGCTTCATAGAGGAACAGTTTCCTGAGGATGTTACCCACGATTGGTATCCCCCTCTCTCTGCAGAATTCCTCTAACTCCTCCCGGGTGTACTCCAAAAGGTCATCCTCACTATAGACTAACCTCATCTTGGCAGATACACAACCCACAGTGCAACAGGAGAACACAATTCAAAAATGACACTTTTAGGAGAAAACAAAAATCAGGAAAAATAATCCCCAAACCTGTGGATATCTGAATGCAGAGTTTGTAGTGCAACCAGTTGTCGCTGTGGTACTGCACCAACGCAAGTCCTATCCTCACCGCTGACAACCAATGTTAGAAATGGGATTTCCGGTTGGCTAGGGCATGCGCCTAAGCCAGGCAGAAACCACCACTCTAGTCAGGGCAAGGGAGTTACACGCTGAAGATAACCCCTGCTCACCCCCTTGGCAGCTTGGCACGAGCAGTCAGGCTTATCCCAGAGGCAATGTGTAAAGCGTTTGCGCAACACACACACGCAGCAGCAACACACTAGGCACACCACAAAAGAAACTCCACACAAGGTTATATCAAAAATAGCCTTTGTATTATCATAAACACATTAGATCATAACCACACATATACACTGTGCCAACTGGCACCAGGCAATAATATACAGGGGATTATATACATGTGACAGGGCCAATTGGGCCACTGTCAGAATCATCACAAGCACAAGTAGTAAATGTAAAACACCACCAGTAACTACTGGCAGAATACTGTACTCAGCATTATATCACATTAGGCATAAAACACATTATGCAGTAGGCATCACATTGGGCATAAACAGTGCACCACAGTAACACTGAAAAAGTGCACACAGCACCCTAGAGCCTTGCGCCCTGTCACCATCACAGATTAAGTGCACACAGCACCTTAACGTAAACCACGACCCTATGGGGCCCAAACGCCCTATGTCCCAACTGTCAGGGCGTAGCTGCAAATGCAGCGAAATTACTGTCGCGCAAATGCGCTGGGGGCGTGGGGTGTATCTCACCCCCTCCTGGCATGAACAACAATATGCCCCCGTCGTTGCAGCTGCCCGCGCTCTCGCGGTGCAGCTGAGAAAGCAAGCACTGGCACCATCTGTGCCTGAAGAGTCCCCTTTACTGGGACCCTCCCAGTGCCGCTCTCGGCACCATACTGCGTCCAAACAGCAATCAGCACTGGCACTACCAGTGCCTCCGGGAGTGCCAACACGGCTCCAGGCACCGACAATGTGCCTCGGTAGGTCCCTCTCTGGGAACCAAATTGCCCCACGTTGCAGCTGCCTCCAACCGCGGTGCAGCTGTGACAAGCAATACCAGACTCGGCCCCCACTCACCGGGGCTGTCTCTCGCCGGGTCCGGGCACCGACAATGTGCCTCGGGGAGTCCCATCCACCGCGACCTCTCGGCTTGCACCCACGAAGGTGGGGTCGGCTCCCGGCTCTTCTCTTACGAAGCGAACTCTCCATCTCGTCTCTTCTTGGCCAACACCGCGTGGCTCTCCCCAGCTCACGGGAGCCCCGCTCAGGCATGCACAGACTTCCGGACTCCACGGGGCTATCTCCAGCTCACGGAAGCCCCGCTTTCCTCCCGGGGCGTCTGGCCCGGCTTCCGTAAGCCCCGCCCACAACCAGGCGGGCACTGGCCTGACTTCCGCTGCGATGGGGGATCACAGAGAGAAATCTCAGTCGGGCACCCAGATCATCGAGCGCTCACTGTGCGGTTTAAGGCAGGAGCCCGTCTCCCGTCTCCACATGTAAAAGATGAAGCGCTCCCGACGCGCTCTCGGTCACCACCATGCGGGGTGGACTCCCGTCGGATCCTTCCTTTGTAGACTACCACAATGCGGGGTAGGCTCCCGCTTCACTCAAATGCGGGCTAGGGTAACTCCCACGCCGGGAATCCTTTGGGGCGCCTCTGTAGCCCGGCGCTGCAGAGGAAAGACGCTCCTCACCTCCTGGTAATAAAAAGATAGCGCTCACGAGGCGCTAGCAGCCAGAGTCTCAAGAAGCAAAGCTGGGCCCAGGCAGGCCAGCTCACGGGGCCCTCCAGCAGGGAGGCAAGCCCTCGTGGTGGTTCCTCCAGCGGCCCAGCAGCAGCAAGTCCCAAAGTCACAAGGAGGCACAAAAAGCACAACCTTTCATGGGGTCACAGCCCCAATATTTATACACCACATTTTCTTTGTCTGCCCTGGCACAGGGCTTGGGGAAATCCAGCCTCAACTGGTTCTGGGGGGTGTGGAGCACTTTGTTTAAGGGCTCCCACCCTCCTTTGTCAGGTTGGGGCTCTGTCATCAGACACAGCACAGGGGGACGGAGCCAGCATTCACCTAGGCAGGCACAGACCTATTCAGGGTCAGGGGACTACTCCAAATGCAGATCTCCCATTCAGCCTAGCGCTGACTCACCCTGCCCTCCCTGGAGCCACACACACCTCACGAGCCCCTGTCACTCCAAAGCCAGACATGCAATCCACATCAGGCAGGCAGACACATAGCACACAGAAATGCCAACTTCTAAAAGTGGCATTTCTAAAATAGTGATAATAAATAAATCTGCGCACACCATTGCGCAGCATTTATTATTACTATTCCAACCATACCAAACTTGACCACGCTGCTCCTTTCATATCAGGAATTACCACTGAAACACTTATCAGGGAATCCCCAATGCATTCCTATGGGAGGGCAGCCTCACAGCAGTGAGAAGCCAAAATGGCGGTTTGTCACTACCAGGACATGTCACACACTTAAGGTACATGTCCTACCTTTCACCTACAATGCACCCTGACCATAGGGCTAGCTAGGGCCTACCTTAGGGGTGACTGACATGCAGTAAAAGGGGGGTCACAGACATGGCACACACTTTAGGTGTCACGTCACAGCGGCAGTAACACTGCAGGCACAGGCCCTGCAATGGCAGAGGCCTGAGACAGGTTTGAAAGGCTACTTCGGTGGGTGGCGCAATCAGTGCTGCAAGCCCACCAGTAGCATTTAATTTACTGGCCCTGGGTATCTGAGATACCACTTTACAAGGGACTGACAAGTAAAGTAAATATTCCAAACTGGTGTAGACCAATCTTACCATGTTTATCACAGAGAGCACACACACTTTACACTGAACAGAAGTGCTAAAGTGCCCAGAGTCCTAGAACCACCAACACCATGTCAGAAAAAAGGCTAGGAGGAAGGCAAAAAGTTCAGGGATGACCTTGCAAAAAGGGCCAAGTCCAACAGCATGCTAAGGATAATTTTTGTAATTTTCTCCAAATTGCCTGCGATAAGTAAATAAGCATCTTAGAATTTGTGTGTCAGGGTATATTTTCCAAATAACTGTTATTGTTGCAGTTTCAAAATCAGTGCCTATTTTCTGAAGACTTTTATACCTTCCTTAGTATTGCTCAAGAGGGCTCATTGTAGGTGGTAGCTAATCCTTTCAATTGTTGGATATTTTCTCTAACTTCAATCTCTGTTACAGAGCCAGAGTGGCTATGTTCTGAAATGTGTTCAATATTGATCAAATCCTCAGAGTAGGAGTTCTTCCTCTGCAACAAGTAGAGAAATAGTTTGCACACCTCCAATGAGCCCTGGGTTCAGTATCTGTCTTTGCAGTAAAGTTACCTTTCATGCTTCATTAATTGGTTCCCTCATTTTAATAATACATGGCCAAGGCATGTTCTCCATTTGATACAAATATGTGTATTATATCTAAAACAATATGCAGTAAAAAATTACTAATTTGCATTTTTAATCTTGTAATGGAGCGTTGTATTTTCACTAGTATGCTGAATGCCTGACCTTGCTATGTTTTCTTCTTCAGATTGTTTCAGTTGTTTAAAGAGTATTTTTTCCCATTCTTCTCACTTATAATTTGTGGAAAGAAATGCTTAAATTATATATATTTTTTGATAATTGTACCATTTCCATGTTTCACTTGAAAACTAAAATTACATTAAGGTACCTTTGTTTTGCAAAAAATAAGTTGATTGTTTAACTAGTTAGTAATTAGTGGGTTAGTTGTTATTTGACTTCTAAATTAACATTATTGTTGATTTTTTTTTTTACTGGCTTTGGTTATTTTTTTGTTTTTGGAATGCCAGTGTTGATCAATGTTACTCGTTGCTCTTTGTTATTGGTGGAAATATGTCCAGATTATTTTAAAATATCTGTGAGACACAACATTTGAAAATATGTTTAAAATATATAGAAGTGTGTGTTATAGATTTGTTTAATCTCTTAATTGTCCTTTGTGCCTTTCTGAACAAAGAAAAGCTTAATTAGATTTTGTGGTTGTTTTTTGCTTACTACACTTCTGGAAATTATCAATTTTACAAAAATGCCTTTCAATTAATTTACTTTTATTTTCTATGTTGTTGAGGTTTACCTTTTTTCAAGAATCAATTACGTATCATACAAATGTTGGTCTAAATCCTTCTAAATGTTTAGAAGAAAATAACATATTTATTAGGTAAAAGAAGATTCTATTGCCACATGTTTTCAAATATTTATTGTATTTTACCTTTCATGTGTTGTAAACGTGTTCTTCCAGACATTTGAAGTAGATGGCACTGTTTTGTTGGTTGCTTTAGTTTCTCTCAAGCACGTTCTCTCCACAGAATTGTCACCTGATGAGTGGCAGGTGATTTTACATATGTTGTTATATATAGCCATTTTTCCTTACAAAAATATGTTTGAAATGTATTTTTTTGTTTATTTGTTTTTTATCTGAAACATATATTTTTTAAATTATTTTAAAAATAGGATGGACACATAAAAATAGACCTTTTTATGTGTCCAACTATGGACGCCATTTTTGTTAAGGGTTGAATACTAAGGGGCCGATTACGATGCCATCCGGAAAGGTTCCGAACGGGATTCGGATTCGGTGAATCCGATTTGGAACCTATGTTTCAGACCAAATTGGACACATTTCCGAATGACTGATTACGATGCAAGGAAACCGTTTGGGCTGTCCGAATCGGTCCTGAATGGCAATCGGACAGCCCGAATCGTTCTAAGCCACATCGTACAGCTCTATGGACACGGTTTCCGAACGAGCGATTACGATGACCGATTCGGACAGTTGTTCTGAATCGGTTTATCCGACACGGAACGGCTGTCAGAATCTGACTTTGGGGGCCCGTAGCATGCTCCCCTTCACAAGTAGGCCTCCGAATGTGGCCTGTCGGGGTACCCATGGGACCCCTCTTTACAACCATGCACTGAGTGGCAGGCACCAAAGGGTGCCTGCCACAGGGTGCAAGGTTTTCCCCAACCGCCCCTTTTTTCAATGGGAGCCTGTGTTCTCGTTCGGAATACAGGCTCCCATTGAAGTCAATGCGAGTCCGACCGAACGATGTTCGGAAGCATCGTAATCGGTCGGATGGACTCGCAGAACCCGATACTGTCGGAAACGATTCCGAAACCAATTCGGTCGGAAGAGTTTCCGAACAACATCGTAATCGCCCCCTAAAAGTTAAATTTTTAAAAATATTATTCTTTGACTACTATTTTTATGATGTCTAGTTTCTTAAAACTACTGTTTTTTTTTATAAATACAAGTGATAACAAGCGCATTCTAAAGTCATTCATGGGGAATATAAATTATATAAACTTCAATTAAACTGCGTGCTAAAGACTATTGTTGCAGACTTCCACATGGTAAACAGTTGCATGATAACGTCTGATTTTCGACTCATGGGAGTGTGCTAACAGTGTGAAGTCCATGCCTCTTAAGCCCCTTTTGGCTCCTCTTAAAATATGGCCCTTACTGACAAGTTTTATCTGAAGAGCATGAGCCATTTGACATGATTGTGAGCAAATATCATGAACATGTCCCACTTACTGCCTAAAAAGAATTCAGTGAGTCTGGGCTTTGGTAACATCTTTCCATCCTTTGCACCTTGCACCTGTTCGGGATGAGCTGTGACATGGATGGCTCAAGAAATTCTGGCTGCCGGTTTATCAGATATGACCTAGTGCAAAACAATCCATCCTTTGGGATTGGAAGGGTTTAGTCCTCCCTCAGGAAGGAGTACTGCTTTTCTTGGGTAATCTGTAAGGAAGATTTTTGCCTTTGGCATTGCAGGGTCAAGGCCCCTGCAGAGCAGCCCCGCAGCAGCTCACCAATAAGCTTCCTGTTCTTTCAATGAGAGGAAATGGCTAACATCAATGCTTAGTTTGATCCGGTGGTTGCAGACAGTGCACTCGTTTTTGGGGACTAGCAGTTATTTTTCCACAGCAGACTTTGTCTGAGATCAAGAGAGAAAAACTCAAAAGGGGGGAAGAAGGAGGAAGGGAAAGACTGAAAAACAGTGAGAAGGGAAAAAAGCAGTAATGGAAAAGAACCTAAAAGAGTGACTCAGTGTCAGAGAGTGGGTATGATGGTGGAACAAAGAGGCAGAGGTGGAATCGAAACTACGCATTCTTAGCATTCAACACCCCCAACATTCGATAGCACCAGCTGCGGGCTTCTGACGAAAACTTCGGCCCGGGCACTTACTCTTTTACTATTTAAGCATTGGCTATCACACTGCAAACTTCAAGACTAAGGACTACATGTACAAAGCAAATTTGCTTTTTGGGATGTACAAAGCCCACATTGCGATTCTGTAACTTGTTACTAAATCGCAATTTGGGTTTTGCGATTCGGTATTTGGAAGCAGTGTGTTGTGGATGTCCCTTCCTAATACTGAATTGAAATGGTATGTATGAATGTTTTCAGATTGTAAGACGGTCACAAAAAATGTGCAATTTGAGAAATGGTGGTAACCCATGCGCAAATGGGAAGGGGTGCACAAGGGACCCCTTCCTCTTTGAGAATGATTGGCAAAATATTTTTTAAGATCAGTCAGTGATCGAAAGGACCACTGCCTACTCTTGAAGAATGAAACTTCAAAGTTTCATTTTTTCCTTTTTAAACACACCCCGTTTTCCTTTAGGGAAAGTCGGGCTGAGTTAAAAAAACAAAAAACATTGCTTTATTTAAAAGCAATCACAGACATGGTGGTCTGCTGACCCCAGCAGGCCACCATCCCTGTGACGGTAGTGAATGGTAGTGGGTCACAATTGCGACCTACCGCATTAATATTGATGAGGTAGGCTGATTTGAAACCCACTACGAATCGATAATGAAACTCAAAGAAATTCATACATTAGGAATAGCGATTTGCTGATTGCGATTCACAAAACAAATCGCAATTAGGAAAACGCTATTCTGATCTTTGTACATCTAGCCCCAAATTTCTATCACTGCAGTATCCATCGCACTGCAGAAAGACTTGTATCTTGTAACTGCCGGCACTGCCACTCATGCCAGACTCAGCTTCAGAGGTATGCCGTTGTGCTCCCACTAGGGCCTTCCAACATGTCTTGCCTGGAGGCTTCCGTAAACTGGAAAGGGATATCCCTGTATAATTCAATAACCTGTATGGACAATATGCAAACACAGATGAGCGGCAACTAGCGTGCGTAATGACACATGCAGTAAGTGCTGATTATGAGTGTTCCAGTGATTAGTAGACTAGATGCCCTGACCATGAACTCAGGCCATTTATATTCCCTCTCCTATTACCCCATACAGCACAATATCTCAACCTACTGTTAACACTTAGCAACAAGGCATATAACACTAGAAGCAACCATGGGGTGGAAGGAGGCGCAGCAACTTTATGATTTTAAATCCTAGGGTGAATAATTTGTTGAAATTGTTGGTTGAGTTGTCTTAAGCCCATGTTTCTGTGAGACCAATACCTGGGTATTTTCTCTCAGAGGTTAGATTGTGGGTTTCCATGGTGTGCTTTTGTGTTTTATGGCACCTCCTCTCATAGCTGCCTTTTTAGTAAGAGCAGGCTGTAGGAAAGTGCCCTTTTTGACGTGTCACCCCCACTTTTCACTGAGTCACTGCTAACCAGCCCCCAGTGCCAGTGCTCTTTCCCTTAAAACAAAGTAAATGTCTAATTGTAACCCAATTGGTAAGGTCTTTAGCAACCCTGTAAGTCCCTAGAAAATGATACCCTGGTACCTGGGGCATGGGTACTAAAGAGAGTCTCCAAGGGCTGCAGCATGTATTACGTCACCCTAAGAGACCCACACAAAACTGCATGCAGACTGCCATTGCAGGCTGCGTGCAATGGTGTAAACCATTCTGAAAACACGACATGGCACACTCCCTGTATGCCATGCCATTGTACACTGCATATACTATATGTAAGTCACCCCATTAGCAGGCCTTAGAGTCCTAAGTCATGGCGCATTATATTTAAGGCTTCCGGTTTTCCGTTTTTACTGATTTTTACAGATGAATACAGACAGAAAACAACGTGTTTCCTGTCTGTATTTACAATGTCTCAACAGGTAATATTTGATAGGCTATTAAATAAAACATGCACATATAGTTGCAAAAAGGAAGAGCCGGGAGACTCCAAGGTTAAGGGATGTTCCAGGGGCACTATATATTCAGAGCATGTATAGGAAAACAACTGTATCAGCACTGTTTACACTGAATGTGGGTGTAACCCGAAAATACTTTGTGCACATAAGTGCTCGTGACACACAAGGTGGACAACTTTTGGCACTATGATCTGGTTCACAAAATATTAATCCTTTGTAACTCTTGTAAATAATTATTTGTGAACCTAAAGTACCTTGTAAATATTATCACTGTTGCTCACTCTGCGCCGCTCTTCACTGTGTCACTTGTCACTTGCGCCGTCCACCTTGTGTGTCACAAGCACTTATGTGCACAAAGTGTTTTCGGGTTACACCCACATTCAGTGTAAACAGTGCTGATGCTGTTGTTTTCCTAAACATGTTCTGAATATATAGGGCCTGATTCAGATGCGGTTAGGAAAGCATTCCCACCTAGGGCCTGATTCTGATGCGGTTAGGAAGGCCTCCTAATGGCATTTGCTCCTTCCAAATCGGATCGGGAACGTGTCTTCCCGACCCAGGGCCCAATTCTGATGCGGTTAGGAACATATGCTCCCATTGAAGTCAATGGGAGTCCAGCTAAATACGTATCTGGAAGCATCCGGATGCATCGTACTCCGTCGGTCGGACTCTCCCGATCCGAGTGGGTCGGAAACCATTTCCAAACCGATTCAGTCGGGAAGCTTTCCAACCCGCATCAGAATCAGGCCCATAGTGTCCCTGGCACATCCCTTAACCTTGGAGTCTCCCGGCTCTTCCTTTTTGTAACTATATGTGCATGTTTTATTTAATAGCCTATCAAATATTACCTGTTGAGACATTGTTTTTTGTTACATACACTTACAAGCCAGGCACACCCCTAAGGTGGGCCACCTGAAGTGGACAGCTGAAGAAGGGTTTCACTAGTTTGAACTTGGTGAAACTTGGACCTCTAGGTCAGGATTATGACCACTCTCCACAGGAAGTGGTCATATAAGAGGTGTAGTCACCCTAGGGCTAAGTAGCCCATTGGCTACTACCCTACACTCTCCTAAACGACCCTAAATTCAGGATTTAGGGGTCCCCCTGACACCAGGAATTCAGATTCGTCTACCTGAGAACATAAGAAGGACAAAGAAGAGCCGACATCGCAAGAACAGAGGACCTGCTACAAAATTGGCACCAAACCCTGCCTGGCTGCTGGTACCTCGACAATTGCAAAGACCAGACTCATCCAAAAGCTGTGCATCCTCCTAAAGACTTGGAGGACTGCCCAGCACTTTAATAACCAAGCAGCATCTCCCTTGTATTGGAGGAGCCACTCCCCTGTAGTTGCAGGCACCGACCCCACTGTTCCGGTACTTTGTCTTGCTGACCATTGGGTCCACCGAGGGTGCATCACACCAAGAGGATGCCACTGTGGTTGTAGGAGGTCATCCCCATCTCTGTAGTGAGTTTTGAGACGCTGGACCCTCCAGGAGCCCCACACCACCAATACCCTGGGTACGGAGCACTTGCAGCAACGAAGTCTTGTTGAGTGTCCAGCCGAGACACCACCAAAGCCAAAAAATTACCTTCTGATGAGGGACTTCAGGACTAATGAAAGCCTCACCGAGAGTTGCCCTGCAGTTTTGTTTTCTTCCCCTCCCAAAGTCAACCCAAGAAGTGAGAGCCTCTGACTGAAGAGACCCGCCGGACAAAACACCTCTGCACCCGAGCTCCACAGCCTGGGTTCAAGTCAACCGATGGTGTCCTCTTGCCCCAGAGACCATCAAGAGCTGAGCCTACCATTGGGTCCTGCCGTATTTGTCCTTAAGTCCCCACTTGCAGCCTTTCTTGCACAGGCACCTTCTTATTGACTTTAACATATAGCACTCAAAGTTACCAACCCGACCAGCACCTCTAAACCCAGACCCACCAGGACAGGTAAAACTGAACTACTGGTGGTTTCTTGGACCTTGGCCCCTAAGCACCTTAAATGCTAAAAGGTATCCTTCAGAACCGCTTGCAAGTATATCTATGCAGTTTATGTTTCTCCCATAGGGTAACATTACCGCATTCGAGGCACATACCTCAGAAAACGTTAATTGAGTGTTTTACTGTTTTCTTGTGAAATCTATAACTCTTACAGTACTTACCTGATTCTGATGATTTGGTGTCTAAAATTCTCTAAAAATCTGTGTTATTTTTTCAACTTGGTATCGGATTTCTTTTTGTGTGTGTGTTTCATTTATTGACTCTGTATGTACAACAAATGCTCAGCACTTCCCTCTGATAAGCCTAAGCTGCTCGACCACACTACCACAAATAGAGCATTTGGGATTATTAAAGTAAGCCTTGTAAACCAATAATGGTCATCTGTACTTTTTGCATGATGTACTCCTACATTGGTACACTACATAAAAAGCCAGCTTTCTACATAGGCAGATAATGAAACCTAGCCGGTCACAGGGTGGTTGGGGTTGACATGACAATGCAGAGCGCATTCTTCTATAAATAGGATATATCTTTCATTGCCCTATCCGTTTTGCACCTAAGAAGGGAAAATCCAGTCCTCACTCAATACAGATTGATGCTACATACAGAGGGCCCGATTCACAGAACTAACTTAAGACAAAATCCTAAACTTACTACCATTTTGGTATTCACAGAAGGCGCTTACTCATTTTGGTATTCACAGAAGGCACTTACTTACTCATTTTGAGTAACTTACTCATTTTATGTAAATTACTCATTTTGGTATTCACAGAAGGCACTTACTCATTTATGAGTAAGTGCCTTCTGTGAATACCAAAATGAGTAAGTTACACAAGAGTAAGTTACTCATTTTGGTATTCACAGAAGGCACTTACTACTTTATGAGTAAGTGCCTTCTGTGGATACCAAAATGAGTAAGTTACACAAAATGAGTAAGTTACTCAAAATGAGTAAGTAAGTGCCTTCTGTGAATACCAAAATGAGTAAGTGCCTTCTGTGAATACCAAAATGGTAGTAAGTTTAGGATTTTGTCTTAAGTTAGTTCTGTGAATCGGGCCCAGAGTAGTTAATTAGTGTGCTGTTCCTCATTATACCTCCCGAATATCTGAATCAAGTGCAAACGGTGCACCCAATAAATAGCATCCCACAGGCTAACGCAAATTAGCGGGCCTGCCTAACATGATCGGGTCCTAAACAGAAACATTTGGTTTGAAAAGATGAAATCTGTGTAATGAGATTCAATTGCACTACAACCGCAGACATCTAGGTATGTGCAAATAGGATGTTTCTCCTCATTACTCAATTATTAGTGAGAAATACCTCTGTGAGCTGCTGAGAGACGCATTTTATCATTCAGATAAAATTCTGTAGTCCAGCAGGGCAAAAAACCATCTTTTCATGCCTTTCCCTTTGCCCGGGCCCCAGCTCTCCCTGATCCCTGCTGACAATAAACCAGTCGGTGTTAGCTTTACAGATGTCAGCCGTCATTTGCTGCATTCATTTGGCAGTATTCCATTCATGTGCCTGTAAACAACATGGTGGAATCATGTCAGGGGAGAGATAACACACTATTACTTCCTGTTACTTCTATAAAGCTAACATACAAGAGGGACTATTTGGTTAATACCCAATTTTCTTTTTGGTCTTCTCTTATCTGTTACCATGTAAGACTTTCCTTGATATGCACTGACGCCGCGAGATCAAAACATATGGGATTTGTAGAGCTGCACGCCAAACTGAACATGCTATATCCACTAACAACTGAGAGTCCCTAAGGTCAAATGAGTGATATCCCAACACAAATTATCAGACCACTGCTTTCAATCAATCACCCCCAGGGCGGGACTGGAATTCTGTCATGCACAGAGTGACAGAGGGCGATTTGATTGAAGTACATAGTCGCCAGGGAGCTCCTGTTTTTCATTATGTTAAAACACATAGGATTCTGCAACCCCTGTACAAAAACCCATCTCTAATTTCTTTGGTATGGATGGCTCTCACAAAGAGCCTCAATCGTTTATTTCAGTTTTTAAGTCTGATAACTTACTGCTATGACATAGCAACAGTTGATAATAAAACCCTTCACTGTTTTACCAATCCAAATCTGTAATACTGTGCCTGGAGTGGTAAAAGGCTTTTGTCATTTTACAGCTCGGCATGGATGGCACTTTGCTAATCCTATGCTTAAAACTTTGCTAGAAAAACAGACATTTGAGATGAGCAGATTCAGAGTGTCGCTGTTGTTGCAGGGTGCTCTATATTGGAGCTGCTCTCCACCTAAATTTAGGAACTACCCAAAGTTCTTTGCTTCCTTTTTTGCATAATGTATTTGGCACTCTAAGCCTGAAAGGCTATTGTTTTGATATATATATCACAGCAAAAGAATAAAATGTACTTCCATAATTAATATAATTAATTATCAATTAAATATATTATTAATTAAAAAACAAATTAAAACACATACAAATTAATTAACTTCCCACCCTTTACCCCTATAAACACCACAACTCACACCTAAAATGAATTACACAATTCCCATATTTAATTTTCAATTAATGAAATATTATTAATTAGCAACAAGTTAATTAATTAAAAATAAATTACTTCCCACAATTAACACTATAAAATCTCATTTAAATAAATATTAATAAATAAAAAAATATCATTAATTTATTGTAATTAAATTGCTTCCCACCCTATTCCTCTATAAACCCACAACCCGCTACAGAACTAAAAAACGTAAAATGTAATTAAAATAAAATTGATAACTACTAAAATTTTAACACATATATTAAAAAACATAAACAATACTTATACAAAAAATACATCACATACATTTAAAATATATACTAAAATACATAAAACTAATTAAAAAATCGATATTTTAAACAACTATATTTTTGCAAACAATATTATTGATATTTCTTACCTTCAAATCGATATTCTTGACCACGATATTCTTGCTGTCGATATTTCTAACTGATGATATTTAGGACTTGATACCACCTCAACCCACATTCACAAAAGATCGGGAAGAAATGCTCACATTTACTCCTTTAGGATTATTTCTACATTTGAAGACAATTTCCAACTTGAATGAGAGTTTCAAAGACACAACCAGTCAGTTACATGGAAATCTATGGAAATCTGGTGTTAATGCCCACTAGCACTCTAGACTTTGTTTTTGTTTCTCCAATGAAAAGTATCTTTCCCTGAAAATGTGCTTCTTGTAAAACCCCACTGAAAAAGGGTGTGGTTTCCTCCCTCTTACCAAACTAGTAGTATTTTTACTCCTTTCTATAACAGGAGTAGATTTGTGATTATTTCCAAGATGAAAACCTACTTGCAAATAGGGTGTTAATATGTTCAAACACATGAGCTAAATGATCACCTATTTTTGCCGGTATGACAACCCCCCCCATTTAATGCTGAAAACCTTCCACTAACTCTAAGGTCCTCATTACTAGAGGTGGTAATCCATCTGGAGCGCTAACTCCATTTACTATTATGGATGGCCAGTGATTCCAGACCCACAAACTCTGGGACCGATAATTCTGAGTCCAGTGACTGGTTTAGCAACCGGGGTTGAGGGCAGTAGCACAGCCCATCGCCTGCCTGAACCCTTCAGCATGATGTGGAGCTATGCAGCTCTACTCCTACTTAGGTCCAGACGCTCTCCGAACCTCCTTCCCACTGAAACAGCAAGGCTGGCTGCAGTGCTTAATTTGTAAACAATAAGGGGTCGATTCCGATCTCGGTCGGAAGGCCTCTGAATCGGATTCGGCTTTACCGGATCCGAGTCGGAGGCTTTGTTTCCGACTGAGTCGTACAAAGGTCCGGACGCCCAAGTACGATGCGAATGAACGTGAAATCGCCGACCGACTCGTTTCCGGGTCCGAACCGCTCCGTACGACTCGGTCGCAGACGAACCATACCGCGCAATGGAGTCGATTTCCGACCGAGCCAGTACAATGCACGATTCGGACAGCCGGATCGAGTCGGAGTCTCCGGGACGAAAAAGCTCCGGGAAGCGGACTTCAGGTGTCCGTGCCGGACCCCCTTCACCCGTAGCCTAACGAGTCGAACACAGGGGGGGACCCAAGGGTCCCCCCTTCACATGCATGTACGGTGCGGATGGCACCAACGCGTACCCACTGCAGGGGCGCCCTTTTGCGAGACGTACTTATTCAGCTGATGCGAGGCCATGCACGCGTCGTACGACCGGCTCCCATTGACTTCAATGGGAATCCGACCGAGCAGAGTCCGTCAGCATGCGGCAGCATCGTACTCGCTCGGTCGGACTCCAGGAGTACGGCTCGGTCGGGAAAACACTCCGGATCCGGCTCGGTCGGAGGGCTTTCCGACCCAGATCGGAATCGACCCCTAAGTGTCAGGGCTCTCGTCAGGAGGCCACTGCAGCTTGCACCACACATTACCCCTGCCGAGCTGCCAATGAAAGTAACAGCACAACTACTAACCATCACACTCCTGCAAGTGTGACAATTCGGACTATTCCAGGTCCCCAAAGCTATAAGTATATAAGGTCATAGTCATTTTTAATGTATATTGAACTAATAATTAACTGTTGTTGTGGTCTCTAAATTAGCCAGACTGTGCCACCTTGTGTTGAGCAACGGAAACCGCTGGCACAAATTAAGCACTGGCTGTCTGCCACAACATCCAAAACCCCAGGCCAGAGGCTGTGGCCCCTGGTAGATAGGTCCACCATCTGCGCCATCATCTGCTAGGAGGGAAGAGACTATAACCCCTTCAAGAAATTTAATTGCTGGATTTTGGTGTGGGTATAAGGACTAGAATATGAGATTCATCTCCCCTCCCGCCGATGTGCACCTTAACATCACAAAGAGGTGTGTTGCTAATAAGCACTGCTCTAGGTAGCTTTTAATTGCGTCATTTCTGAGCTACTCCAAGTGATTATATGAACCAATAAACTGCATACTAGTAACATCTGTTATTTACAGTGCAATGAAATGGCAGGCATGCAGGATGAAGCCTTACCTCTCAACTCACCCACCTGTGGTGGGTGACACCAGCCCTGACGGGTCCCACACCCACCTGCCTCCCCTTCTTTACCCTCCTCGTTGCTTGGTCCAATAGGCCCCAGCAGCGGCTCTGAATAATCTGTATACACACATTTTTGTTAATAGAATATATTCAGTGTTAACAATACTATATGGTTCTGTCTACAGTTTAAACTCCAGTTGGTTTTATTAATGGCAGAAAAGATGTTAATTTAATAACTGACCACAAGCATTGTAATCTTCTCTCTGATTTAGGGAATCAAGGATAGGCCAGAGGAAGGATGTGATTCCATATCCTAGCTTCAGAATTTTTGTTTCAGCTCTTCTTCTTCTTAAACCATTGTGTTTCCACTTTGGTGGTATCAACGGCATGCATGGTGTGTTGGCCATCGAAGATGCTGATTTCTACACCCATAGCCAGGAATATTTGTTTTGGGCTGGCATTGCAGTAATGGCAGGGAAGGTTGTAGCTGGGTGCACAGGGAGTGACTTCTGTTTCCTTAAAAGTTTTGAAGAAAAGCTGCAATTTAAATGAGATTTCAAGGTCTGCAATACCTTTTCTTCTGTCTATTTTTTAATTATGGTATTATTCTCCTTCCCATGAGAATCACCGAGGGATATTTTGAAAAAGTGTATTTGGGCATATACCCCAAAATAATTTAAAGAAAATTAGAAGCACTAGCGAAAACTGAATTGTATTGCTAACATTTTCGGTGGATGTTCCGAGTTCTCCTGGTGGGTTTCAACAATCATTCTTTTGAGGGATTGCTTGAGCTTCATAGACCTTATATTTTTAACTGGTACACCTCAGTGTGAGTGTCCTACTGCAGCCAGAAGCAACTCATTGACCATAAGAAGTCTGTGCAGAGTCCAGATAGACCAAGCATACCAGTCATCCAACAGCCACAGCATCAGAAGCTTTCACATGTCCTTCATTTGGAGGGTCTCACCAGCCCAGTTAATCCAAAATGAGCAGTTAGTTACTTGCTTTGATGCTCCAAAATATCAATCCAGTCCTTCACATTTCACTAAAAGAACAATCCAAGAATCCGGAGAAATACAATTTTCCAGCTTTCTCTCCCATCATCTCCCTCTAAGTGTATTGTTGCAGATGGAATACCTGTCAACCCTTAAAGTGACATGTTAATAAAGAAATTAAAGTACTGAAGTGCAGTGCATATGTGTCATTAAAACAAAGAGGCCAAGGAGGGAATGGGACAGTGAAGTACCGCCATACTCTCCTAGAAAATGTGAAACCCTTTCTACTTGAAAGTGTCTTCTAATTAACAGTGTAAACACTGGTCATCTCCACAAGGTTGGCAGCAACATTTTGCTCCATGGCTTACCCGACTCCACATTGGTACCCATTGTAGACATCGTAAATGTACTGGTCCATCTCCTCAAGGACCCAAGTAAAGTCAACCACCACTGAATAACTTCCCTGGCTCCTCCTCCTTATTGGCTTCTTCATCTTTGACCAGGTGCATCACCTACAAGGCTATTAAAAATAAACCCCCGCCATACATAGCCATGCCACTTGTCACCTTGGGAGGACAGTGCCACGACATCGTCAGTCTAGGAACAAGCAAATAAACCAAACCTAAGATAAGACCGCATGGCTTCTCAATCAATGCACCAAAGACCTGGAACAACATCCCAATCAATATCAGAGCTGCTTGGACACTCCATTAATGTGCTTGGATTCTTGCCTTCTGTTCAGCACTCCACTGGTTCCTCAGGTTTGCGTTATATAGGTACCCCCACATACATGCATTCTTCTGATTGATGATCAGACCTAAAAGGCAATGATCGAATGGGTATAAAAATGATGTATTCCCTCATCCAGTAAAGGGGGTTTCTCTAAAGAGAGTCCAAAGACCAATTAGGCAATTACTTATCCTCTACTTGACATTTGAATTTGTCTGTAAGGGCTTTAAAAATTAAGGCCTTTATTACGAGTACGGCGGTCTATGGGACTGCCGAACCCGTGGTTGCGGTCTGACCACCCCCACACTGCGGGACCGCCCGCAGTATTTCAACTGCGGTGGTTGGACTACCACAAGACCGCCGGCACTGCCGAGGTCAGGGATCCCGCTGGGCCAGCGGTCTTTCACCGGCAGAAATATGCTGGCACCGCCTAGCATGTTCTGAGTTGCCATTTCACCGCCCTTTTCATGGTGGTGAACCCGCCATGAAAAGGGTAGTGGAATGGCAACGGCCTCCTGCCAGATTTGGGTCTGGGGGTGCATGCGGGGTTGGGGCACATGTAGTGCCCCCCTGGATTTCCATCCCCCCTTCCTGCACGGTGTGGCATATATGCATATATGCCACACCATTCAGGAAGGTGCAGTCGGCACTCTAACTGCGGCGGTCTGCATGATAGGCTCTTCTATGAGCCTAGCAGACCATCGCCATCAGACCGCCGCAGGACAGCCTGCCAGACCAGGACTCCTAATCTGGCAGGTGGTCGCACACAACTTTGGCGGTCCTAAATTGTAGTAAGGCCCTAAGTTGACATAAAACCTGTATTTCAGACAGCTGTTCTTTTGACTTTCTGTACATTCATTGCCTGCACCCTTCTGTGTGCTGGTTTATGTACGGTATATGTGCCTAAATGTTTCTTGCCTGTGTTGGCATTTGTGTGTGTTGATTAGTGGATCTTGGTACCTGGTTTTCACTGGATTAACAGTTCATCATTCTAACAGCCTATCATTCCTAAACATCTATGAGGCCCTGCTTCCTCACACTGTTTGTCTCCTCCCCATTTAATACTTCCGACCCCCTCTTGTGCCCTCTTTCCTTTCTTTCAGCTTATTTTCCACCCCAGCTTTCTCTATAACAAGCAGACGACTAAAGTAGGTTACAAATTACTGCTCCTTTCTGGGGAAATTTATTCTGTTTCCTTGTGCACTGTCCTCAATAATTTTCTCTTCTTCTCTTCTTCTCACTCTCCTATGACATCTACCTCTTTTATATAAATCTTTTTATTGTCGTTTTGCATAACTAAACGTTACATCTAGCTCTTTTATACAGTGTTCCCATACCATAGAGCGCATATACAAGAAAAAAATATAACATGTGTCGCTAGGTCTGGGTTTATGGGTGACTGGATGCCAGGTGGTCTATGTGTATGGGTGCCTTCAGCTGTGTATGTGTGTGTGTGTGTGTGTGTGGTTATTCCTGGCTCTCTCCATGGTATGTGAGATGATTTTCTGTGGGTAGTGTCTAGCTTGTAGTTTTGAAACCAAACCTTCTGGCTCACCCTTATAGTCACTCAATTTGGAGCAATTCCATCTCAATCTTAGAAACTGGCCAAAAGGCAGGTTCTCCCTGAAGTGTCTTGGGTGGAAGCTGTCATAAAGGAGCAGACAGTTTTTTCTGTCAGTTTTATATGGGTGGTTGTTCTGAGAAAAACTTCACCTAGGATGATGTTTAGATCGAAGAAGACAAGTTCTGATTTGGATATGGTATACGTAAATGTCAGGAAGTCGCTCTGTCTGTTCAGCCAAATTAGAAAATCCAAAGTAGTGGTTTTGTCACCTTGCCAGATGATTAGGTCATCGTCAATGTATCGCTTCATCATGTTTATGTGCATGAGGTACGGGTTGTTGGGACATAGGATTTTGTGTTTCTCTAGATGGGGAACAGAGAGACCTGCTATGCTTTGTACAAAAGTGCTTCCCATGCTGGTCCCATGTTTTTATAGATAGAGGGTTTCCTCAAATTGGAAGAAATTCTCTTTTAGTGCCCATTTGCAGCATTCCATGACTAAGGGATCTATTACGATGGCGGGCGGACTGTGTCCGCCCGCCACCGCAACGGCAAACGGGACCGCCCGCAAGAGGTTCTGCGGTCCCGCAATGGCAATTAGGATGCCACCGCCACGGTGGCATCCCGCATATATTGCATTGCGGCGGGGGGTGCTGTAAGCAGCACCCGCCACAATGCAATATATGCATGTTGTGCATTGGCATGCACAACGTGACAGGCACCGCGCTTTGCCTGCCACCTTGTCCATGCCAATGTTGGGGGGTACCATAGGTACCCCCCAAGTGCAGCCCCCCACCCACCCACCCCCTTCGGGGCCCGCAACGGGCCCCCGATGCAAAACCCGCATGCCTTTCCATGGCGAACTCTCCGCCATGGAAAGGCATTGAAAATGCCACATGCTAATATGGATGGCGGTGCCTGCAAGGCACCGCCACCATATTATGGGCCTTTTCCGCCCGTTAGGCAATCGGGACGATTGCCTACCGGTGGAAAAGCGGCGGACGGACTTTCCGTCCGCCGCGGTACCCCCCGCCATAGTGATATGGCGGGGGGTAAATTGTCTTGTGATGGCGTGCGGATCGCCACCGACCTCCACCGCTGGCCGGGCGGTGGCGATCCGCACAACATCCTAATAGACCCCTAAGTTCCTTGGGGTCTGATATTCCCAATCTACTTCAAACAATGCATCTTCAATGATTTTGAGTGTCTCTGTGTGGGGTAGACTAGTGTATAAACTTTCAATGTCCAGACCCATTAGTAGTTCTTTGTCTGGGTGAAAGGCGTGTCCTGTAAAAGTCTCAGTACATCCTTGGTGTCTTTGAGGTAAGTGTCTGTCTTTTGAACAATTGGTCTCAGAAAGGCATCAGCAAATTTGGACAGAGGTTCCAGTATGGAACCAATCCCTGATACTATGGGTCGCCCAGGTGGGTTAGTTAGATTCTTGTGTATCTTGGGGATGATGTAGAAATATGGAGTGAGGGAGATTTGTTGACTAGGAAATCACTTTCTTTTCGGGATATCCAGTCATGTGTGAGTGCTTCCTCTGTCATACTTGTTATACGTACTCTGAGCGATTCAGTAGGGTCTATGATGAGTGGTTCGTAGTTTCTGGCGTCGTTGAGTAAACGTAAGCATTCCATCTGGTATGCTTCCGTTGTTTGTATGACCACTGCTTCTCCCTTGTCAGTGGGTTTTATCACTGGATTCTTCTCTTCTGTGAGTTCTTTGATGGTAAGTTTCTTGTGGTATTATGAAACACTTTGATTTGGTCAGGGTCGATATCGCCTATCTCTTTTAAGAGAGCTTTTCCAAAAGCTATTAATTCAACTGGGATTGATGTGATAGGCAGGGTGAAAGAGGATTTTATCCTAGGACCAGTGTCACCTTGAAGGTCCATTTCTATGGGTTTTCAAGGAAGAATGCCTTCTGTTTAAGTTTTCTGATTAATTCATTAATTTCGCAGCTAAATCTGAATTTGTCCAATTTCTCTGTGGGGACAAAACCTAGACCTTTCTCAAGTACCTGTATCTGTGATGAGGTAGGAGTATCCTCTGTGAGGTTTACCACTAAACTAGATGACTGTTTGGGCCTGACTGGTTGTTGCTCGAGCTCGTCATGCTCCTGGTTGACACCCCGGTTTGTTCCTGATATGGGGCCCAGTGGATTTGGGTTCTTTTTCCTGTTCTTCCCCTTAGTGGAGCTTGGAGTGTCCCTAAAAAAGGGCCATATTGGTTATGTAAGTAGTCGGTAACAGGGGCAGCTAATGTGACCCATGTATTGAAAAGGAGTGGTTGCATGTGAGGTGGTGGTGGGCCATAAAAGTATGGTACTGGATACATCGGAGGGCCTTGGTGTGGTCCTCAGCCTCTATTGCGTCCATGGCCAAATCCCCTCCTGTTTATTTCATTTTCCTCTAAGAGTGCCACTGTTGCCCGTACTGGAGCCTGAGCTATTAAAACCTGTGTCAGATAGGTCGCTATCAGTGTTGTACCCAGAGTTTCTTCCTGAGGGGATGTAATCTTCCCTAATGTATGGGTACACACGTTCATGGCTGAATTTACCTGTGTCTTTTTTCAATTTTTTCAATTTACTCTATTTCAATGATGTCTCAAATTCATTCAGAGTTTGATTTAGTTCTTCCAGTCTTTTCTTTAGACAAACTTCAATTGTTTGGATCTCAGTCTTCAGTTCTTGCAATAGGCGTGTTGCTATTTTTATAATTAAAATTTACCAGTCTCTGGTGCAATGCCAAGAAATCAGAGACCAATCTTTTTTAAAGTCTTATCGTGTTGGAAGATGAAGGGTTCATTTTTTACGATTAAACCCTGGGGGCTGCAATTGCCTGTAGGTACTCTGTCATCATCATGCCGTATAACAAGGTTTTTTATCTGGGTTTGTTTTAGTGTAGTAAGTTTGTCCCAGTCCTTGTTGTCCAAATTGGGTTCTGAGTTACCTATTCCCTCAAAAGGAGACACAGTAGCCAGAATCCTTTCAACTTCCTCAGCCGCGAAAGTGAGGCCTGTAATTTCTGCCATCCCTATGTGTGTGTGTGTGTAACACCTGTGCCTAAGGTTGTGTTTTGTATGTAAGCTCCCACAGCTGTGCGCTGTCTATAATACTCGGAAAAAAAAGGGGGGAGGTAGAGGTCAAAGGGGGAAAGAACCAGAGGATTCTGCCTCCTATTCGTAATCTTCGTAATTCGTAACCAAAATGAGCCTGTCCGTCTTACAGGACTACCATTCCACTTCAGTTGTCGGATAGAAAACAGACAGTTTTCTTTAAATAACCCTCACCCACCAGGGTTTCCCCTTGGTGTCATGCTTCATCATTGGGTTCTTCCCGTTCCGCTGCGGAACGTGGCCTGCTACGATCGACGGGTTACGTGGGAGCACTTTTGAATGTACACTATAAATGATGAAAAGACAAATAGGAGTGGGGGGTTTTATGTGGAAAAACTAAAAATACCTGGCTAGTAGGAAAACAAATGTATTCGTGTCTCTATCTGGTATGATTAAAAAATAGGGAAAAAAGTTTGAAACTTATGGAGTTATATTCCAGAATTTCTACTGTCTACATGTTTCAAGCCCTACCCCAAGTCTTTTTTTCAGGACCAAGGAATACTCCCTAATACCACTCCTCTTGAAATACTATATTTTGAGGGCACTCTATTTTAGGAAAAAAATAAAAACAAAAGAAATACATATCTATACAGTACCCATTTGGTAGTATGCCTGTAAGATGTGAAAAGATATCTGAATGGAAAGATTAGTCCGCCATTACTATGACTATATGACATAATTATGTATCAATATGAAACACATCACCATCGTGGAACTCGTGATATATTTTTCTTGATGATGTGAACACTTCTAGTGCTACCAAGGTGTTTCTTAAACCGTTTGTAAACATAAAAAATATTAGCAAAGCACAGACGATAACATACACACACACACATCGGTTGTTATAGATAGCTGGCAGTGCTCATGAAATTCGTAAATGTTAAGCATAGGAAACATACATGTTAGAAGCCTAAATTAAGCTTCATGAGCCCAAACGGGGGGAAGGGACACCCTTAGTCACACCCTGTTTTGAAAAGAGAGAAAAATGTGCCAAAAAACATTAGTTATTCAGTTTTTAGAGAGACATCTGTTTTGAAGAGGAATATCGGCTATGCCGTACTTACTTCGTCAAAGCTACTCCCTTGCTTCTGGGAAATAGCCCGCCTGTGGCTCAGAGGTTGCAGGTGTGCGAGGCCTGCTCTGTATTTGACAGAGACACAGCCAGGAAGACGTTGGCATCCTCGTTGCCAGCGAAAGCTGGAACGTTACCTTTCAAAATGGCCACTGGGTATTGGAATTACTTCCTGGTTCCTTCGTTCATTTAGAAACATGTTCCAAAACCTCCGCAAGCAGGGTGGTACAGATCGGGAGTTGTAGTAGTGATATCATGGGCAAAGATACATTGATTCATTGTTTTAGGGATTAATTTTTTTTAAAGTCCAGAGAAGTTGTATGAAAAACAGGTTGTTGTTCAGAAAAAAACATTTTTAGATCAGACAAAAACTGTGTGTTGATCAGAAAAAATAATGAATCATTTAGTGAATTGTCCCCAAGGCATGTTTTTATTCAGTCTTTCGGTGTGTGTGTTCAACCCGAACATCCATCGTTGTTCTTATTTGAACAATTGGGATTCCTGATTGATTTGTTCAAGGATGACCCAGTGATAGTCTTTCACATGTAATGGACTGACGTTGTGGTCGCGCACCCACTCCTGAGATTAGTACAATTTTCACATATTCTGGTCTCGATTTCACGTGTGGTCATCCCTATGTAATGTAAATTACAATGGCACGTGATCATATAGATCACTCCTTGAAAGTTGCAATTCGTGATGCAATGGGAAGAGTCCAGCCCGAACTGCCAAGCCAGGTCCTCCCTGTACTGGCACACAAGCAACCTAGGGCCAGTTTCACCCTTGCTCATCTGTCGGGTACGGCTTGGTTCCAGTGGCACAGTTGTGCATGAGAGCCATGTCTGGGTATACCTGTTACACTTAGGGCAACATACTAGAGTATACAAAAAGTGAAGGATGGAATGCTTGAATGAATCTCAGACATGGGTAATTACTCTGGGCCACATCCCAGTCCATCGTTACTGTGCAAACCTGCCATCTTCGTTTGGACCCAGCTTTATGCAAATCAATGTTGACCCTGCTCCAATGGGAACTGTACAGCCCGAACTGCCATGCCAAGTCCTCCCTGAACCGGAACACTACAACCCAGCACGCTGTTACTTCTTTATATGGGAACTAATACAGGCTAGATCGAGCCAGGATTAACAAGCTTGCACAACTGTCTAGAATTATTGGTGATTACTATCCCAGATTGTCCCAGATTACATACAGGATAGGGACTTTTGCATAAAATCTACCTGAGCCCTCAGCATCCCCACCACATTTTTTTGGCCTGGGTTCCACAAAAATCATGTAACTGTGCCACTTTAGAGCCTGTTCATGATCACACACACAACCATAGACACCGGAAAAGCCTAGCTTGCTTGTATCAGGAGGCTGAACAACAAGTAAATATGTCAAGTCTTCAGCTTTCATCGAAGAGCTACACTTCAGGCAGCAATAAAAGAGTTTACACAAATCTAATTCAACACATGTATCCATGAGTTCACTATAAAACACATCTAGTCCCAGCAGAATGCAATGCAAGCTCATGTCAGTGCAGAGATGTCCAAAGTACGTCCCAGGGGGGCTGGACCAGGCCAAAGCTTGAGAATAACCATGGGATATGTAAGTGAGTTGTATTTAGATTCTCTGGGGCATATTGACGAAGATTTCACACAATGCAGCACAGCAAGGGAAGCTGCTGCGCTGCGTTGTGTGAAAGGGGGAAAGCAGAACTGGTCCATATTCACAAAGATATGGTGCAGTTCTGCTCTCTCCTAGCGCTGGCGCACTCGTGGCTGCTTAGTGCCAATGCAGGCACCCATTTGCCATGACGCAAGGATGCCTCCATTGTGGTCAGAATGGTTTTTGTGCAGGTAGGGTTAGTTCATGCACAAAAATTATTTCTTGAGGCTTATTCCTCTTCATATGTGTGTGCATAAAGGAGCAGCCATGCACAAAGGAAGTACGAGGAGAAATATATTTCTCCTTGTTACGCCAGCCGTGGGAAGGCACACCATTTTGGTACATACACTCACTCTCCCTCACATAAACACACTCTCATGCATGCATTCAAAGAACTTACATTTAAAAATATTTTTTACTTACCTCTGCTGCGAGGTAGGGTCATATTCCACCTAACCGTACTCCATTTTTTATTACACTAATAGTGCGTGATATATTGTTTTCATTATAAGTGTAATTATAAAATGGCAAAAAAACAAGAAGTTTGTAGTCCCATCCAATGTTCATAATGAATTGCTGCCCCTGTGTTCCTGGCACTGATAAATTCTGAGTCCAGGGGTTGCAAATACAGTGCCAGGGATTGCATGGGGGAAGCCACGGGTCGCAGCACCGACCCCTGGTCACCCCTAAATGAAGTCCATGCTAGTCTACCACTCAGACCTAACGTGCATGCTGATGGCTGCCAACTTCCCATTCGTCATGCTCATAAGGGAATAGAGGCTGTTTGCTTCACAGCCCTACGCACAGCTCTAAATATCAGTGCAGAAGTGCACACACCAGTACACCTAAGGCAGGACTACTTTCTCTAACGAGGGAGAGTCAAGCTGAGGCGTGCCACCGTTGCCCTTGCTTAGCACTCAGCCTCCACCTCTCCCCCTTGTCATGTGTTTTTTCCCAGCCTAAAGGGTGCCCCCACCATACTGGGGCCACTGGCTGATGTGAGGGGAGCATATCATGCATGCAATGGTTCGACCACGGTGCTAACCAGCAGCAGGTGATTGGGGCCAGTTATAAATTAAGTGTAAACAAAAGGAAGCCAGCAATTTTAGGGGGACAAACACATGCAAGGAGAGGCTGTTACCCCTTGGCTCTTCATGCCTACAGCCCTGCTTAATGTCAAGTAGCACAGCCTGCTTAATGTAGGAGACTCAACCCAGCCTGAAGACAACACAGCATGTGTAGAGAACCATTGAAGTTCTCACAAATTGAAGAAGAAGTGACCATACTATTTCAGTTCTTTGGTTAGTCTTCTTGCTGCAGGAATTAAGTAAGAGTCTGGAATGAAAGTAGTTTTATAACCATCCTGGTGGGAGATGATGACCGTGTGAATGTTTGCTCTGACGTTTAATCAGGAAGGTACAATATTATTTCACAGAGTAGCTGGTCCAGTACTGTTTGGGCTTTTTTAGTGTCTGTAAAAGTTGCAGTTGGTGAATCTGAGTGATGTGACATAATTCAAGAGTTGTGGTGTGAAGTCTACGTGGATGTTGGAGAGTCTTTCTAGAAGCTGGGACTTTTATGTGCTGGTGGTGAGGAGGAGCGAGGATGTATCAGACTTTGTGAGGGACAGTTTCATATATGCACTACACCGTGCATCCAGGTTTGGACGAGAGGGAGGTAGCCTTTGAGATGTCAATGTCACTGCTTTGTGTCTCTTTTACGTAGAGCTGAGAGTTGCCTCCATACTGCCTTACTTGGTCAGGAGTTCTCCAAGCAGTTTAAACTTAATGTTTGAAATGATGGAGAAGGGCTGAGGTCAACCACATGCCACCTGAATCTGCTTGAACCTGAATGTGCTCACCTGAGCTAGGTGCTCTTGGTTGGCAAGGCAGAACTTCAAATATTACTCTACAGCTTTGACAAAGCCCCTGCTTATTATGAAGGTGTTCACTCAAGCTTGATGTTCAACTAGGAAGATGGTAACTGACAGATCCAGGAGGATCAAGAGGCATTGGACACCCCTGTCTGTGAGGTGCATGGTATTGTTCACAACATAGAAGGTTGACTTCTCGGTGCTGCACTGTGGTCTGAATTGTCATTGGTAATCATGTGGAAGAACTGCTTTGTGATTATCTTTCGAAGAACGCGTAGATCTGTAACGTGGTGATAACTGGTGAGGCCATGGGGTTGAAGTAAGCTTTTTTCAGCAGTTGCAGGATTAGTACAGTATTGAGTGCCTACCTTAAGCAAGAGAGGCATTTATATGATGAGGAAGGGTGTGATTTTTTATGGAAAATAATTTTATGATCAAGGGAGTCATGTTATTGGTCTAGTAGAGGATGACCTTGATGACATTAAGGGCAGGTGAGAGATGAGAATATGTGCATGTGTGGTGTCTGTGTGAGGGAATTGATTTGATGTTATCTATTTCTGTACATTGCATGGCAGTTTAGGAGGTACATGATTATTATCCAGCCTAGTGGTCATCCTCTTGTCCAGTGCCCTATAAACACAGTATTTACAGCACTCGATTCACCACAAGTATGTGAAAATCACACATTGTGGCACAGACACTCCCTTTACTGAACATGTAAATCCAACACCCACAACGGTAAAACAGAAAAGTAAACAAAAAGCAAACAAGCACTGACAAAGCCAATAGGTCTCAACTTTAAATAGTCAAGTTAGTGCCTTTGTCGAAGCATGTTTATACCAGTTTGCAAACACATGCATCAAGAAGCATGTGCACGCATGTCTGGCAATATTTCAAGATGATAACACACAAAAGAAGAGAAAAAGGGCACTAGTGGGCTCATACCTGCTCTTGCTCATAGAATCACAACACCAAGAATTGGCGTGACACCATGGGTTTGCTCCAATCCTATTTGGTCATAAGCAAAAAAACTCCCTAATGTCTTCGTAGCTACCTACTAAAATTCGAACTCCCAGAGCAGGGGCAATTCCAAGGATTGGACGAGGTAGGCTCACTCATGTAATGTGACATGCTTCATCATTTGCCACCTCTTCCCACCCTGGTAAGATGGTACCACCAGGGCGGGCTCAACCTCAGGGGGCTGGCCTGAGGGAGTTCTTAGAAATGATAATTTTTTTCTGGATAAAATATGTGGATCCAGTTTCAAGGTTAAAAAGCCTTAGGATAAACCACAAAGTATCCTAGGCTTGTTTAAAAACACCAAAGGGTATTATCAGGAGGCATATATGCGTATAATGGCCTATATGTGTCTCTGAGTTGGTAACATTCTCATGCCAACATGTTTCTGCCTATAGTCTGCCAAACTGACACAGGCATTCATCAGGGCCAAATCTATGTGTCCCTACACCACAAGAAAGTAAGTGCGGAGTCCCATAGAAGGTATGTAGAGAGGACCTACCTCTCCGATGAAGTATTCAGGTGATTTAACCTAGTTATAAAATGCTATTTGCCACATGGTCTGTTCGGGGTGAGTGTCTTCTGTTGTAACACTTTCATCAAGGTAGCACGCCCACTATGGTCCTACCGTGCCCCTGAGAACAGCTGACTGGTACAACCAATACTTCAATATGGCCATTTCATGTCTTGACAAATATGTGCATATGCGTGCGCCTCCTTTAAGCGTAATTTATTTTTATTTGCCAATCTAAGAAGATGGACGCCTCTCTTGGAGTCTAGATATATTTAAAAAATGTAATGCTTGCAAAAGTGCATTTTGAGGAAGGAGAAGTCTGGCAGCAAATTGTAGTTGCTGGGCCATGCTAAAAGCAATATACAGTATTAGAGATATTATTTTTTTTAAAGAATGAATTCAAATAGAATAAAAGCCAGGAGAGCACAGGAAGCCATGTACAAGCCTGAGAGGGGCGCAGGGGCAATGCGAGAAAAAAGAAGCAGCACACGTGGGACAGAACAAGAAAACACACTCTTCAACAAAGTGCTGAAAATAAAAGAAAAAAGTAGTTCCCTGAATGCAAGCAAAGTCAGCAACATATCAAATCATCAGAACAATGTGACAACAAAATGCTTCTGGGTGGGACAAACACAAGAATAGGGAGGAAATCCATCAACACAAGAGCAGGGAAGTGAGCTAGGCAACCAAGACCTCAAATCATGTACAAGGGGCTGCCCAAAGCCCTCTCTCTATATATTTGAAACACTTTTGGCTTTTCATAAAGGTAACTTACAATTGTGATTAATTTACATGTGTAAATGTACTCTTATACTTTTGAATAGCCTTACTACTTTTGGCTATTCACAAAGTCTGAGTGTAAAGTTACTCAAAATTGTAGACTTAAACGTCTCCACCCCCTGAAAAGGGAGGGTGAAGTCAAATTTATAAGTGTAAGTTACTACTGCTAAATAGAAACAGTAGTATGTCCAGCACAACACGTGGCCACCAACTGGTACTGTAACACCCTCCCACACAAAAAAATAGTGGTAGGGACCTAAAATAAAACTCCATAAGAAATAATGTTAAATTAAATTACATTATTTAAAATACTTAATTATAAATACATATAATTTAATGTTTACAAAACAATTATAAATAAAGCACATTTATTACTTAATTATAAATATTTTACCAACCTTTTTGAAGTTATAAATTAATATAATCTAAAATTAAAACATATTTATTATTTAATCATAAACTCTTTTAAGAACCTTTTTGAATGTATAAATTAATGTAACATAATTAAAATATAATTAAACTACTTTCCATTCATTCTAAATGTCACTTTTAATAATTATTAATGCATAATAAACACATTTTTGTTTACTTTGGTAGGAATTAATTTTTTTATTTAAACTGAAAAAATCATTTGTTTTTAATCTAGTATATGTAAACTGATTAAAGATTTAATTCAAAATTACGTTCAAAGTGCTCTAGCATATTTATCTTGTTCTACATTTAAAATAAATGTATACAATTATATGCATTATTATTTAACATAAACATATATTTATTAATTTTATATACTTATTTAATGTTCCCTATACTTGTGCATAGAGAGCTCTTTGTGTGATAAAGTATATTAAAAGGTAAAAAAGTGTATTTAATTTAAAAATTAGTAAAAATATTCTTTATATTAAATATTAATCTAAATAATTTCATATATTTATTTTAAATGTAAAACAAAATAAAAAATTACTAACAAGCGTTAGCAAGCTGTGCTTTTGCTGCAATGAGGGCTGTCACTTCAAGGGCCTAGCCAATGCCATCTCCATCGAATGTTTAAGGTCCTTCGACGCCCTGCTTGTGGAACACTCTGCTCTCTTTCTGACAACTTGTGCTTTGACCCAGGGAGAGAGGAGCATTTTATGCCTTTAAATCACCTTGTAAGGTTGAGTGCTTAATGTTCTATGTTATTCTTTGAGCTGGAGGTTCTGTAGTAGCCAGATGGCGAGCTGACTGGTGCTGTGAGACCACGCTTTGCGAGTGGAGAAATAAATCCCTTTCATTCATCATTGTGCACTGCGTCTTCATTACGGAATTTTGTAACAAGCTCAACCAGCAGTTCTGGACATTACAACTTACAAGGTGGTCAAGAACAAAAACGGACTCTGTATGTGCACCTTTTTAAGAGGGTTAGAACACACCACGGAGTAGTTTATCCTGGACTGTGGAGAAAACACTCACCTGTAGAAACCTGTGCATTGATTCACAGGGGTAAGCACCTTCAAATTTTGAAAATCTGCAATATTTAGCTTTACCTTGCCTAAGTCTCCACACACTGGCATTCTATCGAGGAACTAGTGAACACAGCCATCAAGAGGAGGTCATATCTGTAAGAATTGACCTTGTCCACGCACAAGACTACGAGTGGGCAACCTCTGCAAGACCACCCATCACAAGAACACCATGTCTGTGGACATTAACCAGGCTCACACACAAAGACTCGAGCACTCACTCACTGCTTGATTGCACGGCTCCAGAGGCCCAGCCAGAAACCCACAAACGCCCCACAAAGTGGCACCAGAGATGAGTGCTGGAAACCACTGGCAGGTTGCGAGCGGACACTCATCAGACATCCCACAGAGTAGGCTTGGCTCCATTTAACAAGGATCATAGTAGAGCTGAGTAGCAATGGAGTGACAAAGTGGGAGAGTCATCCATTAGAGGAAGGGCCATTAGAAGGCAGCGGAAGGACCATTACCAGGCAGTGCAATCTAAAAAGCACCAGTGTGTTACAAACAAAGTAAGAGACACAGTGAAAAGTCTCAGTCACGATCATCAGTTCTGTACTCAAAGTTATCATTCTTTCTAACAGAAATGGTAAGGTGGAAGTAGAAGTAAAGGACTTTAAGGATAGAAATTAACATATTTGCAATTGTTGATTATGTTGCTCAAGGGTCATGGAAAGTGGTATCACAGTAATACAACCACTGTTTTTACTTCCACAAGCTGGACCAGCTACCATTGAATGAAAGAGTGGGTACAGATTTTTGAAAATTACTTAGAAGCACTGGATGGCTATGCTTTTAAGCCAATGCATAAAAAAGTGCTGCTGTTGAGTGCACTGGGAAAAGTGGGGCAAAACATCTTTACATATTTACCAGCTGTTGTGGAACAGAATGATCAGTCAATTGCCAATGGGTACAAAAGGGACAAAACCAGACCAGAGACAAAGTTTACCAAGGACATGAGCATAGATATGGCTTGTCATACATTTTTTATTTATTTTTATTTATAGAGTTTTGTATAGCGCGAACATGACCCATGGGTATCAGAGCGCTTCACAGTTACATGCTGTTAGTCATTTAGAATAACATGTATAGCAGTAATAGTATACATATGGTTCCTGTGCGTACCTTTTCGTATCAGTTTCAACAAAACAAGATTAGGATCAGTTTGGAGTACAACAGGTATCACAGTAATATTATACATATGGTTCCGATGTGTACCTTTCGTATTTGTTACAACAATATCACGAATAGGGTCCATTAATTGTAGTAGTGTACCGCCTGAAGTGCCTTCGTAGCTAACTGGTGGGTTTATCCTTACATACGTTATTGTCCTGTTGAGGTAAACCCCTATATCTGATCTAACTGGCATAACTCTTAGATCTTTGGTGATGACAGTTTTGGTGTCCTTGTGATCTTTCTTGTGTAGGATGTATCCATATCTGACAGGATTATGCAGCGCCTAGCAATTAACCATTATGCAGATGATGATCAATCGTTGTTTAGGGTAGGAATTTGCTCATTAGGAAGATCTGTGCTTCCCTCTTGAAGGTTGACGTGTTTGGAATTTTTCTAATGTTTGGAGGGAGTGAGTTCCAGATTCTGGGGGCAGCTCCAGAAAATGCTCTGTCATACGTTTTCTTCTTCTGAAAGATGGGAGGTTTCAGCAAAAGTCTCTGGCATTGCGGGATGGTCTGCCTCCACCGGATAACTCAATTTTCTGAGCTAAGTACATTGGCGTTTTGTAGTGGAGCGCTTTGTGGGTAATACATGCCAGTTTAAGTTGAATTCTGGCTTCATATGGTAGCCAGTTTAATGCCTTCAAGTGTGGGGAAATGTGGTCATATTTTCTTGAACTTGTAATGAGTCTTGCGGCCGCATTGAGACAGGCTTTTAGTGGTGCTGTGGAGATTTTAGGTAGACCTGTTAATGTTGTACAGCCATATTCAATCCTTGATATGACTAATGACTGAACTGCCAATTTGAGTGCCGACATAGTAATGAGTGGTTTCACTTTTCTAAGATAGTTCAGGTGAAAACGGGCACTTTTCGCCATTGATTTGATGTGGGTTTTCATGTCTAGGTTCTTATCAAGCGTGATTCTTAGTGATTTGGTCGAGTCAACTAGGATAGGGGTGCAGTTTAGCGCCGTGATCAGTTTGGTCCATTCCTTCACATCTGCTGAGCTTTTTGGAGGGGATATTAATAGGAATTCCGTTTTTTGCGCATTTAATTTCAGGTGATTGCTAGTTAACCAATGTAATGACTTTTTTAAGGCCTCATTCATTGTCTTGATCTCCTCCAGTGACAAAATCTTGATGTAGATCTGAGTGTCATCTGCGTACATGTGATAGGAGATGTTTGCGTGCCGGAGAATTTCTGTAAGGGGTTCGACATATAGATTGAATAGTGATGGGGATAATGTTGATCCTTGTGGAACTCCAATCGAATCTGGGCATGGCGGGGATAGCGCCTGGTTGACCAAGAATCTTTGTGTTCTGTTTTGTAGGAAGGATTTAAACCATTTCAGTACATTTCCAGATAATCCCATCCTGTCTTCAAGCCGGGCTAGTAATTTTTCATGATTTACCGTGTCAAATGCAGAAGACAGGTCAAGAAGAACTAGTAGGCATGTTTCATTGTGATCCAGAGCCTCTAGTGCATTTTACACTCGACTGCTGTTAGAGCAAATTCTTAATTAATAATAAATAGCTATTTAGGTGCATGAATATATCGCATTTTATCGATCTCTGTTCCCTTAAATTGGTCAAACTAGGCCTTAACTCCGCCTTGGAATTCAAAATGTGACCATATTTGCATTCTTACTGTCTCCACACGCATCGAAAAGAGCTCTAAAATATTTTTAAATACAATATGCTTTGATATTCTGGGGCCGATTCCGATTCGGGCCGGAAATCTCTCCGACCGAGCCGGACCCGGAGAGAATTCCGACCGAATCGGACTCTGGCAGTCCGACCGAACGAGTACGATGCGCACGCATGCTATCGGACTCGATTCGTTCGGACTCCCATTGAAGTCAATGGGAGCCGGTCGTACAACGCGTACGATGGCTCCCATTGACTCAATGGGTGCGAGGCGAACAAGGGCGCCCCCTACAGCGTGTACGCGGCGAAGCGCATCGTGCCGTACATGCACAGGTAGGGGGACCCATGGGTCCCCCTGTGTGCGACTCAGCGCGGCCACGCGGCACAGGGGGTCCGACGCGGACCCCCAAAGTCCGGCTCCGACAGCTCTTTAGAGCCGGACGGCGCGAGTCGGTCGGACTGCTCGCGGTGCGCATCGTACTTACCCGGCCGGCGAAAGTCTCCATTGCGCGGTGCGAGTCGTACGAGTCGGTCGGAGCGTGTTGAAGCCGCGTACGAGTCGTACGAGTCGGTCGGCGATTTCACGGGCGCTTGCATCGTACTCGCTCGGCCGGACCCGCATACGAATCGGTCGGGAAACAGGGCTCCGAATCAGATCCGGTAAAGCCGAATCCGATTCGGAGCCCTACCGGCCGAGATCGGAATCGGCCCCTCTGTGCTTACTTTGAATTAGATGTTTATCTTGGTGAACTCTAGAGGAAGCTTTCCTCTCAAATGTTGCTGTTTAAGATTCTTCCTGTCTGAAGCTCAGTAAGCCCATTCCTTTCATAAGACTGTCATTGTTTTACGTGTAACAAGATTTGTACTGTCACATCTGATGACAGAGCAAAAGGGGGCGAATTATTATTCATTTAGGTGTTATTATATACTGTTGCATTTTATTCTGCATAGTGATTGTGATATCTGAGCCTTTACATCATTTTATATATAATTTTTCTCTCCTCATGCTAACTGTATGATTTTTATTGTGTATTTTTCTATTTTAAAAAAGGGCTAATTTTAGAGTTGAGCCAATCTCTAGCCTCAAGAGCTGCTTGCCCTGATTCTTAGAGAGCAGGCTCATAGCTATCTTAAGCCTGACCCTAAGTCCAACTTCATGCTGAATTTGACTGAGTTTTATGATAATTCCCTAATATGAGATTATTATGGCATTGACCGATTAATCATATTTTGTCTTTTGTAATAAACTTTTAATATTTTAATAAACCTTCATGGTTTCTATATTATCTTGTCTCAAGAATGCTTACTTATAACTAATTATTCTATTTGATTTATTGTCAATCCTAATCTATTCAGGGGTACATTTCCTCATGTCGTCTTGAGGACAACACCATCCCCAATTCTGCGCAGGCGGTGTGCCTTTATATTATCTGATAAAATATCTGTGAGACAAAACATTTGAAAATATGTTTAAAATATATAGAAGTCTGTGTTATAGATTTGTTTAATTTCTTAATTGTCCTTTGTGCCTTTCTGAACAAAGAAAAGCTTAATTAGATTTTGTGGTTGTTTTTGCTTACTACACTTCTGGAAATAATCAATTTTACAAAAATGCCTTTCAATTAATTTACTTTTATTTTCTATGTTGTTGAGCTTTACCTTTTTTCAAGAATCAATTACGTATCATACAAATGTTGGTCTAAATTCTTCTAAATGTTTAGAAGAAAATAACATATTTACTAGATAAATGGTTAGAGCGGCAGACCCTGATGCAGAGATCTGGCCCGGGACCAGGGTTCAATTCCCGCCTCGGCGGGTCTTGGGCTCAATTTCCTCGGACCTGATAATTCTTGCCTCGGTGCCTATTCTAATCATGGGTCCCACTCTGCAACTCTGGGCAATAGCTTGCTTAATCTCCACAACGGCCCCACCAGCGCTGGGATGCCTGGCTTCACCTTGGGGGTGCCCAGGAGTGGACATTTCACAGGGAAAAGACAGGAAGGGTTCCACAGCGGTATGCGTACAGCGCCAGGACACCCTTGGGTAACAGTGTGCTTTACAAGTACAAATTTCATTCATTCATTTCATTCATTCATTTCATTTCAAAAGAAGATTCTATTGCCACATGTTTTCAAATATTTATTGTATTTTACCTTTCATGTGTTGTAAACGTGTTCTTCTAGACATTTGAAGTAGATGGCACTGTTTTGTTGGTTGCTTTAGTTTCTCTCAAGCACGTTCTCTCCACAGAATTGTCACCTGACGAGTGGCAGGTGATTTTACATATGTTGTTATATATAGCCATTTTTCCTTATAAAAATATGTTTGAAATGTATTTTTTTTGTTTATTTGTTTTTATCTGAAACATATATTTTTTAAATTATTTTAAAAATAGGATGGACACATAAAAATAGACCTTTTTATGTGTCCAACTATGGACGCCATTTTTGTTAAGGGTTGAATACTAAGGGGCCGATTACGATGCCATCCGGAAAGGCTCCAAACGGGATTCGGATTCTGCGAATCCATTTGGAACCTATGTTTCCGACCAAATTGGACACGTTTCCGAATGACTGATTACGATGCAAGGAAACCGTTTGGGCTGTCCGAATCGGTCCTGAATGGCAATCGGACAGCCCGAATCGTTCTAAGCCACATCGTACAGCTCTATGGACACGGTTTCCGAACGAGCGATTACGATGACCGATTCGGACAGCCGTTCTGAATCGGTTTATCCGACACAGAACGGCTGTCAGAATCTGACTTTGGGTCCCGTAGCATGCTCCCCTTCACCCATAGGCCTCCGAATGTGGCCCGTCGGGGTACCCATGGGACCCCTCTTTACAACCATGCACTGTGTGGCAGGCACCATAGGGTGCCTGCCACAGGGTGCAAGGTTTTCCCCAACCGCCCCTTTTTTCAATAGGAGCCTGTGTTCTCGTTCGGAATACAGACTCCCATTGAAGTCAATGCGAGTCCGACCGAACGATGTTCGGAAGCATCGTAATCAGTCGGATGGACTCGCAGAACCCGATACGGTCGAAAACGATTCCGAAACCAATTCGGTCGGAAGAGTTTCCGAACAACATCGTAATCGCACTCTGAAAGTTAAATTTTTAAAAATATTATTCTTTGACTACTATTTTTATGATGTCTAGTTTCTTAAAACTACTGTTTTTTTTAATAAATACAAGTGACAACAAGCGCATTCTAAAGTCATTCATGGGGAATATAAATTATATAAACTTCAATTAAACTGCGTGCTAAAGACTATTGTTGCAGACTTCCACATGGTAAACGGTTGCATGATAACGTCTGATTTTCGACTCATGGGAGTGTGCTAACAGTGTGAAGTCCATGCCTCTTAAGCCCCTTTTGGCTCTTCTTAAAATATGGCCCTTACTGACAAGTTTTATCTGAAGAGCATGAGCCATTTGACATGATTGTGAGCAAATATCATGAACATGTCCCACTTACTGCCTAAAAAGAATTCAGTGAGTCTGGGCTTTGGTAACCTCTCTCCATCCTTTGCACCTTGCACCTGTTCGGGATGAGCTGTGACATGGATGGCTCAAGAAATTCTGGCTGCCGGTTTATCAGATATGACCGAGTGCAAAACAATCCATCCTTTGGGATTGGAAGGGTTTAGTCCTCCCTCAGGGAGGAGTACTCCTTTTCTTGGGTAATCTGTAAGGAAGATTTTTGCCTTTGGCATTGCAGGGTCAAGGCCCCTGCAGAGCAGCCCCGCAGCAGCTCACCAATAAGCTTCCTGTTGTTTCAATGAGAGGAAATGGCTAACATCAATGCTTAGTTTGATCCGGTGGTTGCAGGCAGTGCACTCGTTTTTGGGGACTAGCAGTTATTTTTCCACAGCAGACTTTGTCTGAGATCAAGAGAGAAAAACTCAAAAGGGGGGAAGAAGGAGGAAGGGAAAGACTGAAAAACAGTGAGAAGGGATAAAAGCAGTATTGGAAAAGAGCCTAAAAGAGTGACATTCAGTGTCAGAGAGTGGGGTATGATGGTGGAACAAAGAGGCAGAGGTGGAATCGAAACTACGCATACTTAGCATTCAACACCCCCAACATTCGATAGCACCAGCTGCGGGCTTCTGACGAAAACTTCGGCCCGGGCACTTACTCTTTTACTATTTAAGCATTGGCTATCACACTGCAAACTTCAAGACTAAGGACTAGATGTACAAAGCATATTTGCTTTTTGGGATGTACAAAGCCCACATTGCGATTCTGTAACTTGTTACTAAATCGCAATTTGGGTTTTGCGATTCGGTATTTGGAAGCAGTGTGTTGAGGATGTCCCTTCCTAATCCTGAATTGAAATGGTATGTATGAATGTTTTCAGATCGTAAGACGGTCACAAAAAATGTGCAATTTGAGAAATGGTGGTAACCCATGCGCAAATGGGAAGGGGTGCACAAGGGACCCCTTCCTCTTTGAGAATGATTGGCAAAATATTTTTTAAGATCAGTCAGTGGTCGAAAGGACCACTGCCTACTCTTAAAGAATGAAACTTCAAAGTTTCCTTTTTTCCTATTTAAACACATCCCATTTTCCTTTAGGGAAAGACGGGCTGAGTAAAAAAAAAAAAAAAGATTGCTTTATTTAAAAGCAATCACAGACATGGTGGTCTGCTGACCCCAGCAGGCCACCATCCCTGTGACGGTAGCGAATGGTAGTGGTTCACAATTGCGACCTACCACATTAATATTGATGAGGTAGGCCTATTTGAAACCCACTACCAATCGCTAATGAAACTCAAAGAAATTCATACATTAGGAATAGCAATTTGCTAATTGCGATTCACAAAACAAATCGCAATTAGGAAAACGCTATTCTGATCTTTGTACATCTAGCCCTAAATTTATATCACTGCATTATCCACCGCACTGCAGAAAGACTTGTATCTTGTAACTGCAGGCACTGCCACTCATGCCAGACTCAGCTTCAGAGGTATGCCGTTGTGCTCCCACTAGGGCCTTCCAACATGTCTTGCCTGGAGGCTTCCGTAAACTGGAAAGGGATATCCCTGTATAATTCAATAACCTGTATGGACAATATGCAAACACAGATGAGCGGCAACTAGCGTGCGTAATGACACATGCAGTAAGTGCTGATTATGAGTGTTCCAGTGATTAGTAGACTAGATGCCCTGACCATGAACTCAGGCCATTTATATTCCCTCTCCTATTACCCCATACAGCACAATATCTCAACCTACTGTTAACACTTAGCAACAAGGTATATAACACTAGAAGCAACCATGGGGTGGAAGGAGGCGCAGCAACTTTATGATTTTAAATCCTAGGGTGAATAATTTGTTGAAATTGTTGGTTGAGTTGTCTTAAGCCCATGTTTCTGTGAGACCAATACCTGGGTATTTTCTCTCAGAGGTTAGATTGTGGGTTTCCATGGTGTGCTTTTGTGTTTTATGGCACCTCCTCTCATAGCTGCCTTTTTAGTAAGAGCAGGCTGTAGGAAAGTGCCCTTTTTGACGTGTCACCCCCACTTTTCACTGAGTCACTGCTAACCAGCCCCCAGTGCCAGTGCTCTTTCCCTTAAAACAAAGTAAATGTCTAATTGTAACCCAATTGGCAAGGTCTTTAGCAACCCTGTAAGTCCCTAGAAAATGGTACCCTGGTACCTGGGACATGGGTATCAGCACTGTTTACACTGAATGTGGGTGTAACCCGAAAATACTTTGTGCACATAAGTGCTCGTGACACACAAGGTGGACAACTTTTGGCACTATGCTCTGGTTCACAAAATATTAATCCTTTGTAACTCTTGTAAATAATTATTTGTGAACCTAAAGTACCTTGTAAATATTATCACTGTTGCTCACTCTGCGCCGCTCTTCACTGTGTCACTTGTCACTTGCGCCGTCCACCTTGTGTGTCACGAGCACTTATGTGCACAACGTTTTTTCGGGTTACACCCACATTCAGTGTAAACAGTGCTGATGCTGTTGTTTTCCTATTCATGTTCTGAATATATAGTGCCCCTGGCACATCCCTTAACCTTGAGTCTCCCGGCTCTTCCTTTTTGCAACTATATGTGCATGTTTTATTTAATAGCCTATCAAATATTATCTGTTGAGACATTGTTTTTGTTACATACACTTACAAGCCAGGCACACCCCTAAGGTGGGCCACCTGAAGTCGACAGCTGAAGAAGGTTTTCACTATTTTGAACTTGGTGAAACTAGGACCTCTAGGTCAGGATTATGACCACTCTCCACAGGAAGTGGTCATATAAGAGGTGTAGTCACCCTAGGGGTAAGTAGCCCATTGGCTACTACCCTACACTCTCCTAAACGCCCCTAAATTTAGGATTTAGGGGTCCCCCTGACACCAGGAATTCAGATACGTCTACCTGAGAACATAAGAAGGACAAAGAAGAGCCGACATCGCAAGAACAGAGGTCCTGCTGCAAAATTGGTGCCAAACCCTGCCTAGCTGCTGGTACCTCGACAATTGCAAAGACCAGACTCATCCAAAAGCTGTGCATCCTCCTAAAGACTTGGAGGACTGCCCAGCACTTTAATAACCAAGCAGCATCTCCCTTGTATTGGTGGAGCCACTCCCCTGTAGTTGTAGGCACCGACCCCACTGTTCCGGTACTTCGTCTTGCTGACCATTGGGTCCACCGAGGGTGCATCACACCAAGAGGATGCCACTGTGGTTTTAGGAGGTCATCCCCATCTCTGCAGTGAGTTTTCAGACGCTGGACCCTCCAGGAGCCCCACAACAACAATACCCTGGGTACGGAGCACTTGCAGCAACCAAGACTTGTTGAGTGTCCAGCCGAGACACCACCACATCCAAAAAATGACCTTCTGATGAGGGACTTCAGGACTAATGAAAGCCTCACCGAGAGTTGCCCTGCAGTTTTGTTTTCTTCCCCTCCTAAAGTCAACCCAAGAAGTGAGAGCCTCTGACTGAAGAGACCCGCCGGACAAAATACCTCTGCACCCGAGCTCCACAGCCTGGGTTCAAGTCAACCGATGGTGTCCTCTTGCCCCAGAGACCCTCAAGAGCTGAGCCTACCATTGGGTCCTGCCGTACTTGTCCCTAAGTCCCCACTTGCAGCCTTTCTTGCACAGGCACCTTCTTATTGACTTTAACATATAGCACTCAAGGTTACCAACCCAACCAGCACCTCTAAACCCAGACACACCAGGGCAGGTAAAACTGAACTACTGGTGGTTTCTTGGACCTTGGCCCCTAAGCACCTTAAATGCTAAAAGGTATCCTCCAGAACCGCTTGCAAGTATATCTACGCAGTTTATGTTTCTCCCATAGGGTAACATTACCGCGTTCGAGGCACATACCTCAGAAAACGTTAATTGAGTGTTTTACTGTTTTCTTGTAAAATCTATAACTCTTAGAGTACTTACCTGATTCTGATGATTTGGTGTCTAAAATTCTCTAAAAATCTGTGTTATATTTCCAACTTGGTATCGGATTTCTTTTTGTGTGTGTGTTTCATTTATTGACTCTGGGCCTGATTCACAGAACTAACTTACGTCAAAAACGTAAAGTTAGTACCTTTTGGTATTCACAGAATACACTTACTCATTTTGGTATTCACAGAATTAACTTACTCATTTCGGTATTCACAGAAGTTAGTAGTCCTAACTTTAGGACTCCTAAATGCCTTCTGTGAATACCGAAAGTCTTAAAGTTAGGATTTTTCTCAGTTTAGGAGTAGTAAGTTAGGACTCCTAACTTTAGGACTCCTAAATGCCTTCTGTGAATACCGAAAGTCTTAAAGTTAGGATTTTTCTCATTTTAGGAGTTGTAAAGTTAGGACTACTAACTTTAGGACTCCTAAATGCCTTCTGTGAATACCGAAAGTCTTAAAGTTAGGATTTTTCTCAGTTTAGGAGTAGTAAAGTTAGGACTCCTAACTTTAGGACTCCTAAATGCCTTCTATGAATACCGAAAGTCTTAAAGTTAGGATTTTTCTCATTTTAGGAGTTGTAAAGTTAGGACTACTAACTTTAGGACTCCTAAATGCCTTCTGTGAATACCGAAAGTCTTACAGTTAGGATTTTTCTCAGTTTAGGAGTAGTAAAGTTAGGACTCCTAACTTTAGGACTCCTAAATGCCTTCTGTGAATACCGAAAGTCTTAAAGTTAGGATTTTTCTCATTTTAGGAGTTGTAAAGTTAGGACTACTAACTTTAGGACTCCTAAATGCCTTCTGTGAATACCGAAAGTCTTAAAGTTAGGATTTTCTCAGTTTAGGAGTAGTAAAGTTAGGAGTCTTAACTTTACTACTCCTAAACTGAGAAAATCATAACTTAAGATTTTCGGTATTCACAGAAGGCATTTAGGAGTCCTAAAGTTAAGACTACTAACTTCTGTGAATACCGAAATGAGTAAGTTCATTCTGTGAATACCAAAATGAGTAAGTGTATTCTGTGAATACCAAAAGGTACTAACTTTACGTTTTTGACGTAAGTTAGTTCTGTGAATCAGGCCCTCTGTATGTACAACAAATGCTCAACACTTCCCTCTGATAAGCCTAAGTTGCTCGACCACACTACCACAAATAGAGCATTTGGGATTATTAAAGTAAGCCTTGTAAACCAATAATGGTCATCTGGACTTTTTGCATGATGTACTCCTACATTGGTACACTACATAAAAAGCCAGCTTTCTACATAGGCAGATAATGAAACCTAGCCGGTCACAGGGTGGTTGGGGTTGACATGACAATGCAGAGCGCATTCTTCTATAAATAGGATATATCTTTCATTGCCCTATCCGTTTTGCCCCTAAGAAGGGAAAATCCAGTCCTCACTCAATACAGATTGATGCTACATACAGAGTAGTTAATTAGTGTGTTGTTCCTCATTATACCTCCCGCATATTTGAATCATGTGCAAACGGTGCACCCAATAAATAGCATCCCACAGGCTAACGCAAATTAGCGGGCCTGCCTAACATGATCGGGTCCTAAACAGAAACATTTGGTTTGAAAAGATGAAATCTGTGTAATGAGATTCATTTGCACTACAACCGCAGACATCTAGGTATGTGCAAATAGGATGTTTCTCCTCATTACTCAATTATTAGTGAGAAATCCTCGGTAAGTTGCTGAGAGACGCATTTTATCATTTAGATAAAATTCTGTAGTCCAGCAGGGCAAAAACCCATCTTTTCATGTCTTTCCTTTGCCCGAGCCCCAGCTCTCCCTGATTCCTGCTGACAATAAACCAGTCGGTGTTAGCTTTACAGATGTCAGCCGTAATTTGCTGCATTCATTTGGCAGTATTCCATTCATGTGCCTCTAAACAACATGGTGGAATCATGTCAGGGGAGAGATAACACACTATTACTCCCTGTTACTTCTATAAAGCTAACATACAAGAGGGACTATTTGGTTAATACCCAATTTTCTTTTTGGTCTTCTCTTATCTGTTACCATTGAAGGCTCGCCAAAAGAGGTACACAGTTTTGTAATGTTTTTGTAAGGCTTTCCTTGATATGCACTGATGCCGCGAGATCAAAACATATGGGATTTGTAGATCTGCACGCCAAACTGAACATGCTATATCCACTAACAACTGAGAGTCCCTAAGGTCAAATGAGTGATATCCCAAGACAAATTATCAGACCACTGCTTTCAATCAATCACCCCCAGGGCGGGACTGGAATTCTGTTATGCACAGAGTGACAGAGGGAGATTTGATTGAAGTACATAGTCGCCAGGGAGCTCCTGTTTTTCATTATGTTAAAACACATAGGATTCTGCAACCCCTGTACAAAAACCCATCTCTAATTTCTTTGGTATGGATGGCTCTCACAAAGAGCCCCAATCGTTTATTTCAGTTTTTAAGTCTGATAACTTACTGCTATGACATAGCAACAGTTGATAATAAAACCATTCACTGTTTTACCAATCCAAAGCTGTAATACTGTGCCTGGAGTGGTAAAAGGCTTTTGTCATTTTACAGCTCGGCATGGATGGCACTTTGCTAATCCTATGCTTAAAACTTTGCTAGAAAAAAAGACATTTGAGATGAGCAGATTCAGAGTGTCGCTGGTGTTGCAGGGTGCTCTATATTGTAGCTGCTCTCCACCTAAATTTAGGAACTACCCAAAGTTCTTTGCTTCCTTTTTTGCATAATTTATTCGGCACTCTAAGCCTGAAAGGCTATTGTTTTGATATATATATCACAGCGAAAGAATAAAACGCAGAAGAAATCGCGGAAGTCCAGTCCCTGTGTCGGTGTCTGTTTTCTATTGGAATTCGGAAGTGGTGTATATATATATATATATATATATATATATATGTAGCTAGATAGATAGATAGATAGATAGATAGATATAGATATCTATTGGTTAAAATATATCCAGCTGTATGTAATAAGGATCTTGCATGTCACTGGAGAGTTCAATCAGCATACAGAGATAAGACGTAAGCTGAGTGCCTTTCATGGCTCAATCAATCAGGGAGTTTTTTAAGCGTGCTACTCACCCATGAGGGTCTCAAGGCACTGGGGTTGGGGGGAGCAGCTCCGGTTAGTTGCAGAGCCAGGTCTTGAGGGTCTTCCTGAAGAGGCGCAGGGTGGGGGCGTGTCTGATGTCGATCGGGAGCTCGTTCCAGGTCTTGCCCGCGATATAGGAGAAGGTTCTCCCACCTGTTCTTGCTCTGCGGATGCGCGGGTGTTCGGCCAGGGCGAGGTCGGCGGATCAGAGGTTCCTCTTGGGTACAATGAAGGGGATTCTATCATTGAGATCTTGGGGTCCGGTGTTGTGGAGGCATTTGTAGGTGTGGGTGAGTATCTTGAATGTTACTCTCTTCTCTACTGGGAGCCAGTGGAGGGTACGCAGGTGTTGGGTGATGTGTTCGTGTCGAGGGATGCCGAGGACGAGTTTGGCTGCGGTGTTCTGTACGGTCTGGAGCTTACGGAGCACAGACATGTTGATCCCGGCATAGAGGGCATTTCCATAGCCCAGTCTGCTGGTTATGAGTGCATGGGTGACGGTCTTCCTTGATTCGGGGGGATCCATTTGGAGGTCTTTTTTTAGAGGATGCGGAGGGTGTTGAAGCAGGTGGAGGCAACGGCATTGACCTGTTGGGGCATGGAGAGGGAGGAGTCGAGTACAATACCGAGGTTTCAGGCGTGGTCCATGGGGTTGGGGGGGCTGCTGAGGGCGGTGGGCCACCAGGTGTTGTCCCATGCAGAGGGGGAGGGTCCGAGGACGAGGACCTCTGTCTTCTCCGAGTTGAGCTTCAGACAGCTGCTGCTCATCCAGGATCTGACATCCTTCATTCCTTCTTGGAAGTTGAGTCTGGTGGTGATGGGGTCCTTGGTGAGGGAGAGGATGAGCTGGGTGTCTTCAGCTTAGGATACTATGCTGAGTCCGTGCTGTCTTACGATGGCGGCGAGGGGGGCCATGTAGATGTTGAAGAGCGTAGGGCTGAGCGACGATCCTTAGGGTACTCCACAGTTGATTTCCATGGGTTTGGAGAGGAAGGGTGGCAGTCTGATTCTTTGGGTTCTGCCGGTGAGGAAGGAGCGGAGGCAGTCGAGGGCGGTTCCCTGTACGCCGGCGTCGTGGAGTCTGGCGGTGAGTGTGAGTGCTGTGGGAGACAGTGTCGACTGCTGCATAGAGGTCGAGAAGGATCAGGGCCGCGGTATGTCCTTGGTCGAGGAGGGTGTGGATGTCTGTGGCGGCGAGTAGAGCGGTCTCGGTGCTGTGGTTACTGCGGAGTCCGGATTGGGAGGGGTTGAGGATGGAGTTTCCTTCGATGAATTTTGTTAGTTGGACGTTGACGGTCTTCTCTGTGACTTTGGCCGCGAAGGGGAGGAGTGAGATGGGTCGGTAGTTTTTGAGGTCCGTGGGATCTGCTGAGGGCTTCTTGAGTAGGGGTCTGACTTCTGCGCATTTCCAGTCATCGGGAAAGTTGCCGGTTTCGAAGGTGGCGTTGACGGTGTGTCGTAGTTCTGGAGCAATGGCGGCGGCGGCTCTGTGGAAGATGTGCGGGGGCAGGGGTCCATGGGGGCTCCTGAGTGAATGCCTTTCATGGTTGATGCAGTGTCTTCGGTCAGGACTGGGGTCCAGGAGGAGATGGTGGGCTGGCTGGCGTTGCTGGAGGAGGGAGTAGTTTCGGGGTTAGGTGTCTGTTCGTTGAAGTTGTCGTAGAGGCCCTTGATATTCAGATTGAAGTAGGAGCCGAGCTTGTTGCAGAGGTCCTGGGAGGGAGTGGTGTCCGTGGTTTCGCTGGGGGGTTTGGTGAATTCTTGGATGTTGCTGAAGAGTTCCTTGGAGTTGCTGGCGTTGGCGAGGATCTTGTTCTGGATGAAGGTCCTTTTGGTGGATCTGATGCGTTGGTGGTATTCCGTAATGGCGTTCCTGTAGGTGGTACGATCTTCCGGGGTTTTGCTGTTTCTCCAGTTCTTCTCGAGACGTCTGCATGTGCATCTCGGTTCTTGGAGGTCGGCGGTGAACCAGGCGGCCTTCCTGGGGCACTGTCTGTCGGGGTTGCGTAGGGGTGCGAGCTCGTCTGCGCAGTTGGTGATCCATCTGTGAAGTTCTTTGGCTGCAAGGTTGGGGTCGGTCGAGGTGGTGGGGGCATCGCGGTTGAGGGTGGAGTTGAGCTGCTCCTCTGTGACTTTGCTCCAGTCTCTTCGTGGAGGGCGGGGTGCAGGTTTGGGCGGCGTGGGTTTGTTTTCGAGGAAGTGTACGCAGTGGTGGTCTGTCCATGGGGGTTGCGTGGTGTGGCTGAAGCTGATGTTGTTCCCACTTGCGAAGATGGGGTCGAGGGTGTGTCCTGCCTTGTGGGTAGGGGTGGTGATGAGCTGTTTCAGTCCGATGTTGGCGAGGTTGTCCAGGAGGATGGCGGAGTTGGGGTCGCTGGGGTTGTTGAGGTAGAAGTTCAGGTCTCCGATGAGTATGCAGTCCATGGAGACAATGGCATACGGTGCGATGAGGTCAGCGATGGTAGTGGCGAATGGGGCGTGAGGTCCGGGGAGTCTGTAGGCGAGGGTGCTGCGAAGTGTGGTTCTAGTGCTGGTCTGGATCTGGAAGTGAAGGTGTTCGGTGGTGGAGAAAGAGTCGCTCGTGGTGGAGGTGGAGAGTCGGAGGGAGCTCTTGTGTGCAATGGCAAGACCTCCTCCTGGGCGGTTGGGGTGGTCCATCCTCTGGATCTTGTATCCGTCAGGAATGGCTGTAGCGATGTCGGGGGCAGAGGAGGCGTTGGTCCAGGTTTCTGTGAAGAAGGTGACATCTGGTGAGAGGGTGTCGATGAGGTCCCAGGTCTCTACGGCGTGTCTGTACAGGGAGCGCATGTTGAGGAGGAAGCACTTCAGGGCTTCGGTGGTGTTGGGGTCCGACTTGGGGCGGTGACCGTGGGGGTGCGGAGGGTGGTGAATGTCTGGCGGCAGTGATGGCAGGAGAACTGGCCGTGGGTGGTGTTCGGCGTGGACAGCTGGCAGTTGTTGTTCCTTCCGGGGTTGAGTGAGAGGAAGGCAGCTGGGTCGTAGCAGTGGGGGGTCAGAAATCCAGGTTCTCTGGCGCTGGTCGCGGTCGGGTCACAGACGGACGCAGACTGGCTTGCCTTTGGCGCACCGGCGGCGCGCCCGCTGCGCGCGGCCACCATTAGATAGGGAAGGGGGAGGGAAGCTGAGCTGGGAGGCGTGAGCGGGAATGGCAGGGGGGAGGGCCCACGGTGGAGCAGCGGCGGGAAAAGGGCACGGAAAACAAGGGCACAGGCGCAAAAACGAGTCACAAATAACAGGCACAGATTTAACAATAAATACAATGAAGACAGAAAAAAAGACACCAAGGGGAACCGGGTTCGAGTCTCGGCAATGACGCTCAACATCCTGTGATTCTGGGCAAATCACTTAATCTCCCCGTGCCTAACAAAAATTAATGTGTCCTTCTCTAACGAAACTGGTGCTCATGTAAAGCGCTCTGATACCCAATGTCTCGGATCTAGTTCGCGCTATATAAAACTCTAAAACAAAAAACAAAAAAGGCAAAACGGGCGCAACAAGGCAGACAGGCAACAGTGGAAGCAGCAGAAGCAGGTTCGAACACCTACCAGATCCCTATCAGCGGCAGCGGCACAACAGCGGAGCTGCTGGGGGAGAGAGCAGGTCCCTGACCAGAGGTCAGAGGTCTTACTTGCTCACCCTTGCAGCGGCCGCCATTAAATAGGGAAGGGGGGAGGGAAGCTCAGCTGATAGGCGGGAGCAGGAACGGCAGGGGAGATGGGCCGCGGGGGAGCAGCGGCGGGAAAAGGGCACGGTAAACAAGGGTACAGGTGCAAAAACGAGTCACAGATAACAGGCACAGAATTTAACAATAAATACAATGAAGACAGAAAAAAAGACACCAAGGCAAAACGAGCGCAACAAGCCAGACAGTCAACAGCGGAAGGAGTAGAAGCAGGCTCGAACACCTACCAGATCCCTGTCAGCAGCAGCGGCACAACAGGGGAGCTGCTGGGGGAGAGAGCAGGACCCTGTCCAGAGGTCAGAGGTCTTGCTGAATATCTATAAACTAGGTAAGGAAGCAGCTTTGCGGCGCGGCCACCAGGCGGCAGTAAAGAGTTTGTATTGCAGCTGGGAGCTGTGATTAAGGTTTATATTGCCAGAGTAGGAGAGAGCCACAGGCAATAATGCATTTGATGTTGATAATCCATGGGTGGCTTTTATCATGTCACAAAATTCCGAGGTGACTTGCAATACCCTAATTACGTAAATCACAGTTATTTTATTCTTCTGATATATGGTGCTCCAAATACGGTATGTTATATTTAAAGGAAATGCTATTTCAATAACAAAATGTTTCAATCGCTATATGCACACCTTGTGAATGCAAAATGATATGCTAATAAGATGCAGCACTGTTGCAGCCATATCTATAATCAAGCCCCATCTACATATGGATATTGTGGGGGTATACCCCAAAAGACATTTTATGACATAGAAGTGGCTCAGACGACTTCTGTGGGCATTAGGACTAGATTTAATAAAGAGCATCTCAGGATCATAATTTAATGCATAGATATATGATGTTCCAACCGCATTCATTTAAAGATATTACGTTTTTTTTGTAAATACTTTTTGTTCAAATAGACAAACACAGTATCAAGTCAACCACACAAGGAAGATAAAAGAAAACTCAGTAACCACAGCTCTGTACAGTCTATTGTACGACATAATAATGAGAACAAAAATATTGCAGTACACAAATATTGCCCAAAATAGCCCTAATGCAGATGCATACGGGATAACCACACACACTATTCACCCTCACACAGACTTGGAAATGGCCTTGCCGAGATGGATTGCTGTATGCTTGTGAAATTTGTTACTTATGTTGAATGACAGGTACTTCTAATAGTATTTTATAAGACACTGCCCCTATGTGAAGAAAAAAGTTTCAAAATGCCATGAAACAGGTAGAGTCCAGAAGCCAACTCTTCAAGGTTAAAAGCTAAATCATGATTTTAAATTTATTGCAGCTGGGCCACGCGGTGGCCAGTGTGAGCAGGTAGCGATGCTGCGCCATGATTTGAAATTGCCGCAAAACGAGTAGCAGCCTCCCACAACAAACTCCGGCAGCAGTGAGCACCAGCAGGACGTGACGTCCGTCCCTGCGGCGTTAGACTGTATCACACAACCTGACTGCACTTATGTCTCAGTAGTAGCCTTTGGGCACTACCTCGACAAGACGTCAGGTCTAAGAGTTGAAACATTGTAACAGCCTGCCAGCAGCAGCAGCTATAAGTCAGCCAGCCGAGCCCCAAGCCTGCTGCAGCAGCGCGCACAGGCCACAGCACGCTGCCACCCACTCCAGTGTTTAAGTACAATAGAGAGCGCTAACGGCTTGACAGCTGAGGCGCTATGCCTATAATGCGTGATAATGCATTTCAGTGTGGTGATGCGGAGCACCACACTGAAATGCGTTAGTCTAATGCCTGATGTGTTTTGCTTGACAGGACTGCTCTCAAGCCTGTAGTTTCAGAGATGGCCAGAAAGGCATTTTCTACTGGGCTGAAGCCCTTGGGGTCTGTTTGTTCCTCTCTCACATTTCCCCAGCTCCCCGAGGTTAACTGCAGAAGGCATGGGGAGGCTTCAAGAGATAAAGAAAGAGAGGGAGAGAGGGGGTGGTAGAGAGAAAGCGATCAGAGAGGGAGAAGAGCTAGAGAAGAGGATTGATAGAGCGAATAGACGGATGGAAACAGACTGAATGCGCGAGGAGACGAATTGAGGGGCTGCTTTTGGTTCCCGGTACGGTCCTGGTTTCAAAACGCTCTACTATCGGCTCACTCCCTCACATGAAGCAATGACACGTGTGTACCTTTTCTGTAACTGCGTAGCACGGCAAAGCTATTTTCACACGTGAGGAGGACTAGAATATTGGAAGTGTAGGAGCCTCCTGCCTTTCATCAGGGGTTGCTCTTGTTTCTTCCGGTCACTGCATTTGTAGCAAGTGGAAACAGCGCCTTGAAGAGTCAAGAATTATAAACTATGCCCACGACTGGGATTTCATGAATAATAAAACCCAACAATATGGTGTGTAGAGATTTCTTGGGCCTACTCTGGTGTGATTCCAAGCACCTCACTCTCAGCTGCAACAAGTACTTTAAAACGATGCACAGGGCCTTTCTAGCAACGGAGGGATACTGCTCTGTAGATCTGAGCCTCCTTAAAACCCTAGGCCGGCCATCTTCCTCCCAGCAGCCAGGGCACCCCTTTTTCCTTACCCCTCTCGCCTCCTCCCCAGCAGACATAGCACGCACATTCAAGAGGTCTGCAAAGACCATTATGACTTGTTTTCTAAAGTTAAACAGACGTATCTCTGATTTATATTTTATAGGTGCTTTTAGACTTTTTATTCTTTGTAGTTATTAAAAGAGATTGAAACTTTAGATCACAACTTCAACGATCCCAGAGGATTCCATTGAGTGCTGAGCTCTGCAGAGGTTTACTGAAAAAACATCGACACCCAAAACATCCCCATACCACAATATTGAGTCATAAATATAGATGTCAAAAATATCGACATCCTATATTTATAACGGTAAGTACAAAAATATCGAGAAAAAATATTGATGACATAAATATAAATGTAAAAATATCGTTTTTATATATATAAAATAAAATAATAAATATTAAATATATTAAATAATAAACTTAATTAAAAAATTAAATAGATTTAATATATATTTTAACAAAAATAACAAATGAACTTAACCTAAAATAATAATAATTATATATAGTTACTGTAAAACAATTAATAAACTATTAATTTAAATTTATTTTATAATTTAAAAATATATAACAATGTAACAAATAAATATATATATACATATACCAATAACATAAAAGTTATGTTAAAAAAACATTCTATTATTGATTAAAACATTAATTTTTTAAAAATATTTAAACTTAAATTTCCCACTCCAGTCAGTGCAACAGTAGGGAAAGTGTTGGATAGCGGAGGGGTAAAATTACTATTCCCACTCCAGTCAGTGCAACAGTAGGGAAAGTGTTGGATAGCGGAGGGGTAAAATTACTATTCCCACTCCAGTCAGTGCAACAGTAGGGAAAATGTTGGATAGCGGAGGGGTAAAAATTACTATAACCACTCCAGTCAGTGCAACAGTAGGGAAAGTGTTGGATAGCGGAGAGGTAAAAATTACTATTCCCACTCCAGTGAGTGTAACAGTTGGAAAAATGTAGGATAGCAAAGGGGTAAAAATTACGATTCAAACTCCAATGAGTGCAACAGTAGGGAAAGTGTTGGATAGCGGAGGGGTAAAATTACTATTTCCACTCCAGTCAGTGCAACAGTAGTTAAAGTGTTGGATAGCGGAGGGGTAAAAATTACTATTCCCACTCCAGTCAGTGCAACAGTAGGGAAAGTGTTGGATAGCGGAGAGGTAAAAATTACTATTCCCACTCCAGTGAGTGTAACAGTTGGAAAAATGTAGGATAGCAAAGGGGTAAAAATTACGATTCAAACTCCAATGAGTGCAACAGTAGGGAAAGTGTTGGATAGCGGAGGGGTAAAAATTACTATTCCCACTCCAGTCAGTGTAACAGTAGGGAAAGTGTTGGATTGCAGAGGGATAAAAATTACTATTCCCACTACAGTCAATTCAAAATTAAAAACAAACAAAATATCAACAACAACAACAAATATTTGAAAAACAAAATAAATGTAAAAAAATATGTAAATATGTAAAAAATTAAAATACAAATATATTTAATATTATAAATTTAAAAAACCATATTATAATGTTAAATACATATCACAAATACCTACAAATACTATATCAAATAAAATATTAAAATATTTTTCAAAAATGATTTATTTTTAGTTACAAATTATTTCTAAACAAAAACATTATTACATACATTTATTTTATTTACATCCTACCCTATAACACCACACAATTCACAACCCACATCTAAATTAAAAATAAAATGTACTTCCATAATTAATATAATTAATTATCAATTAAATATATTATTAATTAAAAACAAATTAAAACACATACAAATTAATTAACTTCCCACCCTTTACCCCCTATAAACACCACAACTCACACCTAAAATGAATTACACAATTCCCATATTTAATTTTCAATTAATGAAATATTATTAATTAGCAACAAGTTAATAATTAATTAAAAATAAATTACTTCCCACAATTAACACTATAAAATCTCATTTAAATAAATAAAAAAATATCATTAATTTATTGTAATTAAATTGCTTCCCACCCTATTCCTCTATAAACCCACAACCCGCTACAGAACTAAAAAACGCAAAATGTAATTAAAATAAAATTGATAACTACTAAAAATTTAACACATATATTAAAAAACATAAACAATACTTATACAAAAAATACATCACATACCTTTAAAATATATACTAAAATACATAAAACTAATTAAAAAATCGATATTTTAAACAACTATATTTTTGCAAACAATATTATTGATATTTCTTACCTTCAAATCGATATTCTTGACCACGATATTCTTGCTGTCGATATTTCTAACTGATGATATTTAGGACTTGATACCACCTCAACCCACATTCACAAAAGATCGGGAAGAAATGCTCACATTTACTCCTTTAGGATTATTTCTACATTTGAAGACAATTTCCAACTTGAATGAGAGTTTCAAAGACACAACCAGTCAGTTACATGGAAATCTATGGAAATCTGGTGTTAATGCCCACTAGCACTCTAGACTTTGGGGCCGATTCCGATTCCGGCCGGAAAACGTACCGACCGACTCGGAGCCGGAATTAATTCCGACCGACACGTACCGGTGCAGCCCGACCCGCCAAGTACGATGAGAAGCGAGCAAAACCCGACCGACTCGTACGGAACACAAGCCGAAGGACCGAGTCGCGCGGAAAACAGCAATCCGGCCGGAAAAACACGCGATTCGAACCGACCGACTCGCACCCGGAACAATACCGAACGAGACGTACCCGCGGACTCTCACCCGCCAAGTACGATGCAAGGCGTGGAAAACACGACCGAGTCGCACGGAGGACAAGCCGTACGACCGATACGCATACAAAACTGCGAGCCGAAGCAACCCAAAACACCGTGACCGACGCGTACGCAGCATAGAAAACAGCACAAACACAGCATGAATGAAACGGACGAGCCTGTACGAGACAACTGCAGGGTCCGACTCGGTCACAAGAACGTCTCCTACATGTACGAAAAGTACAAAGGGAAAATACACAAAAAAAGGCCAAACAAGCAATTACAAAGCCAATAAATACTGGGGGGGGAGGGGCAGGGAACAAAGACACACCCACAACTCCACCCATATAAAGGACACAAATCCCTACCATGATCCTTTGCAAATTCAAATTACCTGCCAGCACTCAACAGACAGCAACCACACACCCACAGCTCATCCATCACACAAGCCACACACCATCAGCACCACAACAAATAGAAACCTCACATACACCTAGCAAAACACACACTCACACACCTTCACCTGCACACCAACACACACATCACTCACCATCACCACCCATCACCATGCCCCCAAAGAAGAATCACAAGTTCCTAGATAGTGAATTGGAAGTCCTGGTAGATGAGATCCTCAGGGTAGAGCCACAGCTCTTTGGTACACTGGTCCAACAGACACCCATGTCACAGAAAACAAAGATGTGGGAGAGGATCGTCGACAGGGTGAACGCACAATCACCATGTTTGCGCACAAAGACAGACATCCAGAACAGGTGGTATGACGTGCGCAGGAGGGTCAAGGAGCTGCTAAAGAAGGACTACATCTTGAGCCAATACACCGGCAGTGGCCCTCCTGCCAAGCCAGTATACCTCAGGCCCTGGGAGGAGAAGGTGCGGGCCATCCTACCACCAGTGAGCGTCTATGGACTAGAAAACATCCCAGAGCCTGGTGAGTACACAACAAATGTACACAATATTCTGCGACTACACACACACATCACTGTCAAGGGGAGAGTCAAACCATGCACTCTTAGCAAATACACAGCAACCAGAACAGAATCATCCCAAAATGTGTATGTCACTCAGAGAAACACAACACATGCCATCACAAAGTGACATTTAACTGTGTCATCACATGTACAAACACAACTACAACTACAGCTAGGCAGTGGCACAAATATAACTGACAAACACATCCAGACAAGTAGCCACCTCTACAACACCAGCACACAGTGAAGCCCACTGAAAGAAAGGAAATATGTGTATGCTGGGCAAGTCAGTGTAGCCAATAGCATGATGGGAGTTGTAGGCACAGATATTGCTCACCCCCACATCTGTCCCATCAACACCACCCTGAACTATGCGCACATCACAGGGAGTGGAAAACAACTTACAAGATGGCTGACACTGGCTACTGCTGTGGGGAGCACAAGGCCCTGCTGGCAACTGTGCACCAACCAACAGCAGGACACCACTGACTGACATCCTGAAAGACAACTTGCACTCCCTGCAATGGAAGCACGTTCCATGGTGGGATATCTGGCTGGGTGGGAAGGAGGACTCACAGCCCTGACCATAGTTACCAGCAGCGTTTCTCACACACACCACTAACACAAACTCTACAAAACTCACCTGGGAGAAAGCATTGCCTCACACTCCAATCAAATATCCCACAAAGAACCACAACCCTGGGTCATGCTGAGTGAAGCACAGGGACACACATGGGACTTGTAGCAAAACTAACCCCAGGATAACACTGTCAGCCATCTTGTCAGCACAGGCACACAACCCCACAGGGAAGCAGAGTCAAAGGGAAGGAAGCATGGGCATGCTGGGAAGGGGGTGGAGGCAATAGCATGATGGGAGTGGTAGTCACAGCTCAACATCCCCCACCCACATGGCCCAGCAAGCTCACCCTCAAGCAAGCACACCCCACAGAGAGTGGAAAGCCCCATCAAAGATGTCTGACACTGGTGCTCTGTTGTGGGGATCACAAGGCCATGCTGGGAACTGTGCCACCAACCAACAGCAGGACACCACTGTCAGCCATCTTGCCATTGCTCTCACACTCACACACAGTGAAGTCCACCCAAAAGCAAGTAAGTATGGGCATGCTGGGAAGTGGGGTGGAGGCAATAGCATGATGGGAGTGGTAGTCACAGCTCAACATCCCCCACCCACATGGCCCAGCAAGCTCACACTCAAGCATGCACACCCCACAGAGAGTGGAAAGCCCCATCAAAGATGTCTGACACTAGTGCTCTGTTGTGGGGAGCACAAGGCCCTGCTGGCAACTGTGCAACAACCAACAGCAGGACACCACTGCCAGCCATCTTGCCATTGCTCTCACACTCACACACACTGAAGTCCACCCAAAAGCAAGTAAGTATGGGCATGCTGGGAAGTGGGGTGGAGGCAATAGCATGATGGGAGTGGTAGGCACAGATATTGGTCACCCTCACAACTGTCCCATCAACACCACCCTGAACCATGCGCACATCACAGGGAGTGGAAAACAACTGACAAGATGGCTGACACTGGCTACTGCTGTGGGGAGCACAAGGCCCTGCTGGCAACTGTGCAACAACCAACAGCAGGACACCACTGACTGACATCCTGAAAGACAACCTGCACTCCCTGCAATGGAAGCACGGTCCATGGTGGGATATCTGGCTGGGTGGGAAGGAGGACTCACAGCACTGACCATAGTCACAAGCACCTCCCCTCACACCCCCTCAACACATACTCCACAGAAGCCACCTGGCGGAATGCAATGCCTCACATCCTAACTCAAGGTCCCACAAAGAATCACCACCCTGGGTCATGCTGTGTGAAGCACAGGGACACTCCTGGGACATTTAGCCAAACAACTGCCCGGACAACACTCCCAGCCATCCTGTCAGCACAGGCAGCCCACCCCACAGGGAAGCAGAGTCAAAAGGAAGGAAGTATGGGCATGCTGGGAAGTGGGGTGGAGGCAATAGCATGATGGGAGTGGTAGGCACAGATATTGGTCACCCCCACAACTGTCCCATCAACACCACCCTGAACCATGCTCACATCACAGGGAGTGGAAAATGACTCACAAGATGGCTGACACTGGCTACTGCTGTGGGGAGCACAAGGCCCTGCTGGCAACTGTGCAACAACCAACAGCAGGACACCACTGACTGACATCCTGAAAGACAACTTGCACTCCCTGCAATGGAAGCACGGTCCATGGTGGGATATCTGGCTGGGTGGGAAGGAGGACTCACAGCACTGACCATAGTCACAAGCACCTCCCCTCACACCCCCCTCAACACATACTCCACAGAAGCCACCTGGCGGAATGCAATGCCTCACATCCTAACTCAAGGTCCCACAAAGAACCACCACCCTGGGTCATGCTGTGTGAAGCACAGGGACACTCCTGGGACATTTAGCCAAACAACTGCCCGGACAACACTCCCAGCCATCCTGTCAGCACAGGCAGCCCACCCCACAGGGAAGCAGAGTCAAAAGGAACGGAAGTATGGGCATGCTGGGAAGTGGGGTGGAGGCAATAGCATGATGGGAGTGGTAGGCACAGATATTGGTCACCCCCACAACTGTCCCATCAACACCACCCTGAACCATGCTCACATCACAGGGAGTGGAAAATGACTGACAAGATGGCTGACACTGGCTACTGCTGTGGGGAGCACAAGGCCCTGCTGGCAACTGTGCAACAACCAACAGCAGGACACCACTGACTGACATCCTGAAAGACAACTTGCACTCCCTGCAATGGAAGCACGGTCCATGGTGGGATATCTGGCTGGGTGGGAAGGAGGAGCGGATGACAACCAAATACAACCAATGCAGACCATGTACACACCCCAACATTCACATAGAAATGCCCAAATAATGCAGGACAATGTGCTACACCAATATCAACCCCTGACTGTGACAACTTAGGACAATGCATTGTACAGGCCCGCATCCAGAGGCACAGTCACAACTGTCAGGTGTGTCAACCATTGATGCCTGCTGAAACATAACATACATTGTGTGTGTCTCCCAAAAACAGGTGATGATGGGGACACAGCAGCAGATGCTGAGGAGTCCTCGTCCCAGGCTCAAGAGGATACGGAGCTCACTGGTGTGGAACAGCCTCTGCCCTCCTCGGATGACGAAGACTTACCTGGCACCTCCGGAGCAAGTCATCATGCAGCACCAGCAGGACCACCAGCTGCACCCCCTGCACCCACCCCTCCAACGACTGTCAACACACATACCACCCCTGCCGACACGGACAGACCAAGGAGCAGCACCACCACCAGCACAGTGACCCTGGACCAACGTGGGGCCATGGACACCACCACCACCACCAACCCACAAGGGGGACCAGGGTCACCTGTGCCTGCCACCTCAGGTACTGCACGTGTCGCCAGGGGTGGTGGGAGGGGTGGGAGACATAGGTCGCTGCTCACAGAGGGGTCTGGACTGCATGATGACCCACAACTGGCACGCATAGCCGATGCGTACCAGTCCAGCACCGGAGAGTTCAGCCAGGTAGTGGGGCTCCTCAGGGACATCAAACAGCAGCAGGCTGCCCATCATGCCCGCTTGGACTCACACATGTCCCGCGTGGAGTCCAAGTGGGACACACTGCAAGAGATGACGGCGGTGCATAGGGACATATTACAATGCCTCCGCCAGATGAGCAGCAACCAGTCAACACCTCCCTGTGTGCCCACAACATCTGCTGCTGAAACAACTGCAACTGCCACAGGGAGGCAGGATGACTCTGGCGGAGAGTCCCCTGCACCGCAGCAGCCTGCACTTGAGGATCCCCCCAAAGAAGAGGGGCCGTCCGAGGAGGGGCAAGTGAGAGGCCGATGGCCATGTGCAACCCCCAGGAAGCCAAAACCTGTTCTGGAGAATAACCTTTGTGCGCAAACTGTTCACCCTGTTGACTGCAACACAACTCTCCCACATGACATGGGGAGCTCAAGTTGGACCAATGTCTCTTATTACTGTGGACTTTACTCTGGACATTTCTGCTACCAGGACTTCCAAATTATCTAGGAACTTTGGATCACAATCACAATGTACAGCACCCAACAACCTGTGCACTATACTCACACATGTATGTCAATAAACTCACTTATACACCATACTTGCCTCTGTTGTGATTCCAATGTTGTCTCAGAAGTTGCGATGATGATCGGGGAAATGACACTGTGCATGCTAACTGCTACAGCAAGTACAACACCGGCATGTGAGTCATGGCGACTTCACACATATGGGGGAGGCACACCACCAGGGCTACACAACACATACACACCATGGACATCTGACTCATCGCCTACACTGGTGTTGCCAGGAAATACGTTGCATTGCACAGACCCAACACCTATTCACAGTCTGTGTTAACTAGCCCACTGGTGCAGTAAGCAAATGTCAGTCAGATGTGTGACCACAGACAACGCACATCACATAGTGAAGCACAGGTTTATTACACATTTGCAACATGTTGAAACCACCACAGATGCAAGGTAATCCCACCTGGCAGCGGGCACATAGTCAACAAGTGTAGAAGGAAGGAAGTCCATGGGTGTGGTGCACATCACCTGTAGGGACACAACAGCTACCACCCGGGAAGTCGAATCACGGTGTTGGGGATCACAGTTGACCAAACGACTCTGAAAGTACCCTGTGAAGGACAGAAATGACACACAGTCAAAAGTACTGAAGAACAGGACAGAACTGCAATACTCATGCACAATACATGTTACAAGATACCCACCCAGAACCAAGTTAGCATGTCAACACTGTTGGGGAGTACAGACTACCTGCAAGGACACATCGCTACACGCATACAGACATGTAGCCCATGGACACACTCAAACAGCACCAGAGCACCACCAACACATATCATGCAAACTCACATCATTGACATGCCATCTCTGGATACTCACATTCAGCTGAAGAAGTTGGTGATGAGCTGTGTGCGGACATCACCCTCAACATCATCATCATCATCACTGGCATCGTGGTCCAGGCCAGGATCCTCCACAGGTGGCGGACGTTGGTCATCGTCATCCAGGATGAGAGGCAACTCCTTCCGCACTGCCAGGTTGTGGAGCATGCAGCAGACGATGATGATCTTGCACACCTTTGCTGGGGCATATGGGAGGGACCCTCCTGTCTTGTCGAGGCAGCGGAAGCGGCTCTTCAGGAGACCAAATGTCCGCTCAATCACTCTCCTGGTCCGACCATGTGCCTCATTGTAGCGCATCTGGGCTGGTGTCACAGGGTTCCTGAGGGGCGTCAGCAACCACGGCATGTTGGGGTATCCGGAGTCACCTACATACAGACAATTGCACATTAGCAGAGTTGGAAAAGAGGGTGGAACACTACATAGCAGAACACACACAATGGTACAAAGTCAGTACACACCTACAAGCCAGGCACGCTGGTTCCGCATCTGTGCCATCATCCTCGGGATGCGACTACTCCTCATCACGTACGCATCGTGTGCAGAACCAGGGAAACGGGCACACACGTGTGTGATGCTCATATCTGCAAGACAGACCACCAGTGCATTGACCGAGTGGTAGTGTTTGCGGTTACGGTAGGCCTGCTCTTGGGCCTGTGGTGGTACCAACGCCACATGTGTCCCATCAATGGAGCCAATGACATGCGGCATCCTCCCCAGGGCATAGAAGTCACTCTTCACGCCAGTGAGTCGTTGGAGTCTAGGGAAATAGATGTACTGGTTCAGGTATATCAACATAGCCTCCAAAACATCCCGGAGCACACGGCTGAACATGGTCTGTGACATCCCACCAGCAGTCGCCAGAGTGTGTTGAAAGGTACCAGTGGCAAAGAAGTGTAGGGCTGCCATCACCTTCACCTTGGGGGTCAGCGCTGTAGGGTACGGACGGCCAGGTTGCAAATGTGGTGCCAAGCGCACTGCCAAATCCTCAATCAGCTGCCTGGTGAAGCAGTACCGTCGGATGCTGTCCCGTTCCACCATCGTTGCCAGGTCAGGGAATGGTCTATGGACAGCTGGTGCCCTGCAGTGCATAGGTGAAGAAAGCAAGATTGTCAGTCACCCCACATATGTGGCATTGAACACACTCAACATCACATGATACATCATAATGAGGCACAAGTACATGATGTGTGCAGTTCCGTACAGATATGTATGGCACATACATGGCCAATATCTAACATCACAGTCCAACAAGTGGCAACAAGAAGTCCCAGGTCATGCCATCGGATACCATGAGGCCGTGTCCCAGTACCCATCTCCTGCTGCCAAATAACAAACACACGCCACAGTGACATGTGAGGACTGATGTGCCCCAGGCATCACAGCTCAACGACAGGTAGATTCCCAGGGACCCTGTATTGCCACATGGACACTGGCATGACATGGTGTATCATGTATACACCACAGCAAAACAACCATGACCCCCACAGGTAGTGGTCCGTGTTGCCTCAGCAGGACAGACATGGACGTCTGTGACACACACACGCACAACATCAAAGTCCATGCACAAACAACGTGGATGTGGAGACTGCCTCCCATTGTGCACATGAAATCAGAGACATTGTAATCACAACATGCACACAGACTGTGGAGGACCATCAACATTGTGCCAATGGGTCACCCTGGGTTGAGCATAACGTCCCACATGGGACTCAGGGGGTATGTGACATGACATACACATACACCACCGTGAACTGTGACCATGCCACATGCTCAGATATGAACAGTTGCACATCACAGTGGTCATGTACACGAAACACCAAGGATTCTGTCCCCATAAACACGTGCACAGCCTGGGGGTGGCTGCCCCCAAGTGACACCCACAGAACAACATGTTCACCCCCATACACGGAATAGGTAATGCAGCCTTACATGCCCTAGGATACAGTTTGGACAGGCTGTGGTGTTGTAGGTGTGCCCCTCACTGCCTGGGAAGTATATGTGGCTGGCATATGTTCACCTGTGACAGGCATGGTGACATATGCCAGTGACTTGTACAGGGATGCGTTGGACAGCAATGGACCGATCAGTGCGCACACATTGGCCATTGCATTCAATGTGCGCTGGTACGCGTTGTATTGGCAATACGCCTTGGACAGCAATGGACCGATCAGTGCGCACACATTGGACATTGCATTCCATGTGCGCTGGTACGCGTTGTATTGGCAATACGCCTTGGACAGCAATGGACCGATCAGTGCGCACACATTGACCATTGCATTCAATGTGCGCTGGTACGCGTTGTATTGGCAATACGCCTTGGACAGCAATGGACCGATCAGTGCGCACACATTGGCCATTGCATTCAATGTGCGCTGGTACGCGTTGTATCCTATGTACGCGTTGAACAGCAATGGTCCGATCAGTGCGCACACATTGGCCATTGCATTCAATGTGCGCTGGTACGCGTTGTATCCTATGTACGCGTTGAACAGCAATGGTCCGATCGGTGTGCCCGGCCGGCCCATTGCATTCAATGTGTGCGGGTACGCGTTGTATCCTATGTACGCGTTGAACAGCAATGGTCCGATCGGTGTGCCCGGCCGGCCCATTGCATTCAATGTGTGCGGGTACGCGTTGTATCCTATGTACGCGTTGAACAGCAATGGTCCGATCGGTGTGCCCGGCCGGCCCATTGCATTCAATGTGTGCGGGTACGCGTTGTATCCTATGTACGCGTTGAACAGCAATGGTCCGATCGGTGTGCCCGGCCGGCCCATTGCATTCAATGTGTGCGGATACGCGTTGTATCCTATGTACGCGTTGAACAGCAATGGTCCGATCGGTGTGCCCGGCCGGCCCATTGCATTCAATGTGTGCGGGTACGCGTTGTATCCTATGTACGCGTTGAACAGCAATGGTCCGATCGGTGTGCCCGGCCGGCCCATTGCATTCAATGTGTGCGGGTACGCGTTGTTTCCCATGTACGCGTTGAACAGCAATGGTCCGATCGGTGCGCACCCATTGGCTATGGCCTGGCCTGGCAACGGACGCGTTTTCAAAATTTGAACGAGTCTGATGCTGTAAATTCAGTTGGTCACCCACAACAATGTTGCAATTTCATGGGTGTCACGAAGTTGAACATTTGAAGGATGCTGGGGGCGTGTGTAAGTGGTGCAATTCCATGGATTGGCCAGATTCAGATGATGCAAACGACTTGGACCTATCACTTTGGACACATGGGACAGTATCTGCCTCTGCAGCACACATATAATGCTGGCTGTTCCCCTGAGAGCTCACTTGCCTGCACTACATGCTCCAGGACGACATCTGCCACTACACTGCTGCTGTATCTGCACCCTCTGGACTCTGCAATGGCACGTACTGTGGAGAGAGCCCCAGCCTTCTGCACTGAGGAGAACCAGGCCCTGCTGGGTGGCCTCCTTCCACAGTACAGCAAGCTGTATGGGAAAGCAGGGGAGCAGGTGAGTGTTCTGTCCACTGCCTTTCTAAATGTGCATGTTGTCTGACTAGCAAGGCTAACAGTCTGCACGCCACTGGCTAGCAGGCTCACTGAGTAGTTGTCACCCCCCATAGTGTGTAGTTACATGCACTGGACAGGTAGAGTGCAGTGACAGTGCATTTAAACTAGGTTTTACTTCCCAGGCAATGATACCATGTAGTAACTGCTGGCATACTGTCCATAGCCATCGTTGCACTGCCTGTGCACATCATGTGCCCCTGTGATTGAGACATGTATATCCAACTGTGTAATGCACGGATATGTTGCATGTGTAGTAATGGCATTCTCACTTTGTTATCCTCACAGGTTGATGCCCACCAGAAGCAGAAGATATGGCTGACCATCGTCCGGGCAGTGAGATCCGTGGGGGTCTACAAGCGCCGGATCCGCAACTGCCAGAAGAGGTGGCAGGACCTTCGGGGCTGGACCCGGAGGATCGCACGGGTCCAGCTGAAGCTGTCGCCTCCTCGCAGGAGGGGCGGACACCGGACCCTGACCCCCCACATGCTGAGGATCCTGGCGGTGGTCTTCCCTGATCTGGATGGGCAGCTGAAGGCCAGAGAGCAGCAAGGAGGGGGTGAGTCCATGTCTGCATTGTGAACTATGTCTGCCATGCTATGTGCCCTCCTCTGGCCTGGTTAAACTTCCACAGTACATCAGTCTTGTGGTCCAGGACCCATGTCCCTCTATTGTGCACTGCCCACTCCTCATCTGATACCCAGGTGTGGCCCTTACAGTCAGGGTATTGTGTCACTTGGGTACTGTGTCCTTGCAGTTTGCTTGACTCAAGGTGGGGGACAGCATCTGTTTCCCTGACTCTGTGGTGAGCATCATGGGTGGGTCCATTGCTTACACATTGCCTGTGTTCTGACATGTGTTCTGCGTGTCATTTTGATATGTGGCCCAATTGCTGAGCTGATCCACCACATGTGCCTGGGGTATCTGGCACACACCCATGCTGCGGGTGGGAACAATGTTTGTGCCCCAGGAGTGTGTATATAACGTGTGTCACACATACTTAGCCAGCTGCCTACTGTCCAGGGCTCATCCCTCATTCATGTGGGACAGGACAGTCATGCCTACTCCAGGCCATACAATACACTCTGTACTCCCACTGCCGTGTATCAGCTGACACGTTTTGCTCAGTGATTCGTCCCCTTAGGTGTCTGCCTCTGTGTCAGTGTGCTGTGGCTTCGTTGTCAGGTCTGCTGGGGTGTTCCTCGGTTGGGGCTCCGCATGCCACCGGAGATGTGACCATAAGAGATGATACATGTGTGACACATAGGTGTTTGATCACCTGACCGTGCAGACTGGGGTATGCGAATATGAGGTTCAGGCAGCTGTTTCCCATACACAGCAGATTGTGATGTGCTCAGGTGCAGAGGGTAGTGTTACAGGTCTCCCATATGTACAATGGGTATAACCTGGACAGATGAGGGTACAGATGATGTGGTGTGTGGGGGATGTACATGTGCACTTGTTCAGCTCCAGGACTTGCATTCCTCATGATCTACTATTGTGACACAGTGCAGAGTGTTGTTGTCTGGCTGCCCTGCCCATGTGACTGGAGACAGTTATGTATGACTTAGCAGGCATGGCTGTGCCATGGCATGTGACTTCCTATTAGTGATCCTGCAGGGGAGTGACATTTGCTACATGCACACCATTGTGGCAATGGCTATCAGGACATGGGTGCATCATGGTGTCTGTCGCTGGTATGCATCACATGCATTTCCTATTTGACTCTGGGCATCCCTTTCATCCGGACACCTGCACTGACTCAGTGGCAAGAGTTGTGATGTGTGCATGTCCACATGCTTCACCGGGTTCTCTGCACTGTCCAAATACTGTGTAGGTGGTGCATGTGTCCACACCGGGGTATTGCCATCCCACAGACACCATACAGATGGGTGCAAGGCCAGGTGGGATGTGAGTGCCATGGTTGACCATCAGACTGACAATTGACTTCTCCTGTTCTGTTTGTGCAGTTTTAGCAATGTTCAACTAAGGATGCCAGGGCTTGCTCTGTAATGTGCTGTACTTACTGTGGTGTGTGCGTTCGGTGCAGGTGACTGATGTCTGTCTGTTTCCCTATTGATTGCAGATACATCCACGGCCACAGGTGGGGACAGCTCCACGGACCAGGAGGAGCCGCAGAGCCAGACTGGGTCAGCAGCCGAGGAGTGGTCGGAGGGACCCAGTGGCACGGAGGGCGAGGGGAGCCACACCGAGGAGTCCTCAGCACCATCCACCTCAGCTGAGGACCAGAGAACTCGGACGATGACTCCCTTATGGAGGCGGGTGTCAGCAGCCACCACACCCCAGCTAGTGTTGCTGTCCCCGCCACCACCATCACCACCACCGCCCTCCCGTTGGCTCCCATTCCCGAGGTCCGTGGAGGCTCCCATGTTCGGGAGCGTGTCTCCTTCGGGCCAGGCACCGCACCCCCTGCACCTGTGTCCCCTGTTGCCCTGAGTGAGGAGTCTGTGTACCTCCTCCGCCAGCTCCATGTAGGACAGACAGCGATGCTGAGTGTCCTCCATGCACACACCAGTCTGTTGACTCAGCTGGTGTCATTCATGGAGGGCATCTCATCGGGCATGTCTGACCTACAGAGGGGCAATAGGTCCATGGACTCCTCCCTGACGGCAGCAGTGTCCCTCCTCCGACAGTCCCTTACCCCTCCTGCCTCTGCCCCATCCACACTCCCCAGCACCTTACCCGTCCCAAGCACACACACACTGGCACAGGCACACACCAGCACAGACACATGCAGCACACGGACACACACGCCAGAAACAAGACGCACACGCACGCACCGTCAGGGGACTGCAACCACACTCACAGGGGATGGGGCACAGGCACAAACACACGCATCCACAAGCACTGCGCAGTCCTCAGTTGCCTCTCCCTCCAAAGACCCCTCCCTTGCCTCACCTGCAACCCCATACAAACAGCAGCTCTTCCTCTGTGACCTTGGCCTCTCCCCCTCCGACCCAGCTGATCCAGCATTCAGGGGGAAGAGGAAGCCCACCCACACGGAGCGGAGTGCCCCTGGCCCCCGGACACCATCCCCCAGGCGCGGACCGACTGAGGCCCCCACCCGCAAGTCCCCCCGGTCCCGGAAGAGCAAGACCCCGCCGCCGCCCTGCAGCTCAGGCACCAAGTCTCCTTCCTCCATCCCTCAGGCCCCCACTCCACAGGTGCCCCACCACACCCTGCCCCAGGTTCCCCCACCCACAGATACACCATCCCCAGAAGGGTCAGGCCTTCTCCCCCTGCCACTTGCTCTTCCGGCCCCACACCCCCTGCAGCGCTTGTCTGTACCACTGATGTGGTGAGGGTGTCCTCCCCTCTGTCCTGCCCACCTTTCCTGATCCCCATTCTCCTCCCCTGGAGGTGGGCACTGCAGTGGAGTCCACTATCACCCTGTCTGACTTGGGCGCTGCAGTGGCGGACCTGTCCACTCCATCTGCAGGGTCCACTGCAGTTGTGCCGGCACCCACAACATCTGAGTCATGCCCCCCAGTTGTGCCGGCACACACCATGTCAGACACCTCCACTGCAGTTGTCAGTGGCTCTCCAGCACCCACCACCCCTTCCCTGCCTCCTCCTGGTGAGCCCTGATCCTGTCCCTGCGGTGCCTGGCCTGCCCCCCGTATGCCCCTCCTAGGGGATTGTCCCCGGTTGTGATCAGTGCAGGCATGCATAGGGTGACATCTGCCACTGTCACCCTGTATAGACTTCCTTGATGGACTGGCCATTGGCCTTTGTTGATACCTTGCAGTTCTTCCAAGTTTTGAACCCACATGCTGAATAAAGCAACTTTCTGTTCTCTAGTGGTTTTGCTTCTGATGTACATGATGTTGATGATGCTAACCGTGCCCTTGCTGCAGTGATGGTGATTTTTGGACTCATGAAAATGAAGTGTTACTGTGCATGTACCCATGTGTTCCAGGGGGACAGTGTCCTATCCTGTGGTGAATACATGTCGTCCTTAGCAGCATCTGAGGGTGTCATGTATTCAATATTTGGCAATGGGATTTCCTACTTACATTAGCAATGTCACATCTGTGGGTTCCACCCATGCACATCTGTTGTGTTTGCCATTGTTCAATTAGTCTAGTTCCCTGACCGTGTGGCCATCTCCACTGGACATGCAGGTTTGGGCATCAATGGGGAAGGACTCTTCTGTGTTGTCAGTGCAACTTGCTATACATGTGTGTTGGACCTGTGCTGTTGATTTCGTTGACATTCCCATGACCAGGCTGATGTGACGTGAGCCTTCATTTGGTGCTAATTGTTGACTGTGTGACCAAGTGTTCTGCTGACATGATGGAGCCCTACTGATGCGACATATGGCACAGCTTTCCTCACACAGGAGTGGAGTCCCCTCATGGCAGTGTGTACTCCTGTGACATCTCGTGCGCCCAAGGTGTGTGTTGTATGAGCATGTGTGTGTGTTCACTTCCATGTTGCTGTGCATGCTGGGATCCCTAGTGATGTTCCTGTTTGTGATGCTTGCTGAGTTGAGCTATGTTCCCCCAAAGTCTTCTCCCTGGGTTCTCTGTGATGTGGGTGCATGGCACATTACTGGTCATCAGGGTGTCACCCATAGGTGTGTTTGCTGTCAGGGCTGAGTTTGTGGGCAGACGCTGATGTGTCACAGTCCGGATTCCCCTTTGCACTTGTTGTTGACACCTGTCATGTGATTTCTGGTTTGTGTTAGCTTTCATTGGTTGTGACACGTTGTGTGTGTGACTGCTGGCACTCCTCAGGGCTGCAATGTTGGTAGTTGTCTATGTGTGTCCTTTGTGGGTGACCTTGGCTTCTTCATAGGTGTGTGACTGTGGCTGGGATCCCATTGGTTGGTGTGGTATTGCCGTCATGTCCATGTACAGCGTAGTGTGCAGTGTGTCAGACATTCAGGAGTCTGGTAGAGTGGCCATGTGTGATGTGTTCCTGCACCTTGGTTCCCACCACCCCCTGGGATTGTCATGGGTGCATGTGCAATGTCACCAGTGCATGTGAGCTTCACTGCTGCACATTGTTGGAGGTCGAGGTGTGTGGTGTTGAGTGTGTGCAGATGAGAGTTGTTGCCCGGCTAGACCCCTGCCTCCATGTTGGCCTTGGCTGACAGGCCGTGCTGGTTGATTTGTGCTTGTGTAGGTGTGATGGTAGTTTGTTGCTCAGGACACATGACTGTGGTTCACAGTGTGAACGACATCTAGCTTTGTCATCACAGTGGGATTGTAATGCAGCCCAGGGTCACCACATTGCGGGGGCCCTGGGTGTGGTGCTGTGGTGTCTGTGTGTCTTGCTGTGTCAGTTGCTGTTCCTACATGCTTGTGTGACATGTGTGATTTGTGCTCCCACTCATCTGACAATGCCTGATTACCCACATAGGGGATTTGGATCCATGAGTTACCTTTGTGTGGCACTGTATGCACGCCTGTGTAATTGGTATTCAGGCCTCCTCATGTGTTGTGTGTTTGCCTGGGGACACTGGTACCCCCCCTCACCTGTTGTGTTTGATGTGCAGTGTGGGTCTGCCTGTTTGTGTTTGTGCATCTGCACCACTGCATTGGCATATCTTTAGTGTGCCATTGGCTGTATGTTGTTTGGTGTGTTTGCCCTGCTGTCCCTGGGACTCCTAGGTCATCAGTCAGCACAATGATCATTGTGTGTGTCCCCCATTGCTGCCATGGTATGGTATCTGTTCACCTCCCTTCTACAGTCTCCACTGGGTATCTGGATTTGTGTGCCCATTGGTGCAAATATGTGGGTCTGCATTCTGATGGTCACTTCTGTCATTGAGTCATTGATGAGTGTTGACAGTGTCAGCCCCCATGGGTGATGTTTGTCTGCACATGGCCAAAGGTATGTCTTGTTTGCACTGCACTGTTTGCCTCCCCCATTCTATGTTGCTATGGGACACAAGCACTACTTTGCCACTGATGTGTTTGTTGTTCTGTGACCAGGAATAATCCATGCAGTTTGGCAGTTGCAGCTTATTCTTTGTCAACACATACATTTTGGTCACTGTGATGATGGGGGTCTGGACCCCACTACCACAATGTTCAATATGTGCTTCAGCTATGGACCCCACACTCACATTTTGGTCACTGTGATGATGGGGGTTTGGACCCCATTGCCACAATGTTCAATATGTGCTTCAGCTATGGACCCCACACTCACATTCTGGTCACTGTGATGGTGGGGGTCTGGACCCCACTGCCACAATGTTCAATATGTGCTTCAGCTATGGACCCCACACTCACATTTTGGTCACTGTGATGATGGGGGTTTGGACCCCATTGCCACAATGGTCAATGTGTGCTTCAGCTATGGACCCCACACTCACATTTTGGTCACTGTGATGATGGGGCTTTGGACCCCATTGCCACAATGGTCATGGCCTGCTTCAATTGTGGGTGCCACACATATTTATGTGTGGCACTTGTGATAGGGGGTCACATTGTATGTCCACAGTCCTGTTCAGTGTTGTAGGCATTTGACACAGTCTACACACGCTTGTCATGGTGTTGGGGGGGATGTCTTTGTGTTGCATTCTTTCTGCTGGTGTGTGCTTCTTGTGGCATGTATTTGCCATCCTGTGAGTGGGGGTGGTAGTAGTAGGCATCCAGCCCCCCCTGGGTAGAGGTGGTAGTAGTGGTAGGCACCTGGCACCCCATGGGTAGAGGTGGTAGTAGTGGTAGGCACCTGGCACCCCCTGGGTAAAGGTGGTAGTAGTGGTAGGCACCTGGCACCCCCATGGGTAGAGGTGGTAGTAGTGGTAGGCACCTGGCACCCCCTGGGTAGAGGTGGCAGTAGTGACAGGCATCCAGCCCCCCATGGGTAGAGGTGGTAGTAGTGGGAGGCACCTGGCACCCCCTGGGTAAAGGTGGTAGTAGTGGGAGGCACCTGGCACCCCCTGGGTAGAGGTGGTAGTAGTGGTAGGCACCTGGCACCCCCTGGGTTGAGGTGGTAGTTGTGGTAGGCACCTGGCACCCCCATGGGTAGAGGTGGTAGTAGTGGTAGGCACCTGGCACCGCCTGGGTAGAGGTGGTAGTAGTGGTAGGCACCTGGCACACCCTGGGTAGAGGTGGTAGTTGTGGTAGGCACCTGGCACCCCCATGGGTAGAGGTGGTAGTAGTGGTAGGCACCTGGCACCCCCTGGGTTGAGGTGGTAGTTGTGGTAGGCACCTGGCACCCCCATGGGTTGAGGTGGAAGTAGTGGTAGGCACCTGGCACCCCCTGGGTAGAGGTGGTAGTAGTGGTAGGCACCTGGCACCCCCTGGGTAGAGGTTGTAGTAGTGGTAGGCACCTGGCACCCCCTGGGTAGAGGTGTTAGTTGTGGTAGGCACCTGGCACCCCCATGGGTAGAGGTGGTAGTAGTGGTAGGCACCTGGCACCCCCTGGGTAGAGGTGGCAGTAGTGACAGGCATCCAGCCCCCATGGGTAGAGGTGGTAGTAGTGGGAGGCACCTGGCACCCCTGGGTAAAGGTGGTAGTTGTGGGAGGCACCTGGCACCCCCTGGGTAGAGGTGGCAGTAGTGGGAGGCACCTGGCACCCCCTGGGTAGAGGTGGTAGTAGTGGTAGGCACCTGGCACCCCCATGGGTAGAGGTGGTAGTAGTGGTAGGCACCTGGCACCACCTGGGTAGAGGTGGTAGTAGTGGTAGGCACCTGGCACCCCCTGGGTAGAGGTGGTAGTAGTGGTAGGCACCTGGCATCCCCTGGGTAGAGGTGGTAGTAGTGGTAGGCACCTGGCATCCCCTGGGTAGAGGTGGTAGTAGTGGTAGGCACCTGGCACCCCCATGGGTAGAGGTGGTAGTAGTGGTAGGCACCTGGCACCCCCTGGGTAGTGGTGGCAGTAGTGGGAGGCACCTGGCACCCCCTGGGTAGAGGTGGTAGTAGTGGTAGGCACCTGGCACCCCCTGGGTAGAGGTGGTAGTAGTGGTAGGCACCTGGCACCCCCATGGGTAGAGGTGGTAGTAGTGGTAGGCACCTGGCACCCCCATGGGTAGAGGTGGTAGTAGTGGTAGGCACCTGGCACCCCCTGGGTAGAGGTGGCAGTAGTGGTAGGCACCTGGCACCCCCTGGGTAGAGGTGGTAGTAGTGGTAGGCACCTGGCACCCCCTGGGTAGAGGTGGTAGTAGTGGTAGGCACCCCCTGGGTAGAGGTGGTAGTAGTGGTAGGCACCTGGCACCCCCTGGGTAGAGGTGGTAGTAGTGGTAGGCACCTGGCACCCCCTGGGTAGAGGTGGTAGTAGTGGTAGGCACCTGGCACCCCCATGGGTAGAGGTGGTAGTAGTGGTAGGCACCTGGCATCCCCTGGGTAGAGGTGGCAGTAGTGGGAGGCACCTGGCACCCCCTGGGTAGAGGTGGTAGTAGTGGTAGGCACCTGGCACCCCCTGGGTAGAGGTGGTAGTAGTGGGAGGCACCTGGCACCCCCTGGGTAGAGGTGGTAGTAGTGGTAGGCACCTGGCACCCCCTGGGTAGTGGTGGCAGTGGTGACAGGCATCCGGGCCCCTATGTGTATATGTGGCATTGGTGATGGGCATCCCGCCCCTATGGTGCTGCTGTTTCTGGAGTAAGTAATTTCTGCATCCCTGTGTGTGTGTGTGATATGTCTGGTACGTGTAGTTTGTGTTTGTGGTTGGTGTCTGACTTACCTTCTGCGCCGTACGCGTCCGTGCCTGTTCCGGTAGTAGATGTAGAATATTGGTAGGATCGGAACGATGGGATTCATTGTTGGTTCGTCTCGTTCGTCTTCGTCGTTGCTTCGCCTCGTCCTTGTCGCTGGCGTGTTCGTCTCGTAGCCGTGGATCGTGTTGTGGCGCGAATCGGAGCTTATGTGCACCTCTCCCGGATGCTTTGACGTGCCGTGCGTAGCGACGGGTTCGGCGCGTACGGGAAGCGCATCGTACTTGTCCGGCCGGACGGGGCTGCTTTTTGGCTTCCAGGCGACTCGTATCTGCGTTTACGGATCCGGCTCGGTCGGGGATCAGGACCTGGATTGGGTGAGTACGACTCGGTCGGAATCTGCGCTGTTGTGCGCATCGTACTTGTTCGTTCGGATTCATGTGCGGATCGGTCGGGAAACAGGCATTCGCATGGCTTTTTTGCCGACCGAATGGCGTTGGGTGCGTCTCCGACCGAGATCGGAATCGACCCCTTTGTTTTTGTTTCTCCAATGAAAAGTATCTTTCCCTGAAAATGTGCTTCTTGTAAACCCCACTGAAAAAGGGTGTGGTTTCCTCCCTCTTACCAAACTAGAAGTATTTTTACTCCTTTCTTTAACAGGAGTAGATTTGTGATTATTTCCAAGATGAAAACCTACCTGCAAATAGGGTGTTAATATGTTCAAACACATGAGCTAAATGATCACCTATTTTTGCCGGTATGACACCCCCCCATTTAATGCTGAAAACCTTCCACTAACTCTAAGGTCCTCATTACTAGAGGTGGTAATCCATCTGGAGCGCTAACTCCATTTACTATTATGGATGGCCAGTGATTCCAGACCCACAAACTCTGGGACCGATAATTCTGAGTCCAGTGACTGGTTTAGCAACCGGGGTTGAAGGCAGTAGCACAGCCCAACGCCTGCCTGAACCCTTCTCCATGATGTGGAGCTATGCAGCTCTACTCCTACTTAGGTCCAGACGCTCTCCGAACCTCCTTCCCACTGAAACAGCAAGGCTGGCTGCAGTGCTTAATTTGTAAACAATAAGGGGTCGATTCCGATCTCGGTCGAAAGGCCTCTGAATCGGATTCGGCTTTACCGGATCCGAGTCGGAGGCTTTGTTTCCGACCGAGTCGTACGGAGGTCCGGACGCCCAAGTACGATGCGAATGAACGCGAAATCGCCGACCGACTCGTTTCCGGGTCCGAACCGTTCCGTACGACTCGGTCGCAGACGAACCGTACCGCGCAATGGAGTCGATTTCCGACTGAGCCAGTACAATGCACGATTCGGACAGCCGGATCGAGTCGGAGTCTCCGGGACGAAAAAGCTCCGGGAAGCGGACTTCGGGGGTCCGTGCCGGACCCCCTTCACCCGTAGCCTAATGAGTCAAACACAGGGGGTACCCAAGGGTCCCCCTTCACATGCATGTACGGTGCGGATGGCACCAACGCGTACCCACTGCAGGGCGCGCCTTTTGCGAGACATACTTATTCAGCTGATGCGAGGCCATGCACGCGTCGTACGACCGGCTCCCATTGACTTCAATGGGAATCCGACCGAGCAGAGTCCGTCAGCATGCAGCAGCATCGTACTCGCTCGGTCGGACTCCAGGGGTACGGCTCGGTCGGAAAACACTCCGGATCCGGCTCGGTCGGAGGGCTTTCCGACCCAGATCGGAATCGACCCCTAAGTGTCAGGGCTCTCGTCAGGAGGCCACTGCAGCTTGCACCACACATTGCCCCTGCCGAGCTGCCAATGAAAGTAACAGCACAACTACTAACCATCACACTCCTGCAAGTGTGACAATTCGGACTATTCCAGGTCCCCAAAGCTATAAATATATAAGGTCATAGTCATTTTTAATGTATATTGAACTAATAATTAACTGTTGTTGTGGTCATCTCTAAATTAGCCAGACTGTGCCACCTTGTGTTGAGCAACGGAAACCGCTGGCGCAAATTAAGCACTGGCTGTCTGCCACAACATCCAAAACCCCAGGCCAGAGGCTGTGGCCCCTGGTAGATAGGTCCACCATCTGCGCCATCATCTGCTAGGAGGGAAGAGACTATAACCCCTTCAAAAAATTTAATTGCTGGATTTTGGTGTGGGTATAAGGACTAGAATATGAGATTCATCTCCCCTCCCGCCGATGTGCACCTTAACATCACAAAGAGGTGTGTTGCTAATAAGCACTGCTCTAGGTAGCTTTTAATTGCGTCATTTCTGAGCTACTCCAAGTGATTATATGAACCAATAAACTGCATACTAGTAACATCTGTTATTTACAGTGCAATGAAATGGCAGGCATGCAGGATGAAGCCTTACCTCTCAACTCACCCACCTGTGGTGGGTGACACCAGCCCTGACGGGTCCCACACCCACCTGCCTCCCCTTCGTTACCCTCCTCGTTGCTTGGTCCAATAGGCTCCAGCAGCGGCTCTGAATAATCTGTATAAACACATTTTTGTTAATAGAATATATTCAGTGTTAACAATACTATATGGTTCTGTCTACAGTTTAAACTCCAGTTGGTTTTATTAATGGCAGAAAAGATGTTAATTTAATAACTGACCACAAGCATTGTAATCTTCTCTCTGATTTAGGGAATCAAGGATAGGCCAGAGGAAGGATGTGATTCCATATCCTAGCTTCAGAATTTTTGTTTCAGCTCTTCTTCTTCTTAAACCATTGTGTTTCCACTTTGGTGGTATCAACGGCATGCATGGTGTGTTGGCCATCGAAGATGCTGATTTCTACACCCATAGCCAGGAATATTTGTTTTGGGCTGGCATTGCAGTAATGGCAGGGAAGGTTGTAGCTGGGTGCACAGGGAGTGACTTCTGTTTCCTTAAAAGTTTTGAAGAAAAGCTGCAATTTAAATGAGATTTCAAGGTCTGCAATACCTTTTCTTCTGTCTATTTTTTAATTATGGTATTATTCTCCTTCCCATGAGAATCACCGAGGGATATTTTGAAAAAGTGTATTTGGGCATATACCCCAAAATAATTTAAAGAAAATTAGAAGCACTAGCGAAAACTGAATTGTATTGCTAACATTTTCGGTGGATGTTCCGAGTTCTCCTGGTGGGTTTCAACAATCATTCTTTTGAGGGATTGCTTGAGCTTCATAGACCTTATATTTTTAACTGGTACACCTCAGTGTGAGTGTCCTACTGCAGCCAGAAGCAACTCATTGACCATAAGATGTCTGAGCAGAGTCCAGATAGACCAAGCATACCAGTCATCCAACAGCCACAGCATCAGAAGCTTTCACATGTCCTTCATTTGGAGGGTCTCACCAGCCCAGTTAATCCAAAATGAGCAGTTAGTTACTTGCTTTGATGCTCCAAAATATCAATCCAGTCCTTCACATTTCACTAAAAGAACAATCCAAGAATCCGGAGAAATACAATTTTCCAGCTTTCTCTCCCATCATCTCCCTCTAAGTGTATTGTTGCAGATGGAATACCTGTCAACCCTTAAAGTGACGTGTTAATAAAGAAATTAAAGTACTGAAGTGCAGTGCATATGTAAAACACACAAGATGATGGACGGAATGCTGCACATTGGCAAACATTCACCCCCAGTCACAGATCTGGGTTTAATCCATCGTTATTTTGCTTCACCACGCCACCCCAGTTCAGACATAGCCATATGCAAATCAGTCTTGACCCTGTGCCTCATGGGAACAGTCCAGACCGAACTGCCAAGCAATGTCTTCCCTGGACCGGAATCAAGCATCCTAGGACCGGTTTCAGGCTATCAGCCTTCATCAGCCAGGATAGCTTGACTCCAGTGGCGTAGTGAGCACAGGACCCACGTCTGGGCATACCCTTCCCACTTAGGGCGAAATGCAAAACACACAAGATGATGGACGGAATGCTGCGCATTGGCAAACATTCACCCCCAGTCACAGATCTGGGTTTAATCCATCGTTATTTTGCATCACCACGCCA